>CM044546.2:15233571-15938571 GCA_024416835.2 Perccottus glenii | reverse complement strand
ATTTGAGCACTTGAGACAAGCATGTAGAACTGATCATTACATACATAGTAACAATTCTCAATACAATTGTAAATTCCAATTAAAATGTAATTTAGAAATTGTTCCTAAAGTATTTACCTAAAAGCTTTGACAAAGCAGCTGAGAAACCGACTGCCAAACTTGCTTTGAAATCCGGGTTTAACTAAAAAAATAATAAAGAAAAATATATAGTTATTTTTACTTTTTAATAAATAATTAATAATTATAAGATAAGGTAAACACTTTTCTACATACGTCGTCAACAATTTGTTTGCTGAGACTCTTAAAGCGGTCACTGGTTTGGTCATTAAGGTCAGGAGAAAATGGCTGACTTTTCAAAGTTCCGCTTATTATAAAGATTTGTGGTGGAACAGTGGTGGTTGTAGTTGTGGCAGCTTTAGTAGTTGTAGTTGGGGCAGCTGTGGTAGTTGTAGTTGTGGCCACTGTAGTTGTTGTAGTTGGGGCAGCTGTAGTTGTTGTAGTTGGACGCTGTGGTGGTTGTAGTTGTGGTAGCTGTAGTTGTTGTAGTTGGGGCAGGTGTGGTAGTTGTAGTTATGGCAGCTGTAGTTGTTGTAGTTGGGGCAGCCGTAGTTGTTGTAGTTGGGGCAGTTAAGATAGTTGTAAATGGGGCAGCTGTGGTGGTAGTTGTAGTTGTAGCAGCGGTAGTTGTCGTAATTGGGGTAGCTGTGGTAGTTGTTGTTGAGCCAGTGGGAGTTGTTGTAATTGGGGCAACATTAGTTATCGTAGTTGGGGCAGCTGTAGTTGTTGTAGTTGGGGCAGCTGTGGAGGTTGTAATTGGGGCAGCTGTAGTCGTAGTTGGGACAGCAGTAGTTGTCGTAGTTGGGGCAGCTGTGGGGGTTGTAGTTGGGGCAGCAGTTGTTGTTGTAGTTGGGGCACCTGTGGTAGTTGTAATTGAAACAACTGTAGCAGTTGTAGTTGGACCAGGTGTAGTAATTGTAGTTGGACCAGCTGTAGTAATTGTAGTTGGGGCAGCTGTGGTAGTTGTAGTTGGGACAGCTGTGTCCTTTGTAGTTGGACCAGCTGTAGTAGTTGTAGTTGGGGCAGCAGTTGTTGTTGTTGTTGTAGTTGGGGCTGCTGTTGTGGCTGTTGTTGGTGCAGCTGTAGTTGTAGTTGGAGTAAATGTGGTGGTTGTAGTTGGGGCAGCTGTAGTTTTTGTAGTTGGGGCTGCAGTTGTTGTTGTTGGGGCAGTTGTAGTTGAAGTTGGGCCGGCTGTATTTATTATAGTTAGGGCAGCTGTTGTTGTTGTTGAAAATGTAGTTGTTGGGGCAGGAGTAGTTGTAGATGGGGAGTCAGTGGTGGCTGTAGTTGAGGCTAATGTAGATGTAGTTGGCATTGCTGTAGTTGTAGTTGTTGGTGCTTTAGTTGTTGTTGGGGCTGTTGTGGTTGTAGTCAGGGCAGCTGTGGTGGTGGTTGTAGTTGTAGTTGGGGCAGATGTGGTAGTTGTTGTCGGGGCAGCAAGTGTTGTAGTTGGGGCAACTGTAGTTGTAGTTGGGGCAGTTAATGTGGTTGTAGTTGGGGTATCAGTAGTTGTAGTTGGATCAGTTGTAGTAGTTGTGGTGTCTGTAGTTGTTGTAGTTTGAGCAGCTGTACTTGTAGATGGGGCAGCTGTTGTTGTAGTTGTGGCTTCTGTGGCTAGAGTTGTGGCTGTTGTGGTAGTAGTTGTGGCAACAATGGCGGTTGTTGTTGGGGCTGTTGTGGTTGTAGTTTGAGCAGTTGTAGTTGTTGTTGTTATAGTAGGAGCATCTGTAGTGCTTGTAGTTGGAGCAGCTGTAGTTGTAGTTGGGGCTGTTGTGGTTGTAGTTGGGGTAGCTGTTGTTGTTGAGTCAGGTGTGGATGTAGTTGGGGCTGTTGTTGTTGGGGCAGCTGTAGTTGTAGTTGGAGCTTCTGTGACTGTAGTTGTTGCTGCTGTGGTAGTAGTTGGGGCAGTTGTGGTAGTTGTTGTCAGGGCAGCAGTTGTTGTAGTTGGGGCAGCTGTAGTTGTAGTTGGGGCAGTTGTTGTGGTCATATTCGGGTAGCTGTTGAGTCAGCTGTGGTTGTGGTTGGGGTATCAGTAGTTGTAGTTGTATCAGTTGTACTTGTAGCTGGGCCAGCTGTTGTTGTAGTTGTGGCTTCTGTGGTTGTAGTTGTGGCTGTTGTGGTAGTAGTTGTGGCAGCAGTGGTCGTTGTCGTTGGGGCTGTTGTGGTTGTAGTTTGAGCAGCTGTAGTTGTTGTAGTAGGAGCATCTGTAGTGGTTGTAGTTGGATCAGCTGTAGTTGTTTGGGCAGCAGTAGTTGTAGTTGAGGCAGCTTTGGTGGCTGTAGTTGGGGCAGCTGTAGTTGGGGCTGTTGTTGTGGTTGTAGTTGGGGTAGCTGTTGTTGCAGAGACAGCTGTGGTTGTAGTTGGGGTATCAGTAGTTGTAGTTGGGTCAGTTGTAGTAGTTGTGGTGTCTGTAGTTGTTGTAGTTGGGGATGTTGTAGTTGTTGTAGTTGGGGCAGCTGTAGTTGTGGCTTCTTTGGCTGTAGTTGTGGCTGCTGTGGTAGTAGTTGGGGCAGCTGTAGTTGTTGTAGTAGGAGCATCTGTAGTGGTTGTAGTTGGAGCAGCTGTAGGTGTAGTTGGGGCATCTGTGGTTGTGGTTGAGGCTGATGTGGTTGTAGTTGGGGCATCTGTTGTGGTTGAAGCTGCTGTAGATGTAGGTGGAGCAACTGTAGTTGTAGTAGATGGGGCTTCTGTGGTTGTAGTCGGTGCTGCTGTAGATGTAGCTGGGCCTGCTAAGGTTGTAGTTGTGGCTTCTGTGGTTGTAGTTGGGAATCAGTAGTTGTATTTGGGTCAGTTGTAGTAGTTGTGGTGTCTGTAGTTGTTGTAGTTGGGGCTGTTGTAGTTGGAGTTGGAGCTGCTGTACTTGTAGTTGGGGCAACTGTAGTTGTAGTTGGAGCTTCTGTGGCTGTAGTTGTTGCTGCTGTGGTAGTAGTTGGGGCAGTTGTGGTAGTTGTTGTTAGGGCAGCAGTTGTAGTTGGAGCAGCTGTAGTTGTTGTTGTGGTTGTAGTTGGGGTAGCTGTTGTTGTTGAGTCAGGTGTGGATGTAGTTGGGGCTGTTGTTGTTGGGGCAGCTGTAGTTGTAGTTGGAGCTTCTGTGACTGTAGTTGTTGCTGCTGTGGTAGTAGTTGGGGCAGTTATGGTAGTTGTTGTCAGGGCAGCAGTTGTTGTAGTTGGGGCAGCTGTAGTTGTGGCTTCTTTGGCTGTAGTTGTGGCTAATGTGGTAGTAGTTGGGGCAACTGTAGTCATTGTAGTAGGAGCATCTGAAGTGGTTGTAGTTGGAGCAGCTGTAGGTGTAGTTGGGGCATCTGTGGTTGTGGTTGAGGCTGATGTGGTTGTAGTTGGGGCATCTGTTGTGGTTGAGGCTGCTGTAGATGTAGGTGGAGCAACTGTAGTTGTAGTAGATGGGGCTTCTGTGGTTGTAGTCGGTGCTGCTGTAGTTGTAGCTGGGCCTGCTAAGGTTGTAGTTGTGGCTTCTGTGGTTGTAGTTGGGGAATCAGTAGTTGTATTTGGGTCAGTTGTAGTAGTTGTGGTGTCTGTAGTTGTTGTAGTTGGGGATGTTGTAGTTGTTGTAGTTGGGGCAGCTGTAGTTGTGGCTTCTTTGGCTGTAGTTGTGGCTGCTGTGGTAGTAGTTGGGGCAGCTGTAGTTGTAGTAGGAGCATCTGTAGTGGTTGTAGTTGGAGCAGCTGTAGGTGTAGTTGGGGCATCTGTGGTTGTGGTTGAGGCTGATGTGGTTGTAGTTGGGGCATCTGTTGTGGTTGAAGCTGCTGTAGATGTAGGTGGAGCAACTGTAGTTGTAGTAGATGGGGCTTCTGTGGTTGTAGTCGGTGCTGCTGTAGATGTAGCTGGGCCTGCTAAGGTTGTAGTTGTGGCTTCTGTGGTTGTAGTTGGGGAATCAGTAGTTGTATTTGGGTCAGTTGTAGTAGTTGTGGTGTCTGTAGTTGTTGTAGTTGGGGCTGTTGTAGTTGGAGTTGGAGCTGCTGTACTTGTAGTTGGGGCAACTGTAGTTGTAGTTGAGCTTCTGTGGCTGTAGTTGTTGCTGCTGTGGTAGTAGTTGGGGCAGTTGTGGTAGTTGTTGTTAGGGCAGCAGTTGTAGTT
This sequence comes from Perccottus glenii, assembly GCA_024416835.2. NCBI lineage: Eukaryota > Metazoa > Chordata > Actinopteri > Gobiiformes > Odontobutidae > Perccottus > Perccottus glenii. The sequence continues at coordinate 15,934,423 of CM044546.2, read as the reverse complement.
GGAGCAGCTGTAGTTGTTGTTGTGGTTGTAGTTGGGGTAGCTGTTGTTGTTGAGTCAGGTGTGGATGTAGTTGGGGCTGTTGTTGTTGGGGCAGCTGTAGTTGTAGTTGGAGCTTCTGTGACTGTAGTTGTTGCTGCTGTGGTAGTAGTTGGGGCAGTTATGGTAGTTGTTGTCAGGGCAGCAGTTGTTGTAGTTGGGGCAGCTGTAGTTGTGGCTTCTTTGGCTGTAGTTGTGGCTAATGTGGTAGTAGTTGGGGCAACTGTAGTCATTGTAGTAGGAGCATCTGAAGTGGTTGTAGTTGGAGCAGCTGTAGGTGTAGTTGGGGCATCTGTGGTTGTGGTTGAGGCTGATGTGGTTGTAGTTGGGGCATCTGTTGTGGTTGAGGCTGCTGTAGATGTAGGTGGAGCAACTGTAGTTGTAGTAGATGGGGCTTCTGTGGTTGTAGTCGGTGCTGCTGTAGTTGTAGCTGGGCCTGCTAAGGTTGTAGTTGTGGCTTCTGTGGTTGTAGTTGGGAATCAGTAGTTGTATTTGGGTCAGTTGTAGTAGTTGTGGTGTCTGTAGTTGTTGTAGTTGGGGCTGTTGTAGTTGTAGTTGGAGCTGCTGTACTTGTAGTTGGGGCAGCTGTAGTTGTAGTTGGAGCTTCTGTGGCTGTAGTTGTTGCTGCTGTGGTAGTAGTTGGGGCAGTTGTGGTAGTTGTTGTCAGGGCAGCAGTTGTAGTTGGAGCAGCTGTAGTTGTAGTTGGGGCTGTTGTTGTGGTTGTAGTTGGGGTAGCTGTTGTTGTTGAGTCAGGTGTGGATGTAGTTGGGGCTGTTGTTGTTGGGGCAGCTGTAGTTGTAGTTGGAGCTTCTGTGACTGTAGTTGTTGCTGCTGTGGTAGTAGTTGGGGCAGTTGTGGTTGTAGTTGGGGTATCAGTAGTTGTATCAGTTGTACTTGTAGCTGGGGCATCTGTTGTTGTAGTTGTGGCTTCTGTGGCTGTAGTTGTGGCTGTTGTGGTAGTAGTTGTGCCAGCAGTGGTTGTTGTCGTTGGGGCTGTTGTGGTTGTAGTTGGGGTAGCTGTTGTTGCAGAGGCAGCTGTGGTTGTAGTTGGGGTATCAGTAGTTGTAGTTGGGTCAGTTGTAGTGGTTGTGGTGTCTGTAGTTGTTGTAGTTGGGGATGTTGTAGTTGTTGTAGTTGGGGCAGCTGTAGTTGTGGCTTCTTTGGCTGTAGTTGTGGCTGCTGTGGTAGTAGTTGGGGCAGCTGTAGTTGTTGTAGTAGGAGCATCTGTAGTGGTTGTAGTTGGAGCAGCTGTAGGTGTAGTTGGGGCATCTGTGGTTGTGGTTGAGGCTGATGCGGTTGTAATTGGGGCATCTGTTGTGGTTGAGGCTGCTGTAGATGTAGGTGGAGCAACTGTAGTTGTAGTAGATGAGGCTTCTGTGGTTGTAGTCGGTGCTGCTGTAGTTGTAGCTGGGCCTGCTAAGGTTGTAGTTGTGGCTTCTGTGGTTGTAGTTGGGGAATCAGTATTTGTATTTGGGTCAGTTGTTGTAGTTGTGATGTCTGTAGTTGTTGTAGTTGGGGCTGTTGTAGTTGTAGTTGGAGCTGCTGTACTTGTAGTTGGAGCAGCTGTAGTTGTAGTTGGAGCTTCTGTGGCTGTAGTTGTTGCTGCTGTGGTAGTAGTTGGGGCAGTTGTGGTAGTTGTTGTCAGGGCAGCAGTTGTAGTTGGAGCAGCTGTAGTTGTAGTTGGGGCTGTTATTGTGGATGTAGTTGGGGCTGTTGTTGTTGGGGCAGCTGTAGTTGTAGTTGGAGCTTCTGTGACTGTAGTTGTTGCTGTTGTGGTAGTAGTTGTGGCAGCAGTGGTCCTTGTTGTTGGGGCTGTTGTGGTTGTAGTTTGAGCAGCTGTAGTTGTTGTAGTAGGAGCATCTGTAGTGGTTGTAGTTGGATCAGCTGTAGTTGTTTGGGCAGCAGTAGTTGTAGTTGAGGCAGCTTTGGTGGCTGTAGTTGGGGCTGTTGTTGTGGTTGTAGTTGGGGTAGCTGTTGTTGCAGAGACAGCTGTGGTTGTAGTTGGGATATCAGTAGTTGTAGTTGGGTCAGTTGTAGTAGTTGTGGTGTCTGTAGTTGTTGTAGTTGGGGATGTTGTAGTTGTTGTAGTTGGGGCAGCTGTAGTTGTGGCTTTTTTGGCTGTAGTTGTGGCTGCTGTGGTAGTAGTTGGGGCAGCTGTAGTCGTTGTAGTAGGAGCATCTGTAGTGGTTGCAGTTGGGGCATCTGTTGTGGTTGAGGCTGCTGTAGATGTAGGTGGAGCAACTGTAGTTGTAGTAGATGGGGCTTCTGTGGTTGTAGTCGGTGCGGCTGTAGTTGTAGCTGGGCCTGCTAAGGTTGTAGTTGTGGCTTCTGTGGTTGTAGTTGGGGAATCAGTAGTTGTATTTGGGTCAGTTGTAGTAGTTGTGGTGTCTGTAGTTGTTGTAGTTAGGGCTGTTGTAGTTGTAGTTGGAGCTGCTGTACTCGTAGTTGGGGCAGCTGTAGTTGTAGTTGGAGCTTCTGTGGCTGTAGTTGTTACTGCTGTGGTAGTAGTTGGGGCAGTTGTGGTAGTTGTTGTCAGGGCAGCAGTTGTAGTTGGAGCAGCCGTAGTTGTAGTTGGGGCTGTTGTTGTGGTTGTAGTTGGGGTAGCTGTTGTTGTTGAGTCAGGTGTGGATGTAGTTGGGGCTGTTGTTTTTGGGGCAGCTGTAGTTGTAGTTAGAGCTTCTGTGACTGTAGTTGTTGCTGCTGTGGTAGTAGTTGGGGCAGTTGTGGTTGTAGTTGGGGTATCAGTAGTTGTAGTTGTATCAGTTGTACTTGTAGCTGGGGTAGCTGTTGTTGTAGTTGTGGCTTCTGTGGCTGTAGTTGTGGCTGTTGTGGTAGTAGTTGTGGCATCAGTGGTCGTTGTCGTTTGGGCTGTTGTGGTTGTAGTTTGAGCAGCTGTAGTTAATGTTGGGGTTTCTGTGGTGGTTGTGGTTGAGACTGCTGTGATTGTAGTTGGAGAAGTTGTAGTTGTTGAAACAGCAGTAGTTGTAGTTGTGGAAGCTGTGTTCGTTGGGGCATTAGTAGTGGATGTTGTTGGCTCTGCTATAGAAGTTGTTGGAGCAGCTGTAGTTGGGGCTGCTGTGGTTGTACTTGTGGCTTCTGTGGCTGTAGTTGTGGCTGTTGTGGTAGTAGTTGTGGCAGCAGTGGTCGTTGTCGTTGGGGCTGTTGTGGTTGTAGTTTGAGCAGTTGTAGTTGTTGTTGTTGTAGTAGGAGCATCTGTAGTGCTTGTAGTTGGATCAGCTATAGTTGTTTGGGCAGCAGTAGTTGTAGTTGAGGCAGCTTTGGTGGCTGTAGTTGGGGCAGCTGTAGTTGGGGCTGTTGTTGTGGTTGTAGTTGGGGTAGCTGTTGTTGCAGAGGCAGCTGTGGTTGTAGTTGGGGTATTAGTAGTTGTAGTTGGGGATGTTGTAGTTGTTGTAGTTGGGGCAGCTGTAGTTGTGGCTTCTTTGGCTGTAGTTGTGGCTGCTGTGGTAGTAGTTGGGGCAGCTGTAGTTGTTGTAGTAGGAGCATCTGTAGTGGTTGTAGTTGGAGCAGCTGTAGGTGTAGTTGGGGCATCTGTGGTTGTGGTTGAGGCTGATGTGGTTGTAGTTGGGGCATCTGTTGTGGTTGAGGCTGCTGTAGATGTAGGTGGAGCAACTGTAGTTGTAGTAGATGGGGCTTCTGTGGTTGTAGTCGGTGCTGCTGTAGTTGTAGCTGGGCCTGCTAAGGTTGTAGTTGTGGCTTCTGTGGTTGTAGTTGGGGAATCAGTAGTTGTATTTGGGTCAGTTGTAGTAGTTGTGGTGTCTGTAGTTGTTGTAGTTGGGGCTGTTGTAGTTGTAGTTGGAGCTGCTGTACTTGTAGATAAGGCAGCTGTAGTTGTAGTTGAGAGCTTCTGTGGCTGTAGTTGTTGCTGCTGTGGTAGTAGTTGGGGCAGTTGTGGTAGTTGTTGTCAGGGCAGCAGTTGTAGTTGGAGCAGCTGAAGTTGTAGTTGGGGCGGTTGTTGTGGTTGTAGTTGGGGTAGCTGTTGTTGTTGAGTCAGGTGTGGATGTAGTTGGGGCTGTTGTTGTTGGGGCAGCTGTAGTTGTAGTTGGAGCTTCTGTGACTGTAGTTGTTGCTGCTGTGGTAGTAGTTGGGGCAGTTGTGGTAGTTGTTGTCAGGGCAGCAGTTGTTGTACTTGGGGCAGGTGTAGTTGTAGTTGGGGCAGTTGTTGTGGTTGTATTTGGGGTAGCTGTTGAGTCAGCTGTGGTTGTAGTTGGGGTATCAGTAGTTGTAGTTGTATCAGTTGTACTTGTAGCTGGGGCAGCTGTTGTTGTAGTTGTGGCTTCTGTTGTTGTAGTTGTGGCTGTTGTGGTAGTAGTTGTGGCAGCAGTGGTCGTTGTCGTTGGGGCTGTTGTGGTTGTAGTTTGAGCAGTTGTAGTTGTTGTTGTTGTAGTAGGAGCATCTGTAGTGCTTGTAGTTTGATCAGCTATAGTTGTTTGGGCAGCAGTAGTTGTAGTTGAGGCAGCTTTGGTGGCTGTAGTTGGGGCAGCTGTAGTTGGTGCTGTTGTTGTGGTTGTAGTTGGGGTAGCTGTTGTTGCAGAGGCAGCTGTGGTTGTAGTTGGGGTATTAGTAGTTGTAGTTGGGGATGTTGTAGTTGTTGTAGTTGGGGCAGCTGTAGTTGTGGCTTCTTTGGCTGTAGTTGTGGCTGCTGTGGTAGTAGTTGGGGCAGCTGTAGTTGTTGTAGTAGGAGCATCTGTAGTGGTTGTAGTTGGAGCAGCTGTAGGTGTAGTTGGGGCATCTGTGGTTGTGGTTGAGGCTGATGTGGTTGTAGTTGGGGCATCTGTTGTGGTTGAGGCTGCTGTAGATGTAGGTGGAGCAACTGTAGTTGTAGTAGATGGGGCTTCTGTGGTTGTAGTCGGTGCTGCTGTAGTTGTAGCTGGGCCTGCTAAGGTTGTAGTTGTGGCTTCTGTGGTTGTAGTTGGGGAATCAGTAGTTGTATTTGGGTCAGTTGTAGTAGTTGTGGTGTCTGTAGTTGTAGTTGGGGCTGTTGTAGTTGTAGTTGGAGCTGCTGTACTTGTAGATAAGGCAGCTGTAGTTGTAGTTGGAGCTTCTGTGGCTGTAGTTGTTGCTGCTGTGGTAGTAGTTGGAGCTTCTGTGGCTGTAGTTGTTACTGCTGTGGTAGTAGTTGGGGCAGTTGTGGTAGTTGTTGTCAGGGCAGCAGTTGTAGTTGGAGCAGCCGTAGTTGTAGTTGGGGCTGTTGTTGTGGTTGTAGTTGGGGTAGCTGTTGTTGTTGAGTCAGGTGTGGATGTAGTTGGGGCTGTTGTTTTTGGGGCAGCTGTAGTTGTAGTTAGAGCTTCTGTGACTGTAGTTGTTGCTGCTGTGGTAGTAGTTGGGGCAGTTGTGGTTGTAGTTGGGGTATCAGTAGTTGTAGTTGTATCAGTTGTACTTGTAGCTGGGGTAGCTGTTGTTGTAGTTGTGGCTTCTGTGGCTGTAGTTGTGGCTGTTGTGGTAGTAGTTGTGGCATCAGTGGTCGTTGTCGTTTGGGCTGTTGTGGTTGTAGTTTGAGCAGCTGTAGTTAATGTTGGGGTTTCTGTGGTGGTTGTGGTTGAGACTGCTGTGATTGTAGTTGGAGAAGTTGTAGTTGTTGAAGCAGCAGTAGTTGTAGTTGTGGAAGCTGTGTTCGTTGGGGCATTAGTGGTGGATGTTGTTGGCTCTGCTATAGAAGTTGTTGGAGCAGCTGTAGTTGGGGCTGCTGTGGTTGTACTTGTTGCTGCTCTAGTTGTAGTTGGGGCTGCTGTGGTTGTTGTTGGTGCTGCTGTAGTTAATGTTGGAGTTGCTGTGTTTGTAGTCGGGGCAGCTGTAGTTGTTGTAGTTGGGGCAGCTGTGGTGGTTGCTGTTGGGGCATTAGCATTTTTAGATCCGGCTGCTGCAGTTGTAGTTGGAGCAGCTGTAGTTGTAGTTGGGGCTGTTGTTGTGGTTGTAGTTGGGGTAGCTGTTGTTGTTGAGTCAGGTGTGGATGTAGTTGGGGCTGTTGTTTTTGGGGCAGCTGTAGTTGTAGTTGGAGCTTCTGTGACTGTAGTTGTTGCTGCTGTGGTAGTAGTTGGGGCAGTTGTGGTTGTAGTTGGGATATCAGTAGTTGTAGTTGTATCAGTTGTACTTGTAGCTGGGGTAGCTGTTGTTGTAGTTGTGGCTTCTGTGGCTGTAGTTGTGGCTGTTGTGGTAGTAGTTGTGGCAGCAGTGGTCGTTGTCGTTGGGGCTGTTGTGGTTGTAGTTTGAGCAGCTGTAGTTAATGTTGGGGTTTCTGTGGTGGTTGTGGTTGAGACTGCTGTGATTGTAGTTGGAGAAGTTGTAGTTGTTAAAGCAGCAGTAGTTGTAGTTGTGGAAGCTGTGTTCGTTGGGGCATTAGTGGTGGATGTAGTTGGCTCTGCTATAGAAGTTGTTGGAGCAGCTGTAGTTGGGGCTGCTGTGGTTGTACTTGTTGCTGCTCTAGTTGTAGTTGGGGCTGCTGTGGTTGTTGTTGGTGCTGCTGTAGTTAATGTTGGAGTTGCTGTGTTTGTAGTGGGCAGCTGTAGTTGTTGTAGTTGGGGCAGCTGTGGTGGTTGCTGTTGGGGCATTAGCATTTTTAGATTCGGCTGCTGCAGTTGTAGTTGGAGCAGCTGTAGTTGTAGTTGGGGCTGTTGTTGTGGTTGTAGTTGGGGTAGCTGTTGTTGTTGAGTCAGGTGTGGATGTAGTTGGGGCTGTTGTTTTGGGGCAGCTGTAGTTGTAGTTGGAGCTTCTGTGACTGTAGTTGTTGCTGCTGTGGTAGTAGTTGGGGCAGTTGTGGTTGTAGTTGGGGTATCAGTAGTTGTATCAGTTGTACTTGTAGCTGGGGTAGCTGTTGTTGTAGTTGTGGCTTCTGTGGCTGTAGTTGTGGCTGTTGTGGTAGTTGTAGTTGTGGCAGCAGTGGTCGTTGTCGTTGGGGCTGTTGTGGTTGTAGTTTGAGCAGTTGTAGTTGTTGTTGTTGTTGTAGTAGGAGCATCTGTAGTGCTTGTAGTTGGATCAGCTATAGTTGTTTGGGCAGCAGTAGTTGTAGTTGAGGCAGCTTTGGTGGCTGTAGTTGGGGCAGCTGTAGTTGGGGCAGCTGTAGTTCTGTTGTGGTTGTAGTTGGGGTAGCTGTTGTTGCAGAGGCAGCTGTGGTTGTAGTTGGGGTATTAGTAGTTGTAGTTGGGGATGTTGTAGTTGTTGTAGTTGGGGCAGCTGTAGTTGTGGCTTCTTTGGCTGTAGTTGTGGCTGCTGTGGTAGTAGTTGGGGCAGCTGTAGTTGTTGTAGTAGGAGCATCTGTAGTGGTTGTAGTTGGAGCAGCTGTAGGTGTAGTTGGGGCATCTGTGGTTGTGGTTGAGGCTGATGTGGTTGTAGTTGGGGCATCTGTTGTGGTTGAGGCTGCTGTAGATGTAGGTGGAGCAACTGTAGTTGTAGTAGATGGGGCTTCTGTGGTTGTAGTCGGTGCTGCTGTAGTTGTAGCTGGGCCTGCTAAGGTTGTAGTTGTGGCTTCTGTGGTTGTAGTTGGGGAATCAGTAGTTGTATTTGGGTCAGTTGTAGTAGTTGTGGTGTCTGTAGTTGTTGTAGTTGGGGCTGTTGTAGTTGTAGTTGGAGCTGCTGTACTTGTAGATAAGGCAGCTGTAGTTGTAGTTAGAGCTTCTGTGGCTGTAGTTGTTGCTGCTGTGGTAGTAGTTGGGGCAGTTGTGGTAGTTGTTGTCAGGGCAGCAGTTGTAGTTGGAGCAGCTGAAGTTGTAGTTGGGGCGGTTGTTGTGGTTGTAGTTGGGGTAGCTGTTGTTGTTGAGTCAGGTGTGGATGTAGTTGGGGCTGTTGTTGTTGGGGCAGCTGTAGTTGTAGTTAGAGCTTCTGTGACTGTAGTTGTTGCTGCTGTGGTAGTAGTTGGGGCAGTTGTGGTAGTTGTTGTCAGGGCAGCAGTTGTTGTACTTGGGGCAGGTGTAGTTGTAGTTGGGGCAGTTGTTGTGGTTGTATTCGGGTAGCTGTTGAGTCAGCTGTGGTTGTAGTTGGGGTATCAGTAGTTGTATCAGTTGTACTTGTAGCTGGGGCAGCTGTTGTTGTAGTTGTGGCTTCTGTTGTTGTAGTTGTGGCTGTTGTGGTAGTAGTTGTGGCAGTGGTCAGTGGTCGTTGGGGCTGTTGTGGTTGTAGTTTGAGCAGTTGTAGTTGTTGTTGTTGTAGTGGGAGCATCTGTAGTGCTTGTAGTTTGATCAGCTATAGTTGTTTGGGCAGCAGTAGTTGTAGTTGAGGCAGCTTTGGTGGCTGTAGTTGGGGCAGCTGTAGTTGGGGCTGTTGTTGTGGTTGTAGTTGGGGTAGCTGTTGTTGCAGAGGCAGCTGTGGTTGTAGTTGGGGTATTAGTAGTTGTAGTTGGGGATGTTGTAGTTGTTGTAGTTAGGGCAGCTGTAGTTGTGGCTTCTTTGGCTGTAGTTGTGGCTGCTGTGGTAGTAGTTGGGGCAGCTGTAGTTGTTGTAGTAGGAGCATCTGTAGTGGTTGTAGTTGGAGCAGCTGTAGGTGTAGTTGGGGCATCTGTGGTTGTGGTTGAGGCTGCCTTGGTAGTAGTTGGAGCAGCTGTAGTTGTTAGCAGCAGTAGTTGTAGTTGTAGCACCTGTAGTTGTTGTTGGGGCAGTTGTTGTGGTTGTTGTTGGGGTAGCTGTTGTTGTTGAGTTAGCTGTGGTTGTAGGTGGGGTATCGGTAGTTGTGGTTAGGTCAGTTGTAGTAGTTGTGGTGTCTGTAGTTGTTATAATTGGGGTTGTTGTAGTTGTTGTAACAGCTGTACTTGTAGTTGGGGTTGCTGTAGTTGTGGCTTCTGTGGCTGTAGTTGTGGCTGCTGTGGTAGTAGTTGAGGCAGCTGTGGTAGTTGTTGTTGGGGCAGCAGTTGTTGTAGTTGGAGCAGCTGTAGTTGTAGTTGGGGTAGCTGTTGTTGTTGAGGCAGCCGTGGTTGTTGTTGGGGCATCAATAGTTGTATTTGGGTTAGTTGTACAATACCTACAACAACTACAACAACTACTACAACTGGTGTCTGTAGTTGTTGTAGTTTGGTCTGTTGCAGTTGTTGTTGCAGCAGCTGTTGTGACAATAAAAATAATTTATTCATTACAAAAATTATTATATATATATATATATATATATATATATATAAATATATATATATATATAGTTTTTTTATTGTAATAAACTGATTAAAAACAACTAAGACAAAACTTGTACAAATTGATTATCATATTCTAATATACATATCACTAATGTAGTGGGGTCTTTTTGTTTTGTTATACAATTTACTCTTAAAAAAAATGTAATAAACATTTTCACTTACCTACTACAAATAGGAGCACTGATAATGCAGGTCCAGTTGTCATCTTGTTTTTCTGGAAACCTTTCTTTTTAAATATTAGATATGATTGTTTATATATATAATTGATAAAAAATATATATTATTGCGCATTTTTTTGTGGTTGTACAAAAATATACGTTAAAATTAAATAAAGTTTAAAAATATGCATTCAATTTTTTATTGAGAATCTTATTTAAATACATCCAAAGTGAAAAAAAAAAACAGTTCTACAATTGGATATGACATTGTGAAATCAGTTGGAAAATAATAAAAATTATAAATTAAGCTAAAAACAGGCACAGATAACTGAAGGACAGTCAAACACAAGGAATATATTTTGTGTATTTAGAGTTAAATAAATATTAAGTTTAATATATCATCTGTTAATGTTACTTACAAAAATAGAGCAATAAACCAGATGTACTTTTCTTCTTAATGTTCCTTGCTTATTCCAGCCACCTTTGGTGTCTATTAAAGTCTACTAGGCCCTTATATATTGCGGAGGCATAAAGGATGGCATAATATGACGCGTACTTGATGATACATTTATCTGAAATGTCACACAGTCACTTGGCATAAGATTTGTATTTCAGTCATGCATTCTTGGTTCGGGTCATAGCACTTCCTCCAAAACATTTTTGGTAATACTGACAATAGACGTCTACCACTGTAACAATCAGTAAAGAACTTTTACAGACAAGTCTCTTGGTAGTTACACTTGCTACATATGTTTTAACAACTCAGACTGATGCTATGAAAACTGTCAGGACTAGGCAAAAGACTCACAATGCAGACCCCACAATAGGCAGATGTTTCACAGGGTTTTATTTAAGGTACAGAATCACAAGAGGTTGAAACAAGGCTGAGGTCAGAACACACTAGAAGGCTGTTACAGACACAAAGAAAGACCAGAGAGCCCACACGAGAGGTATAGTCAATCCGGCACAATAAACACAAGGAAAGACTAGAGAGCTCACACGAGGGGTAAAGACACTCTGGCCGGGTACAATGAACACGAGGAAAAAGAAAAGAGAACTTACACGAGGGGTGAAAACAATTTGGCCCTAAACAGGGGAAAACACTCTTTGGGAAGACAACGAGGCACAGGTGTCTTGAAACTCATTCATCTGCAGAAACAACAAACACAGACCTAACAAATTGGTGATCCCGGTTGGGGACGTGTAGAAGTATTGGGAAGACTTCAAGTCATTGGGGACACCTATAATGATAAAAAGAAAAAGTAAAAAAAACTATGATTAACTGTTATTACTGGCATTTAAAATAAATGGTAACAAAGTATTATAATTACTGAACCAACAACAACATAAACAATTTTAGAATAAGTAAAATAGAGATCTCTAATTAACTTACTCCCCGGAATAACCAAATTAGCCACAAACCTAACTTAACAAAACCATAAAACAACTACTTACAGTTGTGCTTATAAGGTGAGGATGGTTACTTTTAGTAGCCATTCAAATCTGTTTGTGTGAGCTTGTGTAAACCTGTTTGTGTCAGCTTGTGTGCATGTTATCAGGCTAAAATCACCAGGGAATGTAAACTTTGATCAGGGTCATTTGGGTAGTTTCTGTTGTCATTATGATTTAAATAAATGGCTTCACCCAACCTCTAACTATAAGTAATGTGTTATCATTCATATTGTTTGACAAATGTCCAGACACTCACAAATATTGCCAAGGTAACTTATGAGCACAACTGTAAATATTAAATTGGCCATTACTACTTGGAAACTAAGAATTATGTCCATCATAAGCCACCCGAGCCTGAAGCCAGTGATTGCAGACACTGCTTCTCCCTAAATCAAAAATACCAAAATAAAATAAAGTAATAACCAGATAAACATGTGGAAATAAACTAATTATTAATTTTTAAGTTTCTTATTTTTATAAAAAATTCTGAAAAGAAAATGTAGATTATATAGAATTATGTAAAAAAATTGAGAGAAAAACACACACACATTCAGTGCACTGGCTACTTCCATTAACACACTCTGCATTTCTCTGAGGTGAGCCCCAGCCTGAACCCTGCTGTGGACAGACAGAGAGATTAGCAGGCGCAGCGAGAAGACGTGCATGTTGCTCTGTCCCATGCACAAAATGACTCTATGCCTCTACTACATCATATTGGACAGTTTGTGTGGCAGTTTAACCTCAGTGACATTTCTTCAGCACAAATCGAACACCGAACACTGAGTTTCACCAACAACAGCAAACTGCCTTGGACATGTAAAGTGGACTGGAAACCTGAGTATGAGGGGGACTCTGCACTTCTCTCCCTCTGAGCAACACCTGGAAACCTCTTCCTCTCCAGGACACAACTCAACACTCTGCAACGTGGAACGTGTCTGGAACGTGTCTGGAACAGTCTGTACGATTGTCCTCTCCCAGCTGGTCCTCTGTTCCACTCACTGTTCATCATTTTTGCAGCTGGGTTGAATGTATTACATCGCTGTATCATTAGCCTAGCCTGTGTTAGAACAAAGTTAGGACCTTTCAATAATGGGTGTAACTGATGTGTGGTATACATTGTATAACGCATGGTTATCACAAGCCTTTCTGAAAACAGTCACGGCTGAGGCCAAAGTTCTGTAACAGTGCTAAGCCTTCTTCAATAATATCTCATTATAGGCTATAGTAAGCTATTGGCTGTTTTCCTACTGCAGTATCTTGCATCAGTACTGCCGATGAGTAGCCTTCTCGCTCTGCTTCTTATAGATGTAACATTTTTTTCAATCAGGATTCCCACAAGCAGGAGCTGCTTGCAGGCTTACTTTTAACGCAGAGAACGCTCTCTCAACCGCCTCATTCCATTTTAATTGTGCCTTATTATCACGTAGGCTTGCAGTTATCATCAGACCTCTTAATGTAGACAATCCAGATCCACATCCGACTATAATCTGCTATTCCTATTAATGTCAACATTTCTCCTACAGTCTGTGGCTTTGGGGCTTTGGTAATAGCCTTGATGTGAAAATGTTGATGGCATAATTTTCCTACAGTTCTCACTTAATATTCGGCCTAAATATTTTACCCCAGACTGATAAAATTGTAACTTTTCTTTAGTAACTTTTTGTCCCCAGAGCGCTAAAATTTTTAACACAAAAATGTGAGTGAGACTCCATTGCTTGGTCAGACTACAGATTGATAAACCGTCTACATACTGGATCACTGTACTCACTACATTCAGGTTTTGTAAATCATGAGTGAGCGCCAGGTTGATCTAGGATGGGGATATCTTTAGGCCTTGAGGGAGTCGACTTTAAGACAGGCTCCTTTCTCTTCCGTCTCAATCATAATATGTAAAGTAGAAAAGGTAGCGTTTGTCAGGATGCAGAGAAATACTAAAAAATGCAGACAATAAATCAATAACCGTAAACCACTCCAACTCAAATGGAATATTGGAACGATAGGATCAATAATTGCATTGGTTGCTCTTAAATCATGTACCAACCTATAATCATTTGAATTTGGTTTCTTGCTTAAAAAATGGTGTCTTACAAGTACCCTTTAATTCTATTATCTACACTTTTAATAACCCTTCAATTGTAGGCCTTATTCCTTCTACTGCTTGTCTTTTATTTGGCAGTATACTGGTGCGAGGACTTAACCAAACCTACGCCTGTTTTGCTTTTAGACCAGACCTCAGTTTTTGTCTACAATTACTCTTTCAGACTGGACTACATCACATGCTCTTAGAGATATTTTTAAATATTGATTGTCTTCTGAGACATATAACTCTTTAATTAATTATTTAATAACATGCAAGTGCACACAACTCCAGTCCTGCCACTATTAAGGTGACATGAGGTGTTGAGTCCATGATCCAAAACCAAGGCCTAAACTGTGTTAAGAGGTACTGCTGCAACAGCCCCTTGCTTTACTATATATACTTTCTCCTCTGTCCTGCTGTTATGTTAACAAGGCACTCTCTCTGGATGCGGCTCCACTGCTTGCACATCCAGCATCCAGGGGTTGGGCGGACGCATTGACATGCTGAAGCCAGTACTCACCAGGCCCTGCCTTTGGCCTGCCTCACCCTCCGAAACTGCCTTAGGACCCTTTCTGTGCAAACATTCCTCTGTACGGGACACGCTGTGAGCTGTTATAATAAACCTGTGGCAACGGTGGCATCATCTCAGCTGTAGGAGACTGGAACATCAATAAAGGTTATTCATTTTTAGGTCTACTGCAGCTAAACGCTGCTCATGTGGTTGCGGCAGCAGCTGGTGCTTTCTAGTTACAGACCCCTGTATCCCATTCCTCTCCTTTTTGTGTCTATTATTTAGTTTATTCTATTGCAGCTGTGTTAGCTCCATCTTTTTCTTCCCTTAAGCTCGGAAAATAGTGTCCAATTCATTATCCTTGATCCTACAACTGAGTTCAGTTGAGTCTGTAATTCAGGAGGCCTTGCTTCCTTGACTCATCTTCTCCCACATCTCTTAATTTTTTTTTCATTAGCTCTTAGACTTGGGCTGTACAAGGTCTGTTTGGGATCGGAAGGCGCACTGCTGATATTACGCTTTAACTGAGAGTAATCAGCTCCAGAAGAACTCTTCGGCTTGTCCGTGTTTCTCTGCCATTTTCCTTTTTATGTCACATCCGTCTTGCCGGGACTGACTTTCATTTCTTTTTATTTATTGCTTCTAAAGTCTTTTAACATCTTCCGACAGGAGCGAGTCTCTCCACATTCCACAACTGCGTTATTGTTATAATAATTTAACATTTCTATGGTAAATAATTACTGGTTGCTCCTAGTACTTATCATGTAATGTCAATCCTGCTCATGTCAAGTCCTTCATGCTAATCCAAACATGAACAAAGACATTACTAGACATAGACATAAAATGCCACGGACTAAATCCTGCACCTGGGAACTTGTGTGGGGAGTGTGTGAACGATACGCCTCCTACAACATTTACTGTATGATATAAAATGTCATGTATTATTTACTTTTACTAGCAAACTTTATCCTGTACCATTGTTACATGTGTGTGCTTTGCTTCAGTCTTGCAAGAATTAAACCTGATCATTCATTTTAAATTGTATGCTGTCTCCATCGTCTCTCTGATTAATCTGAACAAATAATTCTTATAACGAACTTGGGCTGTACAAGGTCTGTTTGGGATCGGAAGGCGGAGTGCTGATAATATACTTTATTATTTTTTTTAACCTTTATTTAACCAGGATAGTCCCGCTGAGATTACAAATCTCTTTTGAAGGGGAGTCCTGGCCCCATGTGTCTTTGGGGTTGAATGTTGTACATGTTTTTGGTTTAAAAAAAATACTCTTTAAATAAGAGTAATCAGCTCCAGAAGAACTCTTTGACTTGTCTTGTCCATGTTTTGACAGTTTCTCTTCCAGTTTCATTTTTATGTCATATCTGTCTTGCTGGAACTTCTTCATTTTTTTTTCTTTTACTGCTTGATAAGAGCGAGTCTCTCCACATTCCACAACAGCCTTATCTTTATACATTTTTTCCTTATCTTTATTGTTTTCTAAGACAAACACATTATCACTAAGTAAAATTTCAGCTATGGAAAGTGTAAACCAGCTCCCAACGCTTTAAAAGCATCGGTAAAATGGTTAACTGAATCCACCCCAAATGCAGTTCCCACAAGCCTACTATTTTCATGACCACCTTAACACTAAGCGCAGCATTAGTTCAAGTCATGTTACACGTTTCTTCTTGTGCAGTGAGTCTGGTAGCGCTGTTCAATTTTACTTATAATTATGTATCTGTAAGAGGTTACTTTGTCTGCAGCATTAATGGGGTGTTAGAGCGCTATTTTTAAAGCTTTTATTTTTACAAATACTATGAATATAATTATTTAAAGGCTTGTACCATATGGTTGGTCATCTGGGACACAGCTGTAAGCCTCAACAACCTTGCAAACCTGCCTCACAGCTCTGTCACGCTTTACCAACAACAGCTCCCGTCCCCTTTGGAAAGAGAAAGACATTCAACTTAACAGGGGTAACAGGGGACATTTTTAACATGTGCAGTACTTTTCACTTCTTACCCCTCCACAGGGACAGCTGTGTTTTGTTTTCTTTCCTATTTTTGGGGGGGTTTCAGGCACATTTAGTATTATTTACCTTAAATGAAATCTTGTTTTGTTAAACCTTCATTTCTTTATTTCAGTTATTAATAAAGAGTTACTATGGTGATGTCAAGAGACTGATGCA
This sequence comes from Perccottus glenii, assembly GCA_024416835.2. Taxonomy (NCBI): domain Eukaryota; kingdom Metazoa; phylum Chordata; class Actinopteri; order Gobiiformes; family Odontobutidae; genus Perccottus; species Perccottus glenii. The sequence goes on along the minus strand of CM044546.2, from coordinate 15,918,871 downwards.
ATATCCATGGTACCTTGGCTGTATCACTTATCCGCACATTTACCTAAAGGCGCCCCAAAAACAAGAAATTCAGTGACTAGAGAAATCCCCAAGTTCTTTAACCCCTTCACACAACAACTGTCTGTCGCTCCTTTAGCTATAGTTCCAGACTTATTTATAAAAGAACAGAATCGATTTTGATAGTTCAGATAGTTTTTTGTGACTATTTAAAGTAGAGATGCTCCGATTAGCATTTTTGGGGCCGATCATTTACATTTACATTTACATTTATTCATTTAGCAGACGCTTTTATCCAAAGCGACTTACATTACATTACCAGTGTTACAGTCACTGGAGGCAAGGTGGGTTAAGTGTCTTGCCCAAGGACACAACGACAGTATGAACTGTGGGGCGAGCGGGAATCGATCCTACTACCTTCCGGTTGAAGGACGGCCACTCTACCACTGAGCTACTGCCGCCGATCACCGATTACCGATCACCAAAATCATGATCTGCCGATTGCCGATCACTGCCGATCACAGAATGGCAGGGGAATGGGAATCCTTTATCTATAATCATGCAGAGTTTGCACCATTTGTATAAATGAAACTAACTCTAAATTAACTGTATTAACTGTATATGACATTTCACCACAGAACATGACTTTACTTGTATACCGAAATACAGCTGAATATAACAGAACAGTTATTTCTAAATAACTTTCCTGTGTGCGCACACACATGGAATGCCAGGTTATGTTCCACAATAAAAGATGTGAAATACATCTCAGCTCTATCTGAATGGAAGAACTAAGATATATTGGAGCAGCCTTCTCTGCGCTTAGCCTCCTTAACATGTTGTGGTCCCTAAAAGATATAAAAGCATAAAATATTATTTCTATAAGCTATAGGCCTATGCAATTATTTGTTAATTATGTTTAAATATGTAGATTACTTTTACTATTTATATAAGCTGCTTATACTATTTATGTAAACTGCTAAACTGCTTTTATTGATTTTCTGTTGCAACTTTAAACAGGTCTAAGCAGTTTTTTGCTAGCCTGAATAATATGCACATGAAAATGAAACTTATCAACTCACCTCAACATGCCTTTTGCAATCATTTAGATAGACTGATTAATTTAGTTTGGGAGAAGAGATAAAAGCCCGCCCACACTGACAATTGATTGGTTGATTTGCAGAAACAGGCCAATCAGGATGCTCTCTGTCTTACAAGTGCTTCGCACACACACACTAGCACACACACGCAAGGTCTCTCGCTCCCTCTCCCTCTCTGACGTGCGCATGCTACATGATTTGAAACACTCTCGCATGCGCGCTCTTGCTCGCTCTAGATTCCGGGAGATTTTAAATAATTTGCGGGCATCAGGGAGCCGCTATCAATATGCCGGAGTCTCCCGGAAGTTGCGGGAGTCTCCCGGAAGTTGCGCAAGACTTGGGATGTCTTCTTTGAAAAACTTCCAGACGGGAGAGCTCATGTTGCCGCTGACAAGCTCCGCTCTGCTGTTGTGTACCTGTGCCGCGCGCCGTGCATGCACGTGTGAAAAAGTTGCATGATTTACGTCACGCGATCGGCTTTTTTGATCGGCGCTTTTGGGGTTCGCCGATCAAGCTATTTTTAGTCAATATCGGCCGATCATGATCGGTGGCCGATCAATCGGAGCATCACTAATTTAAAGTAAAAACCTGAATCTTCACACCAACCTGTGGCACTGTATACATACTTACATATTTTATTCTTCTATACACCAAACTAATAACAACTTACGTTACAGAAAAAATAGAATTCAATTCAAAAATTAAAAATAAACTGACATAGAGCCTTCAGTACATTCAAATATCAGCACTTTTGCTCAATATGTTTAGCTTTTCACCGGAACGGCCCAAAGACCAGTAACGTTAACTCCAGGATTAACCATATTTAAGTGAATACAAACTAGATTAAAATTGTAACTTTTACATCTCAGTGTGACCTTTAGTTTAGCTCAGGGATTGCTCTGTAAATATTCATAAAGCATAGGTTCTAATCTGTCAAGCTTGGGTGTGTAAGGCAACAATTTTTAATAAAAGAAAAATATTCCACTTACCAGACGAGCTGCTTTTACAATCATTAGTTTGTTGCCAGTTGTTAGGTAATATTTGAGTTGAGCTGCGGAGGGTCACACGAGAGACAGGCTGGAGATGTTTTGGATGTCTAGGCAGGAGAAGTTTATTGACCATCGATATGAGACCCGGAGACAGGACACTCAACAGTGTAGCATTGAATAACCAGTGCTCCATGCTTCTGGAAAAGTACAGCCTATGTAGCTAAGTATTATGCCAGTGATTAGGCAATGTTGTTTAACCTTGCAATTATTTGTCCTAAAAGGGGACCGAGCTACAAAGACATAGATAATGTAAGGTCAGCTTTGGTGTGAAAGAGCCTTCTGCCCAGAACACACAGTTCTAACAGAGATTGTCACATCTTAATGTACAGATCTTAATTAAGGTTAAGGATATTATATATAGAATGAATAATTCTCCAACATCATTAAATGCACTGAATGGACTAGGATGTAGTTCGGTCTCACAAATGCGCCCTCAGCTTTTCAGCGCAGTGGAGGAGAACCTGGAAGGGCTTAAAGACAAAATATGCACTCCATACTTAGATGCTGTCTTCGTGTACAGTCGGACATTTGAAAAGCACTTTTAGGATTTGAGATCCGTCCTCAAACGCCAACGATCAATCTATACTGCATATAGAGGCCTCTGAAGAAGGACATGGTGCAGTTTTGTACCAGAGGCAAGAGGGTAAACTTAAGATTATAGGATTTGGGTCATGGACACTAACAACAGCAGAGAAAAACTATAGGCTGCATTCGGAAAAACCTGAGTTTTAAGCTCTCAAGTGGGCCGTTACTTGTTTTATGCCCCGTTTATAACTGTCTATAGCAGGGGTGGGCAAACTAAGGCCCAGGGGCCACATGCGGCCCATTGGGCTCTTTTATCTGGCCCGCCATGCATTTACTAAAATTGTATTGATAATTCTGCAGTGATCAGTTGATTCCACTACGACATGCTCCAGACAGGAACTACCTTGCCTAAAGCTAGCATCACTACTCTCAGAGGGATAGTTTTCCCAAGTTTTAGAACAAACAACATATTTTGCCTACAGCTCAAACTTAAAACTATAAGCAAAAGGAATGTGCTTTAATTGATTATAAGTGAGTTCACCGTGTTGGCCTGGCCCTCCACCAAAGTCCCTTTTCTAATGTGGCCCTCGGGGAAAAATAATTGCCCACCCCTGGTCTATAGCAATAATAATCCTGTCATCTATGTTCCAAGTACAGCCAAACTAAATGCAACAGGATGCAGATGGGTTTCTGCATTGGCTGACTTCAACATAATTGACAAAACACAAACTGCAAGCTCAGTTGCAGGACCCTGCTATATCTTATGTCCTCAATCTAAAGAAATCAGGAGACAAGTTAGACAAAAGATCAGTCAATAAAGAAAGTAAGGTAAAACAACTATCTTTACATAAAAAAAAGCAGGGGAGGGTATGAATATATTTTACTGTGTTACTTGAAAATTTCACAAAAGTTTGCTCAGGCCTACCCAACTTTTTACAAAATATATTTTTTGAAAAGTGTGTTTCTGTACAAGGAGATTTTTAATGTACACAGCTTCTGCTCCCTCCGGACCCATATAGGCGGCGCAATGCTCAGTCTTCTCTCTGGGGAGAGCGAGGCAGGTGGGGCAGGAAGAGTGCTGTAGCTGATACTGTCATCCGAGGCAGGTGAAGCAGCAGTTGTGGCCGTCCTGGGGCAGCAGCGGCGAGCAGCAGGAATGGCAGGAACAAGGATGCCCGATACTGGCAGTGTATCGTTCACTAGTTCAAAGTTCAGTTCACAAATTTTAAAATGAACTAGTTCAGTTCAGTTCAAACTTCAAAATTTTGAACTAAGTTCACAGTTCCAAAAATGAACTTGTTCATAGTTCTTTTTTTTCATATGTTGCTGCGAGCTATTATTTTTCAGAATTATTGCCACAGCCCATATACAGTAGAATGACAGACAGCAATTATTTTATCAGTTTTAACAATGAAGCTATGCGTTAGATTTCATTTTCATATCCAATTCTCAATCCTTATCCAACCAGGGTTTACATTAGCATTGAGGGGACATTGTTGCTTTAATGCTTTGTTGCTGTCCATTCACTCCACACTAGTAGCAGCTGCAGCTTTCAACCCTACAGTACATTCTCAAGAACATGAGGACAAACGTGCTGCTTGAATGGTCTTTTTTAATGAGGAATTATTCAAAGAAAAACAGGACAGTAATCATTAAGGTGAAAACGTTTTTAAATTTTTAATAATTTTCCATTGTCCACATGCTAAAACAGAATATTGGAATCCTGGAAAAATAGACCAGGCAGGTTCAACAAACAAGTTACATGAATGAATTTAAATGATCATACGCCTTACTACATGCTGCTGTCGCCTCCATGCTTTATTATTTTTTTTTTTTTTTTGATGACGCATCACGCATGCGGCGGACGGCGGTGCGACACATGTGGCTGGTGTTGCCAGGTTTGGTGTTTTTCCGCTACATATTAAGACCCGTTTGCGGCTGGTTTGCGGTGTGTTTTAGCCGGGGTTTCGCCTGGAAGGCTCTATAGAAATCTGGCGTGAGCGTGCCGTTCACAGACACCAGAAAGAACGAGTTCACAGTAACGTTCATCAGGCAGTAATACAGCACGTTCAGTTCACGTTCGCCCAAAATATGAACGAGTTCATGAACTATCGTTCAATGAACGCGTTCAGGCACAACACTGGATACTGGTGGGTGGCAAAGCTCATGCAGGATGATCCATACTTCTGTCTTGAATCTTCTTGAGTGAGTAGAAGTGTCTGTCAGTCTGCCCCAGGGCATCTGTGGCTACAGTTGTAGCTTACCACCACCAGTATGACTGTGTATGAATGAATAATGGACGGCCTGTAAGTGCTTTGAGTCCCTTGGGAGAAAAGCGCAATATAAATCCAATCCATTATTATTATTATAAGTGCTCTTTTAATTATCTCAGAGGAGCTGAGAGAGAAGAAGGTAGAGCGTTAGGCTAGCACACACGAAGTAGAACACACAACAGACAACATACAGGTAATGAGTCAGGAGAAGCCATCATCTGTTGTGTAGAATCATTTTTGTGCTCATAAGTTAACAGAATTTGTGATTTCTTTGGGGGCCATTTTTTAGAGAATATGAATAAAACACAAAAACCTCTTTACATAGTTAGTGGTTGGGTGAAGCCATTTACTGTCAACCAACTGTGTTTACTGTTTTTAAATCATGATGACAACAGAAACTACCCAAATGACCCTGATCAAAAGTTCACATAAATCAGTTCTCAATACCGTGAAGGCAGCTACAGCACATGAAGCCCAGGCGGTCTTCAAATTTGACAGAACTGACATGTGATATGAAAACGTGGCATGAAATCTTAGGGTATTGTAATGTTAATGATGTGTTAAAATTACCTGATGCTGTAGAGGGAATGAAAATCACAGGTCATGCCAAATTAGACTGCAATGTGTGCACAGAAGGGAAACTCACCAACAACAGAAATACCAATGTGACCCAAAAAGCGAGTAAACCTTCAGAGTTGGTGCATACTGATTTAGCAGGCCACATTCAACCATTGGGTCAAAATGGCCATAAATATGCTATATTATTCACAGTTGATTTTTTTAGGGACAGTGTCAGTTTACTTTCTCAAACACAAAAGTAACACCAGGATGCAACAGAAAAGTTCCTAGCAGATTGGTCACTGTATGGCATGGTCAAGTGCATATCGGACAATGGCACCCATGAGTCCAGTTTCTTCTAAGTAAAAATGGTATAAAGCATGAGACATCTGCACCATATTTTCCTCATCAAAATGGCTGAGAGACAATGGAAAACCCTCTTTGAAATGGGAAGATGTTTGTTACTAGAAAAAAGACTAAAGTACCATGGCCTTATGCCATTCAAAGTGCGGCACACAATTGTTACAGATGCTACAACAACAGAACTAAAAGTACGCCATATCGCATGTTAACAGGCAAAAGACCAGATCTCTCTAAAATGTGGATATTTGGCTCAGACTGTGTACATAATGTGTACATTCAAGACCATAAGAGGATATTTGTGGGTTATAGCAAAAACAGTCCAGCTAACTGGTTTATAACCCCCACACAGGAAAGGTCTCAAAACATAGACTGGTGAAATTTATCAAAAAAACTGAGGAATATGACTCAGAAACACAGATGTATGAGCAGAAAATGTCCCAAAAAAATTTATGCGCAACAAATTGAAAATGCAGCAGAAAATGAACCTCCAAAAGAAAATGAGACAAACAGAGATGAATCAAACAGTGACACTACAGACACAAGTGAAAACGATGAGCAAAATCCAAAAGAACGGTATCCAAATAGAGAAAAAAAAACTCCAAAATACTTGGAGGATTACACATCAAACTGTAAAAATGTACACAGTGTAACTCCTATGAGTGTTGACTATTGTTACAAGGCAGCATGCATAGCTTCCCAGACCTAGAGAGAAGCCCTGATGTCAGCAGAGGTTTCCAGGTGGTAACAGACTATGGAAGAAGAGATCAACTCTCTCAAAGAAAATTACACTTTTGAGCTGACTTTACCTGAAGGTAGAATTACTGTAGGAGGAAAATGGGTTTATGCCCTAAAATAAATCAACCATGGCAAAATATTTAAAGCTAGATTTGTAAATCAAAGAGATATATTCAGACCAAAGGTATAGACTACCATGAAACTTTTAAACAAACAACATCTGTGGAAGCTCTAATGCAGATTGCGGTCCAAAATTACCTAAGTAGTGTGCCAATTCAAGAAATCTTTTTTTTTATATTAAAACAATCTGGTAGAAACTGGTACATTTTTTTGAATGACTGCCTTGAACAAAGTGGCTTCGAGAGAAACCTTGCTGATCATTGTGTATACAGAAAAGACAAAGAGAATGAAACGTTACTTGTTATCATTTGGGTAGACAATTTAATCATTGCAGCCAGTGATTCTAACTCACTGAGTAGATTCAAAGAAACAATGAGATCAAAATTTTACATGAAGTACTTGGGAAATATTTCTTATTTTCTCGGTATACAATTTGTACAAATGGAAGTGAAATTAAGATGAACCAAAAGAAATTCATTCAAAGAATGCTTGACCACTTTGATAGTGCAAACCCAGATCCACACCTTGTGAGTTAAAAACGGATCCTTCCACAGGTGAAGAAAATGACAAAAATGAGACAGTTAATTCGAGAGAATATTGGGAAATTGTGGGCAGTCTTATGTATGCCATGACTTGAACAAGACCAGATATCAGATGGGTTGTTTACAGACTCTCACAAACACTTGCTCATCCTAAACATGTTCTTATATACTGTATCTAGAGGGAACAAATTTGTATAAGAGCTGTGAGGATCTACATCTGATAGCTTTCAGTAATTCTGAGTGGGCCGTGTGTGTGAAAAGACAGACGCAGTACAACAGGGTACTGTTTGCCCTTACAATATACGACCCAGCAATATCTTGGAAAACAAAGAAACAACCTACAGTGGCATTGTTAACGTGTGAAGCTAAATACATAGGGCTTGCAGCCACTATTTAAGAAAGCAAATACCTGATATAACTAATAAATGGGTTGGACAATAAACTGTACACCTGTACCAAAATATTTAAAGATAATAAAGAAGCAATTGTAAATATACAGTACAATATAGATGTAAAATATCACTTCATTCGGGATGCTTTAAATGAAGGGAAAAAAAACATTGGTACATTGGTACTGTCCCTCAAAAGACATGGCTGCAGACATGTTAACAAAACCAGTAACCAGAGTAACTAGAGTTAAGTTTCAGAAATGGTTCTTTGAAAATACTGTATATACTATAGGTTTCTCTGGGTAAACAGCATGAGAACAAAGGGAGTTGTAGGACATGTGACCTTATGCGCATGATTTTGTAATAATTGTTTGATGTATTTTGTTTTGCTTAAGTGCACTTTCTGTTGCATTATATTAAAATAGTGATTTATTATGTGTGTTATCGGATTGAAGAAAAAAACATGATGTATTTCAATTATGTCACTTACTGTAAGACGCAATAGCGCAAACTAGTGCACTGGACTGCACATGTTTATTAAACATATGAAAGACAAAAATTTTGTGGGAATTACTTGTAAGTTATGTTTTTGTTTAGTTTTTCGTAACTAACTAGTAACTACTTGTCGGTATTTTTTCAAAATTACAGACACACTATTTTTCTTCTGTCACTTTTATTTTTATTTGGATTCTACATTTAGTCTGTGGCTTGCATATAATATGCACACAGTGGTGTAGGTTGCATGTTCCTTTTAAGTAAAATAAGTCAAATCTTTTTAAGTAAAATCTCAACTAATAATTGTATAAAATGATACTTGTACTTTGTTTTATTACACTTTTTTTTTTATATTTTTAATAAACATGATAGTTGTTGATAGTGCTGATAAGCCAGGTCCAGTTCCCATCTTGTCTTTCTGGAAATCTTTTTTTTATATTATAAGTGCTTGTTTATTCAAATAATTGACACAAGTATATTATTGTGCAGTTTTTTGTCGAAGAACAAAAATGTATGTTGAAATTAAATAAAGACATTTTTTTAAATTCTTGTCTTACATTCAATTCTGTCTTTTAAGAATCTTATTTAAATACATTCAAAGTGGAAATCACTGTTCTACGGTTTGATATGACATTCTGAAATTGATTTGTTGACAAATGCATTTTTATCTTGGTTCATGGAAATGTGAAGTAATTTGTTTTATGTCAGGAGTCACTTGATTGTTACACTTGCTGGATGAGTTGTAACAACTCAGACTGATGCTATGGAAACACAACAACAGGCAGATACATTTTATACAATAATCTTTTATTGTCCTGATTGTTAAGCTTTGAATATCTTTAAAGAAACCATTTACAATTACAGATAAATAATAAATAAGACAGTGTAGGCTGCATTGGTACTTTGTCAAGAAGTGGGAATTTTCCTTGTGGAAAAACTGGTTAACAATGTTCTGTTCTGGCTTGACATTTGAACAAATATACAGCAATGAAAGTAAAATAATAATAAAGAATGTAAACAGTAGTATTAAATTGGCTATTGCTGTGCAGAATAAAGTCACATAGATCATTTTATAAATAACATTAACTCATCATCAAATCAAATAATTGCATGTGTTGATTAACGAAAGTAACATTTACACCACAACTCCTGAGCTATACAATAAATACACATATTAATTAGCATTAAATTAACACACTACCTTGTCCATATTGATAACAGGTCGGGGTTAATTGCAATCACTCCAGATTCTATTGCTGGCATAACAGTAGCCATGACAACACCACCAGGAAAGAGGCAGTGACAAGACTGATCTTATGGTCAACTCCACTTGATGCTGTAATTAAAGAATAAGTATTAAATTAGGAAATAGAAAAATAAATTGGTTTAATATTTAAACATATTTTTGTGTTTGCGTACATGTGGTGGTTGCAGCTGTGGTAGTAGTAGTTGGCAGTGAGGTACTTGTTGTGGTTGAAGTACTTGTTGTGGTTGATGGAGTTGTTGTGGTTGAAGTACTTGTTGTGGTTGAAGGAGTTGTTGTGGTTGAAGGAGTTGTTATTGTGGTTACAGCAGTTGTATGTGGGCTTTCTGTAATTTTGTGAAAATATGAATATGAAGTTAGTATCTTTTTCATGTAAAATGTTACATACAAAGTGAACAAGATGATCACCAAATTACCATCAAAACATTCTACCTCTCTAGATTGTAAAGTATTTTACCAGTAGCACAATTACAATTACGTAATATATAATTAACGTTACTTAGAGTTGTTAAAAGTAAGACACTGACATATTTAGTAGACATAGCATCGTCTTAACTTACCTAAAACTGCCGCTGAGTTTAATAATGGACTGGTCCCTGCGCTGTTGTTTGTGGTTGCATTCACAAAAGCCTCAGCAACAAACTTATCTGGGGGAAGTTCTGAGGCTGGAATGTTTGGTTTAGCATCAACAACAACTTCTGCTTCAACAGTACTGGCTGGAATAGTGTTCCTAATAATCTTTGCACTGTAAAAGACCAAATGAAGAGGTAAAGACAAGACAATTATAAACCTTATGAATAAAATAATAATTCATGAAATAAACTGACAAGATAATGTTAGAAAATACTTACTTAAATGCTTTAACTTGGCAGCTGCGATACCAGCCAACATTTGTGAAGACTTGGTCACACTGTGAGGACAAAAACATTGTTATTGACTTTTATAATAACAAATTAACAGTAAAAAAGATTTGTAGAAAAAGGTACATACCATTTTCTTGGTCCTCTCCTCAAGGTCTTTAAAATGTGGGCTATTTCTGTCACTGAGGTCAGAAGAGTAGGGTTCATTATACGACAATTGAAGAGTGTATGAAAGACCAGCTATTTGCACAGTGCTTGTTGTTGAGGCAGCCGTGGTAGTTGTTAGGGCAGCAGTAATTGTAGTTGGTGCAACTGTTGTTGTTGGAACAGCTGTTGTAGTTGTTAGGGCAGCAGTAGTTGTAGTTGGTGCAACTGTTGTTGTTGTTGGAGCAGCTGTTGTAGTTATTAGGGCCGCAGTAGTTGTAGTTTGTGCAACTGTTGTTGTTGGAGCAGCTGTTGTAGTTGTTAGGGCCGCAGTAGTTGTAGTTGGTGCCAATGTAGTTGTTGTTGGGGCATCTGTAGTTGGAATAGCTGTAGATGTTGTTGAAGTAGCTGTTGTTGTTGTTGTAGCTGCTATTGTAGTTGTTGGGGCAGCAGTAGTTGTAGTTGGTGCAACTGTTGTTGTTGGAACAGCTGTTGTAGTTGTTAGGGCAGCAGTAGTTGTAGTTGGTGCCAATGTAGTTGTTGGAGCAGCTGTTGTAGTTGTTAGAGCCGCAGTAGTTGTAGTTGGTGCCAATGTAGTTGTTGTTGGGGCATCTGTAGTTGGAACAGCTGTAGATGTTGTTGAAGTAGCTGTTGTTGTTGTTGTTGTTGTTGTTGTTGTAGCTGCTGTTGTAGTTGTTGTTAGCAGCAGTAGTTGTAGTTGGTGCAACTGTTGTTGTTGGAACAGCTGTTGTAGTTGTTAGGGCCAGCAGTAGTTGTAGTTGGTGCCAATGTTGGTTGGAGCAGCTGTTGTAGTTGTTAGGGCCGCAGTAGTTGTAGTTGGTGCCAATGTAGTTGTTGTTGGGGCATCTGTAGTTGGAGCAACTGTAGATGTTGTTGAAGTAGCTGTTGTTGTTGTTTTTGTAGCAGCTGTTGTAGTTGTTGGGGCAGCAGTATTTGTAGTTGGTGCAGCTGTTGTAGCTGTTAGGGCAGCAGTAGTTGTAGTTGGTGCAACTGTTGTTGTTGGAGCAGCTGTTGTAGTTGTTAGGGCCGCAGTAGTTGTAGTTGGTAACAATGTAGTTGTTGTTGGGGCATCTGTAGTTGGAGCAGCTGTAGATGTTGTTGAAGTAGCTGTTGTTGTTGTTGTAGCTGCTGTTGTAGTTGTTGGGGCAGCAGTAGTTGTAGTTGGTGCAACTGTTGTTGTTGGTGCAGCTGTTGTAGTTGTTAGGGCAGCAGTAGTTGTAGTTGGTGCAACTGTTGTTGTTGGAACAGCTGTTGTAGTTGTTAGGGCAGCAGTAGTTGTAGTTGGTTCAACTGTTGTTGTTGGAGCAGCTGTTGTAGTTATTAGGGCCGCAGTAATTGTAGTTGGTGCCAATGTAGTTGTTGGAGCAGCTGTTGTAGTTGTTAGGGCCGCAGTAGTTGTAGTTGGTGCCAATGTAGTTGTTGTTGGGGCATCTGTAGTTGGAGCAACTGTAGATGTTGTTGAAGTAGCTGTTGTTGTTGTTTTGCAGCAGCTGTTGTAGTTGTTGGGGCAGCAGTCTTTGTAGTTGGTGCAACTGTTGTTGTTGGTGCAGCTGTTGTAGCTGTTAGGGCAGCAGTAGTTGTAGTTGGTGCAACTGTTGTTGTTGGAGCAGCTGTTTAGTTGGTGCCAATGTAGTTGTTGTTGGGGCATCTGTAGTTGGAGCAGCTGTAGATGTTGTTGAAGTAGCTGTTGTTGTTGTTGTTGTAGCTGCTGTTGTAGTTGTTGGGGCAGTTGTAGTTGTAGTTGGTGCAACTGTTGTTGTTGGGGCAGCAGTAGTTGTAGTTGGTGCAACTGTTGTTGTTGTTGGAGCAGCTGTTGTAATTGTTAGGGCCGAAGTAGTTGTAGTTGGTGCAGATGTAGTTGTTGTTGGGGCATCGGTAGTTGAAGCAGCTGTAGTTGTTGTGACTGCTGTTGTAGTTGTTGGGAGATTATTGGTAGTTGTTGGTACAGCTGTTGTAGTTGTTGGGGCTGCAATAGATGTAGTTGGTGCAGATGTAGTTGTTGTTGGGGCATCTAATGTTGGATCAGCTGTGGTGGTAGTTGGGACAGCTGTGGTAGTTGTAGTTGGATCAGCTGTAGTAGTTGTAGTTGGATTAGCTGTAGTTGTTGTAGTTGGGGCAGCTGTGGTGGTAGTTGGGACAGCTGTGGTAGTTGTAGTTGGATCAGCTGTAGTAGTTGTAGTTGGGGCAGCTGTGGTGGTAGTTGGGACAGTTGTGGAAGTTGTAGTTGGGGCAGCTGTGGTGGTAGTTGGGACAGTTGTGGAAGTTGTAGTTGGATCAGCTGTAGTAGTTGTAGTTGGGGCAGCTGTGGTGGCAGTTGGGACAGCTGTGGTAGTTGTAGTTGGATCAGCTGTAGTAGTAGTAGTTGGGGCAGCTGTGGTGGTAGTTTGGACAGCTGTGGTAGTTGTAGTTGGATCAGCTGTAGTAGTTGTAGTTGGATCAGCTGTAGTAGTAGTAGTTGGGGCAGCTGTGGTGGTAGTTGGGACAGCTGTGGTAGTTGTAGTTGGATCAGCTGTAGTAGTTGTAGTTGGATCAGCTGTAGTTGTTGTAGTTGGATCAGCTGTGGTGGTAGTTGGGACAGCTGTTGTAGTTGTAGTTGGATCAGCTGTAGTAGTTGTAGTTGGATCAGCTGTAGTAGTTGTAGTTGGATCAGCTGTAGTAGTTGTAGTTGGGGCAGCTGTGGTGGTAGTTGGGACAGTTGTGGAAGTTGTAGTTGGATCAGCTGTAGTAGTTGTAGTTGGGGCAGCTGTGGTGGTAATTGGGACAGCTGTGGTAGTTGTAGTTGGATCAGCTGTAGTAGTTGTAGTTGGATCAGCTGTAGTAGTTGTAGTTGGGGCAGCTGTGGTGGTAGTTGGGACATTTGTGGTAGTTGTAGTTGGATCAGCTGTAGTAGTTGTAGTTGGATCAGCTGTAGTTGTTGTAGTTGGATCAGCTGTGGTGGTAGTTGGGACAGCTGTTGTAGTTGTAGTTGGATCAGCTGTAGTAGTTGTAGTTGGGGCAGCTGTGGTGGTAGTTGGGACAGCTGTGGTAGTTGTAGTTGGATCAGCTGTAGTAGTTGTAGTTGGATCAGCTGTAGTTGTTGTAGTTGGATCAGCTGTGGTGGTAGTTGGGACAGCTGTTGTAGTTGTAGTTGGATCAGCTGTAGTAGTTGTTGTTGGGGCAGCTGTGGTGGTAGTTGGGACAGCTGTGGTAGTTGTAGTTGGATCAGCTGTAGTAGTTGTAGTTGGGGTAGCTGTGGTGGTAGTTGGGACAGTTGTGGAAGTTGTAGTTGGATCAGCTGTAGTAGTTGTAGTTGGGGCAGCTCTGGTGGTAGTTGAGACAGCTGTGGTAGTTGTAGTTGGATCAGCTGTAGTAGTTGTAGTTGGATCAGCTGTAGTAGTTGTAGTTGGGGCAGCTGTGGTGGTAGTTGGGACAGCTGTGGTAGTTGTAGTTGGATCAGCTGTAGTAGTTGTAGTTGGATCAGCTGTAGTTGTTGTAGTTGGATCAGCTGTGGTGGTAGTTGGGTCAGGTGTGGTGGTAGTTGGGACAGCTGTGGTAGTTGTAGTTGGATCAGCTGTAGTAATTGTAGTTGGATCAGCTGTAGTTGTTGTAGTTGGATCAGCTGTGGTGGTAGATGGGACAGCTGTGGTAGTTGTAGTTGGATCAGCTGTAGTAGTTGTAGTTGGATCAGGTGTAGTTGTTGTAGTTGGGGCAGCTGTGGTGGTAGTTGGGGCAGCTGTAGTAGTTGTAGTTGGATCAGCTGTAGTAGTTGTAGTTGGATCAGCTGTAGTAGTTGTAGTTGGGGCAGCTGTGGTGGTAGTTGGGGCAGTTGTGGAAGTTGTAGTTGGATCAGCTGTAGTAGTTGTAGTTGGGGCAGCTGTGGTGGTAGTTGGGACAGCTGTGGTAGTTGTAGTTGGATCAGCTGTAGTAGTTGGATCAGCTGTAGTAGTTGTAGTTGGGGCAGCTGTGGTGGTAGTTGGGACAGCTGTGGTAGTTGTAGTTGGATCAGCTGTAGTAGTTGTAGTTGGATCAGCTGGTTGTTGTAGTTGGATCAGCTGTGGTGGTAGTTGGGGCAGCTGTGGTGGTAGTTGGGACAGCTGTGGTAGTTGTAGTTGGATCAGCTGTAGTAGTTGTAGTTGGATCAGCTGTAGTTGTTGTAGTTGGATCAGCTGTGGTGGTAGTTGGGACAGCTGTGGTAGTTGTAGTTGGATCAGCTGTAGTAGTTGTAGTTGGATCAGCTGTAGTTGTTGTAGTTGGGGCAGCTGTGGTGGTAGTTGGGACAGCTGTAGTAGTTGTAGTTGGATCAGCTGTAGTAGTTGTAGTTGGATCAGCTGTAGTAGTTGTAGTTGGGGCAGCTGTGGTGGTAGTTGGGACAGCTGTAGTAGTTGTAGTTGGATTAGCTGTAGTAGTTGTAGTTGGATCAGCTGTAGTTGTTGTAGTTGGGGCAGCTGTGGTGGTAGTTGGGACAGCTGTGGTAGTTGTAGTTGGATCAGCTGTAGTAGTTGTAGTTGGGGCAGCTGCGGTGGTAGTTGGGACAGTTGTGGAAGTTGTAGTTGGATCAGCTGTAGTAGTTGTAGTTGGGGCAGCTGTGGTGATAGTTGGGACAGCTGTGGTAGTTGTAGTTGGATCAGCTGTAGTTGTTGTAGTTGGATCAGCTGTGGTGGTAGTTGGGGCAGCTGTGGTGGTAGTTGGGACAGCTGTGGTAGTTGTAGTTGGATCAGCTGTAGTAGTTGTAGTTGGATCAGCTGTAGTTATTGTAGTTGGATCAGCTGTGGTGGTAGTTGGGACAGCTGTGGTAGTTGTAGTTGGATCAGCTGTAGTTGTTGTAGTTTGGGCAGCTGTGGTGGTAGTTGGGACAGCTGTGGTAGTTGTAGTTGGATCAGCTGTAGTTGTTGTAGTTGGATCAGCTGTAGTTAGTTGTAGTTGGATCAGCTGTGGTGGTAGTTGGATCAGCTGTAGTAGTTGTAGTTGGATCAGCTGTAGTTGTTGTAGTTTGGGCAGCTGTGGTGGTAGTTGGGACAGCTGTAGTAGTTGTAGTTGGATCAGCTGTAGTAGTTGTAGTTGTGGCAGCTGTGGTGGTAGTTGGGACAGTTGTGGAAGTTGTAGTTGGATCAGCTGTAGTAGTTGTAGTTGGGGCAGCTGTGGTGGTAGTTGGGACAGCTGTGGTAGTTGTAGTTGGATCAGCTGTAGTAGTTGTAGTTGGATCAGCTGTAGTAGTTGTAGTTGGGCAGCTGTGGTGGTAGTTGGGAAAGCTGTGGTAGTTGTAGTTGGATCACCTGTAGTAGTTGTAGTTGGATCAGCTGTAGTAGTTGTAGTTTGGGCAGCTGTGGTGGTAGTTGGGAAAGCTGTGGTAGTTGTAGTTGGATCAGCTGTTGGTGTAGTTGGATCAGCTGTAGTTGTTGTAGTTGGATCAGCTGTGGTGGTAGTTGGGACAGCTGTGGTAGTTGTAGTTGGATCAGCTGTAGTAGTTGTAGTTGGATCAGCTGTAGTTGTTGTAGTTGGGGCAGCTGTGGTGGTAGTTGGGACAGCTGTGGTAGTTATAGTTGGATCAGCTGTAGTAGTTGTAGTTGGATCAGCTGTAGTAGTTGTAGTTGGGGCAGCTGTGGTGGTAGTTGGGACAGCTGTGATAGTTGTAGTTGGATCAGCTGTAGTAGTTGTAGTTGGATCAGCTGTAGTTGTTGTAGTTGGGGCAGCTGTGGTGGTAGTTGGGACAGCTGTAGTAGTTGTAGTTGGATCAGCTGTAGTAGTTGTAGTTGGATCAGCTGTAGTAGTTGTAGTTGGGGCAGCTGTGGTGGTAGTTGGGACAGTTGTGGAAGTTGTAGTTGGATCAGCTGTAGTAGTTGTAGTTGGGTCAGCTGTGGTGGTAGTTGGGACAGCTGAGGTAGTTGTAGTTGGATCAGCTGTAGTAATTGTAGTTGGATCAGCTGTAGTTGTTGTAGTTGGATCAGCTGTGGTGGTAGTTGGGACAGCTGTGGTAGTTGTAGTTGGATCAGCTGTAGTAGTTGTAGTTGGATCAGCTGTAGTTGTTGTAGTTGGGGCAGCTGTGGTGGTAGTTGGGACAGCTGTAGTAGTTGTAGTTGGATCAGCTGTAGTAGTTGTAGTTGGATCAGCTGTAGTAGTTGTAGTTGGGGCAGCTGTGGTGGTAGGTGTGACAGCTGTGGTAGTTGTAGTTGGATCAGCTGTAGTAGTTGTAGTTGGATCAGCTGTAGTAGTTGTAGTTGGGGCAGCTGTGGTGGTAGTTGGGACAGCTGTGATAGTTGTAGTTGGATCAGCTGTAGTAGTTGTAGTTGGATCAGCTGTAGTTGTTGTAGTTGGGCAGCTGTGGTGGTAGTTGGGACAGCTGTAGTAGTTAGTTGGATCAGCTGTAGTAGTTGTAGTTGGATCAGCTGTAGTAGTTGTAGTTGGGGCAGCTGTGGTGGTAGTTGGGACAGCTGTGGTAGTTGTAGTTGGATCAGCTGTAGTTGTTGTAGTTGGGGCAGCTGGTGGTAGTTGGGACAGCTGTAGTAGTTGTAGTTGGATCAGCTGTAGTAGTTGTAGTTGGATCAGCTGTAGTAGTTGTAGTTGGGGCAGCTGTGGTGGTAGTTGGGACAGCTGTGGTTGTAGTTGGGGCAGCTGTGGTGGTAGTTGGGACAGCTGTGGTAGTTGTAGTTGGATCAGCTGTAGTAGTTGTAGTTGGATCAGCTGTAGTTGTTGTAGTTGGATCAGCTGTGGTGGTAGTTGGGGCAGCTGTGGTTGTAGTTGGGGCAGCTGTGGTGGTAGTTGGGACAGCTGTGGTAGTTGTAGTTGGATCAGCTGTAGTTGTTGTAGTTGGATCAGCTGTGGTGGTAGTTGGGACAGCTGTGGTAGTTGTAGTTGGATCAGCTGTAGTTGTTGTAGTTGGGGCAGCTGTGGTGGTAGTTGGGACAGCTGTAGTAGTTGTAGTTGGATCAGCTGTAGTAGTTGTAGTTGGATCAGCTGTAGTAGTTGTAGTTGGGGCAGCTGTGGTGGTAGTTGGGACAGTTGTGGAAGTTGTAGTTGGATCAGCTGTAGTAGTTGTAGTTGGTCAGCTGTGGTGGTAGTTGGGACAGCTGTTGAGGTAGTTGTAGTTGGATCAGCTGTAGTAGTTGTAGTTGGATCAGCTGTAGTTGTTGTAGTTGGATCAGCTGTGGTGGTAGTTGGGGCAGCTGTGGTTGTAGTTGGGGCAGCTGTGGTGGTAGTTGGGACAGCTGTGGTAGTTGTAGTTGGATCAGCTGTAGTAGTTGTAGTTGGATCAGCTGTAGTTGTTGTAGTTGGATCAGCTGTGGTGGTAGTTGGGTCAGCTGTGGTGGTAGTTGGGACAGCTGAGGTAGTTGTAGTTGGATCAGCTGTAGTAGTTGTAGTTGGATCAGCTGTAGTTGTTGTCGTTGGATCAGCTGTGGTGGTAGTCTGGACAGCTGTGGTAGTTGTAGTTGGATCAGCTGTAGTAGTTGTAGTTGGATCAGCTGTAGTTGTTGTAGTTGGGGCAGCTGTGGTGGTAGTTGGGACAGCTGTAGTAGTTGTAGTTGGATCAGCTGTAGTCGTTATAGTTGGATCAGCTGTAGTAGTTGTAGTTGGGGCAGCTGTGGTGGTATTTGGGACAGTTGTGGAAGTTGTAGTTGGATCAGCTGTAGTAGTTGTAGTTGGGGCAGCTGTGGTGGTATTTGGGACAATTGTGGTAGTTGTAGTTGGATCAGCTGTATTAGTTGTAGTTGGGGCAGCTGTGGTGGTAGTTGGGACAGTTGTGGAAGTTGTAGTTGGATCAGCTGTAGTAGTTGTAGTTGGGGCAGCTGTGGTGGTAGTTGGGACAGCTGTGGTAGTTGTAGTTGGATCAGCTGTAGTAGTTGTAGTTGGGGCAGCTGTGGTGGTAGTTGGGACAGTTGTGGAAGTTGTAGTTGGATCAGCTGTAGTAGTTGTAGTTGGGGCAGCTGTGGTGGTAGTTGGGACAGCTGTGGTAGTTGTAGTTGGATCAGCTGTAGTAGTTGTAGTTGGATCAGCTGTAGTTGTTGTAGTTGGATCAGCTGTGGTGGTAGTTGGAACAGCTGTGGTAGTTGTAGTTGGATCAGCTGTAGTAGTTGTAGTTGGATCAGCTGTAGTTGTTGTAGTTGGATCAGCTGTAGTTGTTGTAGTTGGGGCAGCTGTGGTGGTAGTTGGGACAGCTGTAGTAGTTGTAGTTGGATCAGCTGTAGTAGTTGTAGTTGGATCAGCTGTAGTTGTTGTAGTTGGGGCAGCTGTGGTGGTAGTTGGGACAGCTGTGGTAGTTGTAGTTGGATCAGCTGTAGTAGTTGTAGTTGGGGCAGCTGTGGTGGTAGTTGGGACAGTTGTGGAAGTTGTAGTTGGATCAGCTGTAGTAGTTGTAGTTGGGGCAGCTGTGGTGATAGTTGGGACAGCTGTGGTAGTTGTAGTTGGATCAGCTGTAGTTGTTGTAGTTGGATCAGCTGTGGTGGTAGTTGGGGCAGCTGTGGTGGTAGTTGGGACAGCTGTGGTAGTTGTAGTTGGATCAGCTGTAGTAGTTGTAGTTGGATCAGCTGTAGTTATTGTAGTTGGATCAGCTGTGGTGGTAGTTGGGACAGCTGTGGTAGTTGTAGTTGGATCAGCTGTAGTTGTAGTTTGGGCAGCTGTGGTGGTAGTTGGGACAGCTGTGGTAGTTGTAGTTGGATCAGCTGTAGTTGTTGTAGTTGGATCAGCTGTAGTTATTGTAGTTGGATCAGCTGTGGTGGTAGTTGGATCAGCTGTAGTAGTTGTAGTTGGATCAGCTGTAGTTGTTGTAGTTTGGGCAGCTGTGGTGGTAGTTGGGACAGCTGTAGTAGTTGTAGTTGGATCAGCTGTAGTAGTTGTAGTTGTGGCAGCTGTGGTGGTAGTTGGGACAGTTGTGGAAGTTGTAGTTGGATCAGCTGTAGTAGTTGTAGTTGGGGCAGCTGTGGTGGTAGTTGGGACAGCTGTGGTAGTTGTAGTTGGATCAGCTGTAGTAGTTGTAGTTGGATCAGCTGTAGTAGTTGTAGTTTGGGCAGCTGTGGTGGTAGTTGGGAAAGCTGTGGTAGTTGTAGTTGGATCACCTGTAGTAGTTGTAGTTGGATCAGCTGTAGTTGTTGTAGTTGGATCAGCTGTTGGTGTAGTTGGATCAGCTGTAGTTGTTGTAGTTGGATCAGCTGTGGTGGTAGTTGGGACAGCTGTGGTAGTTGTAGTTGGATCAGCTGTAGTAGTTGTAGTTGGATCAGCTGTAGTTGTTGTAGTTGGGGCAGCTGTGGTGGTAGTTGGGACAGCTGTAGTAGTTATAGTTGGATCAGCTGTAGTAGTTGTAGTTGGATCAGCTGTAGTAGTTGTAGTTGGGGCAGCTGTGGTGGTAGTTGGGACAGCTGTGATAGTTGTAGTTGGATCAGCTGTAGTAGTTGTAGTTGGATCAGCTGTAGTTGTTGTAGTTGGGGCAGCTGTGGTGGTAGTTGGGACAGCTGTAGTAGTTGTAGTTGGATCAGCTGTAGTAGTTGTAGTTGGATCAGCTGTAGTAGTTGTAGTTGGGGCAGCTGTGGTGGTAGTTGGGACAGTTGTGGAAGTTGTAGTTGGATCAGCTGTAGTAGTTGTAGTTGGGTCAGCTGTGGTGGTAGTTGGGACAGCTGAGGTAGTTGTAGTTGGATCAGCTGTAGTAGTTGGATCAGCTGTAGTTGTTGTAGTTGGATCAGCTGTGGTGGTAGTTGGGACAGCTGTGGTAGTTGTAGTTGGATCAGCTGTAGTAGTTGTAGTTGGATCAGCTGTAGTTGTTGTAGTTGGATCAGCTGTGGTGGTAGTTGGGACAGCTGTGGTAGTTGTAGTTGGATCAGCTGTAGTAGTTGTAGTTGGGGCAGCTGTGGTGGTAGTTGGGACAGCTGTGGTAGTTGTAGTTGGATCAGCTGTAGTAGTTGTAGTTGGGGCAGCTGTGGTGGTAGTTGGGACAGTTGTGGAAGTTGTAGTTGGATCAGCTGTAGTAG
This sequence comes from Perccottus glenii, assembly GCA_024416835.2. Taxonomy (NCBI): domain Eukaryota; kingdom Metazoa; phylum Chordata; class Actinopteri; order Gobiiformes; family Odontobutidae; genus Perccottus; species Perccottus glenii. Next base: position 15,898,504 of record CM044546.2, on the reverse strand, counting down.
TTGTAGTTGGGGCAGCTGTGGTGGTAGTTGGGACAGCTGTGGTAGTTGTAGTTGGATCAGCTGTAGTAGTTGTAGTTGGATCAGCTGTAGTTGTTGTAGTTGGATCAGCTGTGGTGGTAGTTGGAACAGCTGTGGTAGTTGTAGTTGGATCAGCTGTAGTAGTTGTAGTTGGATCAAATGTAGTTGTTGTAGTTGGATCAGCTGTAGTTGTTGTAGTTGGGGCAGCTGTGTTGGTAGTTGGGACAGCTGTAGTAGTTGTAGTTGGATCAGCTGTAGTAGTTGTAGTTGGATCAGCTGTAGTTGTTGTAGTTGGGGCAGCTGTGGTGGTAGTTGGGACAGCTGTGGTAGTTGTAGTTGGATCAGCTGTAGTAGTTGTAGTTGGGGCAGCTGCGGTGGTAGTTGGGACAGTTGTGGAAGTTGTAGTTGGATCAGCTGTAGTAGTTGTAGTTGGGGCAGCTGTGGTGATAGTTGGGACAACTGTGGTAGTTGTAGTTGGATCAGCTGTAGTTGTTGTAGTTGGATCAGCTGTGGTGGTAGTTGGGGCAGCTGTGGTGGTAGTTGGGACAGCTGTGGAAGTTGTAGTTGGATCAGCTGTAGTAGTTGTAGTTGGGGCAGCTGTAGTTATTGTAGTTGGATCAGCTGTGGTGGTAGTTGGGACAGCTGTGGTAGTTGTAGTTGGATCAGCTGTAGTTGTTGTAGTTTGGGCAGCTGTGGTGGTAGTTGGGACAGCTGTGGTAGTTGTAGTTGGATCAGCTGTAGTTGTTGTAGTTGGATCAGCTGTGGTGGTAGTTGGGACAGCTGTGGTAGTTGTAGTTGGATCAGCTGTAGTAGTTGTAGTTGGGGCAGCTGTGGTGGTAGTTGGGACAGCTGTGGTAGTTGTAGTTGGATCAGCTGTAGTAGTTGTAGTTGGGGCAGCTGTGGTGGTAGTTGGGACAGTTGTGGAAGTTGTAGTTGGATCAGCTGTAGTAGTTGTAGTTGGGGCAGCTGTGGTGGTAGTTGGGACAGCTGTGGTAGTTGTAGTTGGATCAGCTGTAGTAGTTGTAGTTGGATCAGCTGTAGTTGTTGTAGTTGGATCAGCTGTGGTGGTAGTTGGAACAGCTGTGGTAGTTGTAGTTGGATCAGCTGTAGTAGTTGTAGTTGGATCAGCTGTAGTTGTTGTAGTTGGATCAGCTGTAGTTGTTGTAGTTGGGGCAGCTGTGGTGGTAGTTGGGACAGCTGTAGTAGTTGTAGTTGGATCAGCTGTAGTAGTTGTAGTTGGATCAGCTGTAGTTGTTGTAGTTGGGGCAGCTGTGGTGGTAGTTGGGACAGCTGTGGTAGTTGTAGTTGGATCAGCTGTAGTAGTTGTAGTTGGGGCAGCTGCGGTGGTAGTTGGGACAGTTGTGGAAGTTGTAGTTGGATCAGCTGTAGTAGTTGTAGTTGGGGCAGCTGTGGTGATAGTTGGGACAGCTGTGGTAGTTGTAGTTGGATCAGCTGTAGTTGTTGTAGTTGGATCAGCTGTGTAGTGGTAGTTGGGGCAGCTGTGGTGGTAGTTGGGACAGCTGTGGTAGTTGTAGTTGGATCAGCTGTAGTAGTTGTAGTTGGATCAGCTGTAGTTATTGTAGTTGGATCAGCTGTGGTGGTAGTTGGGACAGCTGTGGTAGTTGTAGTTGGATCAGCTGTAGTTGTTGTAGTTGGGCAGCTGTGGTGGTAGTTGGGACAGCTGTGGTAGTTGTAGTTGGATCAGCTGTAGTTGTTGTAGTTGGATCAGCTGTAGTTATTGTAGTTGGATCAGCTGTGGTGGTAGTTGGATCAGCTGTAGTAGTTGTAGTTGGATCAGCTGTAGTTGTTGTAGTTGGGCAGCTGTGGTGGTAGTTGGGACAGCTGTAGTAGTTGTAGTTGGATCAGCTGTAGTAGTTGTAGTTGTGGCAGCTGTGGTGGTAGTTGGGACAGTTGTGGAAGTTGTAGTTGGATCAGCTGTAGTAGTTGTAGTTGGGGCAGCTGTGGTGGTAGTTGGGACAGCTGTGGTAGTTGTAGTTGGATCAGCTGTAGTAGTTGTAGTTGGATCAGCTGTAGTAGTTGTAGTTTGGGCAGCTGTGGTGGTAGTTGGGAAAGCTGTGGTAGTTGTAGTTGGATCAGCTGTAGTAGTTGTAGTTGGATCAGCTGTAGTTGTTGTAGTTGGATCAGCTGTGGTGTAGTTGGATCAGCTGTAGTTGTTGTAGTTGGATCAGCTGTGGTGGTAGTTGGGACAGCTGTGGTAGTTGTAGTTGGATCAGCTGTAGTTGTAGTTGGATCAGCTGTAGTTGTTGTAGTTGGGCAGCTGTGGTGGTAGTTGGGACAGCTGTAGTAGTTGTAGTTGGATCAGCTGTAGTAGTTGTAGTTGGATCAGCTGTAGTAGTTGTAGTTGGGGCAGCTGTGGTGGTAGTTGGGACAGCTGTGTAGTTGTAGTTGGATCAGCTGTAGTAGTTGTAGTTGGATCAGCTGTAGTTGTTGTAGTTGGGGCAGCTGTGGTGGTAGTTGGGACAGCTGTAGTAGTTGTAGTTGGATCAGCTGTAGTAGTTGTAGTTGGATCAGCTGTAGTAGTTGTAGTTGGGGCAGCTGTGGTGGTAGTTGGGACAGTTGTGGAAGTTGTAGTTGGATCAGCTGTAGTAGTTGTAGTTGGGGCAGCTGTGGTGGTAGTTGGGACAGCTGTGGTAGTTGTAGTTGGATCAGCTGTAGTAGTTGTAGTTGGATCAGCTGTAGTTGTTGTAGTTGGATCAGCTGTGGTGGTAGTTGGAACAGCTGTGGTAGTTGTAGTTGGATCAGCTGTAGTAGTTGTAGTTGGATCAGCTGTAGTTGTTGTAGTTGGATCAGCTGTAGTTGTTGTAGTTGGGGCAGCTGTGGTGGTAGTTGGGACAGCTGTGGTAGTTGTAGTTGGATCAGCTGTAGTAGTTGTAGTTGGATCAGCTGTAGTTGTTGTAGTTGGATCAGCTGTGGTGGTAGTTGGAACAGCTGTGGTAGTTGTAGTTGGATTAGCTGTAGTAGTTGTAGTTGGATCAGCTGTAGTTGTTGTAGTTGGGGCAGCTGTGGTGGTAGTTGGGACAGCTGTAGTAGTTGTAGTTGGATCAGCTGTAGTAGTTGTAGTTGGATCAGCTGTAGTAGTTGTAGTTGGGGCAGCTGTGGTGGTAGTTGGGACAGTTGTGGAAGTTGTAGTTGGATCAGCTGTAGTAGTTGTAGTTGGGGCAGCTGTGGTGGTAGTTGGGACAGCTGTGGTAGTTGTAGTTGGATCAGCTGTAGTAGTAGTAGTTGGATCAGCTGTAGTAGTTGTAGTTGGGGCAGCTGTGGTGGTAGTTGGGACAGCTGTGGTAGTTGTAGTTGGATCAGCTGTAGTAATTGTAGTTGGATCAGCTGTAGTTGTTGTAGTTGGATCAGCTGTGGTGGTAGTTGGGACAGCTGTTGTAGTTGTAGTTGGATCAGCTGTAGTAGTTATAGTTGGATCAGCTGTAGTAGTTGTAGTTGGGGCAGCTGTGGTAGTTGTAGTTGGGACAGCTGTAGTAGTTGTAGTTGGATCAGCTGTAGTAGTTGTAGTTGGATCAGCTGTAGTAGTTGTAGTTGGGGCAGCTGTGGTGGTAGTTGGGACAGTTGTAGTTGTAGTTGGATCAGCTGTAGTAGTTGTAGTTGGGGCAGCTGTGGTGGTAGTTGGGACAGCTGTGGTAGTAGTTGGATCAGCTGTAGTAGTTGTAGTTGGATCAGCTGTAGTAGTTGTAGTTGGGGCAGCTGTGGTGGTAGTTGGGACAGCTGTGGTAGTTGTAGTTGGATCAGCTGTAGTAGTTGTAGTTGGATCAGCTGTAGTTCTTGTAGTTGGATCAGCTGTGGTGGTAGTTGGGACAGTTGTAGTTGTAGTTGGATCAGCTGTAGTAGTTATAGTTGGGGCAGCTGTGGTGGTAGTTGGGACAGCTGTGGTAGTTGTAGTTGGATCAGCTGTAGTAGTTGTAGTTGGGGCAGCTGTGGTGGTAGTTGGGACAGCTGTGGAAGTTGTAGTTGGATCAGCTGTAGTAGTTGTAGTTGGGGCAGCTGTGGTGGTAGTTGGGACAGCTGTGGTAGTTGTAGTTGGATCAGCTGTAGTAGTTGTAGTTGGATCAGCTGTAGTAGTTGTAGTTGGGGCAGCTGTGGTGGTAGTTGGGACAGCTGTGGTAGTTGTAGTTGGATCAGCTGTAGTAATTGTAGTTGGATCAGCTGTAGTTGTTGTAGTTGGATCAGCTGTAGTTGGTAGTTGGACAGCTGTGGTAGTTAGTTGGGGCAGCTGTGGTGGTAGTTGGGACAGCTGTAGTAGTTAGTTGGATCAGCTGTAGTAGTTGTAGTTGGGGCAGCTGTGGTGGTAGTTGGGACAGTTGTGGAAGTTGTAGTTGGATCAGCTGTAGTAGTTGTAGTTGGGCTGTGGTGGTAGTTGGGACAGCTGTGGTAGTTGTAGTTGGATCAGCTGTAGTAGCTGTAGTTGGATCAGCTGTAGTAGTTGTAGTTGGGGCATTTGTGGTGGTAGTTGGGACAGCTGTGGTAGTTGTAGTTGGATCAGCTGTAGTAGTTGTAGTTGGATCAGCTGTAGTAGTTGTAGTTGGGGCAGCTGTGGTGGTAGTTGGGACAGTTGTGGAAGTTGTAGTTGGATCAGCTGTAGTAGTTGTAGTTGGGGCAGCTGTGGTGGTAGTTGGGACAGCTGTGGTAGTTGTAGTTGGATCAGCTGTAGTAGTAGTAGTTGGATCAGCTGTAGTAGTTGTAGTTGGGGCAGCTGTGGTGGTAGTTGGGACAGCTGTGGTAGTTGTAGTTGGATCAGCTGTAGTAGTTGTAGTTGGATCAGCTGTAGTTGTTGTAGTTGGATCAGCTGTGGTGGTAGTTGGGACAGCTGTTGTAGTTGTAGTTGGATCAGCTGTAGTAGTTATAGTTGGATCAGCTGTAGTAGTTGTAGTTGGGGCAGCTGTGGTGGTAGTTGGGACAGCTGTAGTAGTTGTAGTTGGATCAGCTGTAGTAGTTGTAGTTGGATCAGCTGTAGTAGTTGTAGTTGGGGCAGCTGTGGTGGTAGTTGGGACAGTTGTAGTTGTAGTTGGATCAGCTGTAGTAGTTGTAGTTGGGGCAGCTGTGGTGGTAGTTGGGACAGCTGTGGTAGTTGTAGTTGGATCAGCTGTAGTAGTTGTAGTTGGATCAGCTGTAGTAGTTGTAGTTGGGGCAGCTGTGGTGGTAGTTGGGACAGCTGTGGTAGTTGTAGTTGGATCAGCTGTAGTAGTTGTAGTTGGATCAGCTGTAGTTCTTGTAGTTGGATCAGCTGTGGTGGTAGTTGGGACAGCTGTTGTAGTTGTAGTTGGATCAGCTGTAGTAGTTGTAGTTGGGGCAGCTGTGGTGGTAGTTGGGACAGCTGTGGTAGTTGTAGTTGGATCAGCTGTAGTAGTTGTAGTTGGGGCAGCTGTGGTGGTAGTTGGGACAGTTGTGGAAGTTGTAGTTGGATCAGCTGTAGTAGTTGTAGTTGGGGCAGCTGTGGTGGTAGTTGGGACAGCTGTGGTAGTTGTAGTTGGATCAGCTGTAGTAGTTGTAGTTGGATCAGCTGTAGTAGTTGTAGTTGGGGCAGCTGTGATGGTAGTTGGGACAGCTGTGGTAGTTGTAGTTGGATCAGCTGTAGTAATTGTAGTTGGATCAGCTGTAGTTGTTGTAGTTGGATCAGCTGTGGTGGTAGTTGGGACAGCTGTGGTAGTTGTAGTTGGGGCAGCTGTGGTGGTAGTTGGGACAGCTGTAGTAGTTGTAGTTGGATCAGCTGTAGTAGTTGTAGTTGGATCAGCTGTAGTAGTTGTAGTTGGGGCAGCTGTGGTGGTAGTTGGGACAGTTGTGGAAGTTGTAGTTGGATCAGCTGTAGTAGTTGTAGTTGGGGCAGCTGTTGTGGTAGTTGGGACAGCTGTGGTAGTTGTAGTTGGATCAGCTGTAGTAGCTGTAGTTGGATCAGCTGTAGTAGTTGTAGTTGGGGCAGCTGTGGTGGTAGTTGGGACAGCTGTGGTAGTTGTAGTTGGATCAGCTGTAGTAGTTGTAGTTGGATCAGCTGTAGTTGTTGTAGTTGGATCAGCTGTGGTGGTAGTTGGGCAGCTGTGGTGTAGTTGGGTCAGCTGTGGTAGTTGTAGTTGGATCAGCTGTAGTAGTTGTAGTTGGATCAGCTGTAGTTGTTGTAGTTGGATCAGCTGTGGTGGTAGTTGGGACAGCTGTGGTAGTTGTAGTTGGATCAGCTGTAGTAGTTGTAGTTGGATCAGCTGTAGTTGTAGTTGGGGCAGCTGTGGTGGTAGTTGGGACAGTTGTGGAAGTTGTAGTTGGATCAGCTGTAGTAGTTGTAGTTGGGCAGCTGTGGTGGTAGTTGGGACAGCTGTGGTAGTTGTAGTTGGATCAGCTGTAGTAGTTGTAGTTGGATCAGCTGTAGTTGTAGTTGGATCAGCTGTGGTGGTAGTTGGGACAGCTGTTGTAGTTGTAGTTGGATCAGCTGTAGTAGTTATAGTTGGATCAGCTGTAGTTGTTGTAGTTGGATCAGCTGTGGTGGTAGTTGGGACAGCTGTGGTAGTTGTAGTTGGATCAGCTGTAGTAGTTGTAGTTGGATCAGCTGTAGTTGTTGTAGTTGGGCAGCTGTGGTGGTAGTTGGGACAGCTGTAGTAGTTGTAGTTGGATCAGCTGTAGTAGTTGTAGTTGGATCAGCTGTAGTAGTTGTAGTTGGGGCAGCTGTGGTGGTAGTTGGGACAGTTGTGGAAGTTGTAGTTGGATCAGCTGGAGTAGTTGTAGTTGGGGCAGCTGTTGTGGTAGTTGGGACAGCTGTGGTAGTTGTAGTTGGATCAGCTGTAGTAGTTGTAGTTGGATCAGCTGTAGTAGTTGTAGTTGGGGCAGCTGTGGTGGTAGTTGGGACAGCTGTGGTAGTTGTAGTTGGATCAGCTGTAGTAGTTGTAGTTGGGGCAGCTGTGGTGGTAGTTGGGACAGCTGTAGTAGTTGTAGTTGGATCAGCTGTAGTAGTTGTAGTTGGATCAGCTGTAGTAGTTGTAGTTGGGGCAGCTGTGGTGGTAGTTGGGACAGCTGTGGTAGTTGTAGTTGGATCAGCTGTAGTAGTTGTAGTTGGGGCAGCTGTGGTGGTAGTTGGGACAGCTGTGTTAGTTGTAGTTGGATCAGCTGTAGTAGTTGTAGTTGGATCAGCTGTAGTTGTTGTAGTTGGATCAGCTGTGGTGGTAGTTGGGACAGCTGTAGTAGTTGTAGTTGGATCAGCTGTAGTAGTTGTAGTTGGATCAACTGTAGTTGTTGTAGTTGGATCAGCTGTAGTAGTTGTAGTTGGATCAGCTGTAGTAGTTGTAGTTGGATAAGCTGTAGTAGTTGTAGTTGGATCAGCTGTAGTTGTTGTAGTTGGATCAGCTGTAGTAGTTGTAGTTGGATCAGCTGTAGTTGTTGTAGTTGGATCAGCTTTAGTAGTTGTAGTTGGATCAGCTGTAGTAGTTGTAGTTGGATCAGCTGTAGTAGTTGTAGTTGGATCAGCTGTAGTTGTTGTAGTTGGATCAGCTGTGGTGGTAGTTGGGACAGCTGTGGTAGCTGTAGTTTGATCAGCTGTAGTAGTTGTAGTTGGATCAGCTGTAGTAGTTGTAGTTGGATCAGCTGTAGTAGTTGTAGTTGGATCAGCTGTAGTTGTTGTAGTTGGATCAGCTGTGGTTGTAGTTGGGACAGCTGTGGTAGTTGTAGTTGGATAAGCTGTAGTAGTTGTAGTTGGATCAGCTGTAGTAGTTGTAGTTGGATCAGCTGTAGTTGGATCAGCTGTAGTTGATGTAGTTGGGCAGCTGTGGTGGTAGTTGGGACAGCTGTGGTAGTTGTAGTTGGATCAGCTGTAGTAGTTGTAGTTGGATCAGCTGTAGTTGTTGTAGTTTGGGCAGCTGTGGTGGTAGTTGGGACAGCTGTAGTAGTTGTAGTTGGATCAGCTGTAGTAGTTGTAGTTGGGGCAGCTGTGGTGGTAGTTGGGACAGCTGTGGTAGTTGTAGTTGGATCAGCTGTAGTAGTTGTAGTTGGATCAGCTGTAGTAGTTGTAGTTGGATCAGCTGTGTAGTTGTAGTTGGATCAGCTGTAGTTGTTGTAGTTGGATCAGCTGTAGTAGTTGTAGTTGGATCAGCTGTAGTAGTTGTAGTTGGGGCAGCTGTGGTGGTAGTTGGGACAGCTGTGGTAGTTGTAGTTGGATCAGCTGTAGTAGTTGTAGTTGGATCAGCTGTAGTAGTTGTAGTTGGATCAGCTGTAGTTGTTGTAGTTGGATCAGCTGTAGTTGTTGTAGTTGGGGCAGCTGTGGTGGTAGTTGGGACAGCTGTAGTAGTTGTAGTTGGATCAGCTGTAGTAGTTGTAGTTGGATCAGCTGTAGTAGTTGTAGTTGGGTTAGCTGTAGTGGTAGTTTGGACAGATGTGGAAGATGTAGTTGGATCAGCTGTAGTAGTTGTAGTTGGGGCAGCTGTGGTGGTAGTTGGGACAGCTGTGGTAGTTGTAGTTGGATCAGCTGTAGTAGTTGTAGTTGGATCAGCTGTAGTTGTTGTAGTTGGTTCAGCTGTGGTGGTAGTTGGGACAGCTGTGGTAGTTGTAGTTGGATCAGCTGTAGTAGTTGTAGTTGGATCAGTTGTAGTAGTTGTAGTTGGATCAGCTGTAGTTGTTGTAGTTGGATCAGCTGTAGTAGTTGTAGTTGGATCAGCTGTAGTTGTTGTAGTTGGATCAGCTGTAGTAGTTGTAGTTGGATCAGCTGTAGTTGTTGTAGTTGGATCAGCTTTAGTAGTTGTAGTTGGATCAGCTGTAGTAGTTGTAGTTGGAGCAGCTGTAGTAGTTGTAGTTGGATCAGCTGTAGTTGTTGTAGTTGGATCAGCTGTGGTGGTAGTTGGGACAGCTGTGGTAGTTGTAGTTGGATCAGCTGTAGTTGTTGTAGTTGGATCAGCTGTGGTGGTAGTTGGGACAGCTGTGGTAGTTGTAGTTGGATCAGCTGTAGTAGTTGTAGTTGGATCAGCTGTAGTAGTTGTAGTTGGATCAGCTGTAGTAATTGTAGTTGGATCAGCTGTAGTTGTTGTAGTTGGGGCAGCTGTGGTGGTAGTTGGGACAGCTGTGGTAGTTGTAGTTGGATCAGCTGTAGTAGTTGTAGTTGGATCAGCTGTAGTTGTTGTAGTTGGATTAGCTGTGGTGGTAGTTGGGACAGCTGTGGTAGTTGTAGTTGGATCAGCTGTGGTGGTAGTTGGATAAGCTGTAGTAGTTGTAGTTGGATCAGCTGTAGTAGTTGTAGTTGGATCAGCTGTAGTTGTTGTAGTTGGATCAGCTGTAGTAGTTGTAGTTGGATCAGCTGTAGTTGTTGTAGTTGGATCAGCTGTAGTAGTTGTAGTTGGATCAGCTGTAGTTGTTGTAGTTGGATCAGCTGTGGTGGTAGTTGGGACAGCTGTGGTAGTTGTAGTTGGATCAGCTGTAGTAGTTGTAGTTGGATCAGCTGTAGTAGTTGTAGTTGGATCAGCTGTAGTAATTGTAGTTGGATCAGCTGTAGTTGTTGTAGTTGGGGCAGCTGTGGTGGTAGTTGGGACAGCTGTGGTAGTTGTAGTTGGATCAGCAGTAGTAGTTGTAGTTGGATCAGCTGTAGTTGTTGTAGTTGGATCAGCTGTAGTAGTTGTAGTTGGATCAGCTGTAGTTGTTGTAGTTGGATCAGCTGTGGTGGTAGTTGGGACAGCTGTGGTAGTTGTAGTTGGATCAGCTGTAGTAGTTGTAGTTGGATCAGCTGTAGTAGTTGTAGTTGGATCAGCTGTAGTAATTGTAGTTGGATCAGCTGTAGTAGTTGTAGTTGGATCAGCTGTAGTAGTTGTAGTTGGATCAGCTGTAGTAGTTGTAGTTGGGGCAGCTGTGGTGGTAGTTGGGACAGTTGTGGAAGTTGTAGTTGGATCAGCTGTAGTAGTTGTAGTTGGGGCAGCTGTGGTGGTAGTTGGGACAGCTGTGGTAGTTGTAGTTGGATCAGCTGTAGTAGTTGTAGTTGGGGCAAGTGTGGTGGTAGTTGGGACAGTTGTGGAAGTTGTAGTTGGATCAGCTGTAGTAGTTGTAGTTGGGGCAGCTGTGGTGGTAGTTGGGACAGCTGTGGTAGTTGTAGTTGGATCAGCTGTAGTAGTTGTAGTTGGATCAGCTGTAGTTGTTGTAGTTGGATCAGCTGTGGTGGTAGTTGGGACAGCTGTAGTTGTAGTTGGATCAGCTGTAGTAGTTGTAGTTGGATCAGCTGTAGTTGTTGTAGTTGGATCAGCTGTGGTGGTAGTTGGGACAGCTGTGGTAGTTGTAGTTGGATCAGCTGTAGTAGTTGTAGTTGGATCAGCTGTAGTAGTTGTAGTTGGATCAGCTGTAGTTGTTGTAGTTGGATCAGCTGTAGTAGTTAGTTGGATCAGCTGTAGTTGTTGTAGTTGGATCAGCTGTAGTAGTTGTAGTTAGATCAGCTGTAGTTGTTGTAGTTGGATCAGCTGTAGTAGTTGTAGTTGGATCAGCTGTAGTTGTTGTAGTTGGATCAGCTGTAGTAGTTGTAGTTGGATCAGCTGTAGTTGTTGTAGTTGGATCAGCTTTAGTAGTTGTAGTTGGATCAGCTGTAGTAGTTGTAGTTGGATCAGCTGTAGTAGTTGTAGTTGGATCAGCTGTAGTAGTTGTAGTTGGATCAGCTGTAGTTGTTGTAGTTGGATCAGCTGTGGTGGTAGTTGGGACAGCTGTGGTAGTTGTAGTTGGATCAGCAGTAGTAGTTGTAGTTGGATCAGCTGTAGTAGTTGTAGTTGGGGCAGCTGTGGTGGTAGTTGGGACAGATGTGGAAGATGTAGTTGGATCAGCTGTAGTAGTTGTAGTTGGGGCAGCTGTGGTGGTAGTTGGGACAGCTGTGGTAGTTGTAGTTGGATCAGCTGTAGTAGTTGTAGTTGGATCAGCTGTAGTTGTTGTAGTTGGATCAGCTGTAGTAGTTGTAGTTGGATCAGCTGTAGTTGTTGTAGTTGGATCAGCTGTAGTAGTTGTAGTTGGATCAGCTGTAGTTGTTGTAGTTGGATCAGCTGTAGTTGTTGTAGTTGGATCAGCTGTGGTGGTAGTTGGGACAGCTGTGGTAGTTGTAATTGGATCAGCTGTAGTTGTTGTAGTTGGATCAGCTGTGGTGGTAGTTGGGACAGCTGTGGTAGTTGTAGTTGGATCAGCTGTAGTTGTTGTAGTTGGATCAGCTGTGGTGGTAGTTGGGACAGCTGTAGTAGTTGTAGTTGGATCAGCTGTAGTAGTTGTAGTTGGATCAGCTGTAGTTGTTGTAGTTGGATCAGCTGTAGTTGTTGTAGTTGGATCAGCTGTAGTTGTTGTAGTTGGATCAGCTGTAGTAGTTGTAGTTGGATCAGCTGTAGTTGCTGTAGTTGGATCAGCTGTAGTTGTTGTAGTTGGATCAGCTGTGGTGGTAGTTGGGACAGCTGTGGTAGTTGTAGTTGGATCAGCTGTAGTTGTTGTAGTTGGATCAGCTGTGGTGGTAGTTGGGACAGCTGTGGTAGTTGTAGTTGGATCAGCTGTAGTTGTTGTAGTTGGATCAGCTGTGGTGGTAGTTGGGACAGCTGTAGTAGTTGTAGTTGGATCAGCTGTAGTTGTTGTAGTTGGATCAGCTGTGGTGGTAGTTTGGACAGCTGTGGTAGTTGTAGTTGGATCAGCTGTAGTAGTTGTAGTTGGATCAGCTGTAGTAGTTGTAGTTGGATCAGCTGTAGTTGTTGTAGTTGGATCAGCTGTAGTAGTTGTAGTTGGATCAGCTGTAGTTGTTGTAGTTGGATCAGCTGTAGTAGTTGTAGTTAGATCAGCTGTAGTTGTTAGTTGGATCAGCTGTAGTAGTTGTAGTTGGATCAGCTGTAGTTGTTGTAGTTGGATCAGCTGTAGTAGTTGTAGTTGGATCAGCTGTAGTTGTTGTAGTTGGATCAGCTTTAGTAGTTGTAGTTGGATCAGCTGTAGTAGTTGTAGTTGGATCAGCTGTAGTAGTTGTAGTTGGATCAGCTGTAGTAGTTGTAGTTGGATCAGCTGTAGTTGTTGTAGTTGGATCAGCTGTGGTGGTAGTTGGGACAGCTGTGGTAGTTGTAGTTGGATCAGCAGTAGTAGTTGTAGTTGGATCAGCTGTAGTAGTTGTAGTTGGGGCAGCTGTGGTGGTAGTTTGGACAGATGTGGAAGATGTAGTTGGATCAGCTGTAGTAGTTGTAGTTGGGGCAGCTGTGGTGGTAGTTGGGACAGCTGTGGTAGTTGTAGTTGGATCAGCTGTAGTAGTTGTAGTTGGATCAGCTGTAGTTGTTGTAGTTGGATCAGCTGTAGTAGTTGTAGTTGGATCAGCTGTAGTTGTTGTAGTTGGATCAGCTGTAGTAGTTGTAGTTGGATCAGCTGTAGTTGTTGTAGTTGGATCAGCTGTAGTTGTTGTAGTTGGATCAGCTGTGGTGGTAGTTGGGACAGCTGTGGTAGTTGTAGTTGGATCAGCTGTAGTTGTTGTAGTTGGATCAGCTGTGGTGGTAGTTGGGACAGCTGTGGTAGTTGTAGTTGGATCAGCTGTAGTTGTTGTAGTTGGATCAGCTGTGGTGGTAGTTGGGACAGCTGTAGTAGTTGTAGTTGGATCAGCTGTAGTAGTTGTAGTTGGATCAGCTGTAGTTGTTGTAGTTGGATCAGCTGTAGTTGTTGTAGTTGGATCAGCTGTAGTTGTTGTAGTTGGATCAGCTGTAGTAGTTGTAGTTGGATCAGCTGTAGTTGTTGTAGTTGGATCAGCTGTAGTTGTTGTAGTTGGATCAGCTGTGGTGGAAGTTGGGACAGCTGTGGTAGTTGTAGTTGGATCAGCTGTAGTTGTTGTAGTTGGATCAGCTGTGGTGGTAGTTGGGACAGCTGTGGTAGTTGTAGTTGGATCAGCTGTAGTTGTTGTAGTTGGATCAGCTGTGGTGGTAGTTGGGACAGCTGTAGTAGTTGTAGTTGGATCAGCTGTAGTTGTTGTAGTTGGATCAGCTGTGGTGGTAGTTGGGACAGCTGTAGTTGTAGTTGGATCAGCTGTAGTAGTTGTAGTTGGATCAGCTGTAGTAGTTGTAGTTGGATCAGCTGTAGTTGTAGTTGGATCAGCTGTAGTAGTTGTAGTTGGATCAGCTGTAGTTGTTGTAGTTGGATCAGCTGTAGTAGTTGTAGTTAGATCAGCTGTAGTTGTTGTAGTTGGATCAGCTGTGGTAGTTGTAGTTGGATCAGCTGTAGTTGTTGTAGTTGGATCAGCTGTAGTAGTTGTAGTTGGATCAGCTGTAGTTGTTGTAGTTGGATCAGCTTTAGTAGTTGTAGTTGGATCAGCTGTAGTAGTTGTAGTTGGATCAGCTGTAGTAGTTGTAGTTGGATCAGCTGTAGTAGTTGTAGTTGGATCAGCTGTAGTTGTTGTAGTTGGATCAGCTGTGGTGGTAGTTGGGACAGCTGTGGTAGTTGTAGTTGGATCAGCTGTAGTTGTTGTAGTTGGATCAGCTGTGGTGGTAGTTGGGACAGCTGTGGTAGTTGTAGTTGGATCAGCAGTAGTAGTTGTAGTTGGATCAGCTGTAGTAGTTGTAGTTGGGGCAGCTGTGGTGGTAGTTTGGACAGATGTGGAAGATGTAGTTGGATCAGCTGCAGTAGTTGTAGTTGGGGCAGCTGTGGTGGTAGTTGGGACAGCTGTGGTAGTTGTAGTTGGATCAGCTGTAGTAGTTGTAGTTGGATCAGCTGTAGTTGTTGTAGTTGGATCAGCTGTAGTAGTTGTAGTTGGATCAGCTGTAGTTGTTGTAGTTGGATCAGCTGTAGTAGTTGTAGTTGGATCAGCTGTAGTTGTTGTAGTTGGATCAGCTGTAGTTGTTGTAGTTGGATCAGCTGTGGTGGTAGTTGGGACAGCTGTGGTAGTTGTAGTTGGATCAGCTGTAGTTGTTGTAGTTGGATCAGCTGTGGTGGTAGTTGGGACAGCTGTGGTAGTTGTAGTTGGATCAGCTGTAGTTGTTGTAGTTGGATCAGCTGTGGTGGTAGTTGGGACAGCTGTAGTAGTTGTAGTTGGATCAGCTGTAGTAGTTGTAGTTGGATCAGCTGTAGTTGTTGTAGTTGGATCAGCTGTAGTTGTTGTAGTTGGATCAGCTGTAGTTGTTGTAGTTGGATCAGCTGTAGTAGTTGTAGTTGGATCAGCTGTAGTTGTTGTAGTTGGATCAGCTGTAGTTGTTGTAGTTGGATCAGCTGTGGTGGTAGTTGGGACAGCTGTGGTAGTTGTAGTTGGATCAGCTGTAGTTGTTGTAGTTGGATCAGCTGTGGTGGTAGTTGGGACAGCTGTAGTAGTTGTAGTTGGATCAGCTGTAGTTGTTGTAGTTGGATCAGCTGTGGTGGTAGTTGGGACAGCTGTAGTAGTTGTAGTTGGATCAGCTGTAGTTGTTGTAGTTGGATCAGCTGTAGTGGTGGTAGTTGGGACAGCTGTGGTAGTTGTAGTTGGATCAGCTGTAGTAGTTGTAGTTGGATCAGCTGTAGTAGTTGTAGTTGGATCAGCTGTAGTTGTTGTAGTTGGATCAGCTGTAGTAGTTGTAGTTGGATCAGCTGTAGTTGTTGTAGTTGGATCAGCTGTAGTAGTTGTAGTTAGATCAGCTGTAGTTGTTGTAGTTGGATCAGCTGTAGTAGTTGTAGTTGGATCAGCTGTAGTGGTTGTAGTTGGATCAGCTGTGAGTTGTAGTTGGATCAGCTGTAGTTGTTGTAGTTGGATCAGCTTTAGTAGTTGTAGTTGGATCAGCTGTAGTAGTTGTAGTTGGATCAGCTGTAGTAGTTGTAGTTGGATCAGCTGTAGTAGTTGTAGTTGGATCAGCTGTAGTTGTTGTAGTTGGATCAGCTGTAGTGGTGGTAGTTGGGACAGCTGTGGTAGTTGTAGTTGGATCAGCAGTAGTAGTTGTAGTTGGATCAGCTGTAGTAGTTGTAGTTGGGGCAGCTGTGGTGGTAGTTGGGACAGATGTGGAAGATGTAGTTGGATCAGCTGCAGTAGTTGTAGTTGGGGCAGCTGTGGTAGTTGGGACAGCTGTGGTAGTTGTAGTTGGATCAGCTGTAGTAGTTGTAGTTGGATCAGCTGTAGTTGTTGTAGTTGGATCAGCTGTAGTAGTTGTAGTTGGATCAGCTGTAGTTGTTGTAGTTGGATCAGCTGTAGTAGTTGTAGTTGGATCAGCTGTAGTTGTTGTAGTTGGATCAGCTGTAGTTGTTGTAGTTGGATCAGCTGTGGTGGTAGTTGGGACAGCTGTGGTAGTTGTAGTTGGATCAGCTGTAGTTGTTGTAGTTGGATCAGCTGTGGTGGTAGTTGGGACAGCTGTGGTAGTTGTAGTTGGATCAGCTGTAGTTGTTGTAGTTGGATCAGCTGTGGTGGTAGTTGGGACAGCTGTAGTAGTTGTAGTTGGATCAGCTGTAGTTGTTGTAGTTGGATCAGCTGTGGTGGTAGTTGGGACAGCTGTGGTAGTTGTAGTTGGATCAGCTGTAGTAGTTGTAGTTGGATCAGCTGTAGTAGTTGTAGTTGGATCAGCTGTAGTTGTTGTAGTTGGATCAGCTGTAGTAGTTGTAGTTGGATCAGCTGTAGTTGTTGTAGTTGGATCAGCTGTAGTAGTTGTAGTTAGATCAGCTGTAGTTGTTGTAGTTGGATCAGCTGTAGTAGTTGTAGTTGGATCAGCTGTAGTTGTTGTAGTTGGATCAGCTGTAGTAGTTGTAGTTGGATCAGCTGTAGTTGTTGTAGTTGGATCAGCTGTAGTAGTTGTAGTTGGATCAGCTGTAGTAGTTGTAGTTGGATCAGCTGTAGTAGTTGTAGTTGGATCAGCTGTAGTAGTTGTAGTTGGATCAGCTGTAGTTGTTGTAGTTGGATCAGCTGTGGTGGTAGTTGGGACAGCTGTGGTAGTTGTAGTTGGATCAGCAGTAGTAGTTGTAGTTGGATCAGCTGTAGTAGTTGTAGTTGGGGCAGCTGTGGTGGTAGTTGGGACAGATGTGGAAGATGTAGTTGGATCAGCTGCAGTAGTTGTAGTTGGGGCAGCTGTGGTGGTAGTTGGGACAGCTGTGGTAGTTGTAGTTGGATCAGCTGTAGTAGTTGTAGTTGGATCAGCTGTAGTTGTTGTAGTTGGATCAGCTGTAGTAGTTGTAGTTGGATCAGCTGTAGTTGTTGTAGTTGGATCAGCTGTAGTAGTTGTAGTTGGATCAGCTGTAGTTGTTGTAGTTGGATCAGCTGTAGTTGTTGTAGTTGGATCAGCTGTGGTGGTAGTTGGGACAGCTGTGGTAGTTGTAGTTGGATCAGCTGTAGTAGTTGTAGTTGGATCAGCTGTAGTAATTGTAGTCTGATCAGCTGAAGTTGTTGTAGTTGGGGCAGCTGTGGTGGTAGTTGGGACAGCTGTGGTAGTTGTAGTTGGATCAGCTGTAGTAGTTGTAGTTGGATCAGCTGTAGTTGTTGTAGTTGGATCAGCTGTGGTGGTAGTTGGGACAGCTGTGGTAGTTGTAGTTGGATCAGCTGTAGTAGTTGTAGTTGGATCAGCTGTTGTAGTTGTAGTTGGATCAGCTGTAGTAGTTGTAGTTGGATCAGCTGTTGTAGTTGTAGTTGGATCAGCTGTAGTTGTTGTAGTTGGATCAGCTATAGTAGTTGTAGTTGGATCAGCTGTAGTAGTTGTAGTTGGATCAGCTGTAGTTGTTGTAGTTGGATCAGCTGTGGTAGTTGTAGTTGTTGGGGCATCTGTAGTTGTTGGGAGTGCTGTTGTAGTTGCTGGTGCAGCTGTAGGTGGTGTTGGGTCATCTGAAGTTGTAGTTGAAGCTGCTGCTGTAATTGTTTTTTGGGCAGTAAAAACGTTTTTATTCATAACAAAAAACAAATACAACAATATTCAGATTTAGGTTTTTCCTTACCCATTGTCAGTATTAATATTACTGACATGGCCACAGTCCCCATCTTTTCTTCTTTATTGTCTAAGAAAATTGAGATATAAAATTTTTTATAATTTTTATTTTGACAGATTTTCCTTTACCATTTAAATAGTTGAGCATCAAAATAAAAAAAAAACTGGACAATCCAAGTAAGTAATATGTGTCTCCTCAGATGCCTCCATCTCCACATTGTTTTCCAAGACACATATTCCCATACTCACAAGTACAAACAGTTTTAATACATGCAGCCATTTAGAAAATGAATGATCACGGTGGATTAATCAACCAGATATGTGCTGTAAATTATTTAAATTGTGCCATGTGAAAGAATCTTTTCTTGTGCCAGAAGGAAAATCGAGACTATTAAAATATTTTGTTGATTACATGTATTACTCTATTGTAATCTCCCTGCTAAAAATAGTGGCTGTAGAATAAAAAACTTACATTTACATTTAGCAGACGCTTTTATCCAAAGCGACTTACATTACATTACCAGTGTTACAGTCACTGGAGGCAAGGTGGGTTAAGTGTCTTGCCCAAGGACACAACGACAGTATGAACTGTGGGGAGAGCGGGAATCGAACCGCCTACCTTCCGGTTGAAAGACGACCGCTCTACCCACTGAGCTACTGCCAACTTTAAAAGATTTGATCATTTTAATACCAGTACCAGCCGACAGACATTATGGCGCAGTGGATCAGTGGTAGAGCGGTTGTCCAACAACTAGAAGGTTGGCGGTTTGATTCCCACTTCCCCACTGTTCATAGTGTCGTGTCCTTGGGCAAGACACTTAACTCTCCTTGCCTCTAGTGTCTGTGGCACAGGTGTATGAGTGTGTGAGAATGTTTGGTATATGTACTGTATTTGGTGATGGTCAGAGAGTCCGTACGTGCGGATTAGCCGCACGTCTCTGTCAGTCTGCCCCAGGGCAGCTGTGACTACAGATGTAGCTCACCACCTCCAGTGTATGACTGTGGAGTGAATGAAATAATTCATATGTAAAGCGTCTTTGCGTCCCTGGTAAAGCGCTATATAAAATTTTTAAGATTAGGAAAATATTATATTGCGCACTATCACTCATTTTGTGGCTGTATTGTCAATATATTGTATTGTAAATAATAAATGTACATTCTCTTCCTAGTGAACCTAATAAACGTTTTAAATTTGTATTAAATGTGTAAAGTCTAATGTGCTAAAAGACAAATTTTTGTATACAGCTTTGGAAAAAATTAAGAGACCACTGCAATTTTTGCTAGCAATCAGCATCTCTACAAGTATGGAAGCCATTCCATTACAATGTCTGTTGAATCCAAACACAGGCTCACCTTCTACTGAATGAGGTGCAGATTAGGTGATCACCTGAACCAAATCTTATTTAATAAGAAAAAGTATATATAAAAAAAAAAACACTTCTGTGGGCATCACTATCCTCTTGCAAATAAATGCTCTAAATTCCAATATTTTTATTTGGAATTTGGAAAAAATGTTGTCAGTAGTTTATAGAATAAAACAGAAATGTTAACTTTGCCCAAATACATACCTATAAATAGTAAAACCAGAGAAACTGATAATTTTGCAGTGGTCTTTTAATTTATTCCACAGCTGTATATATATATACTTTCAGACTTTAAAAGGGTACTTACCAGAAATCAAGTGATAAAATGTTAATTCCTAATTTAGTCCTGGTATAGTCTGGACTTTTTAGTTTCTGTCAAAATCAAAGCATACACTGCCCTTTTATATTGGATATTAACTAAATAGCTAATGACGCAAAAGATGATACACACATCAGCAATGTTGACTGCCTCTTTTCTTTTCATGTCTTATTGGCACTCCCAAGTTCTTTGAAATTTGAGGTGACCCACCCTTTATTAAATGGACTGGTGCACACAACAGATATTGACTGTTGTTCATTTTTTAATAGTGTTAGTACATTATCATAGGTAAATATTAAAACAGACAAACATAAAATGATGAATTAAATGTTTGAATTAATTGTTGCATTGATACAAAATCAGTTTGAGTCAAAATCATTACAAAGCCTGTTAAAATGCTTTACATTAAGCTTTCATTCACCCTTTCACCCACATATTCATACACCAGTGTTACAGCTGGAACACCACTGGAGACAAGGTGGGTTAAGTATCTTTCCCTAGGACATAACGACAGTATGAACTAGGAAGAGTGGTAATCAAACCACCAACCTAGCGGTTATAGGACAATCGCTTTACCACTGAGCCACTGCAATGTACTGTAGTTCCATTATCAGTCCTTTTAGCATTTCAATAGTACTGTTTTTTGGAAGATGTATTGGAAGTTCCTGGGAATGTAAAGGAAGCTGCTGAATTCTATGATATGTGGATATGTAATTTTTAGACAGGATGGAGGATAACAGCTGTGTCGCAAACACATAGTGTTTGTAATGAATTTAAAATAATAATAATAATAATAATAATAATAACTTTATTTTATATAGCGCCTTTAAATGGGAATCTCAAAGCACTTAACATACACTTACATACATATAAAATTAAAAGATACACAAAGCAATAAAATCAATTAAAAAGCCAAAGTAAAACAAGCAAGAATAATAAAATGAGTCACATAGGCAAGGCAAGGCAATTTTATTTATATAGCACAATTCATACACTGGGTAACTCAAAGTGCTTTACAGGAATAAAAGACAATTTACAAGATTCATATTAAGAAACATAAGAAAAAAAAAACATTTTAAAAAGAAGAGTGCAGATAAAAGAAAAAAACTAACACTTTAGGTTGTAGTGTAGGCGGAGCTAAAGAAGAAGGTTTTAACCTCCTTGAACATTGTTAAAGTTGAGGCTTGTTTTACTTCATCTGGGAGGCTATTCCAGGTTTTGCTGCATGAAACTTAAATGCTGCTTCACCCTGTTTAGTTCTAACTCTGGGCACGAGCAGAAGGCCTGTCCCAGATGTTCTCAGAGTCCGAGGAGGTTCATAAGTAACTAGCATTTCAGAGATATATTCTGGTGCTAAACCATTTAGAGACTTGTTAACCAGAAGTGCTGTTTTAAAGTCTATTCTCTGAGCAACAGGAAGCCAGTGCAGAGATTTTAAAACTGGCGTGATGTGGTTGTACTTCCTGGTTTTGGTTAGAACCCGAGCAGCCGCGTTCTGAATAAGCTGCAGCTGTCTTAACCCTCGTTTTGAGAGACCAGTGAGCAGGCCGTTACAGTAATCTAACCTGCTGGAGATAAAAGCATGGATAAGTTTCTCTAAGTCTGGTTGAGACATCATCCCTTTGACTCTGGAAATGTTTTTAAGGTGATAAAATGCAGATGATGTAATTGACTTAATGTGACTGTGGAAATTCAAGTCTGAGTCCATGATGACCCCTAGATTTCTAATCTGATTTTTAGATTTTAGAGAAAGAGAGGCGAGGTGGCTGCTGACACTTTCTCTTTGTTTCTGTGGCCCAAAGATGATTAGTTCAGTCTTGTTTCTGTTCAGTTGGAGAAAATTATTTTGCATCCACATGTCAATCTGTTCGATGCAGTGACACAGTGAATGGATTGGTCCATTTTCACCTGCTGTGAGTGAAATGTAAATCTGAGTGTCATCTGCATAATTATGGTAGGATACGCCACAAGTGCGTATTAACTGGCCTAAAGGAAGCATGTAGAGATTGAATAATAGAGGTCCCAAGATAGACCCCTGTGGAACCCCACATGTCAGGGCCATTTGGTCTGACACACAGTTACCAACCGAAACAAAGTTCCCTGTCAAAAGCTACACTCGATGCTGCGTAGCATTACGCTATGGGGAACATTCTTTGTGTGACCGGTTGTGAAGCACGTGTGTCAAACACGCCAAGAATTGGCTTATAATACCTCTGTTGGTGACGCAGCTCATCAGCGGCAGCTGTGTGATTGCGCGCACCTGAACAGAGGGTATAATAACACATGACGCGGGAGCGTCTTCAGGTTTCTTTGTCTTCAGATCGCATTGTGTGAAGTGTGAGCAAACCTACTCTCTGTGCCAGTACGAAAATATATAAAATAATAAATACAAACGTATCATGGCTGGGTTCAGTAAGAAATGTGTTCCTCCGTGCCAGAGGCACATTGCTGACGATGATCAGCATGAATTTTGTTTTGAGTGTTGATCTGGCTGAGGCGCAGGGATCAGATCCTATGTCCCTCGCGCTCTCACCAGATGAGGCAGACACCGGCTCTGTGTTTGGGCGGGCGCGCCCCTGGCTTCTGGGGGCGCCGCAGCCTCGGAGTGCTCTTCCCGCTCTGACGCGGCGTTTGAGGAGCTGCTCAGGGTGGTTACAGGAGCAGTGGCGAGGCTGGTTGTTGGGTGGCCTCGGGGGCAGGGCACCCCTAAATTATTTTGGGTTGCCCTGCTCCTGAGGCCACTCAGTATTCAGTTTAGAGTATTTAATACTCTGAACTGGATGACAGGTTTCTGTCAGGTGGCCAGTGGGAGGGATCACAGCGGCGGTCTCTCCCCTTCTTCGGGGACCTCCATGAGGAGCTGGCACGCTCATGGAATAAGCCCTATTCGTCCCGTGTTTTGTGCCTTCGACGTCGATTTATTCGACTATCGTGGCGCACAGGTCTTGAGGTGCCCCAGGTGGAAGAGACGCCTGCGGGCTATCTCTCCCCCGGGACATCGTCCTTCCTAAGAAAGCCTACACTCCCCAACAAGCCATGCCGGTTCACGTCATCACTGGTGGGGAAGGCTTTCCAGGTGGCGGGTCAGGCTGGTGCAGCACTGCACACCATGGCAGTTTTGCAGGCATACCAGGCTGAGCTGCTCAAAGATTTGAGCACAGGGGTTCTGTGGGACGAGGCGTTTTCTGAGCTACGCCGTGCCACAGACCTCTCTCTCAGTGCAACTAAGCAGACGGCCCGCGCTATTGGGCGCTCCATGTCTGCTTTGTCGACGTAAAGACATCTGTGGCTTAACCTCACGGGCATCAAAGAGAAGGACGCGCCTTCCTCCTGGATGCACCCATCTCGCCTTCCGGTCTTTTTGGCAACGTGGTGGACTCCGTCGCCACTAAGTTCCGAGGCTAAACGCTACGAGGAGGTGTTTGTGAGGTTCCTTCCTCGCCGTGCTCAGCAGCCGGGACCGTCAGCCACCCTGTCCCGGCCAGGTCCAGCCCCTTCCAGAGAAAAGCGGGCTGCCCAGAAGGAGAGTGTGGCGAATCGTGCCCCCTCGTAAGGACTGGGAGGCGGATTCTCGCGCTGCTCAAAGAGAACGGACCTGCGGAATGTTGTCTCCGCCAAGAAGCAGAGGCCCTGAAATTGGCGCGCCCATGGCGCGGGCGTGCTCCCACCGGGTGGGGCGCAACAAAATCCAAGAGAGTCTAAAGACTCCATGTCGACACCCTCAGGAGTCTGCTGTTTTTCTCCGCCGCCACTGGCGTTCGAGAGCAGCAGTCTCCAGCGCAGTGTAAGTGTCCGGCCGTCTCCTGCCTTGGTTCAGGGCGGGTGTCTTACATCCCCAAAACCGGCGTGCCAAAACTACTGCCCCTTTCGGAGAAACTGGCAGCATGGATGCTCCTGCCAAATATCTCCCGTGGGTAATAAGGACTGTGGCCAAAGGCTACAGACTTCAGTTCGCCAATCGTCCTCCGCGTTTCAACGGCGTGGTCTCCACTTCCGTGAAACCGGGCAGCCCATGTATTGACACAGGAACTGCAGGTTCTGCTGGACAAAGGGGCCATAGAACGTGTTCCCCACCAGACAGACAGTCCGGGTTTTACAGCCGGTATTTTCTAGTTCCGAAAAAAGATGGGGGGCTGCGCCCGATTTTAGACCTTCGCGGGTTAAACCGCTACCTCAAAGCATTAAAATTCAAAATGCTCACAATAAAAATGATTGTGTCCCAGATTCGATTAAGCGACTGGTTTGTCACCATCGATCTAAAGGGCGCGTATTTTCACATAGAAATCCTGCCACAGCACAGAAAGTTCCTGAGGTTCGCTTTCGGGAGCGAAGTGTACCAGTATCGGGTTCTTCCGTTCGGCCTGGCCTTGTCACCCCGTACATATACAAAATGCATGAATGCATCCTTGGCTCCTTTGCGACTCCAGGGCATCCGCATTTTGAATTACATAGGCGACTGGCTGATATTAGCTCAGTCTCAGGAGCTAGTGCTTCGACATCGGACGTCGTCCTAGCTCATCTCGACTCTCTAGGCTTGAGACTCAACGCCGAGAAGAGCGTTCTCGGCCTCAGAGGACAACATATCTAGGGGTTGTTTGGGACTCAACCGAGATGCAGGCACATCTGTCTCCTGCACGTGTCAGGTCCATTCTAACTACCCTGAAAGCTATCAGGCTAGGCCAGGAAGTGACTGTGCACTTCTTTCAAAGAATATTGGGTCTCATGGCATCTGAATCCACGGTAATTCCTTTGGGCCTTCTGCACATGAGACCGTTTCAGCTGTGGCTCAGAGCCAGGGGGTTTCATCCAAGGGCCAACCCCCTGAAGCAAATAAGGGTTACGCGCCGAGGGCTTACCCTATCTATGTGGTTCAGACCCCAGTTTCTCACTTTGGGTCCCACCCTAGGTCCATGTTGTCGCCGCATGATGCTAACGACAGATGCATCCCTCACGGGCTGGGGCGCGGTCTTAGATGGCCGTCCAGCCCAAGGGATATGGAGAGGCCATCTTCTCGCATGGCACATCAATTGCCTCGAGATGAAGGCTGTATTTCTGGCCCTGAAATACTTCCTCCAGCAGCTAAGGGGCTACCATGTCCTAGTTCAAGTAGACAGCACAGCGGTGGTCTCTTACATAAATCGTCAGGGCGGACTGCGTTCGTGCCGCTTGAACAAGCTAGCGCAGCAGGTGCTGCTTTGGGCTCAGGACAAGTTCCTGTCCCTCAGGGCGATTTATATCCCCGGGCGCATGAATGTGGGAACAGATTTATTGTCCAGACAGGCTGTGACACATGGGGAGTGGAAACTCCACCCCGAGGTAGTGAGCCAAATCTGGGAAAGATTTTACGAAGCAGAGGTGGACCTCTTTGCTTCACAGCAGACAGCACAATGTCCCCTCTACTTCTCTCTGACTCCTCCAGCTCCCTGGGTCTGGGCGCAATGGCCCATGTGTGGCCCAGACTGCGCCTTTATGCATTTCCCCCGGTGGCTCTGCTCCCGGGAGTCCTGGCGAAGGTCCGTCAAACGCGGGTTGCGCCTCTTACTAGTAGCGCCCCGTTGGCCAACCAGAGTGTGGTTCTCAGACCTAATATCTCTCCTCGACGGCTCGCCATGGGCGATTCCGACCAGGAGGGATCTCCTTTCTCAGGCACAGGGGACAGTGTTTCATCCCCGGCCCGAGCTCTGGAACCTTTACGTCTGGTCCCTGAGGGGGACCACTTAAGAGATGTCGGGCTCCCGGCCCCTGTTGTAGAGACTATTCTGAGCGCTAGGTCTCCCTCTACAAGGAGAGCCTATGCCTGCAGATGGCGTGTCTTTGATGCCTGGTGTGCTACACATCATGCAGACCCAGTCCACTGCCGGATTGTTTCAGTGCTGGAGTTTCTGCAGGACAAACTGTCCTCGGGCACTAATCCTAGCACACTCAGGGTTTTCGTGGCCGCCATTTCGGCTTGCCACGCCCTGATTGGGCGGGTTGAGACCCCAAACTAGAGCTAGAGTTCCTTCCTGGGACCTAGCTATAGTGCTGGAGGGCTTAGTAAGCACTCCTTTTGAACCACTGGAGTCAGCGTCTGTCAAATTTCTGACTCTAAAGATGGTTCTTCTGGCGGCCATTACCACTATCAAGAGGGTTGGAGATTGCAGGCTCGGTCAGTTTCGCCCTCCTGCCTAGACTTTGCTCCTGGGCTGGTCAAAGCCATTTTGCATCCTCACCCTAACTATCTTCCAAAAGTTCCATTCTCGACATTAAATCCGGTCATTCTTGAAGCCTTCTGTCCTCCGCCATTTATAACACCGGAGCAGGAGAGACTTCACTTACTGTGTCCAGTACGTGCCCTCCAGACATATGTCCACCGCACTAGCCAGTGGCGTAAGTCCGAACAGCTGTTTAAATGCTACGGGGCTGCAAGCTGGGGTTGCAGCTACCAGACAAACTATATCACGTTGGGTGAAGGATGCCATTGCCCTGGCCAATGGCGTGCGCGGTCAAACTTCGCCCATTGGTGTGAGGGCTCATTCTACTAGAGGGTTGCAGCTTCAACAGCTCTAGCAAAAGGTGCCCCTCTGCAGCAAGTTTGTGATGCGGCAGGCTGGTCCTCCCGCACACATTCATCAGATTCTATAGCTTGGATGTTCATGCTACTCAGGGCTTGCATGTCCTTGAGGCATCATCCCAAAATTGTGTTTGAGACCTCTTTTGTGTTTGTGCACACTTCACAACCCGAGGGGTCCAGACACTTACAGTCTTGTGGCGTTGGTATTCGTTCCCCATAGCGTAATGCTACGCAGCATCGAGTGTAGCTTTTGACAGGGAACGCGTCTCGGGTTACTTGACTGTAACCCTGTTCCCTTAAAAAGCGGAACGAGATGCTGCGCTGCAATGCCGCACTGGGCGTGTCCGGCGCTCTTCAGACAAAGTTGACCTGAAGACGCTCCCGTCATGTGTTATTATACCCTCTGTTCAGGTGCGCGCAATCACACAGCTGCCGCTGATGAGCTGCGTCACCAACAGAGGTATTATAAGCCAATTCTTGGCGTGTTTGACACACGTGCTTCACAACCGGTCACACAAAGAATGTTCCCCATAGCGTAATGCTACGCAGCATCTCGTTCCCGCTTTTTAAGAGAACAGGGTTACAGTCAAGTAACCCGAGACGTACTTCCTGTCTTCAAGATAGGACTGAAACCATTTAAGGGCAGTTCCAGTGATACCTATCCATTCCTCTAATCTTTGTGACAGGATTTCATGGTCCACTGTATCAAACGCAGCACTCAAGTCCAACAAAACTAAGACAGAGACTTTGCCTGCGTCAGTGTTTATACGGATGTCATTTGTGACTTTGATAAGTGCAGTCTCAGTGCTGTGATGGGGCCTGAATCCTGACTGAAAAGGATCAAAGCAGTTGTTAAGTAATAGAAAGTCATTAAGTTGCTGATATACAACTTTTTCGTTGACTTTCCCTAAAAATGGCAGGTTTGATATGGGCCGATAGTTGTTGAGCACTGTAGCATCAAGACTGCTCTTCTTTAGGAGAGGCTTAATGACAGCAGTTTTTAAGGCCCTTGGAAATGTTCCAGACTGTAAGGAATTATTGACTATATCAGTGAGTTGTGGTAACAAACTGCTTAGTACTGATTTTAGAAATCTAGTGGGTAAAACATCGAGGCAGCAGGTGGATGAACTCAGGCTGGAGACATTTTTTTCAATTGTTCTGTCATTAATGGGAGTAAAATGTGTTAAACCAACCAAGTGTCTCCTAGGTGGCTGCAGTGTTGTTGTATGTCCTGTTGACTGTATCGCATGTTTAATGCCTTGAACCTTGTCGTTGAAAAACAATGCAAACTCATTGCATTTAGTGGTGAAACTAATTCTGGTGGAAATGGAGCTGGAGGGTTTGTTAATCTGTTCACTGTAGCAAACAGGACACGCAGGTTGTTACTATTGTTGTTAATGATCTCTGAGAAGAATATTTCTCTTTCTTTTTGCAATGTTTGATTGAAAACATGCACATTTTCTTTGTATACCTCATAATGAATTAAGAGTTTCAATTTACGCCATTTTCTTTCGGCTTTTCGGCATTCCCTTTTCTGTGCCCTGACAGAGTGAGCATTGCTCCATGAAGCCTTCTGCCTCGTCCTGATCACTTTAACCTTAACAGGAGCAATGGTGTCTATAACATTTAAAACACCTGAAGTATAACAATTCAACAAATCATCAACTTGACCTGATGAGGCATTTTCAAACCTGATTGCCTCCATAAACTGTGTCCTGGTGTTATCGTTAATGTATCTCTTTTTTACAACAGTAGGTCCAACAGCAACTTTTGGAATTATGGACAGATGAAAAAAGACACATGAATGATCAGATAGAGCAACATCAATCACAGTGACATCTGGAAATATGAACACCTTTTAGTAATGATCAGGTCCAGAGTGTGACCTCTGTTATGGGTCGGCTCATTAACATGCTGACAAAGACCAAAAGTATCAAGAATAGTAGAAAGTTCTTTGGCATTTCTGTCACAAACATTATCCACATGCACATTAAAATCACCAGATATGACTATTTGTTCAAATTCTGTGCAAATAACTGAAAGCATTTCAGTAAACTCATTAATAAAATCATGACACTGTTGGGGTGGTTTGTAAAGAACTACATATAAAATAGATGGAGAAAACCTCAACTCCATTTTGAATGACACATACTCAAATGATGAAAACTCACCAAGTGATAGCTTCTGGATAAGAATATTATCCCTAAGAAAGGCACATACACCACCACACTTTTTGTTTTCCCGTAGAAAGATTCCTCATAGAAGCTATCCTAAAATAGTACGTTTTAAGTAATGATTTAAAAATACTAAAAGATTCTGCATTCCTAATATCGGAGGGCAGGGAATTCCACAATTTAGGAGCCATGGAGGAAAAAGCCCGATCACCCATAGTTTTTAACCGTGTTTTTTGGACAGTTAAGAGACCAGCTTCAGAGGAGCGTAGTGCGCGTGAAGGAGTGTAGAGAGTTAAAAGTTCACACAAATATTGAGGGGCCAGATTATTCAAGGCCTTATATGTGAGCATGAGAATTTTAAAATCAATACGAGAACTAACAGGAAGCCAGTGCAATTTTTCAAGAAAATGCTGGTGAGTAGGTAGCTGTGAAGATTAGGGTGTATAAATTTGACCATGAATCACTTTATGTATTGCTCAATTGCTTGGCTGAGGCACAGCAACAGTTCTGACCAGTTTGATTTCAAAGACAGAATATATCCTTGTCTACACAAATCTGCATTAGGGTCTATCCCTAGGATATGTACAGTTGTGCTCATACTGCACATTACCCTGGCAGAATCTGTGATTTTTGAGAATATGAATAATTACACTTTTTTTTTCACTCATAGTTTGTGGTTGGGTGAAGCCATTTATTGTCAAACAACTGTTTTTACTCTTTTTAAATCATAATGACAACAGAAACTACCCAAATGACCCTGATCAAAAGTTTACATAGAAATGGGAAGACAGTGAGAGGCGGAGTATTGCAAAAAACTGTTTGTCAGAGGACCAAGGACTGTGGCCAGAAAAGCTCACTGAATAACAAAGCAATACAATAGTTTCCATACTGGCTGGCAATGATAATGAAAAAAAATGGCATTGCAAATATCAGAGTTACAACTTAGGATGAAAATTAAATGATTAAAAAAAATATCTGCTAGTTTATAGCCTGCACTGACTGGTATATAACACTGATTTACTCACATTTGTTTCATCAGAAAATGTCCAAATATAAGTTTGATCTCAACATGTCATTAGAACCTGTTACAAAAGGTCCTTACTCAACCATAGATAAGCCTTTTATTATTTGTGTGTTGGACAGGCTGAGCCACCTCAACTGTTACTGCCTAATAAGCTCTTTGCATTCAAGCTATCCAGAGGCAACAGGTCCTTGAACCTCACGATAACAATATTAAATAGTCATTAGAGCTGTAAGATAATTTTTGAAGATATTCATATATCATATGGTTATGTCACTACAATAAGAACTATTTTTAATAAACAATTATGTTCATTAATGCTGGGCTTTGGGTGAAATGGTGTTAGATGCTTTTGTTTGATAAAACCATGCAGATACAGTAGCTGTGATAGAATAAGCTGTATTGCACTTTTTAAAACATGGTTTCAGAGAGCTTTACACCATCCTATAAAAACATGAGGGAAAATAATTTCAATACCCACAAATAAATATAAAAGAAGAAAACTATAGTATAATCTAATTAAAATGAATTTATACAACAGACAAACTGAAGTGCAACATAAACAAGAATAAATTATTTCAGTGTTGTTACATTGGGCATATTCTGGCTATGCTCCTTAGGTGATTATAAACAAGTCTGCGCTTCTGGTGTGTTTTTTAAAGTGTAAATCACAGTTAAAGGGCTCGCCCAGGTTTCCAATGTGTAGCTTAACCTAGACTAACAGTGGAACAAGAGAAGACTCAATACCACATTGGATGCAATCAGGATACAGAGCTGAGTTAAGTTAAGTTAGCTGACATTAATTTCTGTATATCAACAAGAACATTTTTGAGATGACCCAGGTCTGTGTTGTCGGCCTTGTACATCTGAGTATCATCTGCATAAAAATGATGTGTCTCTGGATAATACAGCTGAGTTGTAGCATATAAAGACATACTGTAAATAATTGTTCCTGAACATACCCCTGAGGTACTCCACATTTCAACAGCAAGTACTTTCTGTCTGGGTAAGATAAGAGGAGACCCACTTTAACTCAATTGCCGATATCCTAACTCAGTTCTCTAGCCTCTAAACCAGGGGTGGGCAATTATTTTTCCCCAAGGGCCACTTTAAAACATGAGACTCTTGTGGCGGGCTGGGGCAACATGGTGAACTCACTTATGCTCAATAAAAACACATTTCTTTTCTTCGTAATATTGAAGAAAAATATATGCAGTGATTAATTATCAATAAATTATAACTAAATGCTTGGTGGGCCTGATTAAACATTAAATCTTGTGCTCTACTGTGTCAAAAACTGCACAGGTCTGACAACAAAGGAACACTGATCATCCCTGAAAAAACACTCAGAAAATGTGGCTATTGTACGCACACTATATTACTCATCATGAATTGATTTGTAAAAAATGTCAACACATTTTAAGGAGTGTTACTTGTTACAAAAATACAAGTGTAATGTCGCTCACCTTTAGATACAAAATTTTAGAACAACAATGAAGGGAAACCGCATCATCAAACATCCTATGTCAACTCTTTGTGCATTTTTTCTTTCAACATGTTCTCCTTAGTTGTTGATAACCACAACACAGCCATAACTAAGCTGGTTTGGAAACATGACTGAATGTAGAATTTGTAAAAATGATTTCCTCTAAGAATAGCGGGCTAGCAGTGAACCACTTCGACCAAAGGTGTTGTTACATACACGTATGTTAAAGATGGAGTCCACTAAAGTTCAAAGGAAACACAACTTCTATTATATTTAACTATTTATAGACTCTGGACGGTTATCAAGAAATTATTTCTTTTACTAAGAAACATTCCTGAGCCAACCAGTTCTTTCTAAACTAATTCATTTGAAATATTATCTGCTTTCTTTTTCAACAAAACGAAACCTAGCTTATTTTTGTTTTTAAAAGATAATAGCGATTCTAGGTCTAGGAGAAATTACACAGAATCATACTCTTTTTTTTGTAAAGTTTGTTCAACTCATGAAAAAAACAGTTTGTAGAGTTGAACAAACTCTACATATCCTAAAAAGGGATATGTAGAGTTTGTTCAACTAAATACTTGAGTCTTGACTAAATACATATTGTAAAAACTAAATACATATCCTACAAATCAAATAAATATCCTAAAAAGGGATGAATTTAGTTAATATTTAGTTTAGTAATATGAATTTACAAAATGGGTAAACTGGTATGGTGATCATTTCAGAATGAAAGGGCTAAATATTAATATTAAGTGTTAAAGGCATATTGGTTTGGTATAATGACTTTCAGTGAGGTTAAAATTGTTTACCATTCAAGATCCAACATACAACTTCCTGCAGTGTCTTAATAAATCTCTAATGTAGCATGATTTGGCACTCACAGTTTCTGTATCTAAATAAAGAAAATATTTCACTTGTCAAATGGTCTCAATGATGTCTGTGTGTTTTGAGCTGTTAAAATTTTTTTATTAATCCATAGGTGTGTCCATGGCGCCAGCTGTTATTGTGTTA
Organism: Perccottus glenii; assembly: GCA_024416835.2. NCBI lineage: Eukaryota > Metazoa > Chordata > Actinopteri > Gobiiformes > Odontobutidae > Perccottus > Perccottus glenii. Next base: position 15,867,741 of record CM044546.2, on the reverse strand, counting down.
TTGTGTTAAAGTACTTTGAGTCTGTCACTACAGGTGTGTCTTGAATACCTTATTACATTCTATGGAATTATGGGGACAGAATGTGGCCCTGTAAGATGGAAAGTTTTGGAGATTTGTTATGTGTTTAAACCAGTAAATAAAAAAGCCACTGATTGCCAATCTGAAGACCAACAGAATAGATACATTGAAGTCCAGTGTGCCACAAAACTGATCAGTCTTCTTTAAAGCTATGAATAAATGCCTTCTTTTGTATCCTCTTACTGTAATCTGAATAATGAATATAATAATAATGTTCTTTGCAGCTACATCCAGCCACCTGTAAGAGTGTCATGTGTTGCTTTAAATAACCAGAATTATATGATGGTTCAATTGATAAGCCAGTCGTATCAAAGATGAGCATCCTTGTTGGTCCATTTTTTGTTTTGTTTGTTTTCTTAGAATCTTAACAAATGTATGGGCGGGAATGTGGCCTTGCTTATACGGGCATTCTTTGGAGGTATGTCATGTTTAGTCATGGGAATAAAAAACTTTAAATATGTGATTGACCAAAAGGAAAAACTCAACTAAGTCGCAGTACTAACAAGTTTTAGAAGTGCACCTGCTCAGAGCATACATACTGTTTGTCTCAACCTTTGAAATATACTTCCTTTCACATTTCAGTGTGCTGCAGATTCACATTTGGAGCATTTAGGAGACATTTTATGTCGAAATGCACAAATCTGACAATGCCGATGTTCAGGCAGGTGAAATGACACAATTTGCTCGCTCAATGGCAATGAAAGTGAAGTGCCCTAATTACAAGGCACATTAATTTACAGAGACCAATTTACTTTAATTATATTATTAGAAATAATTGGGCTGAGAAACAAAGAAAAGAAAATATCTCCTGAGGCACCAAAATATCACTCAGAGAAAGCAGATTTACCATAAAGACATAGAAATTGATCATATGATTTAATGTTTTGTTTTTTTTAGAAACAATATAAAGAGATGTAAGGTAACAAAACTATCAAAGATTTTTTGGTGTCTTTATTGTATATTTTTTCTTGGTGTAGTTAGATTTATTAAGTTTGCACATAGAAACGAGAAACAAGATGTCCAGGTTAATAGAGTCAGGTCTTGTTTTGTAAACGAGAACTATTGCAATTTCAGAAGCCATACGCCACATCACAGGCCACTATCTTTTTGATCTAATGTCATGAGAAAATATAATCTCTATGTCTATGTCTATAAAAATATAATCTCTATTAGAGTCTAATCTGTAATTTACTATTTTTACACGCTGTATTCATAGAACAGCAGAGAGAAAAAGCAACAAAATTTTCCCACCATCCAACTGTGTGTGCCGAAGTATACACCACACCTCACATTGTACTCTTGCCTTTTTATTTTTGGAGGGGAATGTACAGTGCTGCAGTGACACAAGCAAGGCACACCTAAGATTAAAAGTTATTTAGGTATGCAAAGACGTCTTCAGCATATTATACAATGACCGGAGTTCCAACCTCCTTCTGCAAATCCTATTTTTAAACACACCATCATATTAATAATGAGCACTTGTTTTGGTTTTGAGCATGTTTTTGTTCATATGAGCAGTTTAACTATTGACTAATGTTGGGGTCTGGCTCTCAATGGAGCATTACTTTTGCAATTTCTAATGGCATTTATTTAGTATGGTTTTCCCATTGACTTTGCCTTTTTAAATTTAGTGCATTTCCCATAACGCTGAAAAAATGTGGATGCCCAGGAAGTCAAATATAATGCAATCACATTGTCCCCTCAAATGCACCCCAGCGTAAACAATTATTTGGAGAAAATTAATGTTTGCTACTTATTTAAGAAGTAAATAGCCTACAAACTGTTTTCTTGGTTTCTGCCAGACACTAATCAAAATAATAAGCTAAGAATACAGGCACATCTCACTGAACAGAAACAGCCAGTGTCCCTGCTGTTTAGCAAATTGGCCAAAGACCCACTGGATTCCCATCTGGTAAGAGACACCTGTCTTATAGTATGCTTACAATTCATATTTTACTGCTGTTTCTTCTGAGTTCTGTCGTATGTCTATTGAGTCCTCACTAGAATAACATGAAATCTACTGTGTTTTTGTCACATATTATCATTGACAGCACCCCAGAAAAGAAATCTTTTGATCAAAAAGGCTAAGATGACTAATTTCCGTCCATTGTCCCAACATTCTCACACCAGTGCAACATTCTCACACATTCATACACCAGAGCCAGTGGGTTAAGTGTCTTGCCCAATGGTTTTTTTTACCTCCTGTTTTACTAAATTATATTTCTTTTAGGTAAAGGAACAGCTTTAAGATAAAGCATTGACAAGTGAGTTAATATACATGTAACCAATTGCTTGGTTGCTTGTCTCAAATGAGGACATTGCCATCACAAAATTTAAGTTAAGAACGTATGCGTATGTTTCATTTATTAATAACGTTTTTGGTTTTTAACATTGATATATATATATTTTTAGTCAAGCCAAATTAAAAAGAACTGATACTGACTTTGTAAATAAGACGGAGCCAGCCAAAAAGTAAGCACAATATTATATGTATGCGTTTTGTATGTGTTTTGTATTCGTTTTCTACGCATTGCGAGGATTGGATTTTTAGGGTAGGTTTAATATTTAGGGTGTAATTTATATATATTATATAAGAGGTATTCTAATTACAGGACATTGACGCATATGTGCAAAACAGAAGGTCCCTATGAATATGTGTCATAACCAAAATAATGCCAAACCAGTTTCAACCGCACATTATAATCACAATAACATTGAAAAACAAAGCAAAGCAACCTGTTCAACTGGGTTCAAACAATAAAGCTTGAACAAATATCAAAGTCGTATAACCTGTTTGACATTGTGTCTAAAATTTTTTTTTCCATTTATGCATCAGATATGACATGACCAGTTTGAAACAGTATTCATGTTGCTATGGTGCAAAGCACTCATAGATCAAATATTTAAGCTTTGTTCTTAAATAGAACAGTTTAATTGCATACAATGTGAATTCACAGAAATTAAGAAAAGGTTAAAACAAAAGCATCTGGATTCAGTTTTCAAGGTTAGGACGTTTGTCTCTAATTCCAAGATACTTTATCAATTTTGAGATCAACTGGTGAGAGAGCTGAGCTTTATCTCTAGGGTTTGACTTGAAACTAAACCTGATTAGACCAGACTGTTCTGGTCTCATTGTTGTTAGCTATGAAAGGGCAGTGTGACTCCTGGTGTGAGAGTGACATCATGGTCTTGTCTAGACTTGGTCACGATCCCTATGTTCTGTTTTGTCTGGGTCTTAACTTAAACAATAGTCATGTGTCATTTAGCTTTGTGTCATTAAAATAATGCTATGCTAGAATAAAATGTACAAATAATCTCCCTTAACTTGGAGTGTTTTTTTTTTTTTACATGTTTCTTAGTTATACTTTAACTTCTGATCTACATTTGTGAGTGACCTTAGGCTTTGTCTCCACCTTGTGGTAGGTATGACATTTGTGGCTTCACCTGCCATCAAAAGACTTGAACTGGCATATGAAGAAGCATGATGCTGAGGCCTCATACAGGTTTTTGTGTTTGATTTGTGTTGAAACGTTTGAGGAGGAAGACTGTAATTGCACACAAGACTAAAAGGTCACTGAAAGATTCAAATTGAAGAAACCTTGTCGTCTAATGGAGGCCCTATATTTAACATCGAACCCTTCCCAGAATCTGACTGTACTGACCAATCACAAGTCAGCCAAACGCACCAGGAAGCAAAAAGTGGGACTCGTTTTCCACCACATCAAGTTGTCCTCATTCAACATCCTTTTATTAACATAAAACAGGGACAGCTTCTTCAATAACCAGTGCAAGTAGTACACCAACCTACCTTTGTGCAATTAACCACAGTTTCTCCTGCTCCCCTCCCAAAAAACAGCCTCCCCCAAGGTATGCAGGTATGTACTTTCTCAGCACCCTACCAGTTGTGCAAAGAAGAAGACACACACACAGGATAGAAGAAGTAACTTGTAGTGGTGCCCAGACTGGGCAGTGGGACAGGGATGCAAATGAGACCAAGGAGGTTGACCCGTGCAACGTGGTGCGAGTGGGGGTGGTGGGCGATCATGGGATTGTTTGGAAGAAAGAAGGTGAGATAGGATCTGCTTAAGTGCTCAGCTGAACCCTGGTGTCACTTCAATATAGTACAAAGCTGCTTTTATAATCAAGAAATAATAATAACACTATTAGCCAATTAGTCAGTATCTATACATGTTGTGTGTGTGGGTTATTACTGGAATTTCATGAAAATTGCAGACCTTTAGTCTTTTGTTACCAGGCTGAATAGTGAAACGAGCGTGAAACATTGTTTTAATTGTCTTTACTTATTTACTTATATTTATTATATTTAATTATGCAATTATTAGTACAAAATAGTAAACAAATAATGCATTTTAATATTTAACACACTCCTGCAACTGAGCCCTCATTTCGACAGTAATAATAATTCATAAATAAAATGGCAAAATCATTTGTTAAAAATACAAATCTTTTAAGTAGCATTTTGGATAGATGTTTATGTTTTAAGTGTTTTTCAAATATAACCCTAAAAACTACAGACTATGGTAATTTGTAGTTCATTGACACTTTTCTGTAAGGATTGGTTTTGTAATTCATCTGTTAGTTGTCAATGTTAAAATTACTAAACATAAATACTACTCAAGTGTTCTCGATAGTTTTGATATCTTTCTAGCTGTGTCTTTCCTATCTTTGTAGACTCTGTTGCCTTCCTAACAGGATGTGGATATTTTTGTTGGGATGGGTGACGTTCTTTGGAAGAGGGGAGAAAAGGGCCTCCTGTGCGTCCCCCTAAAACGCAACACCCCACCACCCCCGTCGCTTCCGGAACCAATCCGTACATGGAAAGTGAAAACCGACACGAACACGCTCCGCTGGCTCACTGACTGTCAGTTCGCCTAATTATTGCCCCGGGGTCGGACGATTAAGCCAGCGGCAGGGCTAGGCGGCTAACATTTACGACTTTGTGGTAGACGGCGTCGCTCGGTCTACATCCAGCTCGCTGCTAAGCCACCCATAAAACCGGGCTGGAGAGCAAATGGCTGAGCAAGAGGAGCAGAAACGGATGACCGCGGACAAGCCAGACCAGCCGGTGTCTGGTGCTCTGGCCGTGGCTCAAGCACGGCTACTGCACCATGAATGTATTGAACTTCTACGGCTATTTGTGAGTTATGAGCTTACAGTGTCGTTTTATTTGCCTTATAGCCTACTTATCTCCTCCCCTTTTTCGTGCTGGGCAGCATATTTTGACTTGTAGCAGCTAGCTTACCTGTGACTAATAGTGTTTGACTTTTGTCATTCGAGTTCATTGGTTGCCTGAATTAAAGTGGCTGCTTTGGTGCAGAGATTAATCACGCTATGGTGCTTCCCTCCCTATTACCTCTGGAGTGCCTAATGGATGGAGTGTATTGGATTTTTTTCATGCTCATGTACCTCCTTTAATTTAAACCTCCTCAAATGATTCATACAATCTATAATATTGTCACTAGTGATCATCAGTCTAGAATAAAACTAAAAGTATCTGTGATTGATCCCCCATTTAGAGGGCGAAGGAGTCATCCTTTGAGGACTACACCCCAGATGGGGACCGTTTAGTGTCTCTGACTTCAGACTCCCAGGAGCTCAGCACTGAGGAGCAGGTTCTGTTGCTGCATTCAGCGCTGCGACAATGTCTAGGGATGCTTCACTGTGTCATCATGAAAGAGGAGGAGGAATGGGGTAAACTAGAAGGTGACTATGAAAGCAATAGAAATAAGGTCTGTAAGCGGCTGGAGTACTTACTCCACACAACTAAAGCCTTGATGGAAGCTGAGGACAAAATCCTAGAAGTTACCCCAGACCATCAATGCAATGAGGTATGACACACGGTAGAAGGGGAGCAGACAGTTTTCCATTCAAATTTGTTATATGATGAATAATAAATGTTTTTATCATTAGTGTAAATTGCCCAAAGCTAGCTAGCTCTACATTATGTACAGTGCCTTGTGAAAGTATTCGGCCCCTTTGAACTTTGTGACCTTTTGCCACATTTCAGGCTTAAACATAAAGATATGAAACTGTAATTTTTTGTGAAGAATCAACAAGTGGGACACAATCATGAAGTGGAACGAATATTGTTTTGGATATTTCAAACTTTTTTAACAAATAAAAAAACTGAAAAATTGGGCGTGCAAAATTATTCAGCCCTTTACTTTCAGTGCAGCAAACTCTCTCCAGAAGTTCAGTGAGGATCTCTGAATGATCCAATGTTGACCTAAATGACTAATGATAATAAATGGAATCCACCTGTGTGTAATCAAGTCTCTGTATAAATGCACCTGCACTGGGATAGTCTCAGAGGTCCGTTTAAAGCACAGAGAGCATCATGAAGAACAAGGAACACACCAGGCAGGTCCGAGATACTGTTGTGGAGAAGTTTAAGGCCGGTTGGACACAAAAGATTTCCCAAGCTTTAAACATCCCAAGGAGCACTGTGCAAGTGATAATATTGAAATGGAAGAAGTATCAGACCACTGCAAATCTACCAAGACCTGCCCGTCCCACTAAACTTTCAGCTCATACAAGAAGAAGACTGATCAGAGATGCAGCCAAGAGGCCCATGATCACTCTGGATGAGCTGCAGAGATCTACAGCTGAGGTGGGAGACTCTGTCCATAGGACAACAATCAGTCGTATACTGCACAAATCTGGCCTTTATGGAAGAGTGGCAAGAAGAAAGCCATTTCTTAAAGATATCCATAAAAAGTGTCATTTAAAGTTTGCCACAAGCCACCTGGGAGACACACCAAACATGTGGAAGAAGGTGCTCTGGTCAGATGAAATCAAAATCGGAACTTTTTGGCAACAATGCAAAACGTTATGTTTGGCGTAAAAGCAACACAGCTCATCACATGAACACACCATCCCCACTGTCAAACATGGTGGTGGCAGCATCATGGTTTGGGCCTGCTTTTCTTCAGCAGGGACAGGGAAGATGGTTAGAATTGATGGTAAGATGGATGGAGCCAAATACAGGACCATTCTAGAAGAAAACCTGATGGAGTCTGCAAAAGACCTGAGACTGGGACGGAGATTTGTCTTCCAACAAGACAATGATCCAAAACATAAATCAAAATCTACAATGGAATGGTTCACAAATAAACATATCCAGGTGTTAGAATGGCCAAGTCAAAGTCCAGACCTGAATCCAATCGAGAATCTGTGGAAAGAACTGAAAACTGCTGTTCACAAATGCTCTCCATCCAACCTCACTGAGCTCGAGCTGTTTTGCAAGAGGAATGGGCAAAGATTTCAGTCTCTCGATGTGCAAAACTGATACTGAAACTGAACTGAGTTGAGAAAGTATTAAGCTATGGTGGCTGAATAATTTTGCACGCCCAATTTTTCAGTTTTTTATTTGTTAAAGTTTGAAATGTCCAATAAATTTCGTTCCACTTCATGATTGTGTCCCACTTGTTGATTCTTCACAAAAGATTTCAGTTTCATATCTTTATGTTTGAAGCCTGAAATGTGGCAAAAGGTTGCAAAGTTGAAGGGGGCCGAATACTTCCGCAAGGCACTGTAAGCATGATCCCATATCTGAACAGGAATTAAGTGACTGTATTTGTTTGCTGGGGTTCATTACAACATCTTTATGTCCTAAATGTGATAATGGATATTATATATTATTTTAAAGATCTTTCATTCATAAAACTGTATCCTAAATAATGTTTCTCCTTGGACTTTAATAATTTAATTTGACATGTCTAGATTATTAAACAAGACTTTCACTATACATTTAACCCATAAACTTTTCCTCCCTTCTTTTCTACAGGAAGTTGATGGGTTGGCTGGTGTTTTTGCCCTCAAAATGTGGATCTATAGAGTGCTGTTGGAACTTGTCCACTGGGCTGACCATGCAAAACAGACCCTTCACGCACTCCACACTAAGAGAGAGAAGGAGTAGATTAAAAACTAACTTGTGACGTTGCTGAATGAATTCATTTGACACTAACTACTATACTAATGTATTTCAAATTAAACTGTGTGGAATGTACTTCTTAGTAGAACTAAGCTTCTTTAACAAAGCCTTGTAGACAGCTTTTCCCAGAAGTGCTGGTAAGTTGCCATTCTCTTAGAAAATAGTACAGTCTTTTAACTGTAAAAACCTGTGGCAGACAGTTTAAATGTTATTTTTTGTACACAATGTTTTAATTTATTTGAAGTGATTTATTGGTGACTAATACTAACATTCGCTATAACTAGAAAGCAGCCAAAAATATGACTGTTAAACTGTGACAGGGTTCCACCAAGACTGTAACTCTGAATATGTCTAATAGCTTTTGACATACCAGCTTATTAACTTACCTTATTCTAACAATTCCAATCCCTGTTCATGTTTTGACACAGTCTATGATGATCAAATGTTTGCTGCTGAAGTTCTCTTGATGATGATGATATACTTGAATGTGCTGCTACACTGTACACTGTGTTTAGACCAGTGCTTCCCTTTGAAGCTACATTATATTGTATGCATTGTGAACCATTGAATTGCTTTCAGTGGGGCTTTATTGGTCATCACTACACTGTAGTATTAGTATTGCACAACATAGTGTGTAAATCAACTGTGACGTCACATTTATTTTGTAATTTTTGTAACACCAGCTATGTATTTTATTTTTTGTGATGGAGTACAAGATGTGCATCAAAAATTAAACCCAGTCATAACCCTTGTTTTTGTTAATTAACTTTATTTTAGTATTTAAAATCATGGAAATAAATTTTCACTGTCAATTGCAAAATATTATATTCTAACAAGTAAAAACCTCTGCACACAACCCACATATTCAATATTTATGCTATATTTCATCACTAATTTTACACTGTATCAGAATAATATCCTACTTATAGACATCCCATTACAATGATATTTTCCAATCAAAACACATAAAATAAAAAATACAGATGCTGTTATAAATTGCAACGATGGAACTTCAGTAAATGTGAGATGTAAACGGTGCGTTGGGGGTTTTATCCCCATGAGGATGGTGCAACCCAATTCACCATTAGGACACGGTGGATGTGGTGCACATGCGCGCTGTGCAGCCTACAGGAGCCTCAAAGGTAGGGAAGGGAGTCCTAATGGCGGAGAGTGTGCGCTCGCCTTTTGACTACCGGGAGCCACCGACCCTCGACAGCGACGGGGATGGCAGCAAGCCGCCGCCACCGCCTCGAGGGTGAGTGCAGCCCGGGTTTGTCACGTATTAACCGGGACGTGCACGTTTGTTTAGTTACCAATACAGGGCTTTTTAGTGCACAGCATTATTTTGCAGAAAATGGACCACGCAAAGTGCTTTATTGCTTAGTTTGAGCTTGGAGGACTTGTGTATTGTCTGCCTGCGTGTTATTGTGGGCACGTTCATTTGATTAAGCAAATTATTAATTATTGTTGTTGGTTTTTAACGTTTTGGCGGAGTAGAAGTCCTGATGTTAGCCACTTCAAGCTAACAAGCTAGCTGTGTTTTAGCAGCTTTGCACGTTAGCATGCACCCAACAGGAGTAATCATTCATGTGATTTAGCTTTTGTAGAGAAAAGCTGTGCATTTACTGTGCATCCTCAGACATAATGTGAACACACGGTGTCTAATGGCACATTGTTTGTACTTAGCTGCTGCAAAAAGTGACTAGTTGGCTCTTGGCAAACAGAGTTGCTGACCACTAGACAAATGCACCCCATAACAAACTGAAATTTGAACATGAAACCTTTGCTGTCCCAAATACTGTAACGTAAATGTGTTTACAGACTGATGTGCAATTATTTTAAAATAACCATATCATAAACCTCAAACTATTCCATAATATTTTTTCTTTTCAGTGGAGAAGTGTCCATTTATCTATTTGATTACATGTTTTAGTTTAGAGTACACTGTACACCTTAGCAGTAAATAGTTATTTTAATAGATGACTATCTTTTCTTGATAATTATTTCTTGATTAATATTGATAAATATTTGTTTACCATGGTCATATAAGGAACAAAATCGCAGTATTTGTAAGATGTGTTCTCCTGTATGGTTTTCATCTGTGTAGATTTCCACATCTACATTAATTAATTACAGATATAACTGTGACTAGAAGTCCCCACCATGCTCAGCTGTTGTATACTCAGGCTTAGTTCACCCAACTGCCTCCTCTTCAGTAACATGTACAGTAAGTCTTTGCCTTTCTCAATGTTTTCATTATGCTAAGTGATTGTCTGTTCTTGGTTTTTCAGTCGGGTGTGTGGGAGAAAGAGGAAGGGGACACCTGTGAAGGTGTGTGACCGAGTGTATGTAACAGAAGATGAAGAGGAGGAGAGCATGTCAGAACACAGCTACAGTCCTGGTATGAATAAACACACATACACCGTTCAACCATGCTGAGTTTTTATTCACTGCTGTGGTGCTTACAAATGCAATTAATAGGGATTGGCTTTTGATAAAAAAGTGAACATTCTGAAATTGAGAATTTATCAATTATAAGCTTTTCACAGTCTCTCCTTATGAAATTATAAAGCATAGTTTTTATTTAATTATGCTAGCTTTGTCTTACAGATTTTGCACTGCATCTCATTTTTTTGTTTGAGTTTGTAATAGTGGGTATCATCAGTATTTGATAATGAGGTCATTCAAATTTTGTTAAAAATAAAAGACAATCAATGTGATCATAAAAATAGACAATAGGTCAATGGATTAATATGTCACAACATTAACTGGATTGTTATGACTTCCCCTATCTTTAGACACATTGTGTTGTAAAAAGAGAATGCGCTGACAACATAGATACATTATTTAAATTTACTGTTTAAAAATCATTCACTCCGTCTCAGGTGAGGGACAGTACCCAGAAGGGGGAGAAGACAGCCTGGCTCCACCTGGAAGTCCATACTACCTGCCTGATCCTTCTCAGCTTTGGTAATTAAAAAAATGAAATCGTTAACATCTCTTTAACTTTTATTTCAAAATGCATGTCTGTAATGGCAGTTTATTGATATTAGTGTGCCAGAGCTTGGTGAAGAAGGAGCTAGTGGCGTTCGAGGGCCAGTGCTTTTTCACCCACCGCCCAACTGTCGAATTCAAGAAGTCCACTGTGGCACTCAGGTTCGGTTGGTCGTCATAGCAATACGTGACATCGCCAAAGGGGAGGAAATCACAGTGGATTACAGCCTCACGGACTGGGGCGAGAATGCAATGGTGAGCTTAAACATAAGATGTAAAATGTGCCTTTTTTCAATTAGATAATTTTAGAGTGTTTTTAGATCAGATTTTGTAAAAGTTATTGCCCTATCAAATATATTACAAGCAGAATATACAACAATATACCATGTCTGTGAAGGTTCTCAGTCATCCAGAACATCTTGAAAAAAATAAAGTTGAAGTAAAAGCATCTTGACTCAGATTTTCAAGGTGAAGACGTTTTGTCTCTAATTCCTAGAGACTTTATCAATTCTGCAGATGCTTTTACTTCAACCTATTTATTTTTTTTTCCAACAGTATACTGTTTATAGAATAGGGAGGAGATTCTTGACTATACAAACTTTTTTCAGCCTTGATTTTCCTTTGTTTCCAGCCATTCCATGAACGCACCCACCTCATTTCCCAACAGCAGCATTGCTACATGTTTTTTATATACATCTTAATTTTTTTTAAAGTTAAACTGGCCACCACCAGATAAAAGAATTTGTCCCTCGGAGACAATAAAAAAAGATTTTGACCATTGCAATCCTGTAATTATCTCCACATCTCTTGTAAAAAATGTTTTTATCATTCATTTATTTTAATGCATATAAATTTTCTAGCAAATGCTAATTCTCAACTCTCTTTCTACTTTATACTAATATTATAAAAGCAATGGCAATACACTATGAAAAACATTATACACAACAATATATATACCACCTATAAATACAAATCTAGGAATACAGTGTCTTTACACAACATTCATAAACTCATCCATGCCATTTCCTCACTCATCCAATCATCCACTCGCCACAATACAATATTTAAAAAATGGGTACAGTTTTGTTTTATTTTTAGCCAAGATTTAAGCCTAAAGGTTAACAAGTAAAAATCAAATATAAAATCGGTGGGTAATAAATTCCACAGTTTGCACTTTGCAGCTCTCATAAGAAAAGTCTGTCTGACCGAAAAGTGGTCCTGCAGTATGAGATTATGAGGTTGTGGTTTGAGGAACTCCTGCATGGCCAATATTTCTGCCTTGTTTTACTTTGCTTCCCATTTCTCATTTTTATTATTTTGTTTTGTTTTTAATTTATTTTATTTTGCTGTTAATTGGTGTAGACCAGTGGTATTATTTATTCAGGAGTGAGCTACATTGGCCAACATTTACCAGTACAGGCTATACATTCGCTATTCATTGTCTATTAAAATCCTTGATAATAAATAATAGATTATGATGAGAAGGTCTTGTTTTTTTACACAAATTATTCCTATTACAATATGCTATTCTGTAATAACAGTTTTCCTTAAATGCAAGAGAAGAAAATTATAGGGCTATAGTGCTTGTCAACATTGTACCAATGTGTGCTTACACAGTAAAACAGCATACAAAAGAAAAACATAAATAGAGAAAGGGAAGCAAAGTGAAATGTGGATAAATATATATTGTGCAATTAAACGAGGCAGAGATAATTATGGGATGTCACTGAACTAAAGGTACAAGTTCAAGTCAAGCTCTAAACTTTGGTGATCATATTGCTGGCACTGTGAAGGAATTATAAAAAATACAAAAAAAAACATTCACAACTTGCATATAATTTTCCCTCAAGTCAGTTGAAATAAATATGAAACACAAATGCAATAAATTTATTATAGGTATAGCAATATATCACTATTTACCTTACTATTTATTTTTTTGCATTCTTTTGACTTTTGTGAGTTTGTGTCTTACCAGGAGGACGAGGCTGGCCCGCACCCACTGTCCCTGGCTGTTTCGGATTACCTTACTCCCTCGTGGTCGTTGTCCCCTTCTTCGTCCCCCCTCACTCACTCTGAGGCTAGCGACTCGGACCGCGAGGAGGATGAGGAGGAGGAAGATGATGATGACGATGATGATGACGAAGAGGAGGAAATTGAAGACATGCGTGGCAGAATGCTGCGTCGACGCAAAAAGCGCAAGATGTCTGCGCCGGTCAACTCCAAAAAGAAGAGTTCTCCTACTACTTCCAGGGGACCTGGGCGTCCCTGCTCATCGTTTTCTCAACCCAGCACACCTGGAGTTAGGTCCCAGTCACAGCCCCCCCTCAGTGCCATGGCTCCCCCAACCACCAACATCAACAACAACATTAACATAAACATCAGCAGCTCAAGTAGCACTATCGTGAGTCATCGTCAAAATTGTCCTTACTGTGGGCGCAATTACCGCTCTCTGGCTCGCCATCTGGAAAAGTACCACAGCAACCAGCCTGAGGTCAGGACAGCGATGGAAATGGCTCACCTCCATTCAAACTCAAATGGCAGTGTCTCACATCCCCACTCTGCATCATCGTCCACTTCTGCTCCTCAAAACCACTCCTTTGCTGTGCCCCAGCACTCTGCTTCAAACGCTCTTTCTCTTTTCTCCAGAGAAAGGGAATTGCCAGTGGGACGCTCTAATCAGGGCACAATTTCCTTCTCACTTTCACCACCTTCTTCTACACAACATTCCAAGAAAGGGCAGAGTTTACCCACACCTGCTCCAAAACGCTCATCACCCCCCATGGTGCAGCGGGTAAAGAGTCCATCTCCGCCACCTTCTCACAAGAAAGGACGCAAGATGAGGCGAGAGAATCACGAGATGCCCCAGAAGTTTGAGGTGGACAATTTGGGGAATCAAGATGAGCTGGTCCCCCCTCCAACGCCAGAGCCAGACGTCGATCCGGAAGAAGATCTGGACCTTAGTGGAGGAGAGGATGACACCAGCAGAAAAGAATGGAGACTCTGGAAGGTGTTAAGAGATTAATTGTTGTGTGTTTCTATTTCTTTTATATAAACCTTCCTTTGCACCATAAAGGAAGGTTTTTAGGAAAACCTTTTCTTGAATTAGAATCCTTGAATTGACAAGTAAACAATATGGCACATATTTTGCCACCAACTTATGATGACACTTTCAAATCGAGAGCAGTGTTTCCCAAACAAATCATGGTGCACTATTCCCATCTAATTGCACATTTTTCTTTTTCCAATTAGATTTTGTTTAGTAATCCTCTGGCTCTTTTTTCTTGTTTCTCCTCAGCTCCCCCAGACAACACGCGTCTCCGCTCCTGTCGTCCCTGTCCTGTTTGGTTCGATACCTGCGCCACCAGCAACATTCATCCTTCTTGTCTTTGACCCAATGTCCTCATTCTGCTGAAGCCTGGCGCCTCCTCTGCCATTCCAGTCTTTCTCTACTCATTCTTTACAATCGCCACCGGGAATGTGAAGTTGCCAAGCTCACTATCCAGGACTACCACAACCGCTAACGCCACATACAAACTCCACTACCAGCCCGCCCTCAGGCATGAAGCCAATCTTTCCCCCTTTGAGCGCCAGGTCCTAGGTCATTTGCCGCGGGCTGGTGTTCTGGGTAAAAGAGGGCGTGTCCAGCCACTTATTCTCCCACCGCACTCTGAGTCCTGCCTGGACCTGCTCCTCCAAACCAGTCCAAACGTTGGCGTGGACCCAGAGAGTCCTTATGTTTTCTCTCGGCCCTACCACTCTCCAGCAACACCCCTCAGAGGCACGGACCTTCTGAGAAACCTGGCTAGAGCCAGTGGAGCAAAGAACCCCGGGCCATTGACGACGACACGAGTGCGCCGCCAGGTCGCCATCCTCACTCAGCTGCTGTTATTGGAAGAGGGGGAAGGACAGAGCACAGCTGTCAAACGTCTGGAGGACTTTTTGGACCGTGAATACTGTGTGACCCAGAACTGCTCTAGTATAATCCAGGACCATTCTCTAATGTGTTGTGTGGGTCGAGTTATACTATTTGGAGAACAAGAGGGGGTGCTTTTTCGAGGAATGAGTCTGCAGCAGATCTGTCTGGAACTGGATGGTAAGGAATCACTGCAAATATTTTAGTAAAGGTTTTTTACAGTGGGGCGTACCTTTAGTTCGTCATTTCTGTAAGATAACTGTCTCACTGCATTAGGCCTGCACAATACAAAGCAAATTTATTGTTAATACAATATTTGCATTATCCAAATTGCAAATACTGTTTAAACTGCATGGATGTTGTGATTTTGGTTTTGATATTCAGTATGCATATCACAGACTTTAGTGCACATAGTTGGATGAACTAAAGGGGAAATATGGGTGAACTAAATCTGCACTATAAAATAAAAATGTTAGTGGCACCAATGTGACCAGTAGATGCCAGTATAGAGCCCTGTATTTCTTATTTATTTTAAAACCTTTGAAATATAATAAAATTCCCATTAACAGTGATCTGTTTAATTTACTCATGTAAAATAGTTTTCATATGGTAACACATAAAATGTCTCTGGTGGGTCGTTTGTCTGGCTGAGTGGCTGTATAAACAAAAGCCATTTTGACAATCCTCCAATAGAGGTAGTGACCTTACAAAATGTAATCCCATCCAAAATAACTCCAACCAAATTGTTTGCAATTTTTTTATTTTATTTTATTAAAAGTCAACAACTATGAGTGATGTTTGAGTG
Organism: Perccottus glenii; assembly: GCA_024416835.2. Taxonomy (NCBI): domain Eukaryota; kingdom Metazoa; phylum Chordata; class Actinopteri; order Gobiiformes; family Odontobutidae; genus Perccottus; species Perccottus glenii. The sequence continues at coordinate 15,851,997 of CM044546.2, read as the reverse complement.
TCCAACATAATCTTTTTGTTTCAGTGATGTCTGCCAATTCTGCAGAGTCATTTTCAGAAGAATCAGAAGCAGAACAAGAGAAGGAGGAGGTAAAGGAAAAAGCTGAAGTGCCTGTAAAGAAAAAAGGCAGAGGACGACCTCCAAGAAAAAAGAAACCACCAGTTGCTTCACGCGTTGCCCCCCCTCTACCTAATGACTTAAAGAAGAAACCTACTCCACCAAAATCAGGTAACAGTATGTTTAGTTTCATCTTAAGACAAGTACAGGACTGTTCTAACAGCTGGTTCTCACAGGGAAGCGTGGTGTATTGAAGCGCCCGTGGTCAGAAGCAGAGCGTGTAGCAGTAGAGACTCATCTAAAGAAGAACATCCTTGAGCTACGGGTCCCTGCAAAAGCAGACTGCGAGCGTTGCCTCGAACTCTGCCCGATGCTGGTGAGCAACCAGCGGGACTGGAGGGCCATCAAATTTTACGTTCACAACCGTATCCAACTGCTCAAGAAGCAGGAGAGGAGGCTGAGTGCAGCTGGAGTCTCATAAGTTTGGGACAGAGCCACAAAAAATGTAATCCGTTAAAAGTACAAACCACCAGCATTTACAAGACAAACAGAAACCCTTAATGTTGGGGGTTAAGATAATTTTGTAAATGTCATGGGAGTATTGTCTAAAATTTGGTGCATCCCTGTTGGATCAAGCTAGATAGAAGGGATCTGTGTACGTAAGATTAAGCTGAGGAATTGTTTTTTTCACATTCAGAATAAAGCCAGCTGTGAATGCTTTAGTACTATGTATGATGTACTTTACATGGGAGACTCAAGTAAAAAAAAAAGTGATGTGATTCTTTTTTTTTTTTTTACACCACAAAGTTAATGAGCAACAAGAAGGTCTAAAGTTAGTTTTTCTGAAAGCTAATGACCAAACATGAATGAACAAGCCAGTGTTTCTCTGGTGGGGATATTTTTTTTCTTTGGGGCTGAAATATAAAATGGTAAATGGTAAGCATTTATATAGCGCTTTTATGTAGCCTTCTCGGGCACCCAAAGTGCTTTACATGATGCTTCCATTTACCTCATTCACACACATTAACAAGGCAGGCCCTTCTCCGACTACTGCAATCACACACATTCATACTCCAGAGCTGTGGCACTGGAGGCAAGGTGGGTTAAGTGTCTTGCCCAAGGCCACAACAACAATATGAACTGGGGAAAGCAGGAATCAAACCACCAACCTTCTGGTTATAGAACCACCTAAGCCACTGCTCCCTAATTGTATTATTTTGTACATTTTGTTTAATATTGAGTAGCGTTGTGCTCAATGGTGTATTAAAAAGTATTTTCAGACCATAATTCACCTGCGAAGTGGTTTGTGCATACCTCTATGTATTAAGGCATGTCTATTTGAATTCATATCATATCATATTTGTTTTTTATTTTGTCTATTCAGATTGAATATATGGTTATATTCCCAATGTAAATATGAAAGGTAGTGATTTCAAAGTTAGTATTGTGTTCCTATGTACATACTGTAAATGTTACTTGTACTTATTAAAGTGTATGACATTTTTCTGTGTTTTACTAAACTAGATTGTAAAGTGAGTTTCAATCATAGAATGGTATAAACGAGTTGAAAACATGTACAAATCATTTATTGTCTCACAAAAACAAGTACACAGTACACAAAATAGCATTACAAAGCAATATCTTTTTTTTTTATTTACTAACATAGACAGTAACCATTATCAGCAACCTACATTGTTGGTAATTAGTATTTATCTGTGTTTATTTATATGAATGTTTAAATGGAGTTAATTCTAGTGTACTAATACTGCCGACATTTGGCACTCAGGAAAAAGTTTGGGATAGCACGTTTTTAGTTTCAGTAAGACAAAAATTAAAGATATATACACAAAATAGCTACACGTCTAGTTTGCTGTTAATATTCAGGCTACAAATACATTTAATCAGTCGCATAATGCAATAAAAATAACTAAAAAATAACCACATTTTATTATGTATTGTTACATATAATCTTTGTTGCGAACAATGACCTTAAGGAGTTGCATTTCCTGTTTTACTACACTCGCCATCTCTGTTTCTATGTAAGATCTCCATTGGTACTATATCGCCCTTACCAGGATTGAAAAGTGGAAATACTTTCCCCGGAAACTTTGCGGAGAGTGAAACAATAAGACTCTTTTTCTCCACATTATAAAAGGCCAGCTTTCCACCTTCATAATCTAAATACACCCCAATCCTTCGTGGGATGTCATCCACACCTAGAAAGACGGCAGGATTTGTGCTGACTCGTAGGACTCCCAAATTGTCACGGGAAGAGGACAAGAACCAAAAACCATTATCAACATTTGGATTTAAGTCCATATCCTGAGGAATGACAGAATGACTTGTTACACCTATCCACCAGGATTCTTTGGTATGAACTTGTGGATATCTACTATTCACCAAAGAGACTTCCCAGTAGTGTTTTCCAGAAGATAATCCAGGGGTCCCTTTGACTGCTGTGAGACATGTGACATTGCTTCCATCAGGAAAAGAGTCCTTGCCTTCTCTGAACATATTGCCCTTCACCACGATATAGTCATTATCTGCCTTCTCAAGTTCAACATTAACTGTTGGGGGAAAAAAAAAATAAAAATTTCACTAAAAATACACAGTATATACATTTGAGGTATTATTGGAATTATTAGGCAGGTTACCGTAAATGTCATTAGTCTCATCCAGAACTGCTAAATCTACAAATAAAGCAATTTTTTATAGAGATGTACCATCTATTTGTGTCACATAAAAATAAACACTCAATATACTTCTTACCTTTGAGTAAATGTTTCTCACATTCAGCAACATCTAAAACAAACAAACAAAAATAAATAAACATCAATGCAGTTGTGCTATCTACAATTTACTGGCCATTTGTTTTTTACAGTGATGCATCATCTGTGTGTGTGTAAAATAACATTTCCTATTGTTTATATAACTTAAATATTTAAAGTTTCCCACGTTCAGCATTTGAAAAAAAAAAAATTATAGAAAAATTATGCTGACAAAATCTACAAATAAAGCAAATAATGCATTTTTATAGGAATGTACCATCTATTTGTGTCTCATAAAATGAAACACTCAATGTACTTCTTACCATTGAGTAAAGGTTTCTCACATTCAGCCTCATCTAAAACAAACAAACAAAAATAAATAAACATCAATGCTGTTGTGCTATCTAGAATTTGCTAAAGCATGGTTGTATAATATTTTAGACTTTCTCACCCACACCACAGAGAGTTTCAGATTTGGGTCCTTTTCCTAGAATTAAATAGATTTTTTAACTACATGTTATTGATGCTGAAACTCAAGTATATTATTAGCAACAACGTTTACCTTTGTGTTTTTTAAACCAAAAAAATCCAAGTACTCCAAGTGCTGCTAAAAGAATTGCAAAGAGCAACCAACCAGCCACTAGGGATCCCGACACTAAAAAAAAACAACACCAACATTTTATTACTGTTGTTGCCAAATATTTACAGACATATTGAAGACAATTGTTATGTACCTCCTTCCAACTGTGGGCTGAGGATCTCCACGTGAACCCTTCCTGTTTCTGCTTCTTCACCAGAAAGGCCCACTGAGCAGGTCACAGCAGAGGAGCTGTTCACAAGCACCCAGCTGTGGACAGACACAAGGCCGGACGAGACCTTGCTGTAGACCAGACCTTTAGGAGTAACAGCCTGGTTTCCGGCAAACCACTTTAACTGTGGCTCTGGATACCAGCCTTCAGACTCACAGCTCACATTCAGAACGTTCTTCTCGTTCACAACGGTCAGCAAAGGTCGGACTCCAGTTTCTAAGCACACAAGCACATATATACGCTTGCCAATCTTTAACGCAAATATGGAATTCATAACCGTCTGGCTAAATATATACTCTTTGGTACTTACGAGTCACAAAAAGGTTGACACTTGCCCTGTCATGATGCTGATCATTGCTAACATAACATGTGTACTTCCCAGCATCGGCGAGTGTGACATTTAACAGTTTAAGTGTCACATCACCATTCTTCAGACCACCAGAGGAGGGATCCTTGACGCCAAATGAAACTCTTCCCCTGTAGGAAGCTTGCTGGGATGCATCGTTGAATATTCTGTCTTTGTAAAGCATTACTGTGGCATCAAACTGATCGGCATAGAACCAGTTAACCTCCAAGTCCTCAGCACTTTGTTGTGGACTGAGCCAGCAGGGTAATGTTGCTGTCTGTTTAGCATGTACTGACACATCAGCTTTCACAGAGACCACAAAGTTCTCGGACACTGTAAAACAGGCAACACGGATGAGTTACTGTTATGGAAATGTATAATTTCTTTTAGTTAATAATTACTGTTTGCTCTAGTCCTGTTCAGTTCAGTTCATGTCCTTAATGCTAATCCAACTGGACTAAATCCCACATCTGGAAACTTGTCATGATATAAAATATTATGTATTGTTTACTTTTTTAAGCAAACTTTAGTAGGCAGGAGGCACTTTTGAAACAAAGAATGTTGGCAAAAAAAAATGGCTTTGCTTTCATTTTCTAACGAAGGGGAAAAAATATCTAATTTGTATGCTACTTCAAAACAAGTAATTGTCTGATCTGGCGGAAAATAATAATTATAATAATAATTATAATAGTGTATAGGGCCCTATGTAGGCTAATTACATTATGCCACTGCTAAAGAAAAAAAGTGACTTACCTGGAGCAGCGTGAATCAGCGACACACAAAGAATAGCCTCCAGCCACAACACAAAAATCTGTGCATCTACAGAAAATACATGACTTAAGGTTATTTATTCGGAACAATCAAGGGGAATACGCCCAATACTAATGCGCTCTATTTGATTTCATATATCATTGCAACAATGGTGTAAAAATGAAGCTCGAGGGGAATCAAAGGTCATCCTACCCATTCTGTTGTGGTCCAAGTCAAGCCAAAAATGTAATGTAACTGCGGGTACTGCAGAAAGTAAAAACACGTGCTCTTGGGTGGTCTTTAATTGAAAGCGGGGTCACAAAAGAAAGCCGTTTGTCGTCAAGGTTGACGCAGGATATGCTTTCTCTTTCATTTTTCCAAATATTGAAGGCGGAGTCACGGAGTGTGCGAGATGTTCTTCTGACTTGAGCAGGCGTTCATGTTTTCCCGAGTTCCCGGATCCCGAAGATGAATAGGGGAGACTGGGTATGGTTGTAACACTTTTTTCTTCAGCACCAGAAACTACCTTTTTTTTTTAGCTACATGTCTGAAACTTTTAGGCAAAGTACCCACACTTGTGTACTACAATTGGAAACAATTTAAATTTCTCCAACTATCTCACATACTTTTTGAGATGATGACAAATACAAGGTGGTCCTTTGTTACAACCTACCCCACTACTGGGGTAGGTTGTAACACATACTGGGGTAAGTTGTAACAGGTAGACAAAATGCACAAAAACACAAAAAAAGGGTACTCCAAGTGTTATGCCACAACAAAAGTTTATTTTAAATGAATAGCTGCAAATGAACAAACATATTTACCCCCATTCTACATTCTATATTTCTGCCAATATCTGTTCAGGGTGACATGGCAGATTCCATGGACTTTTGCCACTGTGGCTCAGTGGTAGAGCAGTCGTCCTATAACCAGAAGGTTGGCGGTTCGATTCCCGCTCTGCCCTGTTCATACTGTCGTTGTGTCCTTGGGCAAGACACTTAACCCACCTCGCCTCCAGTGTCCGTAGCACTGGTGTATGAATGTGTGCGACTGTAGAGGTGCGTTTGGTGGTGGTCGGAGAAGGTTGAGCGCCACTGAGCTACTACCGGCAGTAGCTCAGTGGGTAGAGTGGCCGTCCTTCAACCGGAAGGTAGTAGGATCGATTCCCGCTCGCCCCACAGTTCATACTGTCGTTGTGTCCTTGGGCAAGACACTTAACCCACCTTGCCTCCAGTGACTGTAACACTGGCAATGTAATGTAAGTCGCTTTGGATAAAAGCGTCTGCTAAATGAATAAATGTAATGTAAATGTTTGTATGGCAGCCCCCATCTCTGTCTGCCCCAGGTGTGAATGTGTGTGGATGGGGTGAGTGGAAGCACGATGTAAAGCGCTTTGGGTGCCTGAGAAGGGTGCAAGAATGCGCTATATAAATGCATACCATTTACCATTTACTATTTCCTTTCATAACTTCCTCTGCTGCTCTTTTTAAAAGACTGGCATCGACTCCATGATCTGTTTTTCTCACCCAAGTTCTAGGTATTCTGTAGAATTGTTAAAATCACAAAAATGTTCTTATTTGTATGTAAGGGGATGGTTGTAACACTTTCCAAACACATGTTACAACCTACCCCACCACTATCACCCACTGTTTGGCTAGCTGTATTAGCATGGTGCTTTGAAATTAGCAGGAGTTTGATACACCATTCTTTACTAGAGAAACTAAAGTTTGACCTGATATAACTCATACAACATTATCTACAACAGTATAAGTACTAAAAAAAATATTATCTTGTTTTTTTTTTTTACTTTCTTACCTCAGAATTAGATTTTTGGCTGTAGCTTCAGGAGAGATGGCAACACAGACAGCAAAACCTCCATGTGGGATTAAAAAGGAATTCTGAAAAAACTGAAACTGTCACATGACTCCTATCTTATCCCTGATTCGTGGAAATGGTAGTGTTACAACTCTCCCGGTGTTACAACTATACCCAGTCTCCCCTACTATTAATCCAGTGGAGTTACCTGGTGTTCAACAACATTAACATAAACATCAGCAGCTCAAGTAGCACTATCGTGAGTCATCGTCAACATTGTCCTTACTGTGGACGCATTTACCGCTCTCTGGCTCGCCATCTGGAAAAGTACCACAGCAACCAGCCTGAGGTCAGGACAGCGATGGAAATGGCTCACCTCCATTCAAACTCAAATGGCAGTGTCTCACATCCCCACTCTGCATCATCGTCCACTTCTGCTCCTCAAAACCACTCCTTTGCTGTGCCCCAGAAGTTTGAGGTGGACAATTTGGGGAATCAAGACGAGCTGGTCCCCCCTCCAACGCCAGAGCCAGACGTCGATCTGGAAGAAGATCTGGACCTTAGCGGAGGAGAGGATGACACACCATGACACTTTCAAATCGAGAGCAGTGTTTCCCAAACAATGGGGTGTGCCCCAAGGGTGGGCTAATCAGGATTTTACGTTAAAGTAGCTGCGGATAAAAATGGTTGGGAGCCTAAATTAAATGAGCTATTCAAGACACAGTAACATCTGCTGTGTAAAGTTAGGTCATTATTCACTTGTCATTTTGAAATGTGGCTTTCTGAAAAAGTTTGTTATAATATAGTGTTTTTCTAAGACAAATCATGGTGCACTATTCCAATCTAATTGCACATTTTTCTTTTTCCAATTAGATTTTGTTTAGTAATCCTCTTGCTCTTTTTTCTTGTTTCTCCTCAGCTCCCCCAGACAACATGCGTCTCCGCTCCTGTCGTCCCTGTCCTGTTTGGTTCGATACCTGCGCCACCAGCAACATTCATCCTTCTTGTCTTTGACCCAATGTCCTCATTCTGCTGAAGCCTGGCGCCTCCTCTGCCATTCCAGTCTTTCTCTACTCATTCTTTACAATCGCCACCGGGAATGTGAAGTTGCCAAGCTCACTATCCAGGACTACCGCAACCGCTTAACGCCACATACAAACTCCACTACCAGCCCGCCCTCAGGCATGGAAGCCAATCTTTCCCCCTTTGAGCGCCAGGTCCTAGGTCATTTGCCGCGGGCTGGTGTTCTGGGTAAAAGAGGGCGTGTCCAGCCACTTATTCTCCCACCGCACTCTGAGTCCTGCCTGGACCTGCTCCTCCAAACCAGTCCAAACGTTGGCGTGGACCCAGAGAGTCCTTATGTTTTCTCTCGGCCCTACCACTCTCCAGCAACACCCCTCAGAGGCACGGACCTTCTGAGAAACCTGGCTAGAGCCAGTGGAGCAAAGAACCCCGGGCCATTGACGACGACACGAGTGCGCCGCCAGGTCGCCATCCTCACTCAGCTGCTGTTATTGGAAGAGGGGGAAGGACAGAGCACAGCTGTCAAACGTCTGGAGGACTTTTTGGACCGTGAATACTGTGTGACCCAGAACTGCTCTAGTATAATCCAGGACCATTCTCTAATGTGTTGTGTGGGTCGAGTTATACTATTTGGAGAACAAGAGGGGGTGCTTTTTCGAGGAATGAGTCTGCAGCAGATCTGTCTGGAACTGGATGGTAAGGAATCACTGCAAATATTTTAGTAAAGGTTTTTTACAGTGGGGCGTACCTAGATAGTTTGTCATTTCTGTAAGATAACTGGCTCACTGCATTAGGCCTGCACAATACAAAGCAAATTTATTATTAATACAATATTTGCATTATCCAAATTGCAAATACTGTTTAAACTGCATTGATGTTGTGATTTTGGTTTTGATATTCAGTATGCATATCACAGACTTTAGTGCACATAGTTGGATGAACTAAAGGGGAAATATGGGTGAACTAAATTTGCACTATAAAATAAAAATGTTAGTGGCACCAATGTGACCAGTAGATGCCAGTATAGAGCCCTGTATTTCTTATACATTTTAAAACCTTTGAAATAGAATAAAATTCCCATTAACAGTGTTCTGTTTAATTTACTCATGTAAAATAGTTTTCATATGGTAACACATAAAATGTCTCTGGTGGGTCGTTTGTCTGGCTGTATAAACAAAAGCCATTTTGACAATCCTCCAATAGAGATAGTGACTTTACAAAATGTAATCCCATCCAAAATAACTCCAACCTGACCAAATTGTTTGCAAATTACTTATTTTGTTTTATTAAAAGTCAACAACTATGAGTTATGTTTGAGTGTCAAACATAATCTTTTTGTTACAGTGATGTCTGCCAATTCTGCAGAGTCATTTTCAGAAGAATCAGAAGCAGAACAAGAGAAGGAGGAGGTAAAGGAAAAAGCTGAAGTGCCTGTAAAGAAAAAAGGCAGGGGACGACCTCCAAGAAAAAAGAAACCACCAGTTGCTTCACGCGTTGCCCCCCCTCTACCTAATGACTTAAAGAAGAAACCTACTCCACCAAAATCAGGTAACAGTATGTTTAGTTTCATCTTAAGACAAGTACAGGACTGTTCTAACAGCTGGTTCTCACAGGGAAGCGTGGTGTATTGAAGCGCCCATGGTCAGAAGCAGAGCGTGTAGCAGTAGAGACTCATCTAAAGAAGAACATCCTTGAGCTACGGGTCCCTGCAAAAGCAGACTGCGAGCGTTGCCTCGAACTCTGCCCGATGCTGGTGAGCAACCAGCGGGACTGGAGGGCCATCAAATTTTACGTTCACAACCGTATCCAACTGCTCAAGAAGCAGGAGAGGAGGCTGAGTGCAGCTGGAGTCTCATAAGTTTGGGACAGAGCCACAAAAAATGTATACCGTTAGAAGTACAAACCACCAGCATTCACAAGACAAACAGAAACCCTTAATGTTGGGGGTTAAGATAATTTTGTAAATGTCATGGGAGTATTGTCTAAAATCTGGTGCATCCCTGTTGGATCAAGCTAGATAGAAGGGATCTGTGTACGTAAGATTAAGCTGAGGATTTTTTTTTTTTCACATTCAGAATAAAGCCAGCTGTGAATGCTTTAGTACTATGTATTATGTACTTTACATGGGAGACTCAAGTAAAAAAAAAAAAAAAAAAAAGAGTGATGTGATTCTTTTTTTTTTTTACACCACAAAGTTAATGAGCAACAAGAAGGTCTAAAGTTAGTTTTTCTGAAAGTTAATGACCAAACATGAATGAACAAGACAGTGTTTCTCTGGTGGGGATATTCTTTTCTTTGGGACTGAAATATAAAATGGTAAATGGTAAGCATTTATATAGCACTTTTTTGTGGCCTTCTCGGGCACCCAAAGTGCTTTACATGATGCTTCCATTTACCTCATTCACACATATGAACAAGGCAGGCCCTTCTCCGACCACTGCAATCACACACATTCATACTCCAGAGCTGTGGCACTGGAGGCAAGGTGGGTTAAGTGTCTTGCCCAAGGCCACAACAACAATATGAACTGGGGAAAGCGGGAATCAAACCGCCAACCTTCTGGTTATAGAACCACCTGAGCCACTGCTCCCTAAATGTATTATTTTGTACATTTTGTTTAATATTGAGTAGCGTTGTGCTCAATGGTGTATTAAAAAGTATTCTCAGACCATAATTCACCTGTGAAGTGGTTTGTGCATACCTCTATGTACTAAGGCATGTCTATTTGAATTTATTGTATATCATATTTGTTTTTATTTTGTCTATTCAGATTGAATATATGGTTATATTCCCAATGTAAATATGAAAGGTAGTGATTTCAAAGTTAGTATTGTGTTCCTATGTACATACTGTAAATGTTACTTGTACTTATTAAAGTGTATGACATTTTTCTGTGTTTTACTAAACTAGATTGTAAAGTGAGTTTAAATCATAGAATGGTATAAACGAGTTGAAAACAAGTACAAATCTTTTATTGTCTCACAAAAACAAGTACACAGACTATAAAACACTAAATAGCATTATAAAGTAATTTTTTTTTCTGTTTACTAAAATAGACAGTAACCATTATCAGCAACCTACATTGTTGGTAAGTAGTATTTATCTGTGTTAATTTATATGAATGTTTAAATGGAGTTGATTCTAGTGTACTAATACTGCTGACATTTGGCACTCAGGAAAAAGTTTGGGATAGCACGTTTTTAGTTTCAGTAAGACAAAAATTAAAGATATATACACAAAATAGCTGCACCTCTAGTTAATATTTAGACTACAACTACAATTAATCGTTTGCATGATGCAAGAGCAATAACAAAAAAATACCCACATTTTACTATGTATTGTTACATATAATCTTTGTTGCAAACAATGACTTTAAGCAGTTGCATTTCCTGTTTTACTGCACTCGCCATCTCTGTTTCTATGTAAGATCACCATTGGTGCTCTATCGCCCTTACCAGGATTGAAAAGTGGAAATACTTTCCCCGGAAACTTTGCGGAGAGTGAAACAATAAGACTCTTTTTCTCCACATTATAAAAGGCCAGCTTTCCACCTTCATAATCTAAATACACCCCAATCTTTCGTGGGATGTCATCCACACCTAGACAGACGGCAGGATTTGTGTTGACTCCCATATTGTCGCGGGAAGAGGACAAGAACCAAAAACCATTATCAACATTTGGATTTAAGTCCATATCCTGAGGAATGACAGAATGACTTGTTACACCTATCCACCAGGATACTTTGGTATCAGCTTGTGTTCCGATACTATTCACCAAAGAGACTTCCCAGTAGTGTTTTCCAAAAGATAATCCAGTGGTCCCTTTGACTGCTGTGAGACATGTGACATTGCTTCCATCAGGAAAAGGGCCCTTGCCTTCTCTGAACCTATTGCCCTTCACTGTGATATAGTCATTATCTGCCTTCTCAAGTTCAATGTTAACTGTTGGGGGAAAAAAATAAAAATTTTCAATAAAAATACACAGTATATACAGTTGAGGTATTATTGGGATTATTAGGCAGGTTACCGTAAATGTCATTAGTCTCATCCAGAACTGCTAAATCTACAAATAAAGCAAATTTTTATAGAGCTGTACCATCTATTTGTGTCACATAAAATGAAACACTCAATGTACTTCTTACCTTTGAGTAAAAGTTTCTCACATTCAGCAACATCTACAATAAACAAACAAAATTAAATAAACATCAATGCAGTTGTGCTATCTAGAATTTACTGGGCATTTGTTTTTACAGTGTTGAATCATCTGTGTGTGTAAAATAACTATTGTTTATATATGTTATATATTTAAAAGTTTCTCACGTTCAGAATTTGAAAAAAAAGAAAATAGAAAATAGAAAAATTATGCTGACAAAATCCACAAATAAAGCAAATAATGCATTTTTATAGGAATGTACCATCTATTTGTGTCACATAAAATTAAACACTAAATGTACTTCTTACCATTGAGTAAAAGTTTCTCACATTCAGCCTCATCTAAAACAAACAAACAAAAATAAATAAACATTAATGCTGTTATGCTATCTAGAATTTGCTAAAGCATGGTTGTATAATATTTTAGACTTTCTCACCCACAGCACAGAGAGTTTCAGATTTGGGTCCTTTTCCTAGAATTAAATAGATTTTTTAACTACATGTTATTAATGCTGAAACTCAAGTATATTATTAGCAACAACGTTTACCTTTGTGGGTTTTAAACCAAAAAAATCCAAGTACTCCAAGTGCTGCTAAAAGAATTGCAAAGAGCAACCATCCAGCCACTAGGGATCCAGACACTAAAAAAACCAACACCAACATTTTATTACTGGTGTTGCCAAATATTTACAGAAATATTGAAGACAATTGTTATGTACCTCCTTCCAACTGTGGGCTGAGGATCTCCACGTGAACCCTTCCCGTTTCTGCTTCTTCACCAGAAAGGCCCACTGAGCAGGCCACAGCAGAGGAGCTGTTCACAAGCACCCAGCTGTGGACAGACACAAGGCCGGACGAGACCTTGCTGTAGACCAGACCTTTAGGAGTAACAGCCTGGTTTCCGGCAAACCACTTTAACTGTGGCTCTGGATACCAGCCTTCAGACTCACAGCTCACATTCAGAACGTTCTTCTCGTTCACAACAGTCAGCAAAGGTCGGACTCCAGTTTCTAAGCACACAAGCACATATATACGCTTGCCAATCTTTAAAGCAAACATGGAATTCATAACCGTCTGAGCATAGTCTTTGGTACTTACGAGTCACAAAAAGGTTGACACTTGCCCTGTCATGATGCTGATCATTGCTAACATAACACGTGTACTTCCCAGCATCGGCGAGTGTTACATTTAACAGTTTAAGTGTCACATCACCATTCTTCAGACCACCAGAGGAGGCCTCCTTGAAGCCAAATGAAACTCTTCCCCTGTAGGAAGCTTGCTGGGATACATCGGTGAATATTCTGTCTTTGTAAAGCATTACTGTGGCATCAAACTGATCGGCATAGAACCAGTTAACCTCCAAGTCCTCAGCACTTTGTTGTGGACTGAGCCAGCATGGTAATGTTGCTGTCTGTTTAGCATGTACTGACACATCAGCTTTCACAGAGACCACAAAGTTCTCGGACACTGTAAAACAGGCAACATGGATGGGTTACTGTTATGGAAATGTATAATTTCCTTTAGTTAATAATTACTGTTTGCTCCTAGTCCTGTTCAGTTCATGTCCTTAATGCTAATCCAACTGGACTAAATCCCACATCTGGAAACTTGTCATGATATAAAATATTATGTATTGTTTACTTTTTTAAGCAAACTTTAGTAGGCAGGAGGCACTTTTGAAACAAAGAAAAAATTGGCTTTGCTTTCATTTTCTAACGAAGGGGAAAAAATATCTAATTTGTTTGCTACTTCAAAACAAGTAATTGTCTGGTCTGGCGGAAAATAATAATTATAATAATAATTATAATAATAATAGCGTAAGATGGGCCCTAGGTAGGCTAATTACATTATGCCACTGCTAAAAAAAAAAAAAAAAAGTGACTTACCTGGAGCAGCGTGAATCAGCGACACACAAAGAATAGCCTCCAGCCACAACACAAAAATCTGTGCATCTACAGAAAATACATGACTTAAGGTTATTTATTCGGAACAATCAAGGGGAATACGCCCAATACTAATGCGCTCTATTTGATTTCATATATCATTGCAACAATGGTGTGAAAAGGAAGCTCGAGGGGAATCAAAGGTCATCCTACCCATTCTGTTGTGGTCCAAGTCAAGCCAAAAATGTAATGCAACTGCGGGTAGCCTACTGCAGAAAGTAAAAACACGTGCTCTTGGGTGGTCTTTATTTGAAAGCGGGTTCACAAAAGAAAGGCGTTTGTCGTCAAGGTTGACCCAGGATATGCTTTCTCTTTCATTTTCCAAATATTAAAGGCGGAGTCACGGAGTGTGCGAGATGTTCTTCTGACTTGAGCAGGCGTTAATGTTTTCCAGAGTTGGATCCCGAAGATGGATACCATTAATCCAGTGGAGTTACCTGGAGTTCATCAACAACAACATTAAACATCAGCAGCTCAAGTAGCACTATTGTGAGTCATCGTCAACATTGTCCTTACTGTGGGCGCATTTACCGCTCTCTGGCTCGCCATCTGGAAAAGTACCACAGCAACCAGCCTGAGGTCAGGACAGCGATGGAAATGGCTCACCTCCATTCAAACTCAAATGGCAGTGTCTCACATCCCCACTCTGCATCATCGTCCACTTCTGCTCCTCAAAACCACTCCTTTGCTGTGCCCCAGAAGTTTGAGGTGGACAATTTGGGGAATCAAGACGAGCTGGTCCCCCCTCCAACGCCAGAGCCAGACGTCGATCTGGAAGAAGATCTGGACCTTAGCGGAGGAGAGGATGACACACCAGCAGATTAATTGTTGTTGTGTGTTTCTATTCCTTTTATATAAACATGTCTTTTGCACCATAAAAGAAGGATTTTATGTTAAAGTAGCTGCGGGTAAAAATGGTTGGGAGCCTAAATTAAATGAGCTATTCAAGACACAGTAACATCTGCTGTGTAAAGTTAGGTCATTATTCACTTGTCATTTTGAAATGTGGCTTTCTGAAAAAGTTTGTTATAATATAGTGTTTTTCTAAGACAAATCATGGTGCACTATTCCCATCTAATTGCACATTTTTCTTTTTCCAATTAGATTTTGTTTAGTAATCCTCTGGCTCTTTTTCTTGTTTCTCCTCAGCTCCCCCAGACAACATGCGTCTCCGCTCCTGTCGTCCCTGTCCTGTTTGGTTCGATACCTGCGCCACCAGCAACATTCATCCTTCTTGTCTTTGACCCAATGTCCTCATTCTGCTGAAGCCTGGCGCCTCCTCTGCCATTCCAGTCTTTCTCTACTCATTCTTTACAATCGCCACCGAGAATGTGAAGTTGCCAAGCTCCCTATCCAGGACTACCGCAACCGCTTAACGCCACATACAAACTCCACTACCAGCCCGCCCTCAGGCATGGAAGCCAATCTTTCCCCCTTTGAGCGCCAGGTCCTAGGTCATTTGCCGCGGGCTGGTGTTCTGGGTAAAAGAGGGCGTGTCCAGCCACTTATTCTCCCACCGCACTCTGAGTCCTGCCTGGACCTGCTCCTCCAAACCAGTCCAAACGTTGGCGTGGACCCAGAGAGTCCTTATGTTTTCTCTCGGCCCTACCACTCTCCAGCAACACCCCTCAGAGGCACGGACCTTCTGAGAAACCTGGCTAGAGCCAGTGGAGCAAAGAACCCCGGGCCATTGACGACGACACGAGTGCGCCGCCAGGTCGCCATCCTCACTCAGCTGCTGTTATTGGAAGAGGGGGAAGGACAGAGCACAGCTGTCAAACGTCTAGAGGACTTTTTGGACCGTGAATACTGTGTGACCCAGAACTGCTCTAGTATAATCCAGGACCATTCTCTAATGTGTTGTGTGGGTCGAGTTATACTATTTGGAGAACAAGAGGGGGTGCTTTTTCGAGGAATGAGTCTGCAGCAGATCTGTCTGGAACTGGATGGTAAGGAATCACTGCAAATATTTTAGTAAAGGTTTTTTCCAGTGGGGCGTACCTTTAGTTCTGTAGTTTCTGTAAGATAACTGGCTCACTGCATTAGGCCTGCACAATACAAAGCAACTTTATTGTTAATACAATATTTGCATTATCCAAATTGCAAATACTGTTTAAACTGCATTGATGTTGTGATTTTGGTTTTGATATTCAGTATGCATATCACAGACTTTAGTGCACATAGTTGGATGAACTAAAGGGGAAATACGGGTGAATTAAATTTGCACTTTAAAATAAAAATGTTAGTGGCACCAATGTGACCAGTAGATGCCAGTATAGAGCCCTGTATTTCTTATACATTTTAGAACCTTTGAAATAGAATAAAATTCCCATTAACAGTGTTCTGTTTAATTTACTCATGTAAAATAGTTTTCATATGGTAACACATAAAATGTCTCTGGTGGGTCGTTTGTCTGGCTGTATAAACAAAAGCCATTTTGACAATCCTCCAAAAAATAACTCCAACCTGACCAAATTGTTTGCAAATGAATTATTTGATTTGATTAAAAGTCAACAACTATGAGTTATGTTTGAGTGTCAAACATAATCTTTTTGTTACAGTGATGTCTGCCAATTCTGCAGAGTCATTTTCAGAAGAATCAGAAGCAGAACAAGAGAAGGAGGAGGTAAAGGAAAAAGCTGAAGTGCCTGTAAAGAAAAAAGGCAGAGGACGACCTCCAAGAAAAAAGAAACCACCAGTTGCTTCACGCGTTGCCCCCCCTCTACCTAATGACTTAAAGAAGAAACCTACTCCACCAAAATCAGGTAACAGTATGTTTAGTTTCATCTTAAGACAAGTACAGGACTGTTCTAACAGCTGGTTCTCACAGGGAAGCGTGGTGTATTGAAGCGCCCATGGTCAGAAGCAGAGCGTGTAGCAGTAGAGACTCATCTAAAGAAGAACATCCTTGAGCTACGGGTCCCTGCAAAAGCAGACTGCGAGCGTTGCCTCGAACTCTGCCCGATGCTGGTGAGCAACCAGCGGGACTGGAGGGCCATCAAATTTTACGTTCACAACCGTATCCAACTGCTCAAGAAGCAGGAGAGGAGGCTGAGTGCAGCTGGAGTCTCATAAGTTTGGGACAGAGCCACAAAAAATGTATACCGTTAAAAGTACAAACCACCAGCATTCACAAGACAAACAGAAACCCTTAAAGTTGGGGGTTAAGATAATTTTGTAAATGTCATGGGAGTATTGTCTAAAATCTGGTGCATCCCTGTTGGATCAAGCTAGATAGAAGGGATCTGTGTACGTAAGATTAAGCTGAGGAATTGTTTTTTTCACATTCAGAATAAAGCCAGCTGTGAATGCTTTAGTACTATGTATTATGTACTTTACATGGGAGACTCAAGTAAAAAAAAAAAAAAAAAAGAGTGATGTGATTTTTCTTTTTTTTTTTACACCACAAAGTTAATGAGCAACAAGAAGGTCTAAAGTTAGTTTTTCTGAAAGCTAATGACCAAACATGAATGAACAAGACAGTGTTTCTCTGGCGGGGATATTTTTTTCTTTGGGACTGAAATATAAAATGGTAAATGGTGTGCATTTATATAGCGCTTTTTTGTAGCCTTCTCGGGCACCCAAAGTGCTTTACATGATGCTTCCATTTACCTCATTCACACACATTAACAAGGCAGGCCCTTCTCCGACCACTGCAATCACACACATTCATACTCCAGAGCTGTGGCACTGGAGACAAGGTGGGTTAAGTGTCTTGCCCAAGGCCACAACAACAATATGAACTGGGGAAAGCGGGAATCAAACCGCCAACCTTCTGGTTATAGAACCACCTGAGCCACTGCTCCCTAAATGTATTATTTTGTACATTTTGTTTAATATTGAGTAGCGTTATGCTCAATGGTGTATTAAAAAGTATTCTCAGACCATAATTCACCTGTGAAGTGGTTTGTGCATACCTCTATGTATTAAGGCATGTCTATTTGAATTTATTGTATATCATATTTGTTTTTTATTTTGTCTATTCAGATTGAATTTATGGTTATATTCCCAATGTAAATATGAAAGGTAGTGATTTCAAAGTTAGTATTGTGTTCCTATGTACATACTGTAAATGTTACTTGTACTTATTAAAGTGTATGACATTTTTCTGTGTTTTACTAAACTAGATTGTAAAGTGAGTTTAAATCATAGAATGGTATAAATGAGTTGAAAACATGTACAAATCTTTTATTGTCTCACAAAAACAAGTACACAGACTATACAACACTAAATAGCATTAGTAATCTTTTTTTTGTTTATTTTTTTTCTGTTTACTAAAATAGACAGTAACCATTATCAGCAACCTACATTGTTGGTAATTAGTGTTCATCTGTGTTTATTTATATGAATGTTTAAATGGAGTTAATTCTAGTGTACTAATACTGCTGACATTTGGCACTCAGGAAAAGGTTTGGGATAGCACGTTTTTCGTTTCAGTAAGACAAAAATTAAAGATATATACACAAAATAGCTGCACACGTCTAGTTGTTAATATTCAGGCTACAACTACAATTAATCGTTTGCATGATGCAAAAGCAATAACTAAAAAATACCCACATTTTATTATGTATTGTTACATACAGTATAATCTTTGTTGCGAACAATGACCTTAAGGAGTTGCATTTCCTGTTTTACTGCACTCGCCATCTCTGTTTCTATGTAAGATCTCCATTGCTACTTGATCGCCCTTACCAGGATTGAAAAGTGGAAATACTTTCCCCGGAAACTTTGCGGAGAGTGAAACAATAAGACTCTTTTTCTCCACATTATAAAAGGCCAGCTTTCCACCTTCATAATCTAAATACACCCCAATCTTTCGTGGGATGTCATCCACACCTAGAAAGACGGCAGGGTTTGTGCTGACTCCCATATTGTCACGGGAAGAGGACAAGAACCAAAAACCATTATCAACATTTGGATTTAAGTCCATATCCTGAGGAATGACAGCATGACTTGTTACACCTATCCACCAGGATACTTTGGTTTCAATTTGTGCATTGACACTCTTCATCAAAGAGACTTCCCAGTAGTGTTTTCCAGAAGATAATCCAGTGGTCCCTTTGACTGCTGTGAGACATGTGACATTGCTTCCATCAGGAAAAGGGCCCTGGCCTTCTCTGAAAATATTGCCCTTCACCACGATATAGTCATTATCTGTCTTCTCAAGTTCAACGTTAACTGTTGAAGAAAAAAAAATATTCACTAAAAATACACAGTATATACAGTTGAGGTATTATTGGGATTATTAGGCAGGTTACCGTAAATGTCATTAGTCTCATCCAGAACTGCTAAATCTACAAATAAAGCAATTTTTTATAGAGATGTACCATCTATTTGTGTCACATAAAATGAAACACTCAATGTACTTCTTACCTTTGAGTAAAAGTTTCTCACATTCAGCAACATCTAAAATAAACAAACAAAAACAAATAAACATCAATGCAGTTGTGATATCTACAATTCACTGGCCATTTGTTTTTTTACAGTAATGCATCATCTGTGTGTGTAAAATAACATTTGCTATTGTTTATATATCTTATATATTTAAAAGTTTCTCATGTTCAGCATTTGAAAAAGAACAAAATAATAATAAAAATTATGCTGACAAAATCTACAAATAAAGCAAAGAATGCATTTTTATAGGAATGTACCATCTATTTGTGTCACATAAAATGAAACACTCAATGTACTTCTTACCATTGAGTAAAGGTTTCTCACATTCAGCCTCATCTAAAACAAACAAACAAAAATAAAAAAAACATCAATGCTGTTGTGCTATCTAGAATTTGCTAAAGCATGGTTGTATAATATTTTAGACTTTCTCACCCACAGCACAGAGAGTTTCAGATTTGGGTCCTTTTCCTAGAATTAAATAGATTTTTTAACTACATGTTATTGATGCTGAAACTCAAGTATATTATTAGCAACAACGTTTACCTTTGTGGGTTTTAAACCAAAAAAATCCAAGTACTCCGAGTGCTGCTAAAAGAATTGCAAAGAGCAACCATCCAGCCACTAGGGATCCCAACACTATAAAAAAAAAAACACCACCAACATTTTATTACTGGTGTTGCCAAATATTTACAGACATATTGAAGACAATTGTTATGTACCTCCTTCCAACTGTGGGCTGAGGGTCTCCACGTGAACCCTTCCTGTTTCTGCTTCTTCACCAGAAAGGCCCACTGAGCAGGCCACAGCAGAGGAGCTGTTCACAAGCACCCAGCTGTGGACAGACACAAGGCCGGACGAGACCTTGCTGTAGACCAGACCTTTAGGAGTAACAGCCTGGTTTCCGGCAAACCACTTTAACTGTGGCTCTGGATACCAGCCTTCAGACTCACAGCTCACATTCAGAACGTTCTTCTCGTTCACCACTGCTGTTAGCAAAGGTCGGACTCCAGTTTCTAAGCACACAAGCACACATATACGCTTGCCAATCTTTAACGCAAACATGGAATTCATAACCGTCTGAGCATACTCTTTGGTACTTACGAGTCACAAAAAGGTTGACACTTGCCCTGTCATGATGCTGATCATTGCTAACATAACACGTGTACTTCCCAGCATCGGCGAGTGTGACATTTAACAGTTTAAGTGTCACATCACCATTCTTCAGACCACCAGAGGAGGGATCCTTGACACCAAATGAAACTCTTCCCCTGTAGGAAGCTTGCTGGGATACATCGGTGAATATTCTGTCTTTGTAAAGCATTACTGTGGCATCAAACTGATCGGCATAGAACCAGTTAACCTCCAAGTCCTCAGCACTTTGTTGTGGACTGAGCCAGCATGGTAATGTTGCTGTCTGTTTAGCATGTACTGACACATCAGCTTTCACAGAGACCACAAAGTTCTCGGACACTGTAAAACAGGCAACATGTAAGGGTTACTGTTATGGAAATTTATAATTTCTTTTAGTTAATAACAGTGGTGGACAGTAACGAAGTAAACTGTACTTCAGTAGTTTTTTCCAGTATCTGTACTTTACTAAGTATTTCCATTAAGGGATACTTTTTACTTTAACTTCACTACATTTCAACGTCAAATATCTTACTTTTTACTCAATTACATTTTGCAAAATTAGTTGTTCCTTGTGTTGCCATTAAACATGTTTGTAGAAGACCTCAAAGACGCGTCTCAGTGGGAGTGTCAGGACCGGCTCAATAGAAGCCTCATTCTCTTCATGCGAGCTGATAAACATGAAAATAACAAATAAAAAATACACCTGTGATGAAGTTTTGGTATTAGTAATGGCTGACTCTGATTCTGAGGGAGAACATCTACCTTTAGAGTCTTTTCAGCCGAGTGAAAGTGAGAATGAGCGAGAGTGAGTGCGTCTGTGACTTGGACAGCGGCGCCGCTGCTCGTGCCTTTCTCAGTGTCTCTCATAAAGCACACGCGGTTTTCCCCACATTTTACCAAACATCAGTGAAAGAAACAGGAGGAAAACTAGTCGCTCTGGCCGCGGTAGTGAAGGGGATGTTGGGAAGTGAAGCCGTGAGCGCGTAGCACCTGCAGCTTTACCTTTAGCACCTGCAGCTTTACCTTTAGCACCTGCAGCTTTACCTTTAGCACCTGCAGCTTTAGGGGAGACTGGGTATAGTTGTAACACTGGGAGAGTTGTAACACTACCATTTCCACGAATCAGGGATAAGATAGGAGTCATGTGACAGTTTCAGATTTTTCAGAATTCCTTTTTGATCCCACATGGAGGTTTTGCTGTCTGTGTTGCCATCTCTCCTGAAGCTACAGCCAAAAATCTAATTCTGAGGTAAGAAAGTAAAAAAAAAAAACAAGATAATATTTTTTTTAGTACTTATACTGTTGTAGATAATGTTGTATGAGTTATATCAGGTCAAACTTTAGTTTCTCTAGTAAAGAATGGTGTATCAAACTCCTGCTAATTTTAAAGCACCATGCTAATACAGGTAGCTAAACAGTGGGTGATAGTGGTGGGGTAGGTTGTAACATGTGTTTGGAAAGTGTTACAACCATCCCCTTACATACAAATAAGAACATTTTTGTGATTTTAACAATTCTACAGAATGCCTAGAACTTGGGTGAGAAAAACAGATCGTGGAGTCGATGCCAGTCTTTTAAAAAGAGCAGCAGAGGAAGTTATGAAAGGAAATGGTAAATGGTATGCATTTATATAGCGCATTCTTGCACCCTTCTCGGGCACCCAAAGCGCTTTACATCATGCTTCCACTCACCCCATTCACACACATTCACACCTGGGGCAGACAGAGATGGGGCTGCCATACAAACGGCGCTCAACCTTCTCCGACCACCACCAAACACACCTCTACAGTCACACACATTCATACACCAGTGCTACGGACACTGGAGGCAAGGTGGGTTAAGTGTCTTGCCCAAGGACACAACGACAGTATGAACAGGGCAGAGCGGGAATCGAACCGCCAACCTTCTGGTTATAGGACGACTGCTCTACCACTGAGCCACAGTGGCAAAAGTCCATGGAATCTGCCATGTCACCCTGAACAGATATTGGCAGAAATATAGAATGTAGAATGGGGGTAAATATGTTTGTTAATTTGCAGCTATTCATTTAAAATAAACTTTTGTTGTGGCATAACACTTGGAGTACCCTTTTTTTGTGTTTTTGTGCATTTTGTCTACCTGTTACAACTTACCCCAGTAGTGGGGTAGGTTGTAACAAAGGACCACCTTGTATTTGTCATCATCTCAAAAAGTATGTGAGATAGTTGGAGAAATTTAAATTGTTGCCAATTGTAGTACACAAGTGTGGGTACTTTGCCTAAAAGTTTCAGACATGTAGCTAAAAAAAGGTAGTTTCTGGTGCTGAAGAAAAAACCCAGTCTCCCTACCTTTAGCACAGGTGATAGAAGCCGGGCGGGTGTACTGCAGTGGCGCGTAGTGACAGGGAGTTTGGGAATAATGCGGCTTCTATTGACAGCTGTTTGGAACAAACACGTGTTGTTCATCCTGACACTTTACCCAGTAGAGGTGGGAGAGGCAGGAGTAAACATAGTCAGTGAGAATGCGCTAATCAATGCAGCGATAGTAATAAAAGTGATGACTGTGTGCTGTGCTTTATGAGAGGTCCCACACTCTAAAAAACTAACTATGCCACATGGATGGATAAGAAAAGATAAAGCAACTGCAACCACACACATACAGTACATGTGTATATTTCTCAGAACTATTTGCATACGTTTTTACTAGTTATGGTAGCTATATTAGAAATTTATTTTTCAGAATAAGAAAAAAAAACTATTATGTTCATTAGTGTATGTACTTTAAATAACATAACCGCCAATATATAATATCATGGTATGCAAATTATATGCAAATTAGATGCTTAAAATGTATTTACTTATATACTTTGGGTCATACCTGACATTTTTCTAGTTTAGAGTAGGACTCTATCTCTCATCATTTTCAAACCACAGCCTTTTGAAATTTGGATCTCAAAAATCTGTATTTTTTTAAATAAACCCTGGCGCCTAAAGGGGACAAGAGACTGACAAAAACTATAAGGGCACTATAGCCTTAATAAATGATAGTACTTGGATACTTAAGTACATTTGAAGGCAAATACTTTTGTACTTTTACTCAAGTGAAAGTTAAAAGGGAGTACTTTTACTTTTACTGAAGTAATATTTTACCTAGTGTAGGCTATCTGTACTTTAACTCAAGTAGCCTACTTGATTTGTGTACTTTGTCCACCACTGGTTAATAATTACTGTTTGCTCCTAGTCCTGTTCAGTTCATGTCCTTAATGCTAATCCAACTGGACTAAACCCCACATCTGGAAACTTGTCATGATATAAAATATCATGTATTGTTTACTTTATTAAGTCAATTTTAGTAGGCAGGAGGCAAGATTTATTTCGCACTTTTGAAACAAAGAAAAAAATGGTTTTGTATATTATAATAATAATAGTGTATAGGAACCTAGGTGGGCTAATTACATTATGCCACTGCTAAAAAAAAAAGTGACTTACCTGGAGCAGCGTGAATCAGTGACACACAAAGAATAGCCTCCAGCCACAACACAAAAATCTGTGCATCTACAGAAAATACATGACTTAAGGTTATTTATTCGGAACAATCAAGGGGAATACGCCCAATACTAATGCGCTCTATTTAATTTCATATATCATTGCAATCAAAGGTCATCCTACCCATTCTGTTGTGGTCCAAGTCAAGCCAAAAATGTAATGCAACTGCGGGTACTGCAGAAAGTAAAACAGGTGCCGTTTGTCGTCAAGGTTGACCCAGGATTAGCTTTCTCTTTCATTTTTCCAAATATTAAAGGCGGAGTCACGGAGTGTGCGAGATGTTCTTCTGACTTGAGCAGCCGTTCATGTTTTCCCGAGTTCCCGGATCCCGAAGATGAATACTATTAATCCAGTGGAGTTACCTGGAGTTCATCAACAACAACATTAACATAAACATCAGCAGCTCAAGTAGCACTATCGTGAGTCATCGTCAACATTGTCCTTACTGTGGGCGCATTTACCGCTCTCTGGCTCGCCATCTGGAAAAGTACCACAGCAACCAGCCTGAGGTCAGGACAGCGATGGAAATGGCTCACCTCCATTCAAACTCAAATGGCAGTGTCTCACATCCCCACTCTGCATCATCGTCCACTTCTGCTCCTCAAAACCACTCCTTTGCTGTGCCCCAGAAGTTTGAGGTGGACAGTTTGGGGAATCAAGATGAGCTGGTCCCCCCTCCAACGCCAGAGCCGGACGTCGATCTGGAAGAAGATCTGGACCTTAGCGGAGGAGAGGATGACACACCAGCAGAAAAGAATGGAGACTCTGGAAGGTGTTAAGAGATTAATTGTTGTTGTGTGTTTCTATTCCTTTTATATAAACATGTCTTTTGCACCATAAAAGAAGGATTTTATGTTAAAGTAGCTGCGGATAAAAATGGTTGGGAGCCTAAATTAAATGAGCTATTCAAGACACAGTAACATCTGCTGTGTAAAGTTAGGTCATTATTCACTTGTCATTTTGAAATGTGACTTTCTGGAAAAGTTTGTTATAATATAGTGTTTTTCTAAGACAAATCATGGTGCACTATTCCCATCTAATTGCACATTTTTCTTTTTCCAATTAGATTTTGTTTAGTAATCCTCTGGTTCTTTTTTCTTGTTTCTCCTCAGCTCCCCCAGACAACACGCGTCTCCGCTCCTGTCGTCCCTGTCCTGTTTGGTTCGATACCTGCGCCACCAGCAACATTCATCCTTCTTGTCTTTGACCCAATGTCCTCATTCTGCTGAAGCCTGGCGCCTCCTCTGCCATTCCAGTCTTTCTCTACTCATTCTTTACAATCGCCACCGGGAATGTGAAGTTGCCAAGCTCACTATCCAGGACTACCGCAACCGCTTAACGCCACATACAAACTCCACTACCAGCCCGCCCTCAGGCATGGAAGCCAATCTTTCCCCCTTTGAGCGCCAGGTCCTAGGTCATCAGCTGCTGTTATTGGAAGAGGGGGAAGGACAGAGCACAGCTGTCAAACGTCTAGAGGACTTTTTGGACCGTGAATACTGTGTGACCCAGAACTGCTCTAGTATAATCCAGGACCATTCTCTAATGTGTTGTGTGGGTCGAGTTATACTATTTGGAGAACAAGAGGGGGTGCTTTTTCGAGGAATGAGTCTGCAGCAGATCTGTCTGGAACTGGATGGTAAGGGATCACTGCAAATATTTTAGTAAAGGTTTTTTACAGTGGGGCATACCTTTAGTTCGTCATTTCTGTAAGATAACTGGCTCACTGCATTAGGCCTGCACAATACAAAGCACATTTATTATTAATACAATATTTGCATTATCCAAATTGCAAATACTGTTTAAACTGCATTGATGTTGTGATTTTGGTTTTGATATTCAGTATGCATATCACAGACTTTAGTGCACATAGTTGGATGAACTAAAGGGGAAATATGGGTGAACTAAATTTGCACTATAAAATAAAAATGTTAGTGGCACCAATGTGACCAGTAGATGCCAGTATAGAGCCCTGTATTTCTTATACATTTTAAAACCTTTGAAATAGAATAAAATTCCCATTAACAGTGTTCTGTTTAATTTACTCATGTAAAATAGTTTTCATATGGTAACACATAAAATGTCTCTGGTGGGTCGTTTGTCTGGCTGTATAAACAAAAGCCATTTTGACAATCCTCCAATAGAGGTAGTGACCTTACAAATGTAATCCCATCCAAAATAACTCCAACCTGACCAAATTGTTTGCAAATTACTTATTTTATTTGAATAAAAGTCAACAACTATGAGTTATGTTTGAGTGTCAAACATAATCTTTTTGTTACAGTGATGTCTGCCAATTCTGCAGAGTCATTTTCAGAAGAATCAGAAGCAGAACAAGAGAAGGAGGAGGTAAAGGAAAAAGCTGAAGTGCCTGTAAAGAAAAAAGGCAGAGGACGACCTCCAAGAAAAAAGAAACCACCAGTTGCTTCACGCGTTGCCCCCCCTCTACCTAATGACTTAAAGAAGAAACCTACTCCACCAAAATCAGGTAACAGTATGTTTAGTTTCATCTTAAGACAAGTACAGGACTGTTCTAACAGCTGGTTCTCACAGGGAAGCGTGGTGTATTGAAGCGCCCGTGGTCAGAAGCAGAGCGTGTAGCAGTAGAGACTCATCTAAAGAAGAACATCCTTGAGCTACGGGTCCCTGCAAAAGCAGACTGCGAGCGTTGCCTCGAACTCTGCCCGATGCTGGTGAGCAACCAGCGGGACTGGAGGGCCATCAAATTTTACGTTCACAACCGTATCCAACTGCTCAAGAAGCAGGAGAGGAGGCTGAGTGCAGCTGGAGTCTCATAAGTTTGGGACAGAGCCACAAAAAATGTAATCCGTTAAAAGTACAAACCACCAGCATTCACAAGACAAACAGAAACCCTTAATGTTGGGGGTTAAGATAATTTTGTAAATGTCATGGGAGTATTGTCTAAAATCTGGTGCATCCCTGTTGGATCAAGCTAGATAGAAGGGATCTGTGTACGTAAGATTAAGCTGAGGAATTGTTTTTTTCACATTCAGAATAAAGCCAGCTGTGAATGCTTTAGTACTATGTATTATGTACTTTACATGGGAGACTCAAGTAAAAAAAAAAAAAAGAGTGATGTGATTCTTTTTTTTTTTTTACACCACAAAGTTAATGAGCAACAAGAAGGTCTAAAGTTTTTCTGAAAGCTAATGACCAAACATGAATGAACAAGCCAGTGTTTCTCTGGCGGATATTTTTCTTTGGGACTGAAATATAAAATGGTAAATGGTGTGCATTTATATAGCGCTTTTTTGTAGCCTTCTCGGGCACCCAAAGTGCTTTACATGATGCTTCCATTTACCTCATTCACACACATTAACAAGGCAGGCCCTTCTCCGACCACTGCAATCACACACATTCATACTCCAGAGCTGTGGCACTGGAGGCAAGGTGGGTTAAGTGTCTTGCCCAAGGCCACAACAACAATATGAACTGGGGAAAGCGGGAATCAAACCGCCAACCTTCTGGTTATAGAACCACCTGAGCCACTGCTCCCTAAATGTATTATTTTGTACATTTTGTTTAATATTGAGTAGCGTTATGCTCAATGGTGTATTAAAATGAATTTTCAGACCATAATTCACCTGTGAAGTGGTTTGTGCATACCTCTATGTACTAAGGCATGTCTATTTGAATTTATTGTATATCATATTTGTTTTTTATTTTGTCTATTCAGATTGAATATATGGTTATATTCCCAATGTAAATATGAAAGGTAGTGATTTCAAAGTTAGTATTGTGTTCCTATGTACATACTGTAAATGTTACTTGTACTTATTAAAGTGTATGACATTTTTCTGTGTTTTACTAAACTAGATTGTAAAGTGAGTTTAAATCATAGAATGGTATAAACGAGTTGAAAACAAGTACAAATCATTTATTGTCTCACAAAAACAAGTACACAAACACTAAATAGCATTATAGTAATCTTTTTTTTTGTTTATTTTTTCTGTTTTCTAAAATAGACAATAACCATTATCAGCAACCTACATTGTTGGTAATTAGTATTTTTCTGTGTTAATTTATATAAATGTTTAAATGGAGTTAATTCTAGTGTACTAATACTGCTGACATTTGGCACTCAGGAAAAAGTTTGGGATAGCACGTTTTTCGTTTCAGTAAGACAAAAATTAAGGAAATATACACAAAATAGCTACACGTCTAGTTGTTAATATTTAGACTACAACTACAATTAATCGTTTACATGATGCAATAACAATAATTAAAAAATAACCACATTTTATTATGTATTGTTACATATAATCTTTGTTGCGAACAATGAGCTTAAGGAGTTGCATTTCCTGTTTTACTAAACTCGCCATCTCTGTTTCTATGTAAGATCTCCATTGATGCTTTATCGCCCTTACCAGGATTGAAAAGTGGAAAAACTTCTCCTTTAAACTGTGCGGAGAGCAAGAAAATAAGACTTTTTTTCTCCACATTATAAAAGGCCAGCTTTCCACCTTCATAATCTAAATACACCCCAATCTTTCGTGGGATGTCATCCACACCTAGAAAGACGGCAGGGTTTGTGCTAACTCGTAGGACTCCAATATTGTCACGGGAAGAGGACAAGAACCAAAAACCATTATCAACATTTGGATTTAAGTCCATATCCTGAGGAATGACAGAATGACTTGTTACACCTATCCACCAGGATACTTTGAGGGCAACTTGTACATTTTTCAAAGAGACTTCCCAGTAGTGTTTTCCAGAAGATAATCCAGGTGTCCCTTTGACTGCTGTGAGACATGTGACATTGCTTCCATCAGGAAAAGGGCCCTGGCCTTCTCTGAACCTATTGCCCTTCACCACGATATATTCATTATCTGCCTTCTCAAGTTCAACATTAACTGTTGGGGAAAAAATAAAAATGTCACTAAAAATACACAGTATATACATTTGAGGTATTATTGGGATTATTAGGCAGGTTACCGTAAATGTCATTAGTCTCATCCAGAACTGCTGAATCTACAAATAAAGCAAATTTTTATAGAGATGTACCGTCTATTTGTGTCACATAAAAATAAACACTCAATGTACTTCTTACCTTTGAGTAAAAGTTTCTCACATTCAGCCTCATCTAAAACAAACAAACAAAAATAAATAAACATAAATGCTTTTGTGCTATCTAGAATTTGCTAAAGCATGGTTGTATAATATTTTAGACTTACTTACCCACAGCACAGAGAGTTTCAGATTTGGGTCCTTTTCCTAGAATTAAATAGATTTTTTAACTACATGTTATTAATGCTGAAACTCAAGTATATTATTAGCAACGTTTACCTTTGTGGGTTTTAAACCAAAAAAATCCAAGTACTCCAAGTGCTGCTAAAAGAATTGCAAAGAGCAACCATCCAGCCACTAGGGATCCCGACACTAAAAAAACAACATTTTATTACTGGTGTTGCCAAATGTTTACAAACATATTGAAGACAATTGTTATGTACCTCCTTCCAACTGTGGGCAGTGTGTCTCCACTTGAACCCTTCCCGTTACTGCTTCTTCACCAGAAAGGCCCACTGAGCAGGACACAGCAGAGGAGCTGTTCACAAGCACCCAGCTGTGGACAGACACAAGGCCGGACGAGACCTTGCTGTAGACCAGACCTTTAGGAGTAACAGCCTGGTTTCCGGCAAACCACTTTAACTGTGGCTCTGGATACCAGCCTTCAGACTCACAGCTCACATTCAGAACGTTCTTCTCGTTCACCACTGCTGTTAGCAAAGGTGAGACTCCAGTTTCTAAGCACACAAGCACATATATACGCTTGCCAATCTTTAACGCAAACATGGAATTCATAACCGTCTGGCTAAATATATACTCTTTGGTACTTACGAGTCACTAAAAGGTTGACACTTGCCCTGTCATGATGCTGATCACTGCTAACATAACACGTGTACTTCCCAGCATCGGCCAGTGTGACATTTAACAGTTTAAGTGTCACATCACCATTCTTCAGACCACCAGAGGAGGGATCCTTGACGCCAAATGAAACTCTTCCCCTGTAGGAAGCTTGCTGGGATGCATCGTTGAATATTCTGTCTTTGTAAAGCATTACTGGGGCTTTAAACTGATCAGCATAGAACCAGTTAACCTCCAAGTCCTCAGCACTTTGTTGTGGACTGAGCCAGCATGGTAATGTTGCTGTCTGTTTAGCATGTACTGACACATCAGCTTTCACAGAGACCACAAAGTTCTCGGACACTGTAAAACAGGCATCATGGATGGGTTACTGTTATGGAAATTTATAATTTCTTTTAGTTAATAATTACTGTTTGCTCCTAGTCCTGTTCAGTTCATGTCATGTCCTTAATGCTAATCCAACTGGACTAAACCCCACATCTGGAAACTTGTCATGATATAAAATATTATGTATTGTTTACTTTTTAAAGCAAATTTTATTCCTTACCTTGGTCTACATGTGTGTGATTTGCTTCATTCTTGCAAGAATTAAACCTGACCATTTATTCTAAATGGTAAGCTGTCTCCATCATCTCTCTCATTAATCTGAACTAAAAATTAGAATAGTTACAATTTGGCATTAGAAATGATAAAACAATTAACGTTGCACAGTTAGTGCTGAGGTCAATTATATCACAAGGTGGTTTGATAGTACACTCTTAAAACTGCTGGGTTAAAAAATAACCCAACCTTAACCACGCTGCTGGGTCACTATTGGACAGAACACGCGCTGGGTTGGTTTGACCCAAGTGCTGGGTTTTACCGTTTAACCCATATTACTGGGTCATTCATTTGACCCGACCAGTGGGTAAAATTAACCCTCTTGCTGGGTTAAGTCAAACAAATAGTTTAGTCAAATAAATAGTTATTATTTAATAATAAATAGATTATTTCCTGTCTCACTGCCTTTATACATTAGTTACAAATATATTTTATATTACGAATGTAAAATAATTATTGTCTCTGTAATACAATAAACCAGAGGCCATGTATATGTGATTTCAATCTAATTTAATTTAAAACATATTTCTTTAAAAACAATACATTTCTTTAATACTTTGTTTGTATACAATATTGAATACATTCTTTACCCCCCCATCCCAACACACCCTCTGACATTCACCCTTCCCCACAGACATTATAACAAATGTAAATCTGTACAAATATTCAGGCATTAAACAACTAATTTGAACTCTCCATCCATCCATCCATCCATCTTCTACCGCTTATCCGGGGCCGGGTCGCGGGGGCAGCAGTCTAAGCAGAGACGCCCAGACTTCCCTCTCCCCAGACACTTCCTCCAGCTCTTCCGGGGGGATACCGAGGCGTTCCCAGGCCAGCCGAGAGACATAGTCCCTCCAGCGTGTCCTAGGTCTTCCCCGGGGTCTCCTCCCGGTGGGACATGCCCGGAACACCTTCCTAGGGAGGCGTCCAGGAGGCATCCGAAACAGATGCCCGAGCCACCTCAACTGGCTCCTCTCGATGTGGAGGAGCAGCGGCTCTACTTTGAGCTCCTCCCGAGTGACCGAGCTCCTCACCTTATCTCTAAGAGAGCGCCCCGCCACCCTGCGGAGAAAGCCCATTTCGGCCGCTTGTATCATTAATAATTAATAATTAATAATTTGAACTCTCATACGATTACAATTTAATTTATTAAGATGTGTTGATTTAATAACAGCAACAAAATACATTTAAAAAAATCTACATATCATGTGGGCCTGAAACCACTGTTGTCCTCAAAAACTTTACAGAGGAGGACTCTTTTCCTTCAATTTGATATACAGCATGCTGGAGAAACTCCCAGGTGGGGAGACACTGCTTGGTTTACTGAACATCAAAAACAAAAAAAGCTCTAAAGCAAAGATCAACCGCCTCCAACAAAGACTCAATGGCGTGGCGTGGAATAATTGAAAAGGTCTGTGATGTCCCCCTTGTCTCATCAGTGAGGCACAGAATGTGCAGCAATGCTCCAGTCATCTCATGGTTTAAATATTCAACCATGTTGGTCCCAACCTGTTGATTACACATAATAACTTAGAGTGCTGCAATATAACTGACATGCTAGTTAAGCTTTTTTGGTGGAAATATAAAAGAAATTGTATTGCAAACATTAACAAATAAAAAATTGTATCCAAAAAAAGTTACGAATTGCAGCTTTCCTTAACTTTTGTTGGGTAAAGCTGCAGTCCATAACTTTTGGTGCTCTAGCGCTTAATAAACAGAACTGCATGCGTTTTGCGGAAGAACATTGTAACCGGAGTTACTCTTTTTATGTCTATGACGAGTCACACAGGTACTGTGCTCCTCCGCCAGTCTAAAATAGTCTGAATATAAAGACTTATTATATAGGTGTACCGTTAGTGATTCAGGATAAGACAAAAACACAATTTGGAAAATGGATTCATGATGTACTCACTCATTATATATTATTTGTAATTTTTGAACACACAAAAAAAAAAAGGTTATGGACTGCAGCTTTCAAAATTATGAATATTGTAAATGATCAATATTGTAACCCTGAATTACTTTCATAGTTATCAAGCATATCAAACAGTGCAAACGTCCATCCTTATTGAAGTAGAAACACTAAAGCAAAACTTACAGGTTGCATGTCAATAAATGACTTCTGGGCCTCCTCTGTGGTGGGTCTGAAGACCTTTCCTCCTCTCCTGTAGATGGATGGGGGCCTCTGTGGTGGGTCTGAAGACCTTTCCTCCTCTCCTGTAGATGGATGGGGGAAGCAGAGTTGGCAGGACCTTCAAACTGTCTCCTCTTTAGCAGCTAAACAATTTGACCAAAATACATAAAGTTGCATTAACATTTATATAGTATGCTGTATATAACAATTCATATTTCTAAAATACAGCAGACTTTCCACACACAACTCACTCGCTATTTCCCGCCGATTTACGTGCGAGCCCTTGTAGGCCTATGGATTTCATCCAAAACGCTTTCCTCACTTTTAAATACACAACGTCCACAATGAATACGATAATAATTACGTGATTAATTTACAATTTAAACAGCATATTTCAAAAAGGCTGCATATATAGGCTAGCTGGTTTAGAACTAAGGATTTAAGGATGCTGCATTTTGTCAAAAAATCTAACCTAGCTAGCTAGCAGGCTAGCAGTGTCTATTTAATGTTTCACAGAATAAATACGTTACCCCTCACACTTCCATATCAAATACTGTATGTTGAACAGTGAAATTAGCTTGCTGTTACCACAACTTATTAAAAATATAGGTTAACATTCATATTAACTTACCATAAAACACTGCCCGCTCCGAGTGCGTGCCTCCTCCAGTCAGAAGTGAAGAATCCAGAAAGTTCCATAAAGAATGAAAAAGTAATAAACCAGTTGCTGGGTCAAAATAACCCAACCAACTGTTTATTTATGAATGACCCCGTTACAAATCATTTTACCCAGCATGAGCAACCCAATAATGAGAGACGCTGCCAATAATGTGTTTACAGTACCCCAAACAACCCAACTTTTTGACCCAGCACAATCAACCCAACAATTTGTTTACAGAAACAACCCAGCATTTTTTTGTGTGTAGGCAGGAGGCAAGATTTCCTTTGCACTTTTGAAACAAATGAGAAAAAGTTAAAAAAAAATTCTAACTGAAGGGAAAAAAACATCTAATTTGTATGCTACTTCAAAACAAGTAATTGTCTGGTCTGGCAGAAAATAATAATAATTATAATAATAATAGCGTAAGATGGGCCGTAGGTAGGCTAATTACATTATGCAACTGCTAAAAAAAAAAGTGACTTACCTGGAGCAGCGTGAATCAGCGACACACAAAGAATAGCCTCCAGCCACAACACAAAAATCTGTGCATCTACAGAAAATACATGACTTACGGTTATTTATTCGGAACAATCAAGGGGAATACGCCCAATACTAATGCGCTCAATTTGATTTCATATATCATTGCAACAATGGTGTAAAAAGGAAGCTCGAGGGGAATCAAAGGTCATCCTACCCATTCTGTTGTGGTCCAAGTCAAGCCAAAAATGTAATCCAACTGCGGGTACTGCAGAAAGTAAAAACACGTGCTCTTGAATGGTCGATTATTTGAAAGCGTGTTCACAAATGAAAGCTTTTTATCGTCAAGGTTGAGCCAGGATTTGCTTTTACTTTCATTTTTCCAAATATTAAAGGCGGAGTCCAGTAGGGGTGGGCGGATCGACCCTTAATATCGATACTTTAGAGGTTGTATCAAAAATGATCGATCCAAAAGTCAAAATATTGATATTAAGGGCATTTTGCATAAAATCTAATATTTAAAATGAGCTTGTATATAACGCTTTCTCCTATGCAGTTCCTTTCGCACGTCACGCACATTGGTCACCCCTCTCTGCTCTGCAGTGTTTTGTTGCCCTGTCGTCACGTGACTCAGCTGCGCCAACAGCAAGCAGCTGCAGAGAGAGTGAGAGCCAGACGGTGCGTGCCTGCCTTGGTATCATGGAGCTGGCAGATAAAAAAACGGAGCGCTGTTTAAGTATTTTACTGTTGTGAATGAAAACACAGCGAATTGCGGCGTCTGTAAAAAGGTTATTCGCTACTTTGGTAACACCACCAACTTACACAAACACTTAAAACGAAATGACAAAGAGAGCTCAGAACTACAAAAAGAAAAGAGGAGGCAAATCTTTCAGACAGAGCCCCGACAGAGCCCAGAGACAGAAGTCACTGGCAAAGTCCTTTCTGCTTCAGAAATATTATCCAGGTAGCTAATACTGGTAAAAATATGTTTTAGTCATATTTGATCTTCAGCATGATCATCATCACCATATTTGTTGTAACAAAACGTAACCATGGATAATATAAACCACAAATTAACAATGCTTACACTAACCATAGTTTAACTGCGGTTTTATACACCACAAAATGTTATCTAAAGTGATTATTTTGCTGGTGTTGAAAAATTGATAAAAATTTAATAAAATGAAAAATAAATATTGTTAACAAATAAAGTGTAATTTGTTAACAATATTTATAAATCTTCGTTAATGTTATTTATTGAAAACTAAGATTAACAAATAACTGCACTGCACCGGGTGTGTGTTCATGGTGTGTGTGTGTGTTTAATTTAACCATGAAAAGGATTGCTTAGATAGATTTAAGCTACAAATGGTAAGGCTATAGACAAAAATTAATAATTTTTATATCCTCTATGCAAGAAAGTAAATGTAATTTATATTGTGTGCTAAAAATAAAAAATACAATAAGTATCGGTATTGATATCGACGATATTGGCCTGTATTTACTTGGTATCGGATAGATACAAAGATGCAGTATCGCCCTCCTCCAGAGTCCAGGGGTGCAGATGGGATTTTTTAACTGGGGGGGACGGACCAAGCTGTCAGCAAATGACTTTAACTCAATTAGATATAGTGCCATATTGTGCAGTTGTGCAGGCCTGGCGGTGATCAAGACGGCGGTATTTTCTATTTCTTTTATGCCCAACGCAGCTACCTTGTTGCTGGTTTCTGCCAGCAAGGGGTGGTTAATCTTTACCTGCAAGGCATGAGGAGGCAGACGGAGCTGGAGTGTTGAACTTTAATTAGAACTAGTGTTGAAGTACTGTACTTTATGCAATTTGGGTTAATGGTTTGCACTAAAAAGCCATTGTGGGATTTCTATTCAACGTTATATGTCTGTGAAGGTTCTCGGTCATCCAGGACATCTTGAAAAAAAGTTTTAAGTAAAAGCATCTGGACTCAGTTTTCAAGGTGAAGACAAGACAAGACATTTATTTTTGTGTAGCCCAATAACACAACAACAGTCACCTCAATGGGCTTAACAGACTGCACTAGACAACATCCCCTGTCCTTAGACCTCCATCAGGGTAAGGAAAAACTAAAAAAAAAACAAGCCGGGAAAAAAGAGAAACCTCAGGGAGAACCACAGAAGGAGGGATCCACTCCCAGGATGGACAGGCCGTGCAGGAATGTGTCCAGGACAGTTGAAAAATACATAGAAATACACAAACATATTCACAAATAAAAACATTCATATTGGCAGTGTCCAATAGTGGATGGGGCCGCAGCCAACATCAAGGTAGATGACAGATGGGGTGGGGGCCCTCACACTGGACACACACACACACACACACACACACACACACACACACACACACACACACACACACACACACACACACACACACACACACACACACACACACACACACACACACACACACACATCGGGTACACATCACCCAGCACCCAGCAGGTCAGAGGTTTGCGTCCACCCTAGGAGGAGGGAGAAAAAAAAACTGTAATAGGTAGATGTGATAATAATATGAGTGGTTTAGTGTGTTTCTACAGCTACAACCAGTGTAAACAAGTACCTACAGCTACAACCAGTGTAAAAGTATACCTATGATCAATTAGTCTCCATACGTTTGGTGAAATAAGTATATAAAATAAGTAAATACAGTAAGTAAAACCTCAACAGAGTCAGCCCGCTGAACTTCTCCGGTGCCCCTTCCATAAAAATGGGACTCTAAGAAAAGGCTCTGTAGCCAGCAGACTTCTTCTTTACTCGAGGAAGTTGAAGGAGGCCAGCGTCCTGAGAGCGAAGGGTACGAGCTGGAGTATACCGGGTGATGAGGTCAGATAGGTAAGAGGGCGCGCGTTCACAAAGGATTTTATATGTTAACAGGAGAACTTTGAAATCTGCTCTAACATGAATAGGAAGCCAGTGTAATGAAGCCAGGACCGGAGTAATGTGATCAAACTTCCTGGTCTTTGTTAAAAGTCTGGCGGCTGTGTTTTGGACCATTTGTAATCTGTGAGTACTTTTCCTCGGCAGTCCAGAGAATAACGCATTGCAGTAGTCCAGCCTGGATGTGACAAATGCATGAATGAGAATTTCAGCATCAGCTAAAGAGAGCCAGGGGCGAATTTTTGAGATATTCCTCAAGTGAAAAAAGCCCAGTTTAGTGACCTCACTAATGTGCTGCTGCAGTGATAGTGTGGGGTCAAAAATGACACCAAGGTTCTTCACAGTGTTGCCGTGCTCCAACACACTCAGTGGCGCCCCTCTGATTGATCGAGACAGTAAGATTGTTGAACTTTTGCCGATGACTGGCAGGACCAATTAACAACAGCTCTGTTTTATCCGAGTTCAAATGGAGGAAGTTTTGAGACATCCATGTTTTAATTGAAACGAGGCAGGCCTCTAGACGCTTGATGTCAGTAGTATTATTCACTTTTATTGGTAGATACAGCTGTGTATCATCGGCATAACAGTGGAAGTTTACTCCATAACTTCTGATGATTTGTCCCAATGGTGTAACATATAGTGAAAAAAGATGAGACCAAGCACAGACCCTTGTGGCACAACGAATTTTACTGGTGCTGTTGAGGAGAAGGATTTATTAAAAGAGACAAAAAGATACCTATCACACAGATAGGATTCTAGCCAAGCAAGAG
Source organism: Perccottus glenii (assembly GCA_024416835.2). Lineage (NCBI taxonomy): Eukaryota > Metazoa > Chordata > Actinopteri > Gobiiformes > Odontobutidae > Perccottus > Perccottus glenii. The sequence continues at coordinate 15,814,845 of CM044546.2, read as the reverse complement.
CAGAGCCAGAGATGCCAAACACATCTATTAGTCTGTAGATTAGCACTGCATGATCAATCGTATCAAATGCAGCGCTGAGATCTAGCAATAACAGTAGAGCCGATGAGTCCTCGTCAATCTGAAGGAGGAGATCGTTAGTCACTTTAACTAAAGCTGTTTCAGTGGAATAAGAGGCCCTAAATGCAGACTGAAACGGCTCGAGGAGGTCATTTTCCGATAGATATAGAGTAATTTGTTTTAACACAACCTTTTCGAGGACTTTAGATAGAAAAGGTAAATTGGATCCAGAGTAGGTTTTTTTGAGCAGGGGTTTGACCACAGCCTGTTTGAAGAGGGAGGGAACGGTGCCAGTAGACCGGGACAAGTTTATAATGTTTAACATAATTTGCCCTACATAGGGCCAGAGTTCTTTAAGCTGTTTTGCTGGCAGGATATCCAGAAGGCATGTAGTTGCTTCACATGAAGAAACCACCTTTGTCAGCTCATCGAGGGATACAGGATCTAAGACTGAGAGACGAGTGGTCAGTGGATCCAAGGGAATGGGACCCGGAGCTGAGGAAGACAAAACCAAAATATTATCCCTGATATCTTCAATTTTATGATTAAAGAAATCTAAAAAGTCTTGTGCACTAAAGGGAGAGGAGTCTTCAGTTGTTTTTGGTTGGATTAGTTTAGCAACTGTCCCAAATAGAAACCTGGGCTTATGCCGGTTTTCTCTGATTAGAGATGAGAAATAGGCCGTCTTTGCGTTGCTGAGGGCGTGCTTATAGGTGTTAACACACAAACACCACTTTTGATAATTTAGATTAGTTTTTGACTTGCGCCATATGTGTTCCAAACTCCTGCAGGCCTGTTTTAAAGCCCGGGTATCCTCGTTATACCATGGTGTAGGTCGTCTGGTTGGTCTGGGCTTTGTCCTGAGGGGCGCCACTGAGTCAGTGATGGCCGAGAGGGTTGCATGGACCTCCTTTGTGCAGGCCTCTACTGAGTTTCCAGGTGGAGTTAAATTAGGAAGAACATCTGTCAGCCGTGTGGCAAACATTTCCATTGCAGCCGCGCTAAAATTCCGTGTAGACACTACGCAATTGTCGGAATTTGAGGGGAGTTTATAACTTATCTCAAATTCCACAAGTGAGTGATCTGAAACAGCAGATGAAAGAGAGGAGAAGAAGAGATGGGAAACATCTATTCCCCGAGCCAAAACAAGATCCAGATAGTTTCCACTAATGTGTGTGGGCTCTAACCCTATGTTGTCCCTAACCAGACAACTAGAAGCTGCTACATTATCCAGTTCCACACCCACACTATCATGACTAGCAGGTTCTCTAATTCCTGCGACCTTGTGTCAAATGCATTGAATGCACCTGTCTATATTACTAGACAAAATGGCAGCACCTTGTCCAGTAGGATGCAGGCCGTCTGCCCTCAGCAGGCCTGGGCGGCCCCAGAAAGAAGGTCAGTTATCCACAAAACCATAACCTTTCTGACCACAATGCCGGGCCAGCCACCGGTTCATGGAAACTAATCTGCTATACTGTTCATCACTACCCCTTACGGGGAGGGGGCCAGAGACAATTAATCGATGCCGACTCATCTTGTTCCCTAGTTCAAAAGTCCTAGCTAGGCTATCTTTGGTTACCTCAGACTGCCTCATTCTCACATTAATGAGGCAGTCTGCTGACATGAATAACTATCTGCTTGTATGTAGTGCGAGTTTGTGTCTGGGGAAACTCTCCCTTCCTGTGTGATGTCAGCACCCTAAGGTTAGCCTCTATGTCGGAAGCCCTGGCCCCAAGGCGTTTCCTTTTACTTAAACCTTTTTTTCCATTTTAGATTTAAAAAAACAATGAACAAAAGTAAAAAAATAAAAATAAGGCTTTTGTTCATTATTTGAAATGTATAAGAAAAATTCAAACTATTTGTTTTAATTTGTTTATTAGAAATAGCTCTTTCAAATAATCTGTGACTCATTAAGAACTATATATTTTTTCCATTGCCCAAAATTTTAAAGCATAAACATGATTTGTAAACATGATCTATATCCTCCGTGCCATAAACATAGTTTCCAGCTATAAGAGAATGTAAAAAAGCCTATGTAGGCCTTTATTTGTTGTTTGGACAAACTTAGCACCACACAATACAGTACAATACACCTCAGTAAACCTATACAGTACAGTAGATTCTAATGTTATGCCAGGATCCTATTTTAGTTTTAAAGGTCCATTTTTTGATAATATATATATTTTTTTTATCCAACCATTCTCTTTGTGTTCATTCAATGTGTTTGATGCAAAGGCTTATTGTCATTAGCTTGTCACATTAGCTATTCTCCATAACAAAATATTCTGCCCAGTATTCTCGTAGGACCCTGGGAATGAATACTATTAATCCAGTTTTAACTGAAAGGAAAGTACGTAAATAATAAAATATGTTACCAGTTATTGTCTAGTTGCGTGGGAGGGTTATATTCAGAGTCGGCATAATAGGTTAAAGTCAAATTATTATAATGTTTATGCTTTGTGAATTGGTAAAATCTCACGTGCTTACTGTCATGGGTAACCAATCAGAAACGACGTACTTCAGGAAACGATTTGACTACTCTTCAAAATAAAACTAAAACTGCAAAAAACGGCAATTAATAAATACCATTCATACAACACAATCTTTAAATATTAAACTCCATTAAACTTGAATAAAACTTTCACACGAATACATTCACGACTCATACAAATCAGCTTCACATAATTGTATTGTAAATCTATTTTTAAAGAAATAACCGGAAACTGCCGTGCACTTTGACAGTGGACGTTAGCCCGGACAAGATTATAGTCCAATTTATTCTTTATTTTACGTATTTTACTTACTTATTTACTTATATACTTTGGTCGACATGGCCTTTAACGAGAAGGCTGTTGCAACACTTAACAAAATATGTGGTTTTGACAAAGCGCTACTTTGTGTAGTTAGTTTCGTTGTTTTTAGCGTTTGTTTTTAGCTCTTCTGCGCTTCTCCAAAAACTTACTTTAGCATTAGCCGATCAGTTCATTGACCTAATGGCTACATGGCAACATTGAACATCTAGCGTTTGATTTTGTACGTTTAGACGTCTATATTTTGCGCGATTTCTGGCAAAATGTCTCAGATTGTTGACACTACTCCACTATTGAGGGATGATGCTAGCAGGTGAGTTGAGTTCACAAGAGTAAACTCTGGATGCCAACGTTCAACAGGGTGCAATACCCGGATAGCTTAGGTTATGACCTAATTGTATTTAAAATACATTATGTAAAGTCACACGAGTCGATAGACTTCTAGTAAATATTAAATCCATAAACAGTCTGACTTGTTTACTGTAATGTAAGGACCCAAACGACTTTGTTGTTTTGCGTCTGTGTAGTTGTGACTCTCAGGATGAAGAGTACAAGAGTCGATGGAGGTCTATCCGAGTCATGTACTTCACAATGTTTCTCAGCAGTGTGGGTAAGCACATAATCAAATTCTCAAACCACTATTTAAAGGCTATACAAGTATCATATTTATCAGTGTATGTGTTTCATGAGCATAATACATTTTTTTCCAAACATTTGTAGAACAGGTGTTTGCTTCAATTGAAAGTATCAGTATCATATCTAAGGGCCGTGTTCCTGTTTTTTGAGTGTGTGAGTGATCTCTTTTTTTTTCTTTTCTTTTTAAGGTTTCACCATTGTTATAACCTCATTATGGCCCTATTTACAAAAAGTAAGAGTCTTACCGTTTGTTTTCTTTAACTGAGACTAGAATAGGAAGGAAAAAAACAAGAAGTGAAAGGTCTAGATGTTTTTTTTTTTTGTTTTTGTTAATGTTAATACAGGAAACGCATGCTCTCAAAAGGTTGAGATTTAAAAAGTGATTATTATCTAATGGCTAGTTTAGTTAAAGGCTATTAAACACTATTTTCTATGATTGGTTTGTCCGTGTTTATCGTAAAGCTGTTTAATTATGCCTCATTCTTTTTAACTTGTCTGTGTTAGATTGATGCAGGAGCTGATGCCAGCTTCCTGGGATGGGTGGTAGCAGCCTACAGCCTCGGTCAAATGGTTGCTTCACCCCTTTTTGGTTTGTGGTCCAACTACCGCCCACGCAGGGAACCACTAGTCTGCTCCATTTTCATCAACTTTTCAGCTAACATCTATTACGCCTATGTTTACCTGCCCAAGACAGACAACAAGTACCACATGCTCATGTCCAGAGTTTTTGTGGGTTTGGGGGCAGGTATTGTGGGAACCTTGTTTTTAATTTTGATTCAGGTTTTTATAACATATGATGACAGGGACTCTGTCATCATATGTTATAAAAACCTGTTGTGTTAGGTAATGTTGCAGTGGTGAGGTCATATGTCGCTGGAGCTACATCACTGAAGGAGAGGACTGGTGCAATGGCAAACATGAGTGCCTGCCAGGCCTTGGGTTTTATTCTGGGTCCAGGTAAAGATGCATTGGTTGTGAATGTTGCGAATGATGAAACAACATAGAAAAACCACACATTCAAACCATGGTATATTTTAGCTCTGCAGGTATTTTTGTCGTTCATCGGTGAGCGCGGCGTCACGCTGAAGTTCATTGACCTGCAGATCAACATGTATACGGCTCCAGCTCTACTGGCTGCAGCCTTGGGTCTCGTCAACATCTTGCTGGTTTTGTTGGTCTTGAGGTGATAATGCGCCTTTATGGATTTTCACACACAGTTTTTCCACATTTTCTACATATTTAAAAAGTGAAGAAAAATATTTTCCTTTGCAAACAGAGAGCATTACGTTGATGATCATGGACAATACATTCAATCCATCAACTATACAGAAGGTATGCCTTATTCTTTCTTTTATTTCCAGTCAGTTATCTGTTAAACACACACAAAAGACATGAAGACATTAACTTTTGCTTTGATGTAGATAATGTTGAAGATAGTGTAGAAGCTGAGGAAAGCGTCGATCAGGTTGCAGTCCTGACTTCCAATGCCCTCTTTTTCATTGTCATGTTTATCTTTGCCATCTTTGAAACGTATGTATTTGAAGGATTCAAGAGAGTCACTGCTTTTATCTTAGAATCTTTTTTGTGTACCGTAATCTTGTTATTTTTACCTTTTCAGTATTTCTACCCCATTGTCTATGGACATGTTTGCATGGACAAGAAAAGAAGCAGTGTTATACAATGGCATTATCATCTGCGGCATTGGATTTGAGTCAATCCTGGTGTTTCTTGTTGTTAAACTGGCCTCTCAAAGGTATGTATTTTATACATTGTGACTTTAAACTCTGTGTTGCAAATATCCTAACGTCTTTTGTTTTCAGGTTTGGGGATCGTTCTGTCCTGTTGGCAGGTCTGGGCATTATATTCTGTGGCTTTTTTGTTCTACTTCCATGGGGAAATCAATACCCTAAAATACAATGGGCAGGTAAAAAAATCATACTTTGTACTTTTATATGTTTACATGTGCTGATGAGTGTATATATTATGTTTTTGCAGACCTAAAAAATAATACACTAGTCAGTCAGATGGCTCAAGGCTCAGAGGCCACTAACAGCTCAGTGGAGCCAACGGGATGTCCAATTGATCAGACCTGGTGCCAGTATACCCCAGTCATTCACCTTGCACAGTACATCACATCTAACTTTCTAATTGGTGTGGGATACCCAGCATGCAATGTTATGTCCTACACACTGTATTCCAAAATTCTGGGACCCAAACCTCAGGTACAAAATAAATTTAATTGAATTTGTTCATGTGTATTTTAATGTTGTGTTTTTACTGAGAATGGAGATATTTTTGTTTGATGCCATTGTGCAGGGTGTGTACATGGGATGGCTGACAGCTTCAGGCAGCGGAGCACGAACATTGGGCCCAGTCTTTGTGTCTCATGTCTACACCTTCCTTGGACCCCGATGGACCTTCAGTCTGATCTGTGGCTTGGTTGTAGGGGCCATTGTCCTCCTCAGCTCGGTCTACCACCGACTCATAGCCTTCTCGGTTCGCCATCGAAGGACTGTGGAATAAAGAAGTCTTTCTCCCATTTAAAGTTCACAAAGACTTTTAAAAAAGCTTTTTGCTGTGACTGTAATATGCAATAACACAGGGGCCATTTGGTATGGTTTGTGACTCAGGGTTGACTTCAGGACTCTAAGGCAAAGAGAAAAGGCCAGGTTACATCTTGTCCAAAGATGGCATACTCTCAAGTTCCACGAGAGCTAATACTAGAACTGCTGCAGCACTTTCATTCCTTGTCTGTGAGTTAGATCTTATGCTTTTATTCATTAATATTGTGTTAGAGGAATCACAGAACTGACAGAATTAATAAAAAATAGTAAATAAAATAAGCAAATTACTTAACAATTGCAACAAAATGTATATATGTTGATGCACTGTTTGCTTCAATGAAAAATTATGTGTGAAGGAAGTTTTATGAATATTACCAGTTACACCTTTTTTATTTGAATGTGGCATTCCTCTGGGAGAAAAAAATAATCAAACAAGTACTTTTTTGATCTGTTATAATGGTATGTTTTAAGCATAAAACAGACATCACATCAAATGTGAAATTTAGAAATCAAATTCAAAAAACATAAGCTAAGAATGAGACATTTCTGCTCTTTTCTGTTTCAGTCTGTACTTAGTGATTACTAAAACAAAAAGATTTTGTTTATGTATGAGTGTGGGTGTGCCACTGATTTACAGAATGATGCATTAAAGACACAATTATTTTTAATACTGTGTTTTGTTAATATATATTTAATAATATATTCCTTTATTTAGCACTCTGTTTAGTTAAAATAGTTATTCATACACGATCACAGCTTCACAGGCCATAGTATCTTGTGTCCAGCAGGAGGCAGCAGACTTTTTACGATGCGCATGCGCAATTTAAATCATCATATCCGTTTACCTCACTCGGGACACAAGAAGGACTTGTATACAACAAAAAAGTTGACCGAGTATTTCGTTATTATTAGCACATAAATACCTCCAAATATATAATATAAGACACTGCAGTCGGATATAATAAAATTAAAATGCCAATATATAGAGACGAAGAAGGTAAGGATTATGTTTTCTGTTATAAAAGTTTGGCTTGGCAAACTTGTTATGCGTTATTCTCAGGCGTCTGTGTTTGGCGCTTTTACGTTTCTTTAAAGCCAAAAAGCAACATTTCTCATTGTTCTTCCTTCTTTTCCAGAGTACGCACAATTCAGAATGATGGTGAGTATTCAAGTTTGTCTCCTCCCATGTATTATCTTAAAAACTCTGTGGAACCTTGGACACGGTTGCGTTTGTATTTCTGCTCGTAGCTGGACACAGACAACGTGCTAATGTGGTTGCATAGTTAATGAATAGTATTTTGCCCTGTGCTGTTTTCCACATGGCGATTATATCCTTTTAAAATCTGATAATGTGCCACAACTGCTTCTGTCTTAGTTAGGTACTTATGCCGTGATATTTCAACATTTTTATTTGTGGCTTGTTATAAAAGATTAAGGACAATTCAGCAGCTGCCTTCGCCATAGTTTCGCATTTCCTGTTCAGGGAAAACGAAACTTAATCGACTGCAACTTCGCGTCTTAAGACTTTCTTCTGTGTCCGGAAACAAAAGTTTTTGTCTGGAAAATATATCTGTGAAACTGACTTTCTGACTACCTTCTTCTAGCAAAGTGTTGTGAGTATGTTCGATGGAAATCTTCGTATGCAAAGGATAATGCATTATGGCTTCCTAGGTAAGAGTATTTCAATAACGACACGTCATCACACCCTGTTTTCTAAGTTCAAAGAAATACATTAAAACACTCTTTACAAGCAGGAATGGATTATGAAGAACCAGAACTTGTAGATGATTATGATGAATGGGATGACAGACGCAACAAGTATCCTGTTTACCCAAAAAGCAGTACAAGGCAGTCCTACACTGATCTAAACTACGCTTCAGCACTGGAGCATCCGTACTCATCTGCTGCTAAAGTTCAGGCAAAAGAAAGTGTTAGTTCACTTCTTTGTTTTATTGTTAAGGAGTTTAACTGGTTTATTCTGCATCATTGTTAAATTTATGTGTTTTTTGTAACTGTCAAGGATGCTGAAAGAAAAGCAAGATTATTACAAGAATCCAAAAAAAGCAAAGAAAAGGCTGAGAAAAAGCGACTTAAGAAACAGGTCTGCTCTTTGCTGTTTTGGTTTTATCTTTTTTTTTTTTAATGACCATGTCCTGTGTTTTATTTACAAATTCTTTTGCCCTTCAGAGACAAAAGGAAAGAAAACGCCTTGAGAAAAAAGACACAAATCCAATTCATGATAAAGAAGTGAGTGTTTTTATCTCAAAATTTGTGGAGGAAAAAAATCTGTGCGCACAGATAAACACCCCAAGGTTTGTTTTGTTTTACAGGATAAGGATATGACTTCACAAACTAAGGTTGAGGATAAATTGGAAAAAAAAGATGTTAAAGAAGAAGCTTCAGCCCCAGATTCAGAAAGCGGGGGCGATGGTTCATCTGAATCCAGTGATGAAGAAAATGAGTCAGAGGTAAATTCATTTACTTCACTTTTCAATCCTCCACACTCTGTAAATGACTAAAATTAAAATATTTTATGAACTATTTTCTGCCAAGGAAGACTTTTAATTTTTTTTGTCTGTTTAAGGGCCTGGATTTGACAAGTACTTTTGTGACTAAAGCTGCTCAAATAGCAAAACGTCAGTTGAAGCAGAAAACAAAGCAGGAAAAGAGAGAGAAAAAGAAGAGTCCGGTTAAAGAAGACTCAAAACAACCCCAGAGAAAGTAGATAATGAAAAGGAAAGTATTGAAAAGAAGGTGAGCTATTTCAGTCAGTTTTCTACTCTACACACATTCATGATATTTGAATAAGTGTTAATTCACGGTTTTATTTTTCCAGGATACTACCACCAGCAGGAACTCTAAATTGGAAGATAATGCAAAAATAAGTACTGAACTTGCAAGTGAGTTTTCTCTCTATAGCTTTTCTCATCAGAGAATAAGAAAACTGTCACACATATAATTATTTTTTTCTTCTTCTTCTTAGTGATTGGAAATAAACTTGCAAGTGCTGGAGAATTTAGTATGGCTGTAAAATATTTCACAGATGCCATCAGATACAACCCAACAGAGTATAGGTAGGCCCTTGACCTTGCAGTAAATGAACACATAAAGTGCAGTGTAACTGTACGCAGTCTAATGTTGTGTCTGTCACAGGCTGTTTGGCAACCGTGCTTTTTGTTTTGAAAAGATGCAAGAGTATGAGAAGTCCCTAAATGACGCAGCACTGTCTCTGAGCATGTTTCCAGGCTGGGTTAAAGGCCTCTTCAGGAAGGGAAGAGCTCTGACTGGTCTTAAGGTGAATGCATATCAATACAAAACATTAATGTGTGATATTATTGTATACATACACTATTCATGAGAATATATGTAGCTGTTTATACATGTGACACAAAGTTTAATGTATAGAGAATGTCTTGGGGTTACAATTTTTAATATAAAGACACTGAACAGTATTTAGAAATAAACTCAGTCACTCTTTCTTCAGGTCAGCTTGTTAACTGTGTAGCACTAGCAGCACAAAACACATTACAAGCTAGTGTTCAAATGCTAAGGGAATTCATTCTTTTAGCTTTCAAACTGTGTCATTTCTAATTCTATTATTTTTTTGAGCGTCAAACTAAATTGACACACCACTCATTGCTTTTCTGTCTCATTGTGACAGAGATATGAGGAGGCAGCCAGTGCTTTTAAGGAGGTTCTCAAACTGGACAGTTCATGCGCAGAAGCGGCCCAAGAACTGATGCGGGTGCAGATAATGCAACTAATGGTGCGAGACAAGTTTTTGTGTTCTTAGTACTCTTAACAAACGTTTGAGTCTTGCCAAATCTAAAATATAACAAAAAAACAAACGTGGTCTTGTTCCAGGAATATGGTTTCACTCGGGAGCAGAGCTCAAATGCTTTAATTATCCATGGGACTGTAAATAAAGCTTTAGAGGTGCTTTCCAAGTTGGACAAAAAGCCAGGTGAACATTTAATCTTTTTCTGATTTAAAGGAACATAAAGGAAAATGGAACACCCTTCCATTTGTCTTCTTTGCTTCAGTAAAATGATCGACTCCTGTGTTTTTAGAAATGGCTCGGAATGGCCTTGTCCCACTGCAGCAACTGGCCAATGTGACTGGAGTCTCCCCAGTCCTTTCTGCCAAAATAAACCCTGCTGCTGCTCATCCACCCCAGGACCCAGAAACATCAAAGACACTGCCTGAAAAAAAAACTCTACTTCCAGTCCCGAGCCAGACAAAACCGGTACCAAGTCTGGCTTCAGCAGCCCAAAATGTAGCTCATGCCCCGTGAGTACACATCTACTCTCATTCTACTGTTAAACTAAAGATAGAAAACTCTTATTGGGTTGGTCACTAATACATTTTTTATTTTCTTTGGACAGAGAACTGTTTCCAGTATGGGTAGGAAGCCTGTCTTCTTCTGTAACTGAGACCTTAATAACCAACCTTTTCAACAAGTAAGTGCTAGGGTTCACATGTTTGCCCGCTTTGAGGATAACTAATACACAAGTCTTAATCTATTATTCATACTACTGTTGTCTCTCTGCAGGGTTGGGACGGTTTATAATGTCAAGCATCTATATTATAAACGGTGTGCCTTTGTGAACTTCACACAACAGCAACATTGTGATGATGCAATACGTCAATATAATGTAAGTCTAATATGGAATATGAAAAAAGAAGTTGCATGATCTATGTAAACTTAAATGCTTTCTAGTAAACACTTTACTCTTAACGTGTCCTAAAACTCGCCTTTAACAATTGTTACTGTGTTATGTAATCCAGCATTCATTTTTGCATTCTGTTCTGACTCAGGGATTTGAGTTAATGGGTTCCAAACTCGTTGTGAGATATCCAGACAGGATCCCACATGGAATGAACATTTCAAAATCTGCCCAGAAGGCTCATGATGATAATTTAAGGTGGGTTTTTATTTAAATTTAAATGTAATTCAACTACATTATGTGCTTTCCCAAGGTTAGTTTTGAAAAAGCAAGTGTGATCATAATTTTGTAATTTCAGGCACAATCTGTATGTCGGTGGAAGAACTGAAGGTGGGGTACCTTTTCATCACAGCTACAGAAGTTCCTACAAGAACTGACGGAACAACTGATTGTCCTGAATAAAAGTACAATATTAATGCTCTGTGCATGGCCAAAAAAATAAACAAAACCCAAAGTGTTGAAAGATTATATACTGCCATCAACATTTTTAAAGGGAATTTTAAGTATTAAACATTTTAATTTTACAGCTATATATGTTTATTTTATTATAATAAGTCAGATTTTGGGTAAAGTGTTATGCAGTATGTTCAGTACATATCTTTTTTTAAAGGATATTGAAAATGGGCTTGAAGACTAGTGTCCAGGCAGACCTTAGTATTTAGCTCTAAAAGATCAAGTTTCTATAGTTTTTTTTATTATTTTTATTTTTGAAAATTATAACTCATGTATACAACTCAAATCGGGACTTTTATTTGATATTACATTGCCTTATTTTGTCCATTTTTCTAAAGTCTAAAAACGTAAGGGGTACATACAGCATAATTGTTTTGATGCAATTCTAGAGTATATTTCTGCACACAAATGTAGAGTTAAATTGCCCATGGTTTGAACAATTTGTCCTCTTTAACTTTTTAGAAAACTAGGATGTAATGTCCTGTTCATTTTTATAGAAGAGAATGCCCTTTGTAAATTAAGTATGTGTTCTTATTGGCATATTAAAAAAATCCCAATCAATGAGGTTATTTAATGAGTTCCCAAGATGGCTTTGAGCAGGGTAGTATTATTTTAGTTTAAGTAAAACAGACATGTATGCAAGTTAAAATGTTGAATGTAAAATTTGTTTGCAGTGAATGTTTATTGCTAAATTATTTCTGATAGTGGATGGTTGACTGTGAAACCATAAGCCAGTAGATGGCAGCACAAACCAACTTATCAGTCAGATTGCATTGATGTGGTAACTGGTTGTAGTAGTGTATGTTTTCAGTTTGCTCAGCAATGTTTTCAGTTGCACTGTTGATATTTATGTGCCATAAGACTACACAACAGCTGATCTATAAAAAGCTGACTTTTCTTGCAACACAACATCAGGCAAAAATAATTGACAGTAATGTACAATGATACCAAAAATGACCATCAGTTCTCTGGTTGGGAATAATGCTAAACATATAAAATTTTCATTATACACTAGATAAACATATTACTATATAAAATTTTAAACATTTCACATAAATCCCAAGTGAATGTTTGGCACAATTACAACTGCAATAAGGCTGTTTTGAGCCATTGGCAAAAAATGTTGAAGTCTCTTGTGAATTGATGATTGTTCTCTAGTCTAAGCTCTTTTCGCCTGTCAGCCTACTCATCCAAAAGGAGGTATTTGCCTTTCTCCTGACACTAAAATCTGATTAGAATAGCTGTCACTTACACAAAGTAAATATTCCAGATCAGTTATTTGATCAGTTGATTTAGTCTAAAAATAATATCACTCTTTTCCTTTTAAAGGCTTCTTTTAGTGAAACAGAGCTGACTTGGGGGCTTAAAAAAGTAAATCTGTGATTTGCATCATATGTGACAATTTCTTTCATTTGGGCTTGTAGCTTTTAGCAACAAGTATTTGCTAGAAGCCAATCCAGTTTGTACTCCCACAGCCCACTGACACACTGCTCGCCTCGCTCCCACTTGTTCTGCCAAGGTCAACCTGATCCTCAATCTAAGCCGTCCAAGTCCACTGTGCTTTGCACCCGTGAAGACAAGTAGAGCTTGCACATTAGATAAATATTTAATGTGGGTAATAAAGTGTGTTCATTTGAGAGTAAAATAAGAAAGCATTTAAACTCAAAGTCACATAAAACATCTTTATTTTCAAGTTAAACAGCTGCTTACAATGAAATCAAATGAAACATCCATTTTGATGACTTAAAAAATTAAAATCAAAACTTTCAGAAAACACGTTTGTGCTTATAACACTGTACTATGCTCTCTTACACACACAGGTTCAGTTTTCGCCAATACACTTTTCTTTTTAACTCTGAAGGCACCAGTGTTTCATCATTTCTCATTTAAAAATTGTCAGTGTGTCAAGTAGAAAAATAAAATTATATCCTCCACTGTAAAGTAGCGAACATATCCCAGTTTGATATTCCTGATTTCAGGGAGCTGCCATCTTCTGAAACCCTTTCAGTGGCACAAGACTCCTGGTCTCTTGTTAGTCCACGGCACAAACCATGTTTTTTTCAACCGTTTGACTTGTCATAGCTGAGGAAGTGTACCACCTTCTCTCCAGTGGATTCTACTCAAAAAGCCTGCAGAGGAATCCCATCCTGGTCCCAACAGCTCGGCAGCAGATGTTGGACCCTGGTCCCAGGTCAGCTCCAGAGGCAGATGTTGTTCATGGCCTGGCAGGTGGAGCCACTCTCTGCTGGAGCCAGGTACATCTTGCCACTGGGACAAACGCACACCTCGTATACTGTCTGTTCTTGGGAGGCCTGACTTGTAGACTTAGTGTATGTGCCGAGTGGAAGATTCCCCATCTGAATTGTGCTGGCATCTAAAAGTATCTGCAAGGGGGAAAAAGTCAGACGGGCTGGAAGTCATTCAAATAACATCGCCAGAGGTGCCTTGAAGTGATGCATTACCTCCTCAGCTGATAAATGGCTCTGGGGCAATCAGTAAATACAATGTGACATGTTGAGGGAATAAAGCAGCTCATCTGCCAAGTGAGCATATGGAAAAATGAGGATTGTTTTGCTTTTATTTGAGTATTTCTCTTTACTTCTTATAGACATAACACTAGTTTTATTGTATATTGCGTTAATGCTCATGTTAATATCTCTCATAATATCTGAAGGCCTAACAACATTCTTCTGCTGCACACAGAATATGTAGGAAGTGAGATAACTCCTAGCCAGAATATTCGTAATACATTGTATTTGGGAAGTGGGAGTGCTTTATTTTTAAAATCACCTTCAGGTACAATTAACATCTTATTAATAAGTAAACAGTAAAGAGAACATTTGAGAAAATGAGGATGAAAGTGAAAGAGCCTATGGCTTATTTTGTATTTTCCCACCTCTCCTTCTGTGGACTCCAGCTGGAGGTCCTTTCTGCCGCTGATCTGCAGCGTCCCTGGGCAGCTGTCACTTCCACACCTTTGGGAGCCTCCATGGTCAAGGTCCGAGTGGGAGATTCCAATCTTACAAAAAAATAAAAATTAAACTTAACACAGCTGCCGTCATATTTTGTTTTCAGGATAGTTCAACATTACACCAACAAAGATGGATGCCCATGCATTCTGCATTAAATAAATTGTTATTTAGCTAAATTTATTTGGGCCACAGACTAATTACTTCTTGATGGTGTTCAATCCTGTTACTGAACACGCCCAAAGCAATTAAGCAACAAAACAGAGTGAAACTATCTCCCATGTCTAAACTAGCATATTTTTTTAAATATTATTTTAAATTATTGTATTTTGCCCTTCAGTGGAATTATGTTAAAGTAGGCCATAAATCAGATGATTGTAACTTTCAGCAACACAGGGGTTAAAGCGATCTGCATTTTCCTCCTGTGGACTATTTATTTACACAGAGCGAGAGACGTCTGAGACCCAATCAATGTGGAATTTGTTTTCATAACTCATAACCGTTTCAAATTGATTTTCTTCCCCCATCTACCCCAAATCTGTTTTCAATGAATTTTAAATGGGAGACTTAAAAGAGCCATCTTGAAATCGGTTAAATCTCCATGCCCCCTGAAAGTGACACACATTTTGGATTATGCACTACTGAATACAAGCAAAAGAAAGGCAAATGAATTTCCTCTGCATTTGCAAAGCCTCTTTCTTTGGAATAGGCTTTAAGTAGATTCAGGAAAAGATGTGAAAAAGGTTTTGACTGATTATGCCATGAACCTGTGCAAATAAAAAGAACAGATGTTTAAACTCATTACAGTTTCACTGTGCCATGCTTCAGCAAATAATTTGAACTGTTTTTATACATTTGTACATTTAAACCATTCAACAGTGAACCGAAGTGTTAACACGTCTGAGAAATGTCAAGCAAATGGCTCTGTTGTCACCCCTAAACAATTCTGCCAGAAGACAAAGTGTTCAATTTTCAGAAGTGCTTGTATCAGACACAGTCCAAAACAAAGCATTAAATGAATTAAATTAAAATGTCTCTTCCTGGGTTTTATAACCATCACGGATCACTTCCATTTAGAAGTATAGAGGGCTTATGGGCAAAAGCAAAATGAAGCATTACATTTTTACTGCACAGTAGTAAAACCAGGAAGCATCACTTTAAATGAGACCAAAAACACATGAAAGCATGAAAGTAGACAATCAATGTAAACGTTAAATAATGTGTCCTATTTTTTTGTAGCACATTTCTTCATCAGCAGTGATTATTTGAAGGGATGATGTTCTGGCTCAAATCCAAGCAGTAAATCCAAGATGATGAAAATGTTGCTCAAGAAACCAGGGCATTGCATTGGTTAAAAAATGACACATTCATTTCAATATTATTATTATTTTAATTTGTTTATTCTAATACAAACGTAAGGGGAAATCAATAAATATATAAAAGGATACTGAACTGAACTGTCTTATATGATGCTAAAGCTAGTTGACTGACCAATAAGGACAGTCCCTCTTTCACCCTTTCTCTCCTAGGTCCCAAAAAATATCTGTAAAAACACTAAAATATCCCCATTTTTAACAAACATCACTGCATCAAACTTCTAAACATAGACATACATAGACTTCTGTCATTTTTTTTGTGTCATTAGAAAAGGTTTTTGTTTTCAAAGTCATTGTTCTTTAGCGGTTTTTCAGTCCTTTAGTACGTTCGAATGCACCAGTTTTTGTTTTGTGTTTTCTGTCAATTTAACAACTGAATAACCATTATTTTAAATGGAGAACAAACTATGTAACTACATAGTACATACATACCCTAACCCTACCTACAATAATGTAACTACACTATAATTTTGTTACTATGTAGTTACATGTTATTACAGTTTGTTATACAAGGAGGTAGATAAAATTGTATCTAGCCTAGCTATAACTGTGCTAATTCACAACATTAATGCCATTACACTATGTCATGAACACATCCTATTTTCTGATTTTACATTTAAATTTGCAAGCGTTTTCTTAAATAACTACAGCTCAGATATACCGCTAAACAATTAGCCTTCACTGCTGGCTATCAGGTTAGCTTGATTAGTATTAGTAGCTGTACCAGTCACATTCACACTGGCGACATGCGCAACATTTGAATCACACGTGCAGGCGTATTGCGTTTATGCACTTTTTATCCACTACTCTAAATAATAATAAGTAGGCCTATTTAAAAAGTATATTTTCATAAAGTTCCCTTTTGTGTTGGGCTGTTTTAAGGGGCCTTGCTTTTCAACATTAAGACAACACAGGCTAAGTACCTCTCCCTGCTTTTACTCACTGCTGTGGGGGGCCTTTCATGTTCTGGTTGTTTGCTTTTATGTCCATATGACTGACGTGCACTCATTTATAATCACTGGAGTGTGCTATTTAGCTTGAGCTAATATTGACATTTATGGCTTCTGCATGGTTGAATTTGATTGTTAATGGTATTTTTACTGTGCTGCTGTTGAAATAAACTCATCTGCATTTTGATGTGCAGTGTCTGAGACCATTTGGAGTATGTGTATTCATCTGTACAGATATTAAATAATAATGTGTTGATTATTGCATCTTGTCTTCTTTCCTCCAGTGCTTATTAAGTTCAATGATGCATGTGCATGGTATGGTTTGCATTTAGCTGACCCTCCATAACCCTAATTTGATCTAATGGAGTTTTCTAGATGTGTTTGTATGTAACATATAACACATATTACTGTCCAGGCCAATGGGCTTAATCCAGATCTTGCGGTGATTATTTTTTATTCAGAAAATGTCCATTGTGAATATGTTGGCCTGTGTGTGTAGCTGATAACAGTGATTAAATGTAATAGAATCTTTTTTGCCCTTGAAACAATTCTTATTCACCAATGTGTGCCTTCATTAATTAGATTTTTTACACTGCTGTTCAAACAAATTGGGTGGTGTGATTTTGAAATGGAAGCCTTATTAGCCTACACACAGTATAGAAGTCAGAATTTGGTATGCATAGCTGTTGCAGCATTTCACTTTACTGTTTATTTTATTCATGGGGTCATAAATGCTGTTTATGACAAGCTTTGCAGTTCTGTAGAAAATCGGAGCAGCTTTTCTTCACATGTTAGGGATAAGGATGACCTTTACTTCTTTGGAAAGGTCACACATCGTATCATAGCCTTATATAGAAGCAAGAGCTCATACTACTGATGGATGTAGCTGAAGGGATGGTAAAAATATTATCGTTTTCGTTTCCAGTGAAACCCTGAGGGGGAAAAAAAACATTGTATTGCTGGGCACAGATGGAGGCATATCTTAAGAAAAACAGAGGTATGTTTTAAACTAATTGTAAAAGTACTTTTTCCCTAATGAATTCGAATGAATGAATGAATGAATAAAAGACAAGTATTTTGTCAAATCTAACCACCAATGATTATATGCAGCAGTCCCTTTTTTTTCTGCAGCAGTTAAAACCAGAAAATAGTCAATCCCAAGTAGCTCACTACATCTCAGTGCAACCCAATTTGATGGCAGAAGTGTGTTCACAGCCAAGTGGCCTAAGAAGAGTTGTTCTCCGTTATCTTCTTAATGAAGCTGTCAGTTGTGTGGACACAGCTACCGCAGAGTGTGTCCTGGAAGCCTCCGAGATCAGGACAGAGGGGAGAAAAGTGCGAGCCTTTAAAGAAGTTGTGAAAAAACTGGGAAATGGCTGTTTCCAGAATGTAACATGCCTTTGACCCGAGAATGCGGTACGTGAGAATCTTATCAACAAATACCTGTGCCCTTTTAGAAGAAGAAGTGATTTTTATTTCTAAGCAACAAGCTCACAACTCATGTCAAACCATCTGCAATAACTACGTGACAGATACAGCACAATGAAACCAATTGTCACCCAACTGTTTCCTCACATCTTGTGGCAGAAATCAGCAAAGGCACAGTTAATAACATAAAAAAACAGGACAGGTGTATAGGTGTAGCCAAATTCATGTCATTATGTAATTGACAAATATTTTCAAATTTAGGCCTGTAATTTCTGGCTGCAATCTGAGCGGTGCAGGAAATCAAAACAAAACAAATCCTCGAGCCAATTTCCCTGCAGACACTTTGTAATATCTTAATCTCTGTCCCGAGGCTTACATAGCGTCAGAGGACAGTGTGAGACTAAATCCCGAGGCGTTTTGACATTACGTGCGGCAAGGTGAAAAGGCTGGACACAGGCCGACAACAGCGATGATTGAAGGTAATAAAACTCTGAGCCCAGGGCAGGAAATGACAAATTAAGTCAAACCTCAGGACTATTTTCACTCGAAGGATTGTGCATTGTCACCTTCCACAAATACAAAATCAACCTGTTCTTTACAACACATTTTCTATTATCCCACCCCAAATAATTTATACACTCAGGCGAACAAAAGTGGTTGTGTTGTATCTCTGTCCCCCATCAAACCTTGCATTTCAATACATCTTCTAGCTATAAGGGTACGATACAGTATATGTGGCCAGCTCAACACTTCTCACATCACAAGTCTACATTAAATCACAAAACTACACCAACGTTTGATTGGTTAAAAAGGTTTAATCGCTAATACCTTTATCATAGTGTCATTAAGATCCACAGCAAGCACATATTTTAGTCTGATTTACCACCTTTATTCAACTGTTATACTAGAAAAAGTCTGTTACAACTTTATATCATTATGTGCCAACACAACTGCCTCAGAAATGTGTTCCTTTTACCTTGGGGGACCAGGCCTTTGCCATCGCCGCCCCCACCCTCTGGAACACTCCCCCCCTTCCCATATCAGGAATTTGGGAATCTGTCTCTTGTCTAGTCATTCAATGCATTTCAAACAATGGCAGACAGGAATAAACATTAAATTGACCAAAGATAAATTTCAGTCCAGAGTAGATTGATGGATGCTGTTAGCTAAGTAAGGACACACTCAGTGAGTTACTGCTTTCAAAACGCAATGCCAAGTGCACAAACTGGCAAAGAATATTGCCAAAATGACTGAGCCACATACTCTTCCTTAAGATGCAATATAGGATGTAATTTAAATGTTGATTATTCCAGCGTGTTCCTCAAAGAAGTGCGATGATGACAGATGATGACAAACCTGTGCGCCAGTGTGCTCGCGGCAGAAGTACAGCTGCTTTAAAGTAAAGGAAGATCTCAGGTGGCTGTCTTTGTTCTCAAGTCTGTTCTTCTCTCGATTACTCTTGGCTTGCCAAGAAATACACTGCCGCACAAAGCCACCAAGCTTTTCTTTAAACTTTTAAGTGCGACTTGGAGGGGTTTATTGACGACAGGTGGCGGCTGGTCTGACGGGAGAGACTTGGGAGTGCATTTAGGTAAAACCAAAGACTTAAAGCACAAATGTTGGTAGAATAATTGAGAATCTGATTGCTAAGATATTACTTAGAAAGAGGTAAAAGTCAGTTCAGTGGTAATTTGTATTTTGGACATAATAATGAATACCTAAATCACAGCGTATGACATTAAATTTGTGATGAATTTGTGTCATCAATCAGTAGGCTATTCTGGTTCATTTAATGTCAAGGCTTTTTTAAGAATTAAAGTCAGTATAAAAATATTAATTCATGCATATATCTAAAATAAAACAGTTTTAGACTTATGGGATTAGAAGTATACATCAGAGGGTGACATAATTACCAAAACAGACATTCCTCTAAATCTAATTGGATATTGTAATAACTGCAGGATGCTTTCTAATTCCTCGTCTCTGAAGCAGCTTTGTGAAAAATGATACAATATGAGTATTTTTGTTTGCATATTGAACATATTTCATTTTGCAACAGCATGGTAAAGAAAATGTAATCTAAAACACCAATCTTTGAACAGACCTATTATAAATGTCTTGGATATGTAGAAGCATTTGACAAAAATGTAATGAATAAATTGGGTGGTGATAAAAAAGGCCATATATTGAACAGCCTGACAGTGCATTTATTCATTACACTCCACTGTACAAATTTACCAGGTTTTCCAATTCAAATACACCAAGACGGCACTCATGGTTTTTAACTAAAGCAGCTTCTACGTAGAAATAAAAATGACTCTTTATTGAATTTGAAACACACAGTTCTGTAAATCAGTCAGTATCTAGACCATTTAATATCATTTAGTATAAAGACCAGTGGTTCTCAAAGTGTGGTACAACTAGTGGTACACTGGCTTCATCTAGTGGGATGCCATGATCTCTGAGATTTTTGAATTTTTTTTAAATAACGTTTAAACATATAGTTAGAAAATGGAAGTCATTCATTTGAATGCCTATATTATATACTATACTGTACTATACATACTATATTATACAATACTATACTAACCAGCACTATACTATATGATTATACTATACTACTCTAAACTATCAATAGTACTATGCTGTACTACACTATGACAAAAGTATACCATACTGTATTTGATGATACTATACTATCCAATGATACTATGCTATACAATAAGACTATACTACACAATGATATTAAACTATATGGTGATAGTATATTATAGAATTATTATACTATACTATACTACACTATTCTATTCTATACAATTACACTATACAACATTGGTAATATATTACACGATGATACTACACAATACTATACAGTGGTACTACACTCTTGTATTAAATATATACTGTATGTTCATACTGAAGTTGCAGAGTTTATCAGCACTGCTCCAGAAAACGGCAGGTTTAAAGATATATTTAAAGGTAACTACTTGTTTAATGCCTGTAGAGTTAGCAGTGGTGCGTTTCACAGCTCTTCTACTGGTCCGGTAGACACACTACAGCGTTCTCATAATATGAATGCAGACCCTTTTGATTATTCAACAGTGGGCCACAGTTTGCGTTATAATCAAATAAAAAGTGAAAAATGACAGCAGACCTTTAGGAGTAAAGGGTTAGTCAAAAGCATTGTGTTTGTGCATAGAACTGCATTTGAACTTTTGCTATGGCATATCCTTTGACAACATATATATTTATTTAGGATATTTAGGATATATATATATATATTATATCCTAATATTGTACAGCCAAACTTTCAGATAGAAGCATTATTTTTATTAAAGTAGAAATGGCAAGTTAATGACTATTTTGCATTTGCACCACCAGTTTGGTCAAATATACTGATCTAAAAGTCTTAATGAGGCACAAACATCACATCATGTTTTAGTGCCCATGTCGTCTTCACTTCTGTGACTCTAGTTAAGATATAGGACAGACTGCAGCCGGTCACTGTGAGCCGGGCCTGTGTGTGTTTGCTTTAAAGTGCGCCTCATCAGTATTCCTCTCACTCCAAAGGAATTAGCTGCCAGAACACTGCTTTTTTTTCTGCCAACTTTGATCCCGGCTTCCCTTCAGGACGACGAGGTGGACAACAAACCGCACTGGTTTTAGCACGTTAATGGAGCGGCTCAGAGCCTCCAGCGCACCGCCCAGGGATCACTCCACAGTAGTGCTCTGATATCCATCTCGACATTATCCTCTTGTTTCAGTCGATTCCTGAGAATAACTAACACATTAGCGCTCTCGGGCTGTGAAATTAAAATAATAGTTGAATTTAGTTTGTAAATTGTAGGCGCAGCAGCACTTGAGTGAACAAGAGGGTGCTTGAGAATAAGGATACTAGTGAATAATAGTCCTGCCAGGTTTTTTTTTTCTTTTAAGCTGAACTTTGATATGCCATGGTACATTTATCTTCATTTTTAAAGAGCTTCATCTTAATTCAAAAAGATATGAACACGCAGCATTAAGCTTTAATGGAGTTCTTTAAAGTCTGTGATGATGAACTTACTTGAGGTCTTCAGATATCTTTGCAAGGATTAAGGGAGTTTCTACTGAATGACCAAACACTGCACCTTCAGAGCCTGCAAAGAAAACACACCAGCCAATGATCTATGTAAACTTTAACAAAACTTTCCTGACAGTTCAATCTATGTATCTATGAATAAGGGTTAATGTTAGACAGCGCTAACTAGGCTGAATTACACAGATAGGAGAAATATTAACCCTGATATTATAGTAACAGGTAACTAATCTGGTTATATTAGATAGATGGTCAGTTATTTCTGCAGGAGAATCTTGGGCCCCCTTTAGACCTGCAATTAAAATGTGGACAGAGTGATAGCACTTCTTGAGCTGCAGAGATTTTAAAAAGACCATCCATGCTTTTGTTAGTTCTTTTGTTTTGCTTAATTATTGCAATGCATTTTATGTTGGAGTTAACCAATTATTTTTCTTGTTCAAAACGCTTGATTGTAATATTTAGCTGTTTTGTTTTAAGCAGGTTTAAAGAAGGTCATTTTGACGTGAACATTTACTCTGACTTGTCACATTTGTTTTACCTGTGACTGTGAATTTCTGGGTGGTCATGACGACTTCCTCCTCGTCTGCAGTAAACAGCAGTCTGCCTCCATCGCTGCTGCGCACTTCCAGTCTCTGACACTGGGCCTCCACAGCCTCAGGTCCTGCAGAAGAGAAGGCCAACAAATTGGACTAATGTAGAATTTAGTGCTCGTTCTTGTAGATGCTGCAGTTGTTGGTTAACTTTGGGTCATTGGGGTCATTTTTGTTCTGTCTTTATTCTACACCAGCCTGAACTCATTTTCAGCCAGCGTTGAAATAAGACTTTTGGTTGCCATGGAAACATAATTTTACGTAGTGCCACGGCCAATTCAACCAGTTTATATAATGAGGATGACGCTAATTATGGTTTAGTTCATTTCTGTTTCTTCTGTTAATTGCCCTCTTTTGTAATCCATTGGTTTATCATTGTCCACATTTTGTTTGCGCATTTATATTGGGATGTATTTGTAATGAAAAATTCTCTGTGACACACAGTGCGTCACATGTATGCTAACAATGTGTTATGTTTGTTCTGTTAAACTTGGGATGGAGACATATGCTAGTACATGTCACGAGCTGAATTCATCAGATCATTAAATGAAGACTGCCTTCAAAGGAAAAATCTGTGCTCTGTTGTCTTTACTAAATGAGCAGTCAATTCTAATTCACAATGCATTCACAAACTTATAAAAATTATATTAGTAGCAGCATTAGTAGCATAGTAAAAAAAACTACTCTACCATTATACTCTGACATACTTTTGTAAAAGTTTGAGTCTTTCTAAATGAGCTTTGGAAAACTATATTTGGGCTTATAAGGCTATTGGCAATGTGAAATACTTTGTGGAGTGCTTGCTGTGCAAATGAAAGGCGCGGGTAAAGCTGGATCAGCCATGCTTTCACAAAGGATGGAGACAAATCAGTAATCTGTTCCGCTGGTGAGGAATATTAATTCCTGTTCTCTAGACTTTGGTGTTTTTCCAGATGTGCATGCAGAAACTTTTAACGTATCCCTGCCTCTCACCCCTCCCCTCCCTCCTCGATTAATCCATGGGCTGCAACGGCGGGGGAATGTAATTATTCTCGCCAAGTTCCATCTAATTTCAGACAAAATGCACTTTCTACAAAAGCAGGCACTAATTTTTTAGAGGAAGGTCAAGCGTGACCAAAAAGTGTCATATCACCAGTCCTGTCAAATCAGCATCAACTCGTAACTTATGCTTGGATAAGATCAATAGCTATTAATGTTAATAAGCAAGCCATTTACTTTTAGTGGCCATTAATCATGTAAATGACTCTTGTAATTTGGACTGACTGATGCTTGAACTCAATGATAATAAGCAGAATCCATTGCCCTTTCAATTAAGCCTTCATATATTGTGTTTGGAAGAAACTAGCAGAAGTCCAAAATCTTGATTAAAGCTGTTAATTTAAACATCCATCAAGCCCAATACACTCAGAGCAAGTCTAGTGCAAGCTCAGAAGTAAGTCTTCATATAAAGTCTGCAATAAACATGTGACCTTATGATGAAGTAGTTTTTTAACACTACATGACAGGGGGCTATAAAAGTAGGTGACCCCTAAAATGGCAGTGACACCGCCAAGTGAACGCATGATTCATCTTCAGTATAAAAGTAGATTTTGTAAGTAAGAAAGAGTTTGACTTACCCACAGTCAGCTGGCCAGTCAGATGGCCCTGGTTGTTACGGGCATTTAATGTCACGTTCTTCTCAGATCGAAGGACCAACATGCTTTCCTGGGGCGAGAAGACAGAACATGGGTAAAAATCTATATTGATATTAATGATATAGTCTCATGTTATATCCTGTACAAGAAATATACTGATAAATGTTTAAAAAAAAATCAAGACATCACAATCTGGGCCATTTCCACTCAGCGTGTCCCTACAGGGCTACCATAGATTCTCACATGCTGTAGAAAGAAGGAGTGCGAGGTGTGGACATTCCAATTTTGCCACAACATGCCGTCAAAAACTACACACTGAACCTTAGAGCAGCATTAATGAAACCTTTCCCAGATCTTGTTGGGGCTTAAGTTTAGTTCCACTTCACTCTTAAATAAATATTCAACAGAGCAGACAAAGTTTGATGAATTTCCCAAAAGAGGCATCAAATTGTAACAGGTTTTCTTAAGTTGTTGAGGTACGTAATTTGCAAAGGTCATTCATTAATTTTAATTCCTGCTTGCTTCCCAATAAAAATGCACGCCGTGAACCAAAGTTCTCCAAGAAGCGACGCGTGCCAAAGAAATGCAAGCTCTTGATTTGAAGTATCCTTTTAAAAACTTCTAACTGTTTCCTTTGGAGGGGGCAATGGCTGAGACACCAACACTTCTTCAGGATCACATAAAAGGTTTTTTTAGTCACCGCCTGCTCTGGAAGGTCAAGTGCAGATCAGAGTGAATGCACATAAATAGAGCCTGTTGTCGTAAGGTGCAGTGGGCCCCATCAGACTGAAAAATTACCATGGCCGCTGCAAGGCACAGGAGCCTCCCTGCATACAATGAATAACATCACTGCCACGAGCCGCCTCGGAGAAATGGTAAACAGAGATACCACGACCCACCGCAGTAGGTGTGAAAAAATATTATTGAATTTAAAAGTTTAGTTGCAAAAGCAGATATATAGGTATATTTCATCATGAATGATTCAGAAATTCAGAGTTGGCTAATGTTTATGCAATGAATAAATGGAAGTTGGTCTAAGAACAGCTTTAGTTTAGTTTAGTAGGTGTTTTTTTTTTTTTTTTCCTGCAGACACACAACCAGGATTGATGCATCTGTAGTCTTTGTGCAAACATACCTAACAATATCTATTAGTGATTATTACAAGCAAACATTTTGCTGGCATAAAGAAACAATTTCTACTTCAGTCAAGTCTCTGGAGATAAAAAAAAGCAGTGTGTGTTCCCTAGTACAAAAATCCAAGGACAATTTAAGCAAAGAGACGTTAAGAGGTAAATTATTTCTATTAGAAATTTTAGTTTCATCTTAAGCTGTTTATTCAGGGCCACAGCTACCCACCAAATATATATTTTTTCAGAGCACGTTCAGGCAAAGGAGAATGCAATCAGTGAAATGTAGTACTTTCAACATAAATAAAATACCTGCATTAAAAACTGAAACCCACATGAAAACACTTAACCATATATCACTGTAGCTTACAATATTATATGACCTTGTCCTTAAGCTGCACTGGGCACTAATTCACCAAATGGGAGCAATTCAAAGACAAACCAGGAGGACAAATGTAGAGTTACTAAATATATAACTTTTATATTATATATATACAGTACTATATGGCTTAAAAATATGACTTTTAAGCTATATACCCAAAACTTGCAACAATAAAGACCAGTGCAGAGCGGTTTCCCTGGTGTTGCCATTACTGAGATTCCACAACTCAAAAGCATCCAACGCATCTGATTCGTCTTTGAACGCTCACTTTTTGATGCACTGTTTGAAGCATCTATGAAAGCGGAAAGAAATGTGAGCGCTTTCACAAACACTTGAAAATTATAAATGCAATGGTCCTCCTGGCAGCTGAAATTTCAAGTGTGACATGAATTTCAGAAAAAGGGTTGAAATTACAACCACTCTGCAGGGTGAAATTTGATGTAGCATCAGGGCTTTCTACGACACAATCAGGGCAATTCAACGCTATCTCAGATTCAGAAATGCAAACTTCTGTCTCACTTTTCCTCACACTGGCTTTGTGTGCCATTGTAATGCAGAGCTGACACTGGATGGAGGGACCGACATTCATAGGGGAAGCCCCCGGGGCAGGCAAAAATAATATACACAATCTTCATTCCATCCGTCTGCCTGTCAGTTTGACGAAGAGCTCAGCACAGGTGGAGCTCAGCGCTGTAGCAAACTGCACCAACCAATCATCAAAGACAATGTGAAGAGATTACGGCAAAATGAACCACATAAACTACGAAGGGAAGGCAACAATGGGGCTGTAATTTGAAAGAGTTTCTAATTGACACTGTGCGCAAACATGCAGCTGTGTTGTTTTCGGGGACTCCGATACTCAATGTTTTTTTTATTTCTTCCCTGTCTCATTAAAAGTCTCAAAGAAGTCTTTAAATGTGACAATTTCTACAGAATACAGTGGTGAACTTTTGCAACAATAAGCCCAAGTAGCCCTCAGTCTAATTGAAACTGAATGTATCGTTCACACTGGAGGACAGGACAGGTCATTTCTGGTGTATTTCTATTATAAAAAAGGCTCCGAAGTTACCTGGCTGCTCCACAGTACCATCTGGGAGGGATTACGTTGAAAGTGTTTTTAAAAGGGCAGGCACTTTCAATGTATACCTGCGCTTTAGGCAGTTCAAGATGGATTTTTGTGAGTTTGAAAATTCTCAAATCTTGCGAGAATCCGGCTGCAGCACAAAAATTGGGTTTAATGTTTGGCACTAAACACTGCTGTCAGCTGATTGGACAATAGGTGGTTAACATAGCAGATGTAGCTACTATAGGACCCAGCAGAGTGGAAACATGTGCCTCTTCAGCAGAGGTCACCCGTACCATACCGTCCTGTACTGTACTGACCCAACCCGCACCGTGCCCTGCAGTGGAAATGAGCCTTCAGGATGTCTTTCCACTTTTGTGAAATGAACTGTAATTCAGAGTTCTGCAGGTGAGCAGCAGAGACACTTGGTGTACATACTAGATTCTCAAACAAATATTGTCATCTGATGGTGTTTATAAATCTGATTTAATGTTACAGCAAAAAAAAAATTCTAATAGAGTTTTTTATTATGAGTTAATAGGACATACCTCAATAATTGTCTTTAATAAATATAGTGAAAATACTAATTCATTACTTAATATTGAGCCCACATTTCATTATAACCAGTTAAGCCTTATTCCTTGAAGTTCAACAAGATTTATTAGCCTTGAGTGTCTGCTCAGTATTCGGCAAGAAACTACCTTTGCCATTTCTTAAAGCTGTTAATAAATGTATAACCCGTTTTCAGTAACAACCCATTTATAAACCTTTTAAATAGGTAGATGTATATATAGTACAGTGGTCTGAAAATGTCAAGTTGGATCCCTTTCATTAAAAAAAAAGTCTTAAAATAAATAAAAACATGCTACAGTCTCCGGTTAGTAACATGAAAAAGACATATTACTTAATAAAGCTAATATTCCAAAGAAGATTGTATGTCCTGTGTTAATACCTTTAGTGTAAAATTAAGATTTGAATGTGTGGCAGAAAAAGCACAGTGCAATGTTTTCCCAAAATGTTTTACATAAATAAACTGTGGCTAAAGGGTAAAAAACAGTACTTTCTCCCATCTGTGAACAGTATGTGTGAAGTTAGCAGCCTCCAACATGCTACTGCGAGCACTGATATAAGGCCTGCTTAGCTTGTAGTCTGCTGCCAACTATCAGAGTCTCTGCCAAAAACCACCGAGGGAGCCATTTCCACTTGGTATTCACAGATTACTGCTCCAACCATTGATGAGGATTCAAAGCGCTGATTGATTCATGGAAGTTAAAACTAAAGCTACTCTGAGTTTAGTGAGTGGCACAGCCCGGGCCTCTCGTACTGTATATAGGCAGTAAAGTATTCACTGCTGTTTGTGGTAATGGCTTATTGATCAGCAGTGGTTATCTGACTGAGGAATGGCACTGTGCACTCTGCTGTAAACCCATTGAACAACCATAATCCCTGCTCTCTTTACTCGCAATGCTTGACATACTTCCTCAGGTGAGAAATATTGAGTGACCCGCTGAGATTTTTGTCCCGCAAATATCTCTGGTGCCGGCAGATAAGATGCCAGCTGTGCAGTCTTTCTGTAAAACAAGACAGTAAAAATGTCTTCAGGTACTAATGCATGGCCAAATGATATATTGGCTTAGTCTAGTGATCGGCGTTTCCTCCTGCTTTGGCCTTATGGCGTGATTTCGAAAGCGTGCCACTGTTATATTTAAATCAACATTTAGCTATGACTAAAACATCAAAGAGCAAGTGGGCAATTGCGAGTTGTTTCTCAATCTGCTGTGGCAAATTGTAGCCGCAATCGGGCCACTTTCTCCGTCGCAGTCCCTCAAAAACCCCAAATTTACACGGAACCCCGGCTTCCAGCGCTTGAAATTGCTTCTTGCAGCATGCCTAATCACTGAAAAGGGGATGATCCAGCTGTGTGTCTGCTATTCGTGTGGGAGAAGGAAATTTGGAACAACTTTGCACTGCAGCCGCGTTTGGGTAATCTACTAAACATCAAAGGAGAGAAAGGGGAGGATGGGGAATTTATTGCGCGAGTTTGATTGGAAATCCAACAGGGAAACTCTGGTCCGGCTTGTGTTCGTTTGTAATCTTCAGTGAGGTTGTATGTGGCTGGTGACGAGCGGAGAGGCAAGCCATTACCCGTCTCCTGGCGATGGTAGGCCTGATAGTGCTCTGTTGGAGGGGAACAGGAAATGAGGTGGAGAAAAAGCAGTTAGCAGGGGAGATCTTTATGCTCTCTATCAAAGTACTGTAAGTTGAAGCTTTTGTTAATAACTTGATTTAAACTTTTCCACTGTATGGGTTCATCCACACTACAGGGAAAGTGATTTGATTTGGCATTACGTTTTAACTGAAAACCAGTGTGAGCCACGATCCTGCGTCTGTCGTTGTACAAAATCCTGCAAGTTTCACATGAGCAAGAAAATTTCCTAAATATTGAAAAAAAAAGTAAATTAATTATAATGAACATTATTTTAACAATGTACTCTGAAAAATCAGAATAGACATCAATAAAGAGGGACGACAAACAACAAACAAAATCAAATGATCAAAGCTGACCACCATTGTTACGTTTAAATAAATTTTTCAATGACCGTGTCTTTTCTTTGTAAAGTCATGATGCCCTGAATGAATAAAAACATCCTCAGCACCTGCTACATTACTGTGGAAACATAAGAGATCTAATGTAACAGGACTTCTTTAGTGAATAAGATGTTAAGTTTCTTTGTGGATAGACCTCATTACTCCAGGGCTGCACAAAACTACTTTATTCATAGGTTTAATTGAAAGGAGAAAATGGCCTGTCAAAGATTGTACAACAGAAAATAAACTTAAAGACGAATGTAACTGATCTCCACAGATGAGCGAATGAGTCAAACTTGTGTACTTTGATTAAAAATGTATGCTTCATATAATGGTAATGGTAAATGGCATGGGATTTTATTTAGTGCTTTTTCACCTACAAGGCACTCAAAGCACTTTTACGTTAAGTTTCCATTCACACACACATTCATACACCAGTATCAAAGCTGGAACACCATTGCCTGTTCACACTAGCAACAAATTAGAGCTGAATCCAATTTAGAGATTTTGTAAAAGTAGCCCAAATCCTAAAAAATATTTCTTCTTTTTTTGAACTGTTCACACAAACATCTGATCTGATGATATGGGCCACTTTAGAAGCTAGAGTGAAAGCACATCAATAACAATCAATTTGGGCTCTTTGCATCAACTTACTAACAAGGCTCGCCAGATGGAAGGGTTTCTAGAAAGTGTTTGCCAAAAGCAGGTACGTTACCTGGTCAGTGATTGGATTCATCATCTGTACGTAACTGCAATTTTATACAATTAGAGCAGACCCATGTTGTTTACATTAGTAACTGTAAGCTTCATCAAATATAAAACACGTTCAAAACGGTCAGTTGCACCACATCATTGGTCAAACATACCACCAGCCGTTTCAGAGCAGACTCTTTGCTTGGAGCAGTACAAGATGGATTTTCCAGAGTTTGTAAAGTCCCAAATCTTTCACAAATCCAGCTGCTGCTCAAGGTCATGAACTTACCCCTCTGGACTGGATCTCGTTCACATAGAGCGGAGAAAGAAACTCTGAGATTCCCTCCAGTCGCATTCCGTCCTGGTTCAACTTGAGCTGCCCCATTCCGTCCTGAAACCCAAAAACAGGAGCACATCAGTGTCCATCAACGGATCCTAAGAACTGAACTTCCCAAGAGCATAGAAGTGTTCCTGAGAGCTGTGTATGTGTGGTTCCCCGGGCAGAGCGCCTGGTGGCTGGGCAGCTTTGAGTGACAGGAGAGAAGTAGGACATGACATGGAGGTGACAGCGCTGTCGGGTGACATCCTGCATGTGGTGGGAGGCAGAGTGAGGAGAAGCACGGATAATGTGGCAGCTGACTGCGGAGAAGACCTATAGAAATGACAAAAGGGAAATACAATCCATCTAATAGGAAACTGATGGGACTGAAAGGGTCTAATGTAGCTGCACTGGGCTGGAAAATGTCTGGTATTCAAATGATATGTAAAACACTGATCTGCTGGGACTTTCTGAACTCGCAGGAAAACCAGGCATTGACTTTTTATAACAGGGCTCATAACTTATAAGCTGTTTTTACAGAAAACTCTGTTAGAAAAATTTTAGTTCCTGCGACACTATCATATTGTTGCTTATTTAAATAGATTTGTGGGTTTGGGTAAAGGATGTAGCTGAACCAGGACTAGTTAAGACCTCTATATTGATATCTATCTATTACCATTAGATTCAAATTCATATATTCTATAGGTGACTCTACAGCTCTATATTCTTTTGACATTTTACATGTAGTTTGCAATTGAGAGGCTGGTTACATTCTTTTACTATAGTTGTCCTTACAAATTTCAGGTAACACAGAGGTTTTGAACAACAGAACCTGGAATTAGTGGAACAGTAGAGCAGAAGCACAAACATGAGGGTCACAAAGCTGTAGTTGTAGCTAGTGATGCTAATAGCAATAATTAGCAGCCCTAACAGTTGAGTGTATTTTCAATATTCTGTAGTCATTCTAATGCTTTGGTATGTTTAAAAAGTCCTCATGCCAAAGAGAATCAAGCTGTCCGTCACAAGGATGTTTTTGTTTTTTTATGGTGATCAATAGGAGCTATTGTTCTTGGATCCAACAAAAGTTCCACATGAAAATTTTCATCCCTAGGCGCCATTGTACATTGGTTTCTATTGTTCTGTAACCCAACTTATTGACTTAATTCTATAATAAGCACATTGAGTTTCCAGGACTAGGAGGAAAATGTAGCAGTGGAATAATAGTGGTGATGGACTACTTTTGTTTCCACTAGCATCAGAGGAAAATGGCAGGTCCGGTCATGGCGTTCTGAACAAATAGACGGCTGTCAGTATTTGTAAAATTACAGGTAAAGCAATTGGAGGCCTTCATTTGGTGCATTTCTTTTAAAATGTTTAAATGAACTACAGCTAAAAAAGAAAGGTGAGGTTAACTTGGCGTCTTTAGTAAAAGAAAATTGATGATGATGATTGGTGGATGACATGGATAAACCTCATTACACCACAAAGCTACTTTATTCTCTAATTGTAAGGAAAGGACGACATGTCAGTAATAGCCAAACTAAATTCAAAAAGGTCTTTAGCTCACCGAATGAGTCAGACTTGCTCACCTTGACTGATTAAGTCATGTTGCATTTAGATTTCTGATATAAAACTTGGGCTATCTATTTTCTTATCTAAGACTTATCTTAGTTAGGAATTGGCCTCAGAAGATGAATAAAATTGTATTATTTTGCATTATTTACTTTACAATTCAATATTTAACCTTTGCAAATCCCTGACTAGCTGTTGCCTGTTGCCCCTGTTCACTGAGGAGCTTACATTTAAATTATGTTTATGCTTCATAAACAGGTGGCAATAAATGATCATTATCTTTTCTCATATTCCACTTTATTAGACACTGCTCAGCTCCACCAAATAATGTGCTGCATTGTCTTTCTGTATGAAACTAAACTAAGGCTTGTGCTTGGCTGGTATCAATGCACTAGGTAGGTTAATGTATTGTTAAACATTTACTAGACGTGTTGAATTCAAATCTATATTTTCAATTTTATTATATTTTGTGGAAGACTCTAGTCTAGAACATAGTGTTTATTATTTTGATGGCACCAATACGTCTAAATTGCCACAAAATTAAAAAGGGCTTATTTTTTACAGTCCAGGCACAATGACACACAGTGACCTAAGTGTGGAGGCCCACCCATTGAATCCCGTCTATTGGGGCTAAATGTATTCAGCCCAGAGACTTGAATTTGATTAAAACCCAGAGACTTACAAAGTAACAGTGAACGTCACTGTACTTCTAAAAGAGAGTGGAGATGAAGTGACAGGAAGGGCAAGATAATTTTACATAAATACATTAGCTTTAGCAATATTTGTTCCATTTAGGATAATTTGACGCAGTTAGCATTAGCCTTATTTGTTACTTACCAAAATATTCTGTTTCCAGTCTCTTGTAATGAACATTATTTTAGCCTCAGTCTTTAGTCGAGTGATGAAACATTGCAGTATTTAGTGGAAGCTATAAAGATATCATGTACAGTAGATAATTCTGAAAGTTATAAGTGTTTGTGTGAAAGAATTTGTTTGACATAATCATTTGTCATGTTGAGCACAAGTGTGTTTGATAAAGCATAGTGTTGCTATTTACATTTACATTTAGTCATTTCAGCTTTTATCCAAAGCGACTTACAAGTGAGGAAAACAATGGAAGCAATATTAACAACACAAGGTACAAAAAGCATAAGTGCACCAAAATCTAGTCAGTTTAAACCCAGCGCAGTATACAAAGGTAAGGATAAGAAAGAATTTATATTTTTTAAATAGAGATGGAATAAATAGAAAGGAAGTAGAACTCAGTGTTTGTCAGTCAGGTGTTGACGGAAGAGATGTGTTTTCAGAAGTTTTTTAAAGATGGCTACAGAATCTGCTGATCTTGTAGCAGCAGGTAGATCATTCCACCAATGTGGAACAGAGCCAGAGAAGGTACGTGAGAGTGATTTTGTACCTTTTTGGGACGGTACCACCAGACGTTGTTCATTTGCAGAGCGCAGGGATCTGGTAGGAACGTAGGTCTGTATTAGTGAGTGAAGATATGAGGGTGCAGAACCAGAGGTGGTCTTGTTGGCCAAGAGCATAGCTTTGAACTTGATGCAGGCGTCAACCGGGAGCCAGTGTAACCTAATGAATAGAGGAGTTACGTGTGCTCTCTTTGGTTCATTAAAGACCACTCTTGCCGCTGCATCCTGGATCAGCTGCAGCGGCTATACCCTTCATGTCCCAAATGTAAATGTAAATATCACCACCGGCCGCCACTGGTTGTGCTAAATTCTAGATTATCGTTATCATGAAACAGATATTGTGATATTTGTTAAAAATCTCCTGTGGATATAGAATAACATTAAAATGTCACTACAAGAATTGTTGCACAAAATCCACTTATTGTTAAACTAGGGTTATCTTCCCATTTCAACAGATTTCATGATTTATTGTAAATGAATGTCTGCGGAATCACTGTATCATGATATTGTTGTGGACAGTGTATTGGAAATCGTATCATGTAGTATTCTCAGTTATTTATCTGTTATCCGTACCAGCTTTGTATCATGTTAAGCAAATAAATAAATAAACATAAAACTAAAAACTTGCCCTTTAAGAAGTAATGGAAAACAATGCTTCCCATGAGGAAGATGCAGGTTGGAACATATTTTCGCAGTGAGCCAAAGTCCTAAGAGACATGGAGCAGCTGAGTACATTTTGTGGAGGAACACCAACAGCCCTGATAGGATCTTTTCTCCTGACACAGATTGATGGGAGCCAAAGGAGTCGAGGAGCGATAGCAATAGTCGAGGGACACATCCGTCATTGAAAAGGAGGAAGCTGCCATCAGGAGTTTGTTGACAAAGTGCTAAATTGTGTGTATTGTCCTGGAATATGTCACCGAGACTGGCTGCGTCTGTCTGTCTGCGCCTCTGCTGTGAGATAAACACGTTATGTGTCGGCGGCGGCCTGCTATTTTCTAATTCTTTATCACAGCCAGATGAGGAAAAAAGAGACTCAGCATGAGACGAGCTGTTGGAATACATTCTCCACGTCATGCTTTGTGAGTTTGTATTAGGGTCAACCAATTATGGGCAAGATAAGAGGGAATAGTTGACCTACATAAGGCACATCCACAAGTGAATGTACAGATTGCATGCTGTAAAACTCTTCCTTAACCTTTTGTACAAAGATACCAGTATCTGTGTGTCTTAAAATGAAAGAGCAGAAAGCATGTTTTCGTCCCAGAACATGCTTGGAATTACTTATTTTGTGCTCACTAATTTCTTTGCTGAATTGAACATGTTATTTTAATTTGCTTTGTGTAATTTCAGAGCCGTTACCTTTGAAACATTCCTCAAATTTACTCAAATAATTGGAATTGTTCAATCACGTATTCTCTTAGATTGTTAAAAGTCAATCCACACTCTTGTGTTTCTTATTTTGGAAATGGCATTGGTCTTAAGCCACCCGTTTTCTGCCTTTGCACTGTTTATTAAAATTGTGAATGTCATTTTTCTCTGCCTTTTTTATGTGTTTGCTCACTTTGTTTTTCCACGCACCCTCCCTTACTCCTTTCATGAATAAAAAAAGCCTATTAAAACCCACATCCCACATCTTTTTCATTCCAAATCCTGCAGAAAATAAATTAAACTGGCAATGCAAACTGTAATAAAAAATTTTTTAATATAATAAAACAACACTTCTGGGAATTCTCCTCTTTGTGTAGACCCACCAGTGAGAAATTCATGACTTTGATGATCCAGACGGTGAGGGCCAAGTTGACAATCATTGTGACGAGCAGCAGCAGCAAGAAGAAGTACAGGCACCTCTTCCTCCAGCCGTAGACCCCCACTGGATACACCGTCTCACAGCCCGGCCGCTGGAGGTGCA
Source organism: Perccottus glenii (assembly GCA_024416835.2). NCBI lineage: Eukaryota > Metazoa > Chordata > Actinopteri > Gobiiformes > Odontobutidae > Perccottus > Perccottus glenii. The sequence continues at coordinate 15,779,489 of CM044546.2, read as the reverse complement.
GTGACTGACGCCAGAATAAAGTGCTCCTGGGTAATCTGCAACGCAAAAACACCTCTCTGTCAGCTGACCAGCGAGGACGTGTTAACTAACAGCACGAGCGATCGAATACCTCTGAAATGGCTCTGAAAAGTGTTGCTAAGTAAAAGGGACACAGTGTAAAACTATAGCTGAAGTGCTGGTCTGAGAATGTTTGTTAAAATAATCTAGCAGGAGGCACACCCAGTTTGTTTCTTTCCATACTTTGCTGCTATGATTACATATCTGGCTACAGCAGCAGTACATGCTTTAAGTCCTAAAAGGAAGTAGAAGGAGAGTAATCCATCACGCGGCGTGCCTAAAAGACAAGGTCGTTTGGGTGATGTTATTTTATTAAGAGAGATACCACATTGCCCGGTGAAACAAAGAGGTGGCATGTTTTCATTTCGCCGCAGACACAGGGCTCATCAGTCAGGATTCATCTCAAACTAGCCGGAAAAATAATAAAGATGTACTAAGCAGCAGCTATGGCCTACTTAAAGATGTATTTACTTTGCTTTGTCACACCAAACCCTGCAGCCATGTTTGTTCACAATGACTATCTTGGCAAGCAAACTTCCTGACATTTCAGCCGGCGTTTATGTACCTTACAGAGAAATGATTTGTTGACTTTTAATCATATGCCACAGCTGCTTTCGCTGCTAATTACTTGTTGACATTTTGTCAAACTGCAACCTTGCCGTTCTTATGAAGTGTCAGTGTGAGTGACAGATTCCTGTAGCCAACCTGTTTACCGCTACCCCTCAGGCTCCCAGCTTTATAATGTCTATGCCCATCAGCCTTTCACAATAAAATAGATTGTATACTACGTTCTTTCAGCAGAATCAGACTAACAAGGCCTCTGGATCCTCCAAAATCACTTTTAGCGCACGTGTGTAGGGCTGCAACAACTAATCGGATTAATTGATTATTAAAATAATTGTCAACTAATTAAATATTTGATTAACCGCTATCTGGGGTATTGATAAACTGAAAAATGCCGTGTGCTGAAAGAAGAGGGTTTAATTACAAAGACAGAGCAGTAAATTCACAGGAACAGTGAAAATGATGTACATCTTTATGTGTAAATATATTCTGTCCACTGTGGCATACTTGTAGTTTTGTCTGGTTCAGATTTTGAAAAAATCAATGTGATTTTTAAGCGGGAACTATGAAACGCCTCAAGTTTTTGACCACTTGTCTTTGTTAGTCAACCAGGTCCTCATGCATTTACACTTGCTTCACTGTCTGATTATTAATCAAAAAAAATAATCATCAGATTAATTGATTATAGAAATGAGTTAGTTGCAGCTATACCTAGAAGGTATGTACATGCCTACATGAAACTGTTGTTTAATCCATTCCTTGTGTGGTTGTCTGAAAAAGAATTCAAGCCATTTCTCAGTGACATATATCATGTAGATATGCTCTATGAACCACACATTTAAATGGACAATGTAGTAAAACGTGACGTATATTAAACGGACATTACCCCACTGTAAGTGGCATAATGAATGCATAATAAATTTAAGCTTGAGAAACCTCCCAGATTGTAGAGAAATGTGGCCGCATGAATCCGCTAGCAGGCTGGGATCTGAGATCAGAGCGGAAGAAGATATGTGTCAAGTGCGGGCCGCGCAGCCGAGAGCGAGCAGGTGCTGTTCTCCAGCCGCTCGTGACCGTGAGCTGACAGTGTGAAACTCCCCATCATGGGCCACAAGGCTGGCTGCGCTCTGAACTGTCCCATTCAGCTGTTTGTCGGGATGAATTCATCCCGAGGCCAACTGCCATCCCAGTCTCCTGCATGGATAATGAAGAAAGCAGCGTGGCCAGTCAAACAAAGCAGGATAAACTCTTGTGCAGCAGAACAGTGGTTAATGATGTTCACGGCTGTAGGCAATGTTTAAGAAACACTGAGCTCCTCCCATGGGTTTGAAAGTATGACACTTGGTCCAACACAAAACTTACCTAAAAATGTGCAGCTGTAGACATGAGAAGAGTTAGTGATTCTACTGGCCCAGATCGGCGAACTCTTGACCTTCTTACATTGAGGCTATGGTAGCCATCTTGCCATAAAACAATCTCTTTTTTTATTAGCTTATTTAAAAATGTAAACAGTACTAAAGTAAAAAGTCTGCTTCAGAAAATGCCACCTCTGCTTTCCTGAATTGACTTTTGTGAATACTTTGAAGAAAAATACCGAGACTGTCCTTGGGAGCAGTGCCAATGCATCTTGCTTAGTAAAACTTTAATTGCACAACACACAGGCTCCTAATGGCCACACCTGTGCATGCTTTCCCCAGAGGCGACGCTGAGGCAATAATCCATGCATTAGTCAAGTCTGAAATTCATGGCCCACATGTCTTATTCATATCCACCACGTCATTAGCATATAACACTGATGGCACTCATCATTAGACGCTATGTTTTCCGACAGGTTCTCATTATCTGTGCCAGAGCAAGCAGAGACTTTTTTTTCTCTTTTGCCTCAAGAAGCTAATTACTTTTCTACAGAGGCCTAAATGGCTTGACCAGTGTTTAAATAACAGCTGACCTTACCATGTACATCCCTTTAAGTCTGGATACACCTGCTGTACAACTACTTATTTTACCTGTTTTACTACCCAGGACACATAATCGCACCCTGCCATTGCGGATTCAGATCCTGCAAAAGATTTTCGAAAATAAATCCAAGTGTGAAGCTGAATCAAGATGTACTGCATCAGATCAGACAATGCATACAAACTCTTGGAATTCACAGGATCGCCTAAGACATTCATCCAACTCCAAAGCCTTTGTTTTATCAGAAACTACTTCTGAACATCTAGTCAACAATTTATCATTACACTGTGAAAAAATATAATCATTTACTGGCTTCTTTTTTAAAGCAACAAATATCCAATAGTCCTGTATTCTCCAATTCCAAACCTCTTTAAATGTTGTGTTTGCTTGTGTTGTGTAAGTCTGTTCTCCGATCTTTCACTCCCATCATTCTTTACGTCTCGCCGTCGCAAACACAACTTCATCTACTCCTTAAGTGATTGTTTCCTTGGATGAACACCCCGGGTCACGTCTGCCAAAAAGTGGCAGATGTCTCTCTTGCGAATGGATGCCGTGACTTTGCAGCAAATACAAATGACCCGTAGTGCTGGCCTAGAAATGTCAGCGCTTCCAATTTAACCAGCGATCCGGCTGAGGGACACAAGCATTATGAGAGGTGCTTACACCAAGGCGAAATATAAACTGTCAACGCGCGGTCACACAAGTCCTTTGCAACTTCTCATAACGGTAAAACCACTTCTGTGTTGAGCGCTGACGTCTATCTGTCGCTTTGAAAAGCTTAGATCCTTCAACTTTCTATTTCCAATGTTCTAACATCAATAGAAAAAGATACTAAATAGATGTCCTAAAAGTGATTATTTATTTTTTTTGCCTAGAGCTATGCCCATTCTGGACACATTTAGTCTATTTTCAATCCACTGTTGCCAAGGGAAACTTCAGCACTTGTTAATTTCTATGGCAACCCACTGTTTCCAGCACCAGTGGATTCGGTGATTTCTTTGCAGAGTTTTAATGCATATATTACGCCAGTGGAGTTGGGCCTCCAAAAGCCTGCGTATTCACCGAGCAAATGGAGGAGTGCATTGTAGCTGACGCTTTGTCGAAGTGTTATTTGAGAATGCCGGTCACAGGCACAGCGTGGACAACCCGAGGTGGACAAATCGGGGGTCAACTTTAACTTGTGCTACACTCTTATCGATTAAACGGGGTGTTTGTCACCAGTAGAAAAGCTGTTGTATCACAGGAAGTGGTGGAATGTAAAGTAAAAGTACTTAAAGTAGATTTAACTGGGGATCCTTTAGACTTTTACTTCTCTACACTTTGGAGCACACATGTCAAACTCAAGGCCTGGGCCATTTTTGCATTCCAACCCAAGCTTGTCATAGATGACAAGGGGGGAAGAGAAATGTTTTGCCGAGGGGTAAACCAAAACTGGGCACAGATTCAACTATTGTGTATTGCACTGGTTCTAATTCCAATACTATATTCAGCACCATTCTGTATTATAATCCCACACATCTTTATATACAATTAGTTGTTGAAACACTTACACTAACACATACTTTTACTTATAAATTCTTTTCCCCTTTAGCTATACTTTTACTTGAGTACATCATGCACCTTACAGGCAAATTATGAAATACTACAATCATTAAAGACCTATAAACTTTTCCACTCCAGCGATGAGCAGAGGTTGCTTTCCTCTTTTGTCTCTGTAAAAAAACAGGAGCAAGCTAAAAGAAGTGGAACAGTCCAGATTAAATGTTTTGAGAAAGAAAATCTAGTTCAAGTCATTGCCAATGCCGTTTAATCCTCATCCAAACAGGGCTGTTTGAGCGCGGTAATCAGACCTGTCTGATTAAATTCTCATGTGTTTCCTGTAGGCGCAAGGCAAATGTCACTACCTCAAACACGCCTCGGCCTGAGAACTACTCAGAACCATACAACAGATTTACACCTACTACACTGCACAAGCCTTGATTACATGCACTTTCTATTAATAAACACCCCGACACCTACACAGTAAACGGTTTCTCTAAGGTACACTATAAAAACGATCATCTGTGCACGGGCTGCAGTCAGCGGCTCCTTGTAGAGTTTTCACACGGCCAAATCTAAATGAGTACAGTATACTCAAGTCCCTTTTTAAGTTGTAATCTGACTGCCTGACTGGGGGGGGGGCACTCCTTTGAGGGCTCTGACTGCACACTTACAGATGTATCCAGCCAAACCCAGCAATTACCCAGCAGTCCCTTCCCACTCTTCAGCGTGGCTCATCTTCGTCAATTAGCTTAGAGGCTGATATTCTACATGCTGCTCTGATCAAACAGCTGCAATCGGCTGCCTCTGCGCCGTGTCACCCACAAGGCCTCTAATGAAAGAAAATGAGAAGTTATTAATTCTTCATAATGTTAATCAGCAAATCGGGCTCAGCAGCGCCGGCAGAGTCCCGCTGGGGTGCCTCAGCTGGAGGTAAGAAAAAACATTTGAGTCGCACTAATGGTGGGACAGTGCATATCAATCCATGCAGAGTTTGTCACTTCATACAGACAATGTATAATGACAAAACAGAAAGTCACTATGTCCCAGGTTTTTTTTACCTTCAGGTGGCATTGTTAACTTGTCCTCTTGTTTTCTCTCTGGAGCAAATTTCTATTTAAAAAACACTGTCTGTCCCTTTCCCTTTGCACAGCTGCTCTGGTATATATTTTTAAGCATCGTATTGTCTTCTGTGCATTGAACTATATTTAGTTCTATTCGTCATAGTTGCTTCGTAGTACACAGCCTGGCCCACCGGAACAACACCAAAGGTAGTTGCAAAAGCAACATGGAGGTTGAAAAATATACTGCACCAGAACACTGCTAGAACTTCACTTGGCAGTTACTAATTTCAGTGCAGTCTAAATGTCATAATACAAAAAACACTAATGACATACTATTTAATTTACTTACTGTAATTTACACCCATTACTAAATCTGTGCATGTTTTTTAAAAAACGATAAAAAACAGGGAAAGAAGGAGAAAAATAATGCCTGTGACTCATAACCCTCTATGAAGGTTGTTCTTGTAATGACTTTTGGTGAAGTCACTGAGAAGACAAAGGAGACTAAGGCTGCACGGTATTTTTAAAAACTGACCTTTTCCCCAAGAGCATTAATATAAAAAACAGTATCTCTTTCCACACGACATAACTGTAATAGCTCTCACAGGTTCACTAAGATTATAATAAAATATCCTCCAAAGAACATTGTGACTACTTAAAACCGCACTGTGTAACTTTTAGCCTGTAGAGGGCACTTATCCTTCTCTGATCAACTGCATCGGCAGCAGTAGAGACGTTTAAGACGGAAAGTTTGGAAGAAAGAACATGTCTTCTGAAACAGTAGGGTTTTTTTTGTACAAATACAATTCTGCTAGGGTCCAGTGTATTTATCTATTAGCCTTGAGCCATATATCCCCGTCCCAGTGGCAGGAACATTTTTTTGGTTTCTGTCCAGCTGAGGGTACTGTGTCAGTAAAACAGGCATGATACTACCAATCTCTTGACTTATTTTGACAATATATATTTTTGGGCTAAAAGTTACGTAGGTTGGCTTTAAACTTTCAATTGAAAAGACAGACAATGAGGTTGTTTTCTAGCATGAACTCATAGAGAGGAAGACTCAGTGCTCAATGAAACAGAGGCCACCATCACTGTTTATGTCATTACCATGGATATGCGCATGCTCATTAAAACAACAGGGAGCTCATAAAAAGTTTTACTTGTGTACATGTAAACAAGGTTAAATAGAGTTTCTAAAATAAATGTTTTCAGAAATCCCCACCTCCGTTTGGGCAAGCCATAAGTGGCACTATTCAGAGTTGTAATCACAACACCATGATATTTTGTGTAAAGATTATCATACAGTCAGAAGAATCCATGTCCCATGCCCACTGAAAAAACTCTGAGTGGTAAACAGAATGTATATAATCAACCATCATGGATACCATTGGAGAATGTGCTGCATATTTTGGCCTAGGAACAATTAAGCAATAAATTGTACAGAAGAAAGTCTTAAAAGTCTGGCCCAGCCCCAGTTAAAGCCACATTTTTTGACAGGAGCTGAATGCAACCCTTTAGAAATACATTTATATTGATGTTAGCGTTTCACATTTTGCTTGACGTGAAAATCAAGCTTGAGCGCCGCTGTCAATAGCTGGTACACTTAGATGTGAAATTCAATTTTTGTAGCTCCATCATCATGCGCTGGAGTAACAATAGCTGCGACCGGAGCTTGTCAATGGATTCATCTTGTGCTGCGTGGTTTGCCCTTTCTTTCTTTCTTTCTTTCTGGATGGATGGATGTGCACTTCCCATCTCCTCAAAGCAAACAAGGTAACCCCATACTGTAAGACAGCCCCAGCGGGGATCAAAGATCTCCAATAAGGCCGACACAACAAAAAAGGTCGCAGCTGCTCAATCAAAGGCGGGCGAACATCAGACGCTGTTTGAAGAAGGCTTTCACAAAGAATCTCCTATATAGCACCTCCGCCTTCATAATGTTTGGATACTCAACGTCGAACAACTTTGACCATGACTTTATAACGTCGAGAAAGGGCTTTATTGTTTTCTTCCTTAGAGCTGATGTTGGCACAGGGAGATGATAAACTGCTGATGGCAACTGACAGACACCTCTACACAGTTTTCCTTATACTAATCCAGAGCCAATCCTATAAGAAGCATCCACAGAAACAAAGTACTTACACTAAGTAATCCTCTGTCAGATGTTGCAGTCCGAAGTAAACATTAAAAACAAATCCTAACCCAACTTTTCATGTGGCTACTGTAGGATTAACTACACTTTCCAGGTTTGCCTGATTCAACATGGTTTGAAACCCTGTGATTAACTGCCTATTTGTTGAGTTCTTGGATAGGCTACCACAAAATGTTCTGACTGTTGCACTCCAGTTATTCCTTATTATTCCTTTTTCCATTATTTAATTATTTATTGTGTGTGTGTGTGTGTGTGTGTGTGCGTGTGTGTGCGTGTGTGTGTGTGTGTGCGTGTGTGTGTTTGTGTGTGTGTGCGCGTGCGTGCGTGTGTGTGTGTGTGTGTGTGTGTGTTTGTGTGTGTGTGTGTGTTTGTGTGTGTGTGTGTTTGTGTGTGTGTGTGTGTGTGTGTGTGTGTGTGTGTGTGTGTGTGTGTGTGTGTGTGTGTGTGTGTGTGTGTGTGTGTGTGTGTGTGTGTGTGTGTGTGTGTGTGTGTGTGTGTGTGTGTGTGTGTGTGTGTGTGTGTGTGTGTTTGAAGCCCACTGAATGGACTTGAGTGTGTGAGTGACACCACTGCAGAAAAAAAGGAGACACCATGCACACACTGTACCCAGAGGTTACAGGCTCCTGTGCTAGACTGGAATGATAATGAGAAGCCATGCAGGCGGAATATTCATAAGCTGTCACATTACTCTGATTGTTGAATAGGAGAACGCAGTATAAGCTGTAGTGCAAGTGAAAGATATGTAAAGAACTCCAGGAAGGCACCCTGAGGCTACCTGGTCATGGACTATTAATCATTGAATTTCCTCCTGAACCTGAAGGCTGGAGGAGGTGACAGTTAACATTCATGTAGCCCATAACTTTAATGGAATATAAGCAGAGCTGCACCTGTTGCAGAGGAAATAATAAACCTTTACAGTTAAATTCATAAATAGCTCCAACAAAAATGTCCGTATTCTGATTAAAGAAATTGGACTTTTTAGAGTTGTAAGCTCACCTTAAGCGTTTCTATGTCCAGAGTTGCCGACTGCTCCATGTTACTTCTCATTTGTCATATTTCCACAAAGTTGACAACACATTGTAAACCCGCACAAAAACCTCCGCGCTTCCTCCCTCCCATTTAGAAAAAAAAAAACAAAAAAAAGGAAAATCTTCACAACCAGAGGCTCGTTATTTGAGAGTGAATATCAGCAGAGTGGTCTCATCGTTTGAGTCGATGTAGTGGCGCTGACAGGCTTCTGCTGCTCGCTATTGGTCCAAGAAGCGACTAAACGGCTGCTCCGCTTTAAAAAAGAGAGCGACTGTCGAGCTAAAAGGTTTTAGGTGTGTTATTTCCGGTAATGGGCCGTATTTCGAAATAAAGGTACCAAACATTAACAGATAAGTAACTTGTTAGTACCATCTTTTTCTCATTTCTCTGTTCAGTCGTTTTCTTTTCTTTTTTAAGACAGAGGTATGTTCATGTGCAGGTATAAAAATAGCTTTATTTGTGTTTGATTCAAATAAATAATTAATGCAATAAATAATACATTATAATGCTATAAATAATACATACATACAAGAAATTGACCTATATTTGAATTGAAGAACATGTACCCCTGCCAAAACTAAAGGCCATTCATAAAGTGTAGGATAGTCAATGGTAATATTGTGCTGTTCCTGTGTTAGCAAAAAGATGAATTAAACTTTTCTTTTAATTTAAAGTCTTTAAAACACATCACAAAACTAAACACAATTTCTGGTTCAATGAACCTTTATTCTTTTTGCAATGTTGGTACTCCCAGGGTTCTTCCAGCTAGTAGCAGAAAGTTGGAGGAGGCAGATGTGCCTCTTCAGCTGGCCACTGGCATCCATTGGCGACCCACTTGAAGTACCTCTCTCGTGCTTTTTTCTTTTCCTCCATATCCAGCACCCATTTTGGTTTGGGTTTCGAAGACTCAACAACGTCAGGCACACGAGATGCTGAATGCCCGCTGGAAGTGCGTTTTAACTTTGAGGCAGAAGGCCCAGCTTCCACGTCCTTGTAATCAGAGTGGGGAGGAGATGAGTGTTTTCGTTTCCGGGACACCTTCCTTGGTTCGCGGCTCTCCCTCACAGGTGAACGGGAAGTGCGTGGGATCTTTGGGGCTGGAGTGTCAGGTGTATAAGTGCTGCTGCCACGTTTCTCAGCCACCTTCCTTTCTTTCTCAGCTGAAGAGATACCCCTCTTTGGTCCTGCAGTGGATGCCTTTGATGCAGAAATAGAGGATCGGCCATGCTTTTTGAACGCTTTCCTTGATTCCTGAGGCGCTGAAGGAATAGCGTTATTTGATGCTGGGCTAAGAGTGCTCAGTGTGTGAGTGGAAGGGAGACAGTGCTTCTCCTCCACTTTTCTTGGTTCCTGCATCACTGCAGACATGGTTGTGCAGGAAGTGCTCTGTATCTATCAGAAAGAAATATAGAAAGTTAGTGTGTTATAACTGCTTTTAGATCATTGTCTTTGGGCCCTGCTCAGTTGATGGGATGTTTTTTGGGTGTGCTATGTACCTTTGAGGCAGATGCAGGTTTGCATGGGTTATCCACCACTTTATTTGGCTGATGGACCATTGTTTGGGTTGTTTTATCCACTGGTGGGCACGTAGCCCTCGAACCAGCCTTAGGAATGCCAGTGCATTTATCCACTATAAGTGGTCCCTGGGCCGGTGAGGTCTTTGCCCTCTGTGGTTCTGAACTGCTCTTCATCTGTAAAGAAGAGGAGGATATATGGTTTCAGGGATTTTTCCTAGCACTTTCCTTGCTTCTTGTACCAGTTACAGGATAGTGTTCCTATAATGAGGCTACTGCCTTTTACCTTAGAGCTAACAGTCTCCAGAATCCCTCTTGACTCCTGGTCTGTCAACAGGATGGTTTTGTTGACCACATGGCGAGGAGTTTGCCGTATCTTGGAGCAAATAGAAGCCAAAGTATCGGCAAAACTTGGCTGCTTCCTTGGCTCCTTGGTTCCTGAAGGTGCGCCAGGACGGGATCCTGGACCCACTCTAGCAGCATGATGATTCTTAGGCCTGATCCTGGACTCTATTATTTTAAAAGCTTTCAAGCTTTTCTTCATTAGAGGAGCATTGGAGCTCTTCACAGGATCTTTGGTTTTGGCATGCTTCAGCTTCTCATTCTCTGGCGATTTCTTACCAGAGGAAAGGCTTGAAGGTGATGCTGCGCGGCTCGAGGACGGGCTGGACACTGGAGATAGCAATGACATCCAGGAAGATGGAAGTTTGAGGCCATCCACAAACTCTGCAGTGGAGGCCTCAGCTTTAAAGTACTGCCTGTCCGAGGGGTCGCAGCTGTAAGAAGTTGGAACAGCGACCCTGCGCAGAATCATGTGTATGCCAGGTCGATCTGGACTAGACGTGAGAATCGACGTCCATGTGTAGCAGAGACTATCCTCTGTAGTCCGTTTGTCCATCTGAGGACACAGAAGAAAATCTTTCAGATACTGCTTCACATCACATCACAGTCTTATTGCATCCTTTTCTTAAGTTGACACAGACGTTTATGAAATCACGTTTACTTTACTTTAATATTTAAGATGGCTTAAGATTTAGTATAAATCAAATAGTATTTCAATGCAATTTTGTTAATTTAACAGAAAATCCTTATTTTGTTACTACTCTGACAAACCTCAGCATAACTCACTAATGCAATATGTTAAAATGACTTCAAATTATTTGTCAGTATTCTCATTAGTATTAATAAAGAAAATAAAGTCAACAATTAAAGAAACAATGTAAACTGTATTAACAAACCATTGAGAAAACTTCTCAGTTTTCAGTTGGTCTTTTTTCCTTGTTTACAATACGACTGGATTGTGAAAAGACTGATATACTGAGTGCTGCCCAGTTCATTTTGTCTTGGACTTTTATTGCAAATTAGAAAATATGAATCAATCCCCCAATACACATAAGATAATGAGACAAGATAAACACAACACTGGCTTTTCAACAAATCCTTGACAGTTTTTTGTTCATTTCTGTTGTATTCTCCGTCCGTCAGGTAATATCTGTGTCATTTCTAAACACAGGCCACATATCCACCTCTTATAATAAGTGTTTTAGTGCAAAAACACTATTTATTTTATCAGGACAACTAAGAGATTAATGAAAAATCAACTATTTTAACAAACTACATGTGTTCAAGTATAGTGCTTTGACACCAAAATGCCCATAAAACAATTTAAAATATTAAAATAAAACATAACCTTACTTTTTCTTCACTGTGGTGAGTTCAAGAGAAGATACGTTGAAGATAGTTTTGTGCAAAAGGTTTACAAACTGTGTGTGTCTCAGTGCTGAGTTCAAGTGAGCTTTTTCTAACTTTCTGTCAGAATTCTATAAGAAGTTCTTAGAATGTTACGTCACGGTTGCTAGGAGTGTCACTTGGTCTAATTAATGCATAACCCATTATTACGTTTATTTGAATTTTCGGTTTAGTAGTGGTAAATTCAGTTCACTTGACACAAATTTTTAAAAGCTGTTATAGCACAAGTAGGACGACTATTAGGTGGTTTGAATTATTAATTATTATGTCAATAAAAAGCCCCATAACACAGAGACCGCTAAAGTGCATTTTATTAACACAATATGTAAGGCAATATGTGGCAGATCTTTTTGATTCATTGATATTTACTGTTGTTCGCCCTCTGCAGGACACGTGTTGACACTACAATGTCATTATTTATTTAGGTTTTTATTTTATTTTTTGTTTTTATTTTTGGTCACTGTTTATTTATTTTACTGAAATATTTAAAAATTTACCTCTGAATGAAATATGTTTTGCAATTTCAAGCTAAAACATTATCCCATTGATTTACAGTATGTCTGTGTCATTATTTACAGTAGTTTGACATTTCAGAAATACAATTAAGCAATTGGTCAAAAATTGACAAGACAATAAGTAATACACACTGGGCAAATCTTACCAAGCCACACGTACCTACAGACATGTTGACAGTTCATTATAGTAGACAGCAGAGGGCAGCAAAGGTTCAAGCTTTCATTTCCATCCAAATCAAACTCCATCATCTCTGAGCTCCGAGTCTGGAACAGGAAAAATAATCAACCGTCGATAAGAAATCCGCTTCTTTTTTAAAGATGACAGACGCCAACAAGCTAATGATGTCTCAAAAAAGGTCGGTACACGTTTCTCTTTCTAATAAATATTTTAAATTCAAGCATTAATTTTGGTTCAATGAGGATAAAAATGCGTTTGTACCGTGATCATAATTAGGTTAGAGCTAACAGGATTATTCTCAGTTTAATAAAGATGTCATTTCCTGATTGTGTTACTTGTGTTTGTTGAAGATGCATTGATAACAACAATTCTCTTTCTGTGCAGTGCTAAAATCGCAGCTGGTGCCGTGGTTTGTGTTGAGAGTGAAATAAAAGGAGATGTGACCATTGGTGTGGATTTACTTTCTACATTCTCCCACCACGTTAAATGGCATCAGTCTTTTCTAATGTGATGTGTTTTTGTGCAGGTGCTAGAACAGTTGTCCACCCCAAAGCTCGGATCATTGCAGAAGCAGGTCCCATTGTCATCGGAGAGGGCAATCTCATCGAGGAGCAGGCTCTGATCATTAACAGGTTGTGTCTATATTTCAGTGTTAATACAATATCTCAATCTTTTTCACTTGAATCTTATATTTTTTTATGTGCAGTTATCCAGAAAACATCATGCCTGACTCAGAAGGGGTTGAACCAAAGACGATGACAATTGGCACCAACAATGTCTTTGAAGTTGGATGTGGTATCCTCATCACACCTTTTAGTTTAGTATCTTGTAATAGAAGTGTGGGCTTTCTAAGATCCTTAATTGTTGTAATTCTTTGGGATGTCCACCAGAGTGTACTAGTAAGCTATTATTTCAATGTTTCAAAAGGATGTACCCTGTCCAAGAGTAATAAGAGGGTTGTTTTTAAAATATTATGGAAGATTTTATACAATATACAGACAATCCTTAATACTTTACCCACAGTCTCTCAGGCTTTAAAGATTGGGGATAACAATGTCATTGAATCTAAAGGTAATTTTAACTGTAAAATACATCAAACATGTATATATTTTCTCCTAATATGACCCGGGCCTTATGTTGGCTTACAGCTGATCTTGGTAGAAATGTGGTCCTGACCAGTGGCTGCATCATCGGAGCGTGTTGCCAGATCAACACGTGCGAGGCCGTGCCTGAGAACACCGTTGTCTACGGCTCAAACTGCATCCGGCGCATCCAGAGTGAAAAGCCGCAGGTCAGTGTACACACCAGAGCTGGGTTTTTGACTCGTGCCGTCTTGTGTACAAACACCTGTAACCTGTGTTGTTTGTTTTGTTTACTCCGCAGCCTCAGACTCTGCAGCTGGATTTTCTCATGAAAATTCTGCCCAATTACCACCATCTGAAGAAGACAGTGAAAGGAAACGGCACCCCAGCGAGAAGCTAATGAGAACTGGTTTCATTCTGCAAAGCTCCAACACAAGACAACACAAAGCTCACTTTTTTACCTTACTTTATTGCACTTTTAAATCATGTTACTACCGTTCTTTCTACATTTGAGACTCTAATATATTTTTTCCAACCATCTTGCACATTTTTCTGTGACATTCTTTGATATAATTTTGACATAAAGCTGTGCCAATTATGAACAATATTTATTTTATTTATTGCAGAAGATGAAAATGTCACAAGGACAATGCAATAAAGGTTGCATTTAAGTGGAGAGGGGTGTTTTTGCATATTTTGAGCCACTACGAGGTGCTATTGAGCAACTTTATTTCTGCTATGAAGCTGCTTTATTTTCAAGATTATATTAAAACGCACTATTTTAGATGTTTTTAAATTGACAGTAAAAATGACAAAGTTACTCCATTATATTTGTGCTAAGATGATTTAACAATTTCAAATTGTGTTTACTGAACTAAAGTGATACCTTGACGACTTTGCTGTGGGTGTGGTGTGGATTTGGTGATTTGCTTGTTCTGTGCCGTGCCACCAGGGTTTGCCAAATTGGTGCCATGGGTGCAGGGTAATCCCACAGAGCCTGGTTTAATGTAACCCACTCGGGCGTGGTTTTCCTCTTGCTGCTGAATAAGTCGGAATAATGCCCCCTCGGACTTATTGATCTGATTCACCAAAAAATATAATGTTTCAGTGTCATATTAAACAGGCTCAAGGCCACTTTAGTGAAGGGTTAGTGTCACTCGGCGGGTAGGGCACTGCACACTACAGCAGCTCCCTGTCGGAGGCCCACAGCTGGTGTTGCACACTGCCAATACTCATTTGAACATGTCACACTGCAGTCCCATCAGGAGTCCACGTCAACCAGGGGCTAATTATCCCAGAGCTGGGGTGCAGCAGGGGCCACGTCCAGGTCCCTTTCTGTTGTCACTTTTTTTCACCCTTTACACAAACATCCCTCGTTTTATTTTTGGGTGTTGGCCAGTGCATCAGTTTACTTTAATGTGACAAGAAAGATGTATGCGCTGGCACAGTTGCATGGAAGTGAAGAGTGACGGGGACCCCATGGGGGAGGTAGAGCGTGGTCTTTGGTGTGGTTGGGGATGGGCTGAACGGCTGCGATGATAGCGACTCATGGTGAGAGTTTGAAAAGGAAGTACAGCCGTTGTCCTATTATTAGCAGCAGTTATTTATACATCCTTTACTGTACAGCAGTGAAACTAAATTATACAGCCTCTACTCATTTGTTACACAGACTCTTGTATATCACAGTGGTATTTGCTCTTCTTTTCATATGATTATCTCGAGTGAATATTTGTCTTGGATACAGTGTGCGCTGTTCTCCAGGGAATCAATAATATGTTACCAAATAAAGACAAATGAACAGGGCTTGAGTTTTTATTGCAGAAATGTCTACCTAGAGGAAGCCAGGAAGAGCAGTATTTGTTTTAAGTTCTATCATTTACTAGTACATTCAGTTCTAGTTCAATGTGACCAGTCAGTCATGTTCAACCAGGCTAGCAGTTGGTTTTGGAGGATAAAGGCTTTTTGACAGCTGACCTTTGCATCCAAGTCCGGTCCCCCTTTGAAAAGTGCAATGTGACCTATAGGCCATAGCAACTTTAGTTGTATTTTCCAGAGAAATTGTTAATTTCATTGCAACAGGGACCAAAATGACTAGATATTATATATGGTCACAAGAAACATCCCGTTTACAATGAAAAAAAAAAAACACTTCAACCTTTTCTTGTTTCTCTGCACAACAAAGCCCATGCTAAAATGCAACGCATTAAAAAAATTTTTTAACCTTTAGAGAGAGAGAATTAATTAATTTCTTTAGAACAGCGCATAATGTACCTTAAGCCAGAGCAGAGATTCTTGTACTAGATTATAGTTTAACAGCTAATTTCCATCTGTAGTCCTATATCGTGTTTTTGGTGGTAGGAGAAACCAGAGTACTCGGAGGAAACATACGCAGACACAGGGAGAACATGCAAACTCCACACAGAAAGGCCCTGCCCTGGATGGGAATAGAACCTAGGACCTTCTTGCTGTGAGCCCAGAGTGCTAACCACTCTGCCACCGTGCCGCCGTCATTTTAAAATTATATATTTACTATAGTAAATAAGTTACAACAACTAACAAAGAAAACAGCAGGTTAAACAGGTTAAAGTGCATTAGTATAAAGTGCATGCTAGTTTGTACTAAAGTGCATCATTGAGAACACAGTAACTGTAAAAAACACAGGCACTAACCAATAGTCTCACATTCTCTATTTTTTAAGATTGAATGGAAATTTTCAAATAAAAATCTGACTTCTGATAGTTTCAGATCAGACTGTAGCGTATTCCACGCATTTCCTCTTAACCTGCTTCAAAGCTATTTTAGACCCACTCAACACACTCAGCATTACAGTCCATTATGAAGACCTGTGTCAACATTTGGGAATTCAAGCCTGGGAGACATGCTTAACATGGTTTGTGCTCTTGACTAAAACCCTTCCTCTACCCACTGAACCATAAAAGCTTAAGTGTACATTTAATGCCACAGACTTTCTGCCTCCCTCTTTCTTCCCTCTATACCTCACAGGTCTTTCTTCCACATACGAAAGGGCACAAAGGTGGTTTGGGGCGCGTATGTTTTTGGCTTGTCAAGATTTAACACATGGGGGCACACAGCGACCCCAGCTGTGCCCTTGAGAGTGAACCCACGTTCTACCTCACTAAACAGTAATGCAGCCTATTTAGAGCGAAGAGTTTTCTTTATTCACTCAGTCTGTCGAGTGCAGGTAATTTGTACGAATGCTTTCTTCTTGTTTGTTTATTTGGATGCATTGAACTGCTGCTGCTAATAGCGGCTGCGTTGAGTGTCTTCCCCATTAGTTTCAGTAAAAAAAAAGAGGCATTATGTTTCCTATCAGAGAAACTGGTACAGTCACATTCCAAAAAGATATGTAGTAAATTATCCTGTCAACCAATGTTGATGGGAGAAACTGGAGTACCTGGAGAAAATTCACACCCTGACCTTCTCACTGTGAGGCTAACCACTGTGCCCAACCTAGAATTTAAAGCTAGGTTTAAAGCTAAACTACGGCTGTGTCCAAATCTTCTTCCTAGTCCCTAAACCCGCAATCACTACATAGTGCTGCACTATATAAAGGACTATACAGTGCACTCAATTACTGAACTGTTTTAGACACTACGTGCTCGTTTTCTGTTCCCGATTAGTCACATGACTCTGGCATACAAAGAAAAAGTCAGGGCAGGGCTTTTCTGTGTGGATTTTTCATGTTCTCCCCATGTCTGCGTAGGTTTACTCCGGGTATTCCGGCTTCCCCCACCACTATACAGTAGACATGTACAACATGGGGCCAGGACACCTCTGCAAAAGAGATTTATAATTTCAGTGGAACTTTCCTGGACAATTTTGTAGAAATCTGTGTTACTCTTACATTTTGGTGATTTCTTGTCCAAAAGGTTATATTGCGATATATTGACCACAATTGACTGTTGAAAAAATTATAATAATTTGAGAAAATTGAGAAATGGCTGACATTAAGTAAAAACAATCTAAGGTTTCCACTTAATCCAAGTACAACCACAAAACTTTAGTGACACTAAGTCAGAGGCTTGACACCGATAGCGTATGTAGCATAGGCTCTTAACTCTTACTACATAACAATTTACTGCTACAATGACATCACTAAAAGACTTGAAATGCTGCAGATTGTTAAAACGCCACGGAAAGCAAACAGAGCAACTTCAGGCAATTAGAGTCAAACATTAAAAGGTCTTGTATTGTTCGTGTAATGTGATCTTTATGTCACTGTGTGGCTGAATAAACAGAGGTTTGGGGTTGTGAAGAAGCCACTGGAAAAGACTAAGCAAACTAAAACAAAGAGTCAGGCCTCTCATGGCCAATTAGAGCAGGTCAATGTGACCACAAATTGCTCATTAGTGATCTTAAAGGAAGATCAAAGGGCACTAAGCATAAAGGAGGGACGCTATGTATCAGTAAGTCAAAGGAATGGAATGGCCTGGCTTTCTGCCCAAAATGAGAGCCACTTAGGCCGTATCACTCAGACGGGTGAAGTGTGAGCCCATGCCAAGCACGAAGCCAGTGTCAGCTCTACATGCTTGTTTTTACAGATTGCAACATTGTTCTTTTTAAGTTTTTAGTTTTTCTTTTCGCTTGTGGTTGTTTTGTTGGAAGTAAGTAACCGTGACGTGTCGGGCAGTTTGCTGTGCCTAGTCTGCGTCACTGGAATGTAAAAAAAGTACAGAAAAAGACATGGCTGATTGAGTGGAGTGAGAGGACGGCAGGAGGCCTCCCTCAGGGATCCACCGCCGGTCGATACATCGGCGTTGTGTCATCATAGATTCTGGTTTTGCTGCTCATATCAAGCTGGCCTTTTAGCTATGAGTCAGTGATCCAGACGACAATATCAGATAATCTGATTTGTGTCTCAATCTTCAGACCCACCCTTTGATTTTTGGTTATGGTTCTCACAAAATGTTTGAAATACGGTGTGAAGCGAACGCTCTTAGGCCTTTGAAATGCCAGGTATTACAGTCACGCCAAATTAAATAATAATAAAACAACATACTGACTTTTATGTGTCTGAAAAACACAGACATAGAGTTTCAATCAACATTTCTGATGCAAGATATTATAGAAATGTACTGTATATGCACAGGTTTTGTAGTTTTTAATGAGGCCTCATAATTTAGGTCACATATTTTGTTGTTAGGCACTAAAGTGAAGACATTATATAGATTTGTAGACTACATATCTTGCATTCTGGTTGGTACATATCCCTAGTTTTAACCATTTTGGAAATCTGACTCCAGAAAAACAGCTAGTTAGCAGATACGCCTTGATCCCCTGAACTAGCACTCTCCTGATAACCCTCAGATATCTTCATGTAAGCCTGTACCATGTCAGAACTTGCTGATGTTACCCAGGACACCGTGACCAGACTGTCTCCTAGCTGCTCCTCTTTTCTCATTTCTCCTACTTGTGTGTGTTTTTAGTGGGGGGCCCAGGCCCGCCCTCCCTCCTTCTCCGAGCATCAGACCACACAGCCCAGCCCTGAGACCTGTCAAACACAGATGGGACATCTCCCCCCCCCTTCCTTTCTTCCTCCTTCCTGCTCCTCCTTCCTACCTCTGCGGCCCCCCTCCCCCCTGCTCCCTAGACTCCAGCAGGAAGCTTTGATACAGGGGTGTTGAGCAGAGAGGGGAACAGTTCCATTTTTATCTGCTTCGAAGACTCCGAGACGCTCCTCCCTGTTCATCTCATCCCAAAATGCTTCTTATCAGCATAAAACAATCTGCAATGTCCCGTCTTTGTGTTTCAAAAAGCAGTGCAACTGATACAGGCATGATCACAAAGGGCAAAGAGCAGCCATCTCTGTGACCAATCCACAATGACTGTTTTTCCTTCTTTAGTTGTTTTTTTTAATTTTTTTCTTTATTTTTTTCAGGTGCAAGTTCAGCAAAACTGACTTATTCTTTTTTGTGCACTGGCTGTCATAAAATGCAAGCTTCTGTCCTGCGCAATAAACGTCACACAACATATAGTCAAAGGCCCTACTGTCGCGCCGGCTCTGTCAGCTCAAAAACTTTTCATCCTCAAATTCAAAGCAAAAATGGATGCTGAAAATAAATGTTTTGAAACAAGGGAGCGTTCAAGGCTGCCTTGTCACCTGATCGCTGCTTTTAAAGCCTTTTTTCCACCTTCTTCTGTAGACGATAATAGGCGTGCCAGTAAACTTTTTAGTGTTTGCACTACTCTTTTGTTGTTGAGACATCACTTCCATGGCTGAAGGGCCTGGCTGTTTCCTCACTCATAAATCATACAGAGTCCATAAATCATACAGTGTTAGGTGCATTAGTCTGACATTGTACCACAGTAAAATCCTGGGCCCTTTTCAGGTGTTAGTCATTGTAAATCTATAAACGCATCTTAATGTAACATTTTGAAAGAACAATTTGCCTGAAACCACAAAACCTCTAGAGCTGTGAATGTGGCCATGTAAAATTTATTAACCATCGAGCTGATATAATTGTGTGTCTTGTGCTGTGTATCTGTGCAGATGATGAATCATGTTAAGTGCTGTGTTTCAAGGCGTGGAGGCAGGGTGAGACAGGAGAGGACTCATGCCTGAGTGTGCATGCTGAGCGGGGTAACAAGACACTGTGTGATGCCAGGGCGATGACAAAAACCTCCAGGATGACATGCAGCTTAGTTAACCTTTAAACACAGAATGTGGTAAGGTATAGGGCAACTGGTTATTTTTTAAACACTTCCATATGTGAGTTACATAAGGCAATAAACAGCTGACGTGTGACGTACAATATAAATGACATGTAAAGACAACCCTTTAAATTATGTATAGTTTTAACAAAACATCTCAGATTTAGTATTCATTTCTCCTCAAAGTAAAGCAAGGACATAACTGTTGTCGCCTGTGATTTTTTACTGTAGTCATTTTCAACTCTGCCGCAACATATCTGAATAAATGCAATAGTAATTAGTAGTTATAGTATAGTAATTTAGTAATAAATAGTAATCATAGTTTTTCATATGTATTCAAGGAACAGCCCATACTGCCATTCTAACTGCATCTAAAGATAAAAGATTATATTTGCACTAATCTCATAACAAATTGGTTAGTTTAATTATTAATTAAATATTGCTTATTACTGTATATAGTTAACATATCAGGTCTAGGTGATGAGGGACTTTTCTTTTAATGTGTTTGCAGAGCATGTCAGCTATCAAAGATTTCCCCAATCCTTGCATTTTCTTTTTCATGGGCTCCATTGCATCACAATTGTAGTATGCCTCTGTCCATCATTATATACAGTCTATAACCATTAAAACATTAATACACACTAAACTACATTCCTGTTTATATTCATTCATTCACTTTCTTCCATTTAGTCCTGTTAGGGGTTGAGGGGGCAGGAGCCTATCCCAGCAACTTTGGGCCTGAAGCGAGGTACACCCTGGACAGTGGCCTGCTAGTCGCCGGGCTGCTGACCTGATCCCGTTCATTATAGATATTTAATTCTTCTTAGTCTTACTTTCACCAGTGCAACTGGGTCATTGCACTTAAAAATAGCTACAGCTTTGCAGTGAAAGTGATAGCTTCCTCAACAAAGATCAGCTACTTGTTTAGGGATTTTAGTGGGTAGATTTCATTAAAAAAAAAAAAACAATTGTGGAAAGACACAACTGCTTCTACCTTCAGGCTAAAATTGCACTTGTATCAATTGTAGGTAAGAACAAAGAAGATATGTATATCTATCTGTCCGCCACGAGACAGAGCTGCTATTGAAGGAAAGCTGCGGTGATTAAAATAACTTTCAGCAGATCCAAAAGGTGATTAGTGATTGGCACTGTTTTTCCGCTGTCACTCTTTTGGCACTTGATAAAACTTGCTAAAGCGCAGCGGGGGGAGGTGGTGGGCGCACCCCGGCCCCAGCCCCACCCCAAAGCCCTCCCCCTCCCACCTTCCTTCGCTCCTCTCCTCCTGACGCGGAGATGGGGAGAGAAGTTTGCCTGCGGCGCAGTCCACTGAACATTTACAGTATTTCAAACGAGGAACAGCAACAAGATCCTCCGCAGAAGCGTCACTGGGAATGCGGGAAAATATCTGACAACACTGCAACGTGTCGCTGAGCTGAGTTTTTCCAGCTTTAAACAATAAACCAGTTTTCACCAGATTGATGTCGCCAAAGTAGTGGGAAGCCCGGGTCAGAAGGACATCGGCCGGACGCGGACTGTTGTCTCTGTCGGAGGGTGCTTTTTTAAATTGGGTCCTGGAGAATAAGGAGAAGAGTAGGCTACAGCGGAAAAGAAAGGTGAAACAACAAGAAGAGTGTAGCCCGAGCGAAAGTGATAGAGTCACAATGAATAACAACAAAACCGAAAAGGAAAACGAACAGACTGAGTTCACCAACCACGAAGAAGAGGTATGTATCCCAAAGCGCACCTGGCGCTGTTGTGAGGTCTGTACTTGACCCATAACGACATCTTAATTAACCTCTTCCGAAAGAAACTATAGTCCCCCAAGAAGAGCTTTATCAGTCGCTAAAGCTGTATAATAAATTAAAATAGACTACGTACTACACTTGTATTGTAGTTTTTATCTAACATTTTTATCTTTTATTCGAGCGTATTTTGGAAAAGATGTGTGATGGGCTAATATCAAACATAGCATAGTAAGCTAGTGTTGCTGCATTTCTACTCTGCCTTTGTTGAAATTTTAAAAAGTAGTGTAAAAGGCGTGGCAATTAAAAAAAAAAATATTTTATTTTATTTTTTTGTCTAGTCAAGATTAAATGACTCTACTGGACAAGAAGCTAATAAGGAGCAACAAATGTTTCCATGGCTAATAAGTCTTTTCTGAATGCCTCTGAACTCAGGAGTAGACTGCAGATACTTAGCCCACCACTTCAGTCTGCTATTGTACCATAAAGCCAGACTTCATACATCACTGGAAAGCAGAAGGCTAGTAAAGGGAATATCTTAGCCTGCGTGAATTAGTTTTCACTGAAGCTAAGGGAGCAATTGAAGTTCAAACAACTGCTGCTGCAACATGTAGCAATAGCTCTTTGTAACCCAGACATAGTGCAGTCAAGTCAAGGAGCAACTCTTATTCTTGTATGATTTAATTACATATTAACTTTGTTCATAAAACGTGTGCCTTACTTTCTGGTGAAGTTTATTTACACTCTTACACAGCCAAGTTTTACTCTGTAAACATTAGTAGAGTTGCACAATCTGGTTTCAGCTCCATATCGGTTTTCTTAGTAAACATATTTGTTGTTCTTTGTATGGAGTGGCTTTCTTTGGGTCCGTGGTTTCTCCAATACGTGCACTGATTTGTTGTTTTAGAGCTCCTCCATCCAGCCAAGTGATGTAAGGAAAGTATATCAGATCGTATCAGTTATTTCTCTTGCAGCAATTAGATTAAGGCCTGCTGAACCGTTCGTCACTTTGTAACTGAATAGTCAAGGAGCCTGATGGAATACCATATTTGGTGCACTGCTGCAAGAGGTTACTATGGATGCAGAATTACCGCCACACAGATGAATGTGGATAGAAAAAAGTGACTTCTTGAAAGGTAATGGGCAATCCTATTAACCTCATGCACCTATTACTTCAGTGACACTAAATAAGAAACTAGTATATATAGAGTTTCACATTTAACTATCCTCTTCTTGTTTGACTTTAAATGCTGTCAATTTGTGAAGAAACTCTTATTTACCACATTCAAAGGTAATATTGTAAGGAGGAATACTGGCCTAGGTTGTGTCCTGTACCGTCTAGACATGGAGTAATGGCCAGAGCAATCTAATGCTTGTGAATATGTTTGGAGGCCATCCAGACTGGCACCATCTTAAATTCACTTGAGTGAATTAACGTTATCTAAGGTTAAACTGATACCGCTTTTTTATGAAACAATATGTTTTGTATGCAGGCGAGGACATAGAGGAAATGTACACTGATGGAAAGTAGCGCAATGACAAGCAGGTGTTTATATTCAGGAAGACACACACATCAAGATTAATGACTAATTTCTAAATACGATACAATGACTTGCACTTTTTCAAGAACGTTCCAAGTTCATCCTCTCTGACTGTCCTGATTTAATTTTATGTTCCCATCTCTAGATTCTGCTCTCAAACATACACAATGTTCCCCA
The DNA here is from genome assembly GCA_024416835.2 of Perccottus glenii. Taxonomy (NCBI): domain Eukaryota; kingdom Metazoa; phylum Chordata; class Actinopteri; order Gobiiformes; family Odontobutidae; genus Perccottus; species Perccottus glenii. The sequence continues at coordinate 15,755,958 of CM044546.2, read as the reverse complement.
TCGTTAAAGCCACCCACTGTAAAACGCTACACTGCTTTGTTCTTAACTAAAGTAATCATAAACTATGAGAGGCAAAGTTTAACAGCCTGGTTGGTATGACTCTCACATGCTGAATAACAACATTCTACCCTCTGTCTGCCACAGTGTAGTATGCAACTCAATGGATCACTGATTCGCACCAGTAAAGCACCGTAGCAGAGCTTCCTTCTCGTGCCTGCTTCATTGCCCAGGCTCACATGCCATCACTAAAGCTTGATGATGCTTAGTGTTTATCAAATGTGGACCAGTGCTCCCCAAACATGGTCCTGCTGCAGATGAGGTATGCAGGCTTTAGTCGTGACAGCTTCTTATCTGGCCGGCTGATTTGATAAGTATTATTATTATCAGGTGTTCTGGATGCTTTCAAGTAGCGTGGCACTCACTGACCACTAATGCGGTGGAGGTGATAAACAACATCTATGTTGAATGTCAAAGATATGTTCTAGCAGCAGTTGTTTCCACACCATATATGGACAACCAGGATAATGGCATGCTTTTATAAACATTCAACTTCAAAGATTAAACTTTATGCTTTATAATAATCCATCAATAATAATTCATTACCATAAGTTACAGTGTTCAACATACTTTGTGACATCACAAGTGTAAGCTAACGTTTCCTTGTTGTTAATGATTGTTTGGACAACACTAGCTACTTATACACATTGTTACCACAATGACTACTAATATTGAGAATGATTATTGTATTTTAGTTTAAACATGGCATCCTTAACTGTACTCCTCTATTACATACAAGTCACAATTACGTTAGCTTTACTTCAGTACATTTCTTCTTTCTTCTTCCTATATTGATGGCTTTAGTCGAAGAGTTGTAGCACATTTTAGAAGTCTCATTATGAGCTACAGTATATAAAGGTGACAAATTCCAGACGTGTTTGTGTTATCATTAAGCCACACAATGGCACATTGCCTGCAGTGATGGTTCAACCTGACGCGCATCGAGGTCACACTTTTGTGGCTGAAAACATGGTGTGTGAAGCGCAGACTTGTTCAGCTTGTGAGTTTGTAGCATGCATCATAAACATCAAAATCAACAGACCGGAGGTGACCTTTGACATCCTCGCTGTGAGTTTCCCTCTTGCTGACTTGTGTTTACGTTGTAGATACCTGTTCATCCTCTTGTACCTCATGGTGCACTGCGAAACTGCAGTATTATGCACTAGTGATCTAATTCAGAAAATGTTATGTCCTCTCCATTTTAATTCTTGTGTTTTCTATAAAACTGTCTGAGATATAAAACAGCACTAGTTTGAACCTTTGTGGTCAACTGCTTCCTCACTGACCGTAAACACCTAAGTGAATCTTTACAAGCGTCTGAAGAGAAACAGAATATCACTCAAGCAGAGTTCAGCAAATGTGGCGTATCTCCCTGGAGTGTAATTGGATTGTGCTTGGCCTGCTTCGGGTATCCATTGGGTCCTCTTCTTCAAATAGCAGGTCATGTGGCCGGCGTGACCTTTTTTGTGAAGAGATGTAGGTGGGGAGCGCTGTCGTTGGAGGAGTAGTGCGACTGGAGCAAAGGGTGGTCCGCTGCATGGCGCATTGGCCTTGTGTGTGGTCCATACGTGTATCTGAAAAGGGCAAGTAGATATATTAACTCTCAGTGACATGAGATGTTATCAGAGGGGAGCTTCAAGGGGTTTGCGACCATGATAGGGCAACCAGCAAAAGTCTTACGGATCATTGACTGCAGCATAGGCAAGCCGTAAAGACATGATAAAGTACTGGTAAAATCAGACAATCAGCTTAACATTTAAATATAAGAACTTCTGTTTCTGATCAGTTGAAGTTTATTTATAAAAGCACCAAGGGAATTATCATCTTATCTTAGCCATTTGTCAGCTGCGCGACGAGAGCTATTTTAAATGACAACAACAAGGCTTAGCGTCAGGAACGGCTGGCAAAAAAGACCGCCTGTAAGAAACCAAGATAGAAAAAAGCCAGACAAAAGAATCAGGTATTGAATATTATACATAACCATGACTAAATATAAACTATAAAAGCTGACTATCACTAAGGTTTTTATTATAGTTTTGAAGCAGGCCTCACTCCCTCAAAGTTCACTTTTTAGTCAATAATGCATTTGTTTATCTTAGCACCTTCATCCATCCTAGCCTCCCTTACTTCTTTATCTCCCTTCCTCCTTGGTTCCTTTACCTCCTTCCTTTCTGCAGACCCACCCTTTTTATCGTGTTCTCTCACCATTTCCTCCAGTCATTCCTCCAGCTTGGTACAGTTCACAATTTGCCACTCGTCATCTACCCCTCCCTTTATTTTGATCCACAACCATTTAAGTCCCACCGGGTCGACTCCCCATCCCCTTATCGCTACATAAGTGGAAAGCATGACCCTGAGATCTCTGAGCACACGGGCCGTTTATGGTCATGGGAAGAGGCCTGAAGACAGGAACCAGCCAGGCAGAACGCTTTAAAGGGAGAAACTCGTCTGTCTGGATATGCCAACTGTAAAAGTTAGCCATGGACAAAACACTAAAGATTAGCTTCAAAAGGTGGGACAATTGCAAAAAGCCTGCCAATGACACAGCCCTGATGCTCTACAGTTGTCAACTAAAAACTGAAAAATGCCTTACGGAAGTGATTGTTAAAAGGATATCACAACCCCTACTCCCTTAATGCAAACACTTCTTTGAGCCTCCCATGTCAAGGGTTTAGTATATGTACGAGACAGCACTCATTATATCATACTTACTGTAGTTGCATTCTAATCTTTTAATTTGTCGAATGAAAACAATATTAAAACTATCTTAATCAACATGTTTTCCGTCCACACCTAACTCACTTATTCCTCATTACAAACATTGAAGTGATTAATCTAACATCACATCATCTAACATCAAAAACAATTTCTGCTCTATTTGAACTTAGTTAAGTACTTAATAAATTTAGTGTACATTAGAAAGTATGTTATAGATGCTGCACATTGCTAAAAAGAAACAGCTTTGAAATCAGGACAAATGGTCATTAAAGGCCAAATAGCAGATTTACCATACTTTTTAATGAATTTCAAGTAGAATGTAGCCAAATCTGTAAAAGCCCTACCCATTGGTTGCAGCCCTAAAAGAGAGATTGCAGTCACTGACCAGGCCGGAAAACAGCTGCATCATCGCAGAAACTCAACATGTCTTCTTGAAGACAAGCAGGATGACTTAAGCGTCTCATGTTTTCTTCTTTGTTTGCATCTTAAACCCTAACCATCTGTGCACCCAACCTCAAAACCAAACACCATAAAGTGTCCACTTGGGCAAGCGGCAACAAAGAGAGCGGAGAGACGAGAACACAGACGTGGCCAATTAGTTCACATTAATGAGCGCTTTGTAATGTTAAGTCTATTCATGAGCGAGCATCAGATAAGGAAACAAGGAAGAGTAGAAGAAACAAGAAAAGGTGTCTTAAAAGTTTTGCAAGACATTTCATAAGTTGGCAGCAAAGACGACAGGCTGATGTGTAACTGACAATGTGTGAACTGTTCCCTTTTACAAACATCTCCCGAATAATCTGAAGAGCTTTTTGAGAGGAGTGGAGGCCTTTCTTTTACTAGAATATATTTGAAGCAAGGTATGAGCAAGTGAAGGAAAAACAAGTGAAGTGCTTGCTTTTCGTAGGCCATTAGTTTTAAATGTCTTTTTAAAGGTTAACCTGTTGGAACATTTACAGACCCTTACCGGACCATAATCGCTGGCCAAGAGCACTTGTGGAAGTGAAGGACAGAAAAAACAAAAGCCTGATCGTGATGTCCAGAGCGTTGCTAACCTCGCAGCTGATCTCTGGCCTAAGCAATAACCTGGGACTAACCTATGACCCCTGAGTCCTCGCTGTGAAACTTGACTCGTTGAACCCGTCGATTAGTGACAAACAGAGTCATCCATTTACGATTGCTTGACACTTTGCGAGCCTGCTCTCTTTCAATCGTCAAAGATGAAGGGAAAAAATGATGCCAACTGTTAGATACAAGAAGAGTGTGGGAGACTGTCAAGCTTTTTATATTAATATCGCTCAACTGATGCAATGACAACTCTACTTGCCCTAAGCTCAGTAAAGCTGCTGGGTAGACTTTGATTTGTGCTGGGTCACAGAGAGAAGTAGGTTTGAAAGTAACTTGTGTGGGTGTTCTGAATGATTCCTTCACAGATTGTTTTTTTTGCAGGTAGTCACAGCGTTGCTCTACGCACAGAAGCGCCATATAAACTTGCTGTACCAAATCAAACGCTGCCAAGGTTAGAGCTGTGTCCAGCCACATCTGGTTTGGAGGACCTCTTATCTATTAACACACAGTCGTACGCACACAGTGGAGGAGAAAGAAACACGTGGTTATCATCTCTCATTGCTGCAAGGTCGTGTCCCTCATTTTAGGACGGTCAAAAAAGCAATTGAAGTCGGAGCAAATCTCGTTGCAAGAAGAAAGTCACATTAAAATAAGGCATTTCAGGTGTTGGGTGAAACCAGTTTAATGTGTCTACAATGCGGACTGAAAAGAAAAGGGGCATGAACTAGTTCTTAAATTTGACAATCAACTTTGGTTAGAGCTACAACAAGCAATCACAGCATTCTCTGCATCTTTAATATGGAATGAAATTAGTAATCAATTTATGATTAGCCTCGTCATATGCATCTTCATGTTCCTTTATCTCTGCTAAGCGTAATGTGAGGTTCTGCCAAACCTACCAAAATAAACCTGCTGTCCTTCGAGTCAGCGCCAGTCATTTATCAGATGAGGCTAGTGTTGAAAAGCCTTCATAGAGTGATGGGGTGTCAGTCAGTAAGGTAACATGCCCAGCTCGAGTTGTCTCCTTATCAGTCCATCAATGTGTGGTTTTTACTTAAGCCTGCCCTTTGTTGTCTTATTTGTTTACTTCTTCTCTTAATTTCTGCTGCATGGTGTAGGGGAACTGTGGGGCCAACATGATCCCAAATTATCTAGGTGTCTTAGCTTGACTTTGTCCAGTTGTGCCAATATATTTTATCAAAGTCCAGTTGTGATCAGACTAGTGCAGTGTTTAAACGATGACCCAACCTAGGGTCTCTGAGCTTAAGATCTCAGAATAAGATGCGTCTTAGGACTTCCCAGAGAAGTAGCCTTAATAGGATCTGATGATTTTTGGCCCGGGGCTTGCTTATGTCGTTGCCAGGGAACTGTGCCTGTCCGCCGGCTGCAAAGCACTCAGCTGGCTTCTGGTCGGTAGGGACTGCTGTTTTTGATCAAAGGCCGGACTGTGTATTGGATGGATGAGCAGGCCATAAATGGTCAATGATTCAAAAGGCTCACACAGAGCAACTCAGCACTATGGAAATGTAGGTATGTGACTCACAAGGAACTAATAAAGCAATGGCTTTAAAACCCTGGCAGAAGGCTTATCTTTGCAGAATCTGCTCAACCTCTGGCTTGACCTGTGATTCGGTTTACTGCATCACAACATCTTACTTAACCTGGTGGCAGCGCGGTAACAGTCTCGCTTTTTGGAAGTGGAAACATAAATACCGAGTAATAATGTAATCAACAGCAGATGTCTGCAAGAGAGAAACAGTTGACACATTTGCTGTAATTCATCCAGGATCGAGCATGTGCAGCTGGACACAACGCAAACCGATCATATATCACAACAGCTGACGTCAGGAAGTCTCTGGAATGAGACTGCACTGACAGTGCCAAGAATGTCCCATTGTTCGAGGCATGTTGAGGACTCATTGTTGAATGTGTTTGTCTTTACTTATATCCAACGCTCAACTGTCTGTTTCCTTCATGACTAAAGACAGTAGTTCAAAGATGAGGTCAGAGATACCAAGATTCTTCCAATGTCTTCCTGTTAGATGTACCCTTGGAGATCATGTCTGGAATGAAACTGCGGTGTGCATCTTTTGAGCTATAGATTAACTCTTTGATATGACTGTAATCTTGAAGTCATACGACAGATGTTTACTCTGAAGTTATTCTAACATTCAGCGCAGACCTTTATCTATGTGAAGTTAAACAAAACTTTAAAAATCTGTTGTTTCTAAAGCGGTGAATGAGTGCACATCCAACATTTTAACTTTAGCTTCTGAAGTCTTTTTTGGCATTTATTCAGGGTCATGTGCAGCTTTAGCAAGAGTTATGTTCACTGAAACTGCACATTTATAATGCTTTACAGAAGAAACAGAAGTGCCTTATTAGAGTCCTCCATAACACAAGTGGATTTTACAGTTATATTGATATTTTCAGCACAATTTACCTGGCCCTTTATCAAGTGACGGACCTGATTGACACCGTCCTGCTCTCACTCACTGTTCTTGCTAACTCCTTATAAGGACGCCCCGCAGAGCACTTATTTAAACAGATCTGCCAGAGACAGAGCCCAGTGACAGCCCAGCAGGTTTTGCCTCACCACTGATAAGATAAGACTGAAGGTGAGAAAGTTGGTGAAGGTGACGTTCATATTTTTGGATAGGCTTGCCAGTGATTACACCTAGTTACTAAGCCAAGCCTCTTTGTTTGTGTGTTGCCGTGTGTTTGGCATCAGCGGTGCGTATCAGGTTACATGTGGGAATGAAGTGTAGTGTTAGTTCAGCAGTTCCTTTGTCCCCTGAGTTGTGAACGCTCTAATGAAGCCGTGAGCGGTGCATCTACTCGGTATAAGTGCATAGCTGTGGGTTTGAGTCTAAATCTGCTTGAAATAGAATGAGAGTATTGAATAAATGATTAGATTTCACATTCAAACACGTATATTAAATTATCAAAGTGGGAGTGCAGGGTGGAGTTGTTAGGAGATGCTCTGTTGCACTCTTGTGTCTTTATTTTGATTTCTCGTGTGCACCATGTATCAACCAACGCCCAGTACTCATAATCATGATTTTCCATTTATTTGCTTAATGGCACAGTTACCAAAAAGCTTATCACAGTAACTTTATTCAATGTTATTTTATTGTAGCACCACAGAGAACAAGTATGTTTAAAAGCTCTGAAAATTATTAACATTTACCAGGAAGGAATTTTTTTTTGGCAAAAATGTTTACTAAAACATTACAATTAAGTGTACACTCTGCAGTATGTGTAGGTTAAAAGGACCTTTTGTCATGACTCTCTCTGACTTGGAAAAGCAAGAGCACTACATTATTTTTGTCAGGCTGCTGCAAGAGCTAACAAAAACTTATAACTTACATATATATATATATATTAATAAATTCTCCAAGCCAGTGAGGAAAGAAAAAAAGAAAAGAAGATTTCTACACCTTTATCACAGCTGTTCCCAAATGAAAAAAAAAAAAATGGCTTTCTTCACTACCAGACCAGTTCATTTTAAATAACATGATGTGACCTCTGGTATCAGTAGAATTTATGAACATTGTTTCTATAATGCATGTATGGACAATGTTTGTGTACGTGTCTTTTTCCAAATCAGACCCACATTTTTCCAGTTTCTTATTTACACAATTGTAACCACAACTGCATTCATCTGAGGTGAGGTGGAATCACAGCATTTCTACCATGTAGCGCTCTTTTGTTTTATCAAATATTTGTATGTATTACTAATACGCCCGCATGGTCAAATGTTGAAACAAGCATTATGGAGTTTGCTTGTTTCTTGGCACTGAATGTCCTGCTTTATAAAACCAAGTTTATTTGCAGGAAATGGAAGTTTTTGTTTCCCACAAGTGACAGTAATGCATCATGTTTATAATAATTACACATTGATGTGGACATTACAGTGGAATGTTATGAAAATTATGTTGCCCAGCCACACTTATACATTTTTTTTAACTGCTTGTCCTATTCAGTGCATTCTCTCCATAGGTTTATTCTTTTTACACAGATTACAGCTGTATGGTATCTTTTTCAGATATGCACACTTGAGGGAATGTGTGCCCTAATAATGTGCAAATGTTGGTTTAAGATAGCATAGTAAAATTTTTCTTTTGTCAGACCTCACCTGCCGTGCACCTGAAGTAAACGCTCTGTTAATTCAAAACATTTCTTTGACTAAAAGTACCTCTGGCGTTGTCGTTTTGTCACTCCCAGCGTGAGTTTCTCAAGACTCACTATGCACTACAATAAATAAAATCTTTCTTTCTTAACATATACATTGTAATTTCCTGGCAATGCGAAGGTCACGTTGCAAGTTGAAAAGTTCAAATGTAAAATAGAGGGTAGAGCTGCAAGGGAGGACAGCCATAAAACTTGCTGTAGATTACACAGAAGAATACAATGCACTTAGTGAAAAAGGTTTGAAATAGGGATGTTTGTGGAGCTGAAAGACATTCCTATCTGTATTTGAGAAGTCTGTATTTTGCCATAAAGCCAGCACTGGGAACTATTTAGCTCTTTTATCCAGTGTCTTCCCTCATAACCTCATTTGTTTCTGTCAGGTATCAAGGTGGCTATTTATAACTAGTGGAGGTTAATGAAAAATACATGATCTCTCTCTGTCTTCCTTAGGTCCGAACGCTATTTGTCAGTGGACTACCTCTGGATATTAAGCCGCGGGAGCTCTATCTCCTGTTCAGACCATTTAAGGTATGTTTGTATGTTTTAAATGGATGGGCGCAGCTATTCTTAGCCGCTTTCTTTCCACCAGTCAATTGGACCTCCATTAATGGTGATGAAATAAACGGTAATGGAAATTCTCCCGAGGTTCAAATGCCTGTGTTCCTAAAGCCGAGGTTCAATCACATCTTGATCCATGGGAAGCTTCAGTACGTGTCTCATGGAAAAATGGCTCTGTGCCCTGACCAAGACTCAAAAAAACCAAAACAAGACTGTTTGTTTCACCTCAATATATTTTGTCCCAGCACAAACAGCGGGGCTCACGTTAACGTACGCGGATGCTTTTTTGGACCGGCGCCCTGGCATAATGCACTTTAATGGAACAGGAGCTGCACGGTTAAAATGAATAATGGAACAATTGCTATGCATCGAATCACTCACTTAGATAATGCTCGCGCCATGTACTCATAGTAAATGACCTGTATCATCAGCGCTGAAAGCAGTAAAAGACACAATAATCCGCTGCATATGGTCCACATTTATTTTTCAAATACCTGACTGATGTTATGCAAAGAATGCCAGAGTTTAGGAAATAGGTGAATATTTGTTTTTTAGAAGAATCAAAAAAGTACAAGCAACCTGCCTGCTTTTTTTATGATTTAAGTGAAACCAAAAAAATGCCATAGCAACATGATTGGACAAAGCTTTCCAGTATGCGCTAAACATGATTATCTATTTAAATCTTTTACAGATCCTTATAATCATTATAAAAATAGCTGTCAATGTTATAAAATTATCAAATTCAAGAAAATAATATTATTTACATTATTCAACAATTCTCAAAAGATGCTTTTGAGATGCTCTTAAGCCCTACTCAAAAATAAAGTAAAACAAACATTTTTTTCAGTCTTTATATACACTCATGGCAAATGTTGCAGAGCTATCTTACTCATTGGTTCTAATGAAATTATTCTGCCTTATAAATTTTGTAATTCTTTTCTTTGTTGCAGGGCTATGAAGGTTCATTGATAAAACTCACTTCAAAACAGGTATGCTTCAGCACAAAAACACTGATTAAAAAATAGGTCTATTTTTTCTGCTGCTTTACACAAATCGTCTTTATCAACACCTTTAGAATTATCTTCTTTGCCGGCTCTTTTCTCTTTTGCATTTTCAATCTGACTGTGAAGGATTAGCACTTATCGACAGGAAATACCTGGAATAGAAAGTTTACTTGAAGGGGGAAGGGTGGGCAGAGCGTTGCACCAACTTGCCTTTGGCAGTGGGATACTCGCTTGTAGTCACAGACTGTCTACTCCGGTGGGATGTGCGGAGACGGGGAAGAGAGATGGGCAAGAATTTTTGAGGTGTCAAAGTGAGCGTTTTGACAAGAGCCGCACTGACGCTTTAGTTTTGCCTCGAGGGGCGCAGGACTGAAAATGAGCTCAGCTGGCAGGTGTCCATGTTCAGAGTTAAGCAATTTAGCTTCATGTCAGAGTACTTATTAGCACATTAGGCTGTATCCCATAAAGACGTGACATACTCATTAGAAGGGTTTAAGGTGGTTTAGACCGAATATGCTGAGTGTAATACCTAGAAAAACAAAGAACAAAGTAAGAGTATTTTTCTTTTTGCAACCAGATCCTCTTAAATAGTAGAGGATGGGTAAGTTTTTGCTTGTTTTGTGGTTCACTGTTGGGTAGCTAATTATTGTCTGTTTTAAAATGATTTGTTTTAGTTTTGTGTTATCCTTTCTTAGAGACAGTTGCAAACAAAAATTATGAATTTACATTTTGTCAATGTGTCTTTTCTGCTCACTTTTCGGAAGCAACAGCATTTGCTAGTATTAGTTTATTTGTTATCTACTAGGGCTATGACTAGGTAATAGTTAGCAGACTGTGGAGGTTCATTTTTTGGGGGTTAAAATCATCTTTCTATTGTGTGTGTGTGTGTGTGTGTGTGTGTGTGTGTGTGTGTGTGTGTGTGTGTGTGTGTGTGTGTGTGTGTGTGATTTTTAAAGCAAGGACATTTAGACCATTTCTTACACTGGTGGCTTTGTTTTTCAATTTCAAGCCTCAAATAAATGTTGCCTCTATGCTCACTGAATCAAGGGGTGGGGCATTACACCTGTCAATCACTAAATTGAAGATGGAATCACCAATTGGAAGTTGACTGAGTGTTGCCGCTGCAGTGAGTTGCTGGGGCTATTAACTGGACGGGGACCTTCTGTGTGGAGTTTGCATGTTTTTCTGTGCTTGGGTTAATTTTCTCTAGGTACTCCAGTTTCTCCCACCAAAATCATTCTACTTGGTTACAGCAGCCTTACTCTGGAGTTATAGTGAATAAACAAAATAGAAAATGTGGACTATGCAAGTTTGGTAATACGTGTTAATGAATAAGACATGGTCTGTGTTTAAACTCCTCACCCTGCTTCACAGCTTTGAAATCACCATTTTCTACTTGACAGATGTCAACTGATCTGAGCTGGTCTCACACAGCACCTCACAACATTACTGTGGGCCTCCTACAACTAATGGCTGTGACAAAGCAAACTAAAATCCATTGATCTTTCTTATTTTTCTGTCAATTGACACAGAGTCATCTCCATATATAGCAAGAGCCAGAGCCTTTCTATTTATATTCTGCTACACTTCTTCCTCCTGACGTCTTCACATACTCCGTCGTTGTTTTTCTCTTCTCTCCTTCTCCTCCTTCTTCCTCTCCACTTGTACAAAATTCCCATAACCCTGCCATGCTTTTCCAGATCACAGGCAACAGCATGACCCCATGGGAGCAACATGTTTAGAGAGTTTCTTTCTCTATTCTCACTCTGCAATAATATGTTGGCTTTTTATGTGCAACAATAGGTAGACAACGCAGCACTTATATTTTTGTTTTCTTGTGGAAGCGGCTCTAATGGGCTTTCATGGCAGAGCTTGAAACAGGTTGTGAAACAGGTCCATGCCTAGGCTCTTAAGTGATGTCACCGTTTTATTAGATGCACTGACAGTCTTGTACAAGGATGTCTTTAAAACCATTATCTACTTTGCTTCTTTCATTTTCCCTCTCTTTCCTGCCTCACTCTCTTCATATTGTTTCCTTTACCAGCTTTTCCTCATTGGAAAAGTATCTCCCACACTCTTCACATGTACTTTCCCTCTCTCATATTGACCATATTTGGGCATAGGGGAGCTGAGCGATGAACTCTCCTAGTAAAATGTGAGTGTCCGGCAAGTATTTCCCTCCCCTTTCTTTCTTTCTCTCCCTGCATAAACAGCAGACGATGGACGGGGCAAAATAAAATAATAAAATAAAGCTACATGTCTATGTCACTCAGACAGAAATGCCGACTCAGTATTCTGCCTTTAACCATGTTTCTCTTCTCTTTTGTTCTGTCTGCTTGCCTCCTGCAGCCGGTGGGGTTTGTCAGCTTTGACAGTCGATCAGAGGCGGAGGCTGCTAAGAATGCCTTGAACGTAAGTGTCATGCCCTCGCCGTGTGCTCCACAACAACCAGCTCAGCGCTTGTATATCTTGTGATGACGAGCTTTTGCATGCATATGGTAAATCTGTCATGAGAAAAAATATCCAGCCTAAGAAAATCTATTTGTTATGTTTTGTTAAACGTTCTATTTCAATCTAGACCATTGTTTTGTGAAACCTGATTAGCAAATCTTTTTATCCATTTAACATATACAGTTAGCCCTATGGGATTCAAAGTTAAATGTAAAAAGCTATTGTTACTCTTGACATAAAAATGTTCAGTTTAGTGTGTCTTTTTACCGAGAGATTGTCTAACTATTGTATGGCTCTATGGAACCTAACCACTGACTTCTTTCAGTAATAAGTATAAGTTATCACTATATAAGACACAAAACACAAACAATTTCCTAAAGTAAACAAAGTTTGACAGTAAAAATTGCCCATCCTACTTTTAAAAAACATTGATGCTTCTTAATTAGGTGTTACATCACACTGCGCTGGTAAAACTTACTTTAAGTTATTTTAAAAAATCTAAGCAAATGGAAGGTTTCTCTTTAACACTGACAAAAAAATATTGAAGTAAAAACATCTGGACTCAGTTTTCAAGGTGAAGACGTTTTGTCTCTAATTCCAAGAGACTTTATCAATTCTTTAACACTGACACTTATATTTCAAAACACCGGTGGTAACTTCCTACTTCTTCAAGTTCCAACTAACGTAGACGCTAATAGGGCAACATTGCTTATACATTGTGGAGTATATTTTACACACACGTCAGTAATAGATACATATGTATACTTGAATGCCTGCAGTGTATGTGAACACTTAAAACAACTTTTCCTTGAAACTTACCCATACATCCTGCAAGGCCACTGACTTTCAGCACTGGAAAATTAGCTTTTCTTCCACGTATAAATAGAAGATATTGATCTTGGGTTTAATTTTAATCTCACTTATTTCAGCCTCGCCTTGATGAGGCAAATACAAAACACAACCAGTCCTCACAGGGTTTTATTCCTCTCTCTTCAAACAAACTCTCACACAGCTATATTTTGCCATTGTTTTTTTTATTTTTATGTCTAGATATACACCACCCACGTTTCTTTTACGACTTGAGTTCTTATTGATGTTGGAGGATGTTTTATCATCCTCCAAAGTGGGACTGTGACAACTCGAGCAGAGTCGGTCAACTTTCAGATCTCGACATGTCGGTGTGCATCAAAGGCAGAACGAGAGAGTTGAGGGAAGGATAGAAATTATCATCTGATTATGTACAAACAATAGTGAGACTGTTTCCACAGAGGCGCTCCGTGAGGCTTGAGCTTGTTTTTTTGGGGGAAAGCTCTGTCCCTTGGGTCATATGGAGATAAGGCAGATTTAGCAAAAATCTATCTGCATATTGAAGAAGGAGAAGAAGAGAAAATACTCTAAAGGGATGCTCTTATTCTGTAGTTTTGTTACTCTTATGGAATATCTAATCTCAATCATCATTAAAACTATAAGAAGCTAAGAAGATTACACAAATCAAGGTGGAGATTTGATTGCTCTAAAAGCAGTTCAAACCGAGATGTGCTCAGGCCTCATTACTGCCATGTACCTTATTATACCTCTGCAGCTTTGACTGGCAGAGACTGCGAGAGCACTGAGCCACGGCAATCCCAGTTAATTCCCTCCCCTTCATGAGAAGAGTCATCCTGCGCTTGTTTCGGCTCAGCTTTCCACCAGCCTGCAGGGATGAAGCGAGAAGCAAGATTTATTTATTTCATTTTTTTTTTACTGCGAAGAACTTCAGTGCTTTCCCTCTTCATTGATCTGACCTTCGTGTGTTTTATAGACAATCAAAGGAGGGTAATTAGAGGGTGTTTATAGTCGCTGGTAAAATTAGTCCAGGCCTTGTTGCTTATGATGCAGCCAAATAAAAAGCTGCATTGTTTTTTTGGATGAAGCAGACCGTTTGTTTGTGTCACATTTCTCATTTCCCCTCAAGTAAGAGTTATTGAGGAAAAATAATGATTTGTGCGAGGAGCTTTTTGATGTAGCTCATTCTGTATGGCTTCGTTCACACTGGCCTCAAATGTGCCTGATTTGTTTATGCCCATTACATTAACATGAAAACCAATCTTTTTTAGTCAGTTTTAGGCCACTTTCATATATTTATTTATGAATCAGATTAAGATCTAATTTGTTGAAAAGTAATAGCATGCCAATCAGAAACCACAGAAGTGCAGACATCGGTTATACAAATTTATCTTAATCAGAGACAAACAGCAGCAAAGCATAACAAATGGGGAAAAAACGTATTCATTTTTAGACCCACTAAAACAAATATTTTGTCTTAATCTGCCTCTAGCTTACTTATGTCAGTTGTTTTGGTTTCTTGCACAAAATCAAGCTGGGCTAGTGTACAGTAACTTATGATGTGTTCATATGCTCATCACAAGGCACAGCTGTTGTGTTCATGTGCTTTGACCTTGTAAAGCCAGTGTTAATTAGCCTGGTTTATTAACATTTAATGCTATAAACTAGGGCTTTTACAGTATATCGCAAATTTATCATTATTGCAATATTAGCAGTTAGTAATATTTTGAATGCATGACTTGTATTGCAATAACGCTATACAGTGCTGCGTCCACATGAAAAAGCCCTGGTTTAGACCTGGATCATTCCTACTTCTAGTTCCAGTTTAGACCTGTTTAATTCCTGGTTTAGTCCTGGTATAATCTTTGATACTGATAATCTTTGACACTAATTTAGCTCCAGCTTTAAGGAGTGGAAGTTAGTCCAGAGCGTTATATTTATTTTTTGTACATGAAAGAGCATTCAAATATTGCAAGTAATATTGTTATGGCAATATTTAAAATAGTTATCATATAATGCCCATCTTTCCTTTCTTTCAGGGTGGAGCATTGTGGATACAATAGTTTCATTCTTTCTTGTGCATGTAAACTCTAGACAATGACAAAACCCCAGTTAGATGTTCTTAATCGTGCATAGTCCAACAAAGCTTTACATGTAAGCCTACTGACTGTCAGTCAAAGACGTAAGACCTGTAGCTGAGTGGTTTAAACCAGTGCATACAATAAACTCAAACTCCGACCACATGCCTAACCTTATGATCTTACAAACATCTGACCTTAGATATGGTTAACTTTTCCAATAAATTTGTAATAAAAGCGCTGTAGTGTCAACGCAGCCAAAGAGAGCAGTAAACAAAACAACATTGTTTGCACGTCTTATAATTGGCACTGGTATTTCAAAAGGCATTCAGCAGTGGCATCTCAACTCTTTGACAGTATTTATGGCTCGTTACAAACACTGATTCACGCTGTATGTTACAACAAACTGTGGATTTGATGCTTGCATATTAAATTACAGTTACAGAGTTCAGTATGGAGCAGTGAGAGGCCTTTTGGCTGCAGTGCCCAGTGGCTGAAATGACAGCATGCCAGCTTTGTCTTTTGATTTGCATTTGCGGGTGTCATCAGTCATCACATGCATTAAACTAGAATAACACTCTTAATCCACGGTAAGACATTTACAGCAGGCCAGCAACTAAAAGTGGCTTTAACTGCAAGATCTTATCTACTTTTAATACAGGAACAAAAATTTTATCACATCTTTTTTTACGTGACTCTTAAATATGGAGTGTCAATATGGAGAGTAAATTTCTTAGTCTGCATTTTAGCGCGCACACACTAAACACGGAGAGCCTGTTGCAATAACTGCACCTGAGTAAAATCGCTTACCCCACCTTTAAGCAACATGTGAGGTCTGTCATTATACATAGCGTCATTACTACTGAGGTAAAGAGAGAGAAAAAAACAATGACTTTATGAGGTTACTGTTTCCAAAGCAAAGCATTGCTAAACTAATCTTTAACCTTATTAAGAGTGCTCATGTGGTGAACCCTAATCTCTCTCACAATCACCTCCTAAGGGTCGATTTTTAGCAATCTTCCAAGAAACGAGCTTGTCTAAGCATCTGTACAAACTTGTAAACTTCCTTGCAAAATATGATGAATGGTCTCTTTGGACAAGGACAAATTTATTACTAGTGACAAACACTGGACTTGGAACTGCGGAAATGCTTTTAAACTAAAAAGTAATTAGTTATAAATTCATCATCCCTGTGGTTTTGCACATCGAGTAGCTTAGAACTATGCCGAAAGCCTTTCTAGGAAACCATTTTTCTTCTGACCGGTTCTGCTACTTGTGCCTTTGATCGCAGGGTGTCCGGTTTGATCCTGAAATCCCCCAAACCCTGCGGTTGGAGTTTGCCAAGGCCAATACTAAAATGGCCAAGAACAAGCTGGTTGGCACTCCCAACCCCCCTCCGTCCCAGCAGAGCCCCGGGCCACAGTTCATCAGCAGAGATCCATGTAAGTACAGCCTTCACTCGTCCGTCTGTTCCTGAGATCCTTTTATTTGTCTGTTTTGCTGCTCCTTAAGCCTTAAGTTTCTCGAGTTTCTTGAGTCCGGACAGCTGTTCCTTTATTTATATTTAAAACACAAGTACTTGTTTTCCAGCTGTGACTTGAAATTAAGCTGGAGATAGAGCCTATAAAAGTGATTACTCATCAGAGAAACATCTTTCTGTGGGATTGTATTTTTAGTAACATGTAAGCAAAAGGTTGTGTGGAATATTTTGGAAATCACAAGCCGTTAACAGTTGTAGCTTTTGGATTAGAGCCTGGATAGATTAATCATTTATATTGGGTCATTATTCATAGATAGAGTCAGATAGCCTATATGTGGTATTTTCTAATGCAGCTTTGTACCTTTCTCCTGCTTAGTTAAATATTTTTCAAGTGGTCTGCATCCAGCAAGAATCAGCCATTGATGGTTGAACATAGGCCAGTTGTGTTTGTACATTCCTTCTCAATGACCAAACCGCTCTTATCTTGGATGTGTGTGTGTGTGTTCTTATTGGCAGAGAAAAGAGTGTGCATACTTGGGCCTTCATTGCCGCATGGAAGGAAACCATTAATGAAACCATGACGTAATCTGCAGGAGAGAAATTGCTGTCATTTCCTGATAAGCCATGTTTAAGTCTGGCATTCTTCTGATCATGCTTCGATAAGTAGTTACCAGGAGACGCAGAGAGCACAGAGGGAAATGCTTCTCAAAATTGTGCATTTATCTGATTGAATTTTTCTTCATGTAAAAAAACTCACTTTGTACCACTCTGCGCTGTCACTCTTCTTTTCACTCAAATCATCACATCCCAAGGTTTTTTCCTCTCAATTTGAGGAAGCTACTTCAGATTGTCACCCATGTCGCACCTCTGCCGTCACCCCACCCCCATCTCTGTCAGCTCTCCACCCACCCATCCACTAGTCACCCACCTCACCGCACCCCTCCTCTTCTTCTTTTCACAGATGAGCTCACAGTGCCTGCTCTCTATCCCAGCAGCCCAGATGTGTGGGCGTCATATCCTCTGTACCCGGCGGAGCTGTCGCCGGCCCTCCCACCCGCTTTCACCTACCCTTCCTCGCTCCACGCTCAGGTAAACCCGCACAGACCCACCGCCCCAGTGTACCCACCTGCGCCACCTGTCTTCACCTTCCCGAGTCACCACACAAACTGCTTTCACGTCTGAAATCACCACAATCTCATCCCACACACACTCCTTGTGATTTACCGGAATCATGGGAAGGCCATTTGACATTATTGTTATTTTTATAATTTAATCATTATGGAAGACTGAAAAGTTTATTATTGGATATAATCCTTAGTTCTATTACATTTTAATCTCCAAAATGCACAATTCTTTTTCTATACACTACTAGGACAGTAGTAAACCTCAGGTGTTTTGTTTTAGCATCTGTCTTTAAGCTCCTCCCTCTATAGCTTCAATCCCAATCAGAGTTGTGTGGTTTGGTAGCTGAAATATTATCTCAAATATGTTACTTCTTTTAATGAGCTGCCTTGCATAGAGTCCACAATGTTACTTGATTGCATCACTTTGATTGCAACAGGAAGTAAGCCCAATTGTGTATTGTAAGAAATTAATGTAACATTTCAACATTTTTCATCATGAACTAAAACAAATAAAATACTAAAACTAAAAAAAAAGGTTAATACTAAAGTATAAAAATAATACAGTCTGAAAACCTAATATATTAGTGCCTAATAAGTTTGCAATGTTATTAGCATGCAGTATGGACATACCCATTCAGTGGGTGAAATGGGTCTGGGGCTTTACAGCAATTCCCACTCAAAGTAGAAATTCAGTCAGACCAATTGTAACCATTTATCTAAAATTGAGCAACCTTTATGTGATGCTTTTTTCTTTGTTTTATTTTTGTCCAAATGCACTTTAATTCAACATCAGTTGGTTCTGTCCCTGGAAATCCATTTCATATCCTCAAAGACCAAACTAATCCTTTAAATGGAATGGCTGGCCAGGCTAAGTTAACCCACTACAGTAAATTGAATTATACATAAAAACGTTGTATGTCCTGTATGAAGTGGTTCAGTAATAATTGATGGACTATAAAAGTATAAGGAGTGTTTTCATATTTAATGTTTAATTTACCAGGTATATCTTTGTGATGACGTGGCATTACCCTTCTTTTTGAACTGTTATCAGATCCTGCTAACTTAAGGGCCACACAAAATATTTAATGGCCGTTCTTATAATAAATGACAATGAAATATTATCGGACATCTTTAGTATTTGGTTTGAAATTGTGACCTTATGCCAATTACCTCTATCAGACCTAACGAAAAAACATCAGTGTGGAAGCCTGGTAACATTACTTGAGCATCACCTGCTTCATTAATTAAATCTCTGCTTTCCACCGACCAGGGCACAGTTTATTGAGGTCCTCTAATCTGCTGAGCTCCGCTGTGAGTTCACGTGAGAGTTAATTATTGATCTCCTCTCACGAAGCCGGTTTTCCCTTCTACTGTTTCAATTTTTTTGTTTTCCGCTTTATTGATCCTTACTTATTTTGAGCACACGTATATATTTAGCTTCAAAAGGAGCGCTCTTTCATCTTTTATATTTCCATATCTTTTTTGCAGATTTAAGGTTATTTAAGCACATAGGCCCCTAAGCAAAGACAGAAGCTTGTGCTCAGATGATGTCAGAATTTCAATGAGATGAAAGTGCATAGCTGGCATATTTTGAGAAATGTAGCACTCACACACATAGCCAGGTCATATAAGAAAAACAGCCAATTTCAAAGCATCACATAGCTTCAAATGGATTTATTGTCAATACAAAACATTAGTGTTTGTGTGGGAGATATAAAATGTCCAAACATCTGATCACTAATAGAAAATAAGACAAAAAGGTCAAATCACTTTTACTTAAAGCTATAATATGCAGGTCTTGCATTAAAACAAATTTATGTTAAATGCTCTTATTCCACACCAAAGGTCCTCCAGCTGCTAGCTGCTTGGTTGTTTTAGGACAAGCTCAGTTCAAAAGATGTAAATGCAGTGAACCTAAGCAACAAGTGGATAAAGCTCTTCATTAACTGTTAACTACCTGTTACAACCAATAAAGGAGAATGACTTTCTCTTCTCCTTGTGACCACTATAAACAGTACAGCAATTACCTTTTACTGCTGCTATTGGAAGCTAATTTTACGGATAAATAAATATTTAGATGGTAGAATCAAAACTCAGACAGACAGATATGAACTTTGGCACAACTTCTGTAGTGCAGACTTGATCGGGAAGGGTTGACATGAGGAGTGGTGCGAGTTTATCAACAAATTGTACATATCGTCTGAAAAAAATTAAAACACCATGTCCGCATTTGAACATGTCTTTTTGGTTGTTTAGATTCGCTGGCTCCCACCTGCAGATGGAACTCCTCAGGGATGGAAGTCCAGGCAGTTCTGCTGAAGTATGTGTGAGTAACTACGTCCATAACCCACCTCAACATACATTAAAATACTTCAGTAAATGTTATGACATGTTGGCATAAACATGCTCACATTAATTTCTAAACATATGTTAGAAAGATCATATACCATTGCTACCCTCCCAGTGCCCCCGAACCTAGTATAATTATCTAAGCAGCTAATTTTTCCCTGGTAGATGACCTCACACACACGTCCAAATAAGTGGACTGTAAATCCAGCAGGTTAATAATGGCTGCTCAATTTAAATCTTAACAGGTACAGAAGGTTGAATGATGAAAGTTAGATCCCGGGCTTCAAAGGCAAAAAGTCAAACGGAATATGCAACGAGTGCCGATGTTTTAATAACGGGCACAAGGTAGAGCTCAGCAAATATGAGGCAGATGCTAATATGAGCGGCTTTGATTTTAAACAAGCGGTAGAGGTTCATCTACGTGTTCATTTAAGGACTGCTGAACTCTTTTAGACCTTGTTCAGTGGCAGTCATCACCCATAATGCTCCTGGGACCACTTTAGGGTTCATAGTCTGCACCTGCTGCCGGGGCTCCTTCCACTCCTTGTTCGTCTTAACAAGCAGCTGCTTTCCCATCTTAAACGAGAAGCTATACTGGTGCACCAGACTGGCATTAGATCAGAAGCATTATATCAGCTTATCCACTGCTTTTTTGGCTGTGTCATTTTCTGTTCGTTATTTGTGCGTCCTGATCCGACCCATCCAAATATGTACTCGGTCCAATCTGAAAGCTGTTTGCATTGCCCTGCTTTGAAAGATTCTAAAACTCTGTTCTTTCTTTACCAAAAATGGCCTCGACATTGGCCATTGTTCATCAATAATAGGAAACAATATGTCTTATATGGATTTCTATAAATATATCCAACCAGCTGTAATGTGCTTCAAAAAGTGGCCTTGAACTGCAGGTGCTTCCTTTATTTGTGGTCATATCCCATGTGCACAGACTCATTGTTATTACTGAGGCAACCCACAGTAGTAATATTCTTTAGTATTCTGCCTCAAACATCTTTTTATTCTTAGGGCCTCAGACTAACTTATCTAGTTCCAGCTGGCTATACAAGTTTATGTTTTGGCCATTTTGCCCAAAACACAAAGATTCTGTAGTGGTTTGGCTGTTTAAGATAAGATAGGACTTTATTGATCCCACAGAGAGGGGAAATGTACAGCAGCTCTTAGACAGGTAAAGTGCAAAAAGTAAAAGAAAGGTGCGCAAGCAATAGTAAAAAAATAGAATAAAAATGGTTATTTACAAATGGTTATTTTATTTGTAAAAGAAACAGGCTTTATGTTACCATTTACTGTTTAGTATAAGAGATTCAAACAGATTTGTCTTTCTTCTCGTTCCCGCCCGAAGCCAACCTTGACTCTCATACCGGGTCCTGAGTAAAACAAATTTAAATATGAAGCCTAAACAAGATCAAGGACAAAGCTGCCAGTTTGTAAAACTATTTGGGTTTTCCAATGCACTAATATCTACAGAAACGTGCCCAAGTAGCCCACTCATCCATTGTAGAGAGAAAAAAGCATCATATGATGTTGATGTTAACAACTTTATTGATGGCTTTTATCATAGTTTTTTGAGGGTGCACTCAGAGAGGAGCAGAAGCAGAAAAAGGAGGTAATTAGGATAGGCTATAAGTTATGGTGTTTGTTAATTATTGGGCAACAGGCTTAATTGTTGTTTTTACAGGTTTTACAATTCAAACAGTGTAGTCCTGGCTATAGGATAGATATTATAGGTCCTTACCACTCTCCTCCATGCTCTGCTGCTCTTTGCTTTGTTGCTTCATCTAATTTGGGTAAAGAACTCGGGACTCGAGTCCATGTGAATCTCGCCCGATCCCGCATGATTTGTGTTGGATCTCGTGAGACCCGTTCGGCTTATCATGTGACGTTCCAGGAAGTTTTATAGCTGCCATAAAACAGAGAAATTGTATATTCAGCACTGAATATGTCTTTTAACTCATCGAAACAGCTCAAAAAAGAAAAACATCAACAGAGAAAAGGGAGGCAACGTGAAACACGGACAAGTACTGTCAATTCAATCATGTAATGTTTAACAAGGTGGAGTCGCAGCTAACGCTAAACTTCAGTTTATTCCAATATATTAGTATTTTGTGGTGGAAAAATTGGTCCGGTTTTACCTTTAAAAAAAAAAGAACAGCAGAAGAGGTCCATAGGCTGCTTGTGGGGCCAAGTGGAGCCCGAGATAAGGACGGCAAAAAGAAAATCAGGTAGTGGAGCTTTAAGTATATAAATCCATACTGAGGCTAAAGGTCTTCTATAGATGTTATACGCTAAGAGAACTGGAAGTAGCCAGGTGTTTTCCTCTGCCCCATTGTGCCTTGTCCGTCTTTTAGACAATTAGACTATGCCTTGTTTATTGTCTAATTAGTAGCCTTTAATGGTCATTTTTGATTATCCATAGAGTCTGCTACAACACAATTTATAAACATAGGTCCACCTCATAGTCATTTGATAAATCTCGTGAAGAATCCAGTTGAAATTGTATAAGTTTGAATTTAAAATATTTCAAATTAGAGCAATATTTTTAGACTTGAAGCCAATCCAGTATTTATTGCTTCTGGATGGTAATGTGATCTCAAAGTTTATTATTGCACACTGTCAAACAATGTTCTCCCATAAAGATATTGGCAGACAGCATACAGCAGATATTAGTCTCTGTTTGTCATTTTGTCAAACACTGGCAGGATGAAATACATTTTTTAATTTAAAAAGTGCTTTGGAATTTCCGTTTTACGACAAATAAGTGTGCTTTGGAGAATTGTAAAGACTATTGGACAAAGAGAGGATGTAATGCTTGGAAAGGTCATAAACAGGGAATATGCGCTGTGAACTGCTGAGATACCTAAATTGTGCCTGGGGGGATGTTTTTATGAATCTTTATTAAAAATAATTAGGTTAAGACTTCCGTTAACATAAAGGCATTCATTTTAGGCTGCTCTTTAAGGCTCACTTTGATCAAAACTATAGAGTTAGTGCTGTTCATGCATGAGCTCACTGCACAATGTCGGGTTCAAACGCTGTAAAAAACCAAACCACAAAGCTCAACAAATCCCCTGCTACCGCGTGCATCCGTGTTGACTGACTGTGCTGTATGTGCACAAGGCGCCAGTCACACTGTCACCACTTCCCTCCCCCTGACTCCGGACAGGAAGAGACATGTCCCGGGCGACCCCTTAGGGAGTCGCTGGGGGGTAGATGGGTGGCATAGACTAACATTCATCAAGCTGTTGATTAGTGCTAGTCCCGTACCTGCCCTTGTATTTCTGCCTTTAAAAAAAGCTCTATGATAATTTGGGGATTTCTTTTTTGACAGGAAAAGAGGAAATGTGTGATAAGGGAGGGGCTTAGAGGAAATAATTATTCCTCCGTCAAACTGGGAGGAAGTCATTTGGTCAGTCAAGCCGCCCCAGTGGATATTACCCCTTGGTGAAACAACAACATCCTCACATCCGGCTCACGGTGGAGGGCAAAGTGAGGCTCCAGTGACAATCAAGACATAATTACAGGCAGCAGACATATATAAGCTGCATTGATAAATTATGGAGTCTTCTGTGTACATTACATGTTAACCTAAGTTGCCTTCACATACAGCAGGGCAACAAATAATATAAACCCAAAATATGAGGGTTATTTCTTTGTGTTCGGTTGAAAAAAAATGTATTTCAAATTGGAAGAGTTGTGTCTTTACATAAAAGCATGATTGAGTGTGTTCTGAATTTGTTTGTTATATCAAATAAGAAATTGTGGTTTTGTGTGGTTTGATTGTATAAAAAGTAACCAAGTAATACTATGATGAATGTAAGGATTTATAAGCACATAAGCCATACATTGTTCTAGTAATACAAACACATATATAATACATATAAAATAATGTAGGGGTACCCATGGCAGAGTGGTTAGCACTCCTGCCTCCTGCCTTCTCGGCCGATCTTTCTGTGAGGAGTCTGCATGTCCTCCACGTGTTACTGTGCGTTCTCTCCGGGTACTCTGGCTTCCTCCCACCGTCCAAACACATGCATGTATAGGTTAATTGGCAACTCTAAAGTGGTCCCTAGTGAATTTTTGAGAGAGTGAATGGTTGTCTGTCTCTAAATGTCAGCCCTGCGACTAACTGGACATTGTCCAGGGTGTACCCCGCCTCAGGCCCAAAGCTGCTGGGATAGGCTCCAGTCATCTGCGACCCCTAACGGGACAAAGCGGTAAAAAATAAACAGTCCTAATCCAGGCTAAAAATAATATAAAAGTGTTCACAGTGTTGTCATAGTGAAAGCTTCTATTAATGTAATAAAACAGAAATGCTGTTAATTTCCTGTTGAGATGATGCTCAGATTGTCCCTGACATGTTGCAGCTTTAAAAAACAAACATGTCTGCTACAGTAGACCTTGTGTTTTTGGCCTTCCTTGTCTGTTAAATTAATAGTTTAGCTGAATAAAGTATGCGGCTGGCTGCGGGTGATACTTGTGAAATGTTGTCTGCTAGACAAACTGCTTGTGAAACAGTTTTAGCTGCAACAGGACAAGAATAAACTTGAGCTGAGGTTACCAGGAGACTATACTGAGTTGCACCACATTATATCTGCTACTGCTGTCTAATAGATTTGGCAAAAAGGCAGCATTGGCAAGCTGTTATTCATAGCTAGAGTTAACCTTCATAATGTGATTCTTAAAACTACTGGAGCTGCTGTACTCATTGGCTTGTGGTCCATTTGTGGTCAGACTGTGGCCACTCACGGCAGAGTATGTTGCTCTAGGAAGTGTAACTGTGGGAGATTTGTAAGTAACAGTTGAGGGTGAGGTGCTATTGTCCTCTCTGTGCTGAGGTCTTTAGTCGGGGCTGATAATGAGCTTCACTAATCACCTGGCATTTTGCCTGTCAAGATAACTGCCATTTTGGAAATTTAATCTCTGGGAGTCTCACTAGCTGCAGATTGAGATGAGATGGTATCCAAAGATGAAGATGACACCATATGAATAGTATGCTTTAATTATGTACACGCATCACTTTTTCTTTTCTTTTTCTCTATGTTGGAGTGATATAAAATCAGAGTGCAAACCTAGCTTCAGTTATTTTCAAAAATCAGTCAGTCAACTCAAGATGGCACTATTGTGTAACAGATGTCTCCTTAGACTAGAGTCATCCCAGCATGTCTTCAGAACTCAGAATTACCATTCACTGTGGTCTTGGGTAATATGCACCTGTCCTGTCACATCAATGGAAAGACCGTCTAACAGGCTCCAGTGGTGAAAGGTTCGACTGAAGGCGAAGGCTGCAGTAACTCTTGACTTCACCTAGAGGTAGCAAGTGAATTTTCTGCTGCATTATTCAAGTATTAAATGCCATAAAGATCCACATAAAGGAGTAGTTGTTTTGGTTTGGTTGTTGCTGAAGGCTCAGGCTAACCGCAGGCATTATTTGAAAGTTCAGTTTTATCTGACATTCCTGCTCTGGCGTAGGGTTGGTTCCAATGACAAGCTAATAGTGAACATTAATGCGTAGTGAACTGAAGAGAAAGGTAATCCAGATTTTCCGTCTGACAAAACCTGGTAGTGTGTGTTATTTTGTGCGTTCCTACCATGCGTGCTTGTTTGTGGGATTTTAGGTAGTCTGGCTGCTTGCCCCGAGGAGCTTTTGGCCAATAGCCTGACAAAACCGATGGTTCCTGCACAACATTGGACCGAACTCCCACTAGAGTGCACAGGGGCAGCTGGGGCCCCTTCTTAATAAGGAAGTAGGACTTTATTCTTTGCCCCCTACTGAAAAACAATACATACACACAGGAGATCATGTAGCTACAGTGTGGCCTCGGCCCACCACCGGCTCTCAGAAGCTGGAGGAAAGTCAGCAGCTGCCTTCATCATTGCCCAGCTCCACTCGCTTTCAGTGGCATGTGAGAAACATGGCCAGGGCCTAAAGGCTTTTCTCTAGATTAAGGGGGCTTCGGAAAGGGGGCTGTTTTTCACGCTAATGCTACACAGGTATAAACAATGGAAAAATATAACTTCAATTTTAAACAACTACATTATTTATTTTGGTGTGCGTAAGGCTAAAGGCAGTAGTTCAGTTTTTTTGAGCAATACATAACCAATTATTTTTTTGTTTGTTGCAAAGGATAGGGACTGCCAACACTGAAGAGTCAGTTGTTAATGGTTTGTTAGACTCAATGCTAACTATGTTCACATACCCCTATTAGTTTTGAATAAGAAAATATACAATATTCAAAATCATGGCCTTTTATAGTTTGCTGTAAATGAGCTAAAACATGTTCTTTGTACCATTTGTAACTTTGGCAACTTTTGAAACATCAGATCCCTTTTTGCTGCATGAGATCAGTGTTTGCTGATAACAGGCATGAGCATTTGCTTCATGAAGCCAAGCCTTTCTAAAAACACTACACACATTCATGAGAATCGTCATTGTCTCCCACATTCTCAGACACTATTTGTTTACCTATCTCACATTATCCGCCCGGGCTGGGTTATTGGATGTAACACATTAAGCTTGTGAATCACTAAACCTTCACCTAATCTACTCTGACATGTTCAATGATCAAACCAATCTTTAACCTTGGCGTATCAGCCTGAACAAATAGGGTGGTCTGGAAGTATGCGTCGCATTAGCTTAGCCATGCAACTGTATAACACATCGATTTGCTCATCCGTGATTGAGCACGCAACAGGACATTAGCTAGGCCAGCCGTGTCCCTCCACTACACAGCAGTGGAGGCTCAGGGAACACCAGTCTCCTCTTTGTCTGCCTCTCTTTCTCATCAGGTCATGTTTTGTTTTCTAATTGTTTATTGTTTCAGAGAGTTTTTCTTTCCCCCCTGTACTTGAGTTTCCACAGTCTCCATGAGATGTCTATTTTTGGTGTTACATCTGGGGGCAGTTCAAGGGGGGGGTCACGGGGGGTTAACCTTTTTTTCTTTGTTTGCGAGGGGGTTTTTTGAACATGTGGATGTGGAGTGGGATTACTGGAGACAAAGGAAATACAGTTGAGAGGGAAGAAGTTCAAATTATTTAATCCTGTGCCAGCTGACGCTGATGTTGGTTAATTCAGTATTAATAATGTCTAACCACAAGGAGTCTATGACAAAGAAATTGTCTCTGTTGCATCTACTGTATAAGTAATTTTTCTTTAAATTACATTAATTTCCTTGCCTTACACAACTTTTAAATGTTACTCCACTCTGTTTTAACATTTGTAAAGACTTTGACTTTTTCTGTGCAGGTTCCTGATGTGTGATGCTGGCCCCGGGCGGCTGTGACGGCCGTTGCTGACTGTTTCTTGTGTTCAATTTGAACCAAGGAGGACTGACCTGACTCTAGCTCCTATCGGGCAGCGTACCGTCGGTGAGTGTCTGCCAGCTTCACAACCATTGATGGCAGCAGCAGGCGAGGACAAAGGTGTAAATCGCACCTCGCTGTCACTTGCTGTGTAACCTTTTTTTTTATCTGGCACTGATTTGAACGTGTAGACTTGTGGGTAAAGCTGTGAAAACCCAGGTATTTTTTTACCAGGACATAACAGGAAATATCGACAGCATGTCAGTTTTCATTGTGTATGGGTGACCAGAAAATTAAAAGAAAATTTGTTATTTCATCTGCCGAACAGAACACTGTGAATGTTTATGCTGTATTCACCATGATCCCTTGTGCTTTCATTAGCTGACATGAATCGTGTGCAGTGACCATGGCAACCTGACTTCTTTTTTCCCCCTTGTCTCCTTGTGTCTCTGTCTCTCAGGCAGCAGCAGCCTCATGGGCCTCAGGACATACTAGACCCCGGCCTCCATCACACATCAAGTCCAAACCCCTTCCCAAAAGAAGTCCCTCTTTTTTATACTGTTACATAGTTTGAAATGGACCAGCAGCACTTTGGCTACACTTCCTCTGACACCTTTTGAATAAGGTACAGGGCATGCATGACAGAAGTTCACACACCTATTCTGTCTGACTGCATGGCCTGTCTGAAGATTAGCAGGCCCCCTACTTTGCATTGTGGAGTATATGCAAGTGTCGAGACCAAAGGAGCGCACACATTCTTATGCAGCAACGAAGAAAGGCCAAATGCATGGAAGTGTGGCCAAAATGCTAAAGGCTAACGTTATTCTATGACTACAATTATTACTATTCTGTATATCATTCATATTAATGTGATTATGATTATTAAATACATGTTGAAGCATGACTTTGCAAAAAACAAACAAAAAAAAACAATGCTGTACATTTTTAGATATTTTAAAGAAAGACAAATGGTATTTTTGTAATCAAAAAGTTTGTTTGAATTCTTTGATTGGTTAATGTTGTATGTAGTGCTGAAGTGTGTAAGGAACTACTTTCATACTGTATCCTCCTGCTTCTTCTTTGTACTGCTGCCATTATAAAATGGCAAGTCGCCCTGTTACCAAAGCAGTCGTGTGTTGGTTTGTTAGTTGTTTGATACATATATATGTGTGGATTTTTGATTTGCTGGTGTGTGTTTAACCTAAAGAAGAAAACACTTGTCTTTTGTCTAACGTACAACTGAGCAGTCAATGTTAACCAAGTGATTAAAAACATAAGTTAGCTCATAATGTAGCTTTGGGCTCAACTCAGAGGGGCATTGATAGGAAAAAGCCATCTCTGGTGAAAGAAAAGTGACTAAGATGCTGCGGTACGTGGCAAAACCTAGCCCTGCTATGATTAGGAACCTCTTTGTTGCATAGCATGAGGACAGCAGCTCGGTTCAGAGAAACAAAAGACCAAAGGCATTTCTACACTGGAGAGTTATTGAGGCTAGTGAAATTATTCCGTTTTTGACTGCTTTGTAGTCCTCAATCTGATTTCTTATGAAGTATGATGTTATTTTTTGCTTCATGTCTCTTTTGGTGTCACTCCAAAGAGTAACTCTGCATTAGAAACAATATTCACTTTAAGCAATTTGTCTCTTTTGTCTATTTTTAGGGAACCAGTATGATTCTGACTATGATTGCTTTTGTACAACTCAAATTTACATACTAATGATTGGACAGGGAAAAAACAACCTTTTGTAATTGTCTGTTTTGTGGGCCTGCAATAATGTCTTTGTTGTATGACATATCACAGACTGATCATATTCCTGTGACATTTTGTACGCAATTCAAGTGAAAACACAAAGTGATTCTTGTGTTTTTCTTTCTGATGAGGTCAAGTCACATTTCAGAGTTATGTGACAATCAGGAGGGAAAAAAAAAAAAGTCAAAAAACAATCCTCCCTGTAATCTTTAACCCAGTTTTCAGCAATCACATTGAGCTGGTTGAATCATATAGTCAGTGTTTTTGTAATGAATTATAATATGCACATCCTATCAAATGATTTTATGAAGCAGGTTTGCTTTTTTTTTAGCCAAATGAGGCAACAAATCTATTAGAACAAGTATTTATAAGGTGTGTGCGTGTTTTTATCTGTATTGTTTTATAGCGGATGCCATTATATAATTCAATCTAAGTATTATTGTAAGTTTAATTGTATATTCATTTGTTAATTCTAAGAGCTTTTTATGTGTTTGTAATTGACTGAGTGGAACATATATGTGACGTTTGAGTATGTTTTACCTACATAATTCACTGTGAAATCCAGAGACGATCTCTTGCCTGAAGTTGTCATGTGTTCAGCCAGTACGGTACTGATACCCCTGGAAACGAATCCAACGATAACATCCCCCCTCCTCCCAGTGAAAAGCGCTCATCCTTCCCTTGTTTAATTATAACCGTGTATGTAGCTGTGTGTCCTGTGCATGTTCACGGCATGTGTGTGGGTTTATTTTCTTTTTTGTTTTTCTTATACAGTACTGTTGATATTTATGTATCTTAGGCCGCTGTGAGGAGAAAGTGTATTTCGGTGAATTGCAGAGGTTTGTTTGTTTTAAAATCAGAAAAAAAGATGGTGATCGAAAAGAAAAGTTTTTATCAAAATGTAAAGTGAAGACATTTGAGGCCGTCTGCCATTAAAGATTGACGTCATCCCTGCTGTCATGATTGTGGTTGTCGCTTCTTTCGGGGTGTTTTCTTGGTTCAGTCTCAATTGAAATTGGGCGGCCATCCGAATCAACACTGTTAGGAGCTTTAACAAAAGAATGACCAGTAGCTACATCAGAAAAAATGCCATTATGCCATTAGTCACCTACCCCAGCAAAATGTAGGTATTTTACACCTACTTTCTTTGATAATATGATAATAAAAGGGACATACTGGAGTACAACTCTTCAGCAGGCCATATTTTAGTTTTAGTTGCCTAGGGCCAGTGGGAGTGGCCTATAGCTTTTACAACAGCAGAAATTTTAAAATGAACTAAAATAGCCACAGTAGAACCTGTAAATAATGTATTTTGACAGCATCTTAACCCACAAAGAAATTCAGCTGCTTAAAGTTATGTTTCCTCCCTTTCAAGTCATCCCCTGCAGTCCCGGCAGACCCTGCAAACAATGTGAGATCCTATAAAGTGGCGTGTGCATCAGGGGAGCTTCAGACCTCTTCCTAAACCTCTTTAAGAATAGCCCACCTAGCCCAGGGGTGGGCTACTCCTGAGACAGACCAACGCCAATTTAGTCTTTTACTCGGATGGTTCCACTCTCTTCTGCTTGCTCAGTCACACCAGGTGGCACACAGCGGTTTAATGCAAGACACACACACAGAGGGATTAAATTGGAAGAATAAAAGGTGTTGGTGTGGGATAAGCACATAGAGACTATACATCTCGGTTTGTGCATGCATACGCCCAAGTGCCAACACTTCCTAAATGGTGTTACTCCTTTGATCAGTCTAAGAGGTGTTTCTGTCTACCCACACTTATGCTCCTTTAGCAGCAGATGCCATTTTGATAAATCCTATAATGTCTTTAGAGACTGTTATTTAGACTACTATCACTAGACTTGTGAGCTTATACTGTCTGTCATGATTGTATCAGTGTTAAGTCACTCAATGTGTCTAATATTTAGGATTGTCCACTTAAACTGTTGTCAGCAATATCTTTTTTCACTGTTTAATTTGTGGCCTATTAAAGAGAGGGCAGACACCATGAAGAGCAACATACTTTAATCAAATCAAATGTGAGCTTAATCTATCTAATTCGGAAACATACAACATAAAATCGTTTACATGTCATTTATTTAGATATTTAATTAATTTAGCTAAAAAAAAAAAAAGAAATATCTACCATGTCCATTTAAAGCTTCCATGACCTTTTTCGCGGGAAACATGGCGGAAACACGCACTAGCTGCATCAGGACAACAACTGTTAAGAAAAGATAAATTATTTGTGTTATTGTAAGTTGGACAACATTAAATCCATCAATATCCAACCAAGGACTCTGCAAGTCTGAATGGTAACCTAATTTCTTTCTTTATTAAGCATAAATAGTGAGCTAAATGTTAGCATATGCTAGCTAGCTACATTAATGGATACTGACCTAATTGGGCTAGCAACCACCATTTCCACTGTAATGTATACATTTTTTATATTTTAAATACGCCTATCAACGTGTATATTTAGTATTTTACCAACAACAAAACACAATTACAATATACAATACTAAACTATAATAAGACATTACTAAACTATAAAGTGAACCCTATTTATGAATTAAGTTCTTATCTAACAAACTTAATTTTAAGTTTAATTGCCACAGGTACCACTTACCTGCAAGCTGCATTAATTCTAATATAAATGGCGTGACTTTAATGTAAATCCTAATCACAGAGAATTTGACAGCCTCAGATACTTTATTTAGGACTGACTAATGACTCACCACACACAACAGCCTACATCGTGTGTCTGCAAAAGTCTGCACTGTCATTGTGTATAAACCATTTGTCCCAAAGGGGCATGTGTCTTCTTGGAACGACGGCCTCTCCAAAAGCTCCTGATGCCTTTTATGTTCAATACGGTTTCAGTCAGACGAGCCGATGACTTTAGAGTGAGTCAGTGAATTTGATTTCACAACAGGAAGGAGAAAGAGGAGGGTGAGCGCTTTCTTTTCGCTGTGTCCTCTACGTGCTCCTTTGTCCCACGTCTGTTCTCTGTCCAAATCGCACTGTTTTACTCCCTTCTCCCTTGGGTGGGCCCCTGCTCCCTCCAGTCTCTCGGCAATCAAAACACCGAAGACGAACTCCCCCTCCTCTTCTCCTGGTTCTCACTGTATTTCTGGTTCTTATAAGGTAACAAGAGTCATTATTTGAACAGTTTGAGTAGAGGCGCAGTTTGGACGTGTCTGGTCAGATGTGTATCATGTGATAATTTGGCAGAAAGATGACATCATAGAATGACTTAGGCCCTCACTGAGAGAAAGCTCTGCAGCGTAACCTGATGGTTGTAAAAGCACACGACAGTCATTATTTCACTCTTGGGTAGAATTATAGACTTAACCACAATATAAGGAAGTATTTTTAGGTTTAATAGGTGATATTCTAATTAAAGCTCCACTAATTTTGTGTGTTTCTAATAATATTAGATATATGATTTGATGTTACTTCAAACACTCCAAATGAATACAATCTCCACATATCATCATGTTATTATTATTAGACACCCAGCCAAAATAATAACTATCTGTTCCAGCTGAAACTGACTGCGCACAGAATCAAAGAAGTCTCAGAGGACATTGCCTCCCGTCCAGCTCTCAGTGGGTGCAGGGCCAAACCGTGTTCAAAGCAGCCCTGTCTTTGCCAGATTATCCCTCTGTGGCAGCTTACACCTCCATGACAGAGGGTGCCACTCAGGGCTCAGCAGTGGGCTGCAATCGTTTGGCACCAGGGCCTTGTGGTGGCCATTGTTAGCCTACTTTAGATATAATAATTTCTTTAATTTAACTCACCGCCTCAACAAATATCATTTTAGAACTCTACAATAGGGAGCTCCATTTGAATATAATTATTAGCTCCTCCAAAATAGAGGTCACTAGACAGACCACTATAAACCGTGTAAATACTGTTTAAAAGTAGACAAATGTCGCCCTCTTGTGGTGTAGGCTGTTCACTACGTTTTAACTCCAGAGTGGAAAAGCAAGTGTCTAGCACAAAATTAATTCTTATTGTCCTTTACAATTTTCCTATTTTTTTTATCCTAACGTTGTGTGTTCAGCTCTACCGCAGAAGATTATGGCAAGCCCTTTTACATTTAAAAGCTAGACTGGATAGAAGATGGCACCCCAAAGGCAAGCACATGAAAGCACAAGACCCGGCTGTTATCATGTGATCAGACTGAGCAGCAGTGGTAAGGCTTTTTCTCACAATACCAGCCATTGTGAACTTATGATGCTCATGAAGTGTTACATAATGACTAAGTTTATCTTTGGACTTGGTCACTGCTTCGGCACATAAAGTCATTAGTGGAAACAAAAATCAGACTTACAAAGTCATTTATTGACTAGAAAGTACATGACAAAATATAGTGCAAATGTTATTTCTCAAAAGGTTAAAACAGATATAAAAGATAACACCAAACCTCTTTCATCATTAGAGGAATTGCTAAAGGTACAGTACAATGTATTTGTTCTTACTCATGCAAACAGAAATGGTTCAGATAATAGCATGCTTCAAAGACACATTTGACCGGATTCAGTAAAACTGTCTAAACCTATGTTGTCAATAATTAACACACCAAGCATTACACTTGAATCAATATGTTCAGTCTGCATGTGGAGGCACTAACCAAGGACATATTTGTTTTTGCTTGTGCATTTTTTAGCATTTGCTAGCTCTAAAATTACTAGATTCAGAAGTTTACAGAAGTATTTTTATGTCAGCCCTAAATTTCTGCAGGAGCTGACACATGACCCCAATGTCCGGTCTGCACTGCTGTACATTACTTTCATATGGTCTTTGTAAGTAGAATTGTCTCCTGTTTATTCTTGTTAAATATTCTTTTGAGGTATACAGAATAGACTATTGTAAATGGTCTTGTAAAAATGTTAAAAAACATACAATCTATAAAGTGTAATCTATACTGTTTAAAAAAAAAAAAAAAAAATCAAAACTCCCTTTAGTGCTTCTTAAAGACTCTCTTGGCATCCACACCTTCATAACTGTAACTCTGGAGAGAAAAAAACATGGCAGATGAGTTGTAATTCCTCTGATGTTATTTAGAAATGATGAACTAACCTGCACCAGCTCTCCTCCCACAAGGGCCCTAGTGGTGGTCAGGACCTTGTTGTTGTCTTTCCTGGTAAACTTGCCATTGAGCATGTCTCCATCCATCTCCCATGTTCCCTAGTGAGACGACGTACTGTCATGGCAACCTTTCATGTCCCCCCAATGTCAATTGTCAGTTTCAACTTATTTTTGCTCAGTGTTAAGACGTCGGAATCACTTACGGAGACTTCTGTGCCGTCGGCCAAGGTGTAATCAAACGGAACGCCCAAAGTGAATTCAATGTCTTTGGTGCGAACGTGCTAGATTCCTTGATGTGAAAGTTGTTTCCATCTTGCTCAATGGTGATTTTTAAGTTGTCATGCTCGGCTAGCTTACGTTTCACGACATTAACACCTTGGAGACAACAAATATACATTGGCAAATATGTTAAAGGACTTCTTGCTAAATTAAAACTTTATCAATGACACATAAGCGGCCAACTTTACTGTGGAGTTGCATGTAAAGCTCAACAAAAAGGCTAAATCTAAAGGTGTCACTCACCCATTTGATCCAAGAACTTGTCATAATTCTCACTGTGGTCTACTTTCCAGGTTCCGTTGAAAGCCATGACTTTGGGCTTGTTTGAGGGCAGCTTGTGATGAAGCCAAATTGTTGGATTGAGAATGTCTGCCTGCCTTCATTTATACCCACCCCTCCTCTCTATTAACCCACTCCACCCCTCCCTGTGCTCTGGCACCGAGGATGCCCCTCTTCTTTATCTCGCTGATTATCCGTCTGCTGATGTGGCCATTTAAAGAATGTCAAATGTAGGGCGATTGCAGCGAGACCTTGAGCGTACGCTGATAAATAATAACGGCGGGGCGACACCCCTCTCTGCAAATGTGACACAGTTAAAATACACTGTCACACTGTTCTGCCGGGACAGAGAGAAAGAGAGACAGAGTGGGCTGTTTGCATGGTTGAACATGGCACTCATTCAACTCAGCCCCTTTCTGTTCCTCAATCTTTTCTTTGTCGCCTGATTGTGCTCAGCATGAAAATGAGCTGCAAAGGGCTTTCTCACTGGCACTGGCAATTTGGCATGAGTTCAAAAAGTAGTGACCCCAAAAAAAGGTGAGAGTAATTGTATAGAATTTGTGGATTCAAACTTAAAATATGTGAATCATAAAATAAGAAATTGTGAACTTTAGCTGTTTTTATACATATCTTTCTAAATTGAATTCTGTAGGACTTTACTTTGAGTCTTACTGGAAATAACCTAGTATAGAAAAGCATGTGGACTCAAACGTAGAATAGTTGCCATTCCATTTGTGTGCCCTCGGACAATGGCGCACTATGGCCGCATTCTTCAGTGAGGAAAGCCATGCTCTCAGACTTGGACTGCGTGGTTACGGTCACACACAGAGAATACTGATACATTGTTCAAACCTCAGTCCTTGACTCACCCCATCCTTCCTGGCTGCTTCATTCAGTGTAACAGTATTAGCAGTATTAGTGGAAGGTCTAACAGAAAGTGAAAAGAAAAACCTTGAAATAAGTTAAAAGACCAGAATGAAAATGACTTGGATGAAAAGAAAATGAGTTAAAATATTGTTTTTTGTTTTGTTTTTAACATTCTAATTATGAAAATATTCCACATTAATTTGCTGTGTTGCAGAATAATTTCTCTTTTAGACATGTTGTAGAAAGTAATTGACAAAAAAGCTTACATCATAACCTGGATTATGACCAAATGTAATCACAACAACAAGCAATCATTACACTTATTCCTCCATAAAGAGTAATTATAATATTATGGGTTATCATAGTTCAACTTATCTTCACTTTTTAATCACACTTTTTAATTTCTTTACTGCTAAGGATAAAATAAAGTCTGCCCTTTGGGCTTTTAATCGGACTCACCTGATACTCTGTGCACCATGTCATCATGTCATTAAAACTGTTGTGCTTTTATTGACCGACCCCACACCTAGTTGACTTGCACTTGTGTTGTTAATGAATCCTGATGTTGTCCATAGAGAGTTGTGTCTTTGACGTCACAAGCTGATCTTGCTGTATATAATCTCTCTAATGACTTCCCTTTAATAATTAGGTCAACATGAGCCCCAGTGGTCTCAATTACTTTTGTAACTGTTCTCTCCACACTTGACTCTTCATCAGTCTTAATGCATGCTGCAGCTTTGTAAATGTGACCGCCATCAGGCTATGTGCACTAATTGTACAAACTATTAGCTGCCTCACAAGAAGTTAAAAACAGTCTTAACTGTGATTGATTATTACATATCATTGAGTATTTTTACCAAAAGGTACTATTTGTTTGTAATTAGGTTATTTATCAAGTTGTTAAAACACATATCACATGTATAATCTCTATAAAATGTACTCCTTTACATTTATTAACCAAAAAACACCTTTGAAATTAAAAACAGAGCAAAATTATTTAAATATTAGCACCAGTCTTTGCAGATTTCTGTGCAACAAAAAGACTGTTTGTCCTCAATGCACTCAGTAGGTGATATTATATCTATTCTTCTAACATCTCTAATGTTGAACTGAAATCGTGTGGTCTCCTTTGCTGTACTAAGTACTTTTAAGAATGTAGTTTGCCATCTGGTGGTGATTTTCTACAACTGCAGCTTACCGTTTTCTTTTGCAAAAAAAAAAAAAAAGACAAATGACATTACTGGATTTTTTGGTCATGCTCAAATTGCCAGGAAGCTTCAGCAAAACATTAGTTTGGGATATATGACATATATTTGATCACACATAAAAGAATACAGTCATGTTCGAAATATAACTCTTGTGCCTTTTTAATGAGAAAGAGAGTCAGTTGGGGCTCAACAAAGAAGTGAGTGTCAAATTTTCCATGAGCCTGAGACGAATATGCTGGCATGAGTGTCTCGCAACTGAGGCATGACCAGCATTAACACAATATTGCTCTTCATGAGAAGCTCTGATTTAGCCAAAATTAGATAACTTATTCAAATTAGGAATGATAAACCAACATTATTGTGCAAAAGGTGGTGTGAGGCACTAGTGATACTGAGTCAAATGTAGATTAATCTTGGTCAAAGCCTTGGTAGTGCTGTCAAGTTTCTTAGAAGGAGAGTGAGTGTGGCATCTAGTGGTGAGACTATATATTGCAAACAGCTTACGTTGGTATCCAACTTTTGAGATAAACTGTTCCAAAAAACAGTGATATAAAGTATTTTGAAAGCTACTATGTCTCTTCCTGGGCTTGAGTTAAGATAAAGACTTAAGATAAATTATTTGTCATGCATATTAATAGGCTATTTGCTATAAAGTATGTGCAATAACCCCTTCATTTCAAAAACTTGTTGTAATTGTAGTCGTCTTGACTAATAGCTTCTCCCCTATCTCCCCTATTCAGCAGTTCACCCATCCATATTTATTTTCCTGCTCGACTCTGAGAGGGATTACACGGCCGACTTGGCGTACATCCCCTTCGGCTCTTATTGGGACAGGGGCACTGCTGCCACCCACCACCAGACCTCAGCTGCTCCAATGGATACCAGCATGGCCCGACTGTGGCTTCACACATGATGTGAGACCAGGCGCCATGCGGTACCACCTGCAACTTCGGTGTGCACCATGGTAACGATGCAGGTACACACCCACGCAGTTTGAAAGTGTTACAACTATGAAGCAGATTTTTAGAATAACCATTTCTTATACTGAGCTGTCTAACATATTTACAAATGTGTCTTTGAACCCGCAAATGTCATAATACAAATGTCATTAGTTCTCGCAAAATAAAATAATCAATATTGAGTTAACAGAACATTCAGGCATTGTGCAGGGTAGCTTATGCATTCATGTGAAGCACGTCTGTTGGGAATGAAACAAAGCAGAAGCAGTTAAAGTAAATGACATCATTATTTGCAATATTTTTAAATAAAGGATGAAAACTAATTGGGCCTAAATCACCTCCTTGCGAATCAGCTAATTATAGACTCCTCTGTGTGACGAGCGGCAGTAAATAAGATACACTGTGGCCATTCTACAACACAAGCTTTGTAGATAAATAAATAAATAGGAGCCGTTGTTACGTCTCTGTGTTGGTGAAAACCGGCTGACCTTATCACATCAGACGTAGTGGTAAGTTCTGTAATTATCTGCGGTAATGAAGCCGAGAGAAGTGAAGTATGGCAGCGGCAGAAGTGTGTCTGTAAATGGCATTTCCATAATCCTCCCTCAGCAGTTAGAAGTTCTTGTGTTTCTCACTTCAATCAATTTCCAGTTAAGAACCAAATTGGTTGCATGAATACAAGAGTTAATCCTAATAATATATGAAAGTGTCTATCTGCAGAGGTATAGGGAACGTAACGAGAATGTTGTATAGAACATTTAACAAGCAAATTAATTTCTATACAAAATACAGTATATGGACAATATATGGATTAGGGCCCCATAATGATAAGTTGTTTGTTTTGTTTTTCCCTATATATATATATATATATATATATATATATATATATATATATATATATATATATATTATTTTTCTTCTTGCAAACTATGGTTGGCTTAAACTGTGTTACAAATTAGGAGTAGAAAGCTCAAGGCAGCATGTTTTGCCATATTTATTATAATTAGAACTTACAAGTAGAGTTACAACTTGTTCCATACAACATTTTAATACAATAATAAGGGGATGAAATAATAAGGGCAATATTATAATATTGCAAAAGAGTCACGACGGTATTCTGAGGATTTTTTTAAACTTCTGTTTATCTTGATTATGTGCTGTAATGTATTTATAAGTGTTGTGTATTCTAACTATTGTTGTGAAGCACTTTGTGATTTTTATCTGTGAAATGTGCTATACAAATAAATTTTACTTACTTACTTTAAATTTTGTTTCAGCAGCAATGTTGTGCAAAGAGCCTTTCTTTGTCACTCCCTCAAGTGGGGGGCAAAAAAACAGTATTACCCACAGTTATTAACCTCAGTCATGTCTTATCTTTCAGCAATCTCATTTCTGATTGAGTGGAACTGTTTAAAAGTCTTTTTTTAATTTTCAATTTAATAAATATAGTACCATGGTTGAGGTACTATTGTGCTGTGCCAGCTGCATTTATAATAATTAATAAAAAAAAAAGCATTAAAGCAGCCCTGTCTAACTTTTAGCCAGTAGCACCACACAACGTTTGGCCCAAAAATATATTCTTGTAATCATTTAATGGTAAATAGACATGAGATCTGTAGAAACATGCCTATCTCACTGACACAGTACCCTCAGCTGAACAGAAACCAATCAATATTAATCATATATTATTCCTGTCGACAGGACGCACAGACTTTACGGCAACAGAGGGAAATAGGCCAATACACTGAATTTGTATTTGTACAAAATGCCCTAAAATGATCCTACCATTTCAGAGACATGTTTGTTATTCCAGTCTTGCGGGTTTGAATAGTTTCCTTTTGAAAACTAACAATGATAATATGTTAGTTTTGTGTCGCAAATGTTTATGCTGTTGCTAAATATACTACTGTCACATTCTTTGTGTCAGTTTGAAGTCTCACAAAATGCAACAAGTTCTGACATGCTGTGGATTATATTGAGAGATGATGATATTGAGTACAGACAAGGATGTAGTATTTATGTATATACTATACACAGATTTGCCATGTTCACTTCTTGATGTTTTTTAGTGTTTGAGCAACCTTTTTACTTTACTTTGTTCTACTTTTGTTGTCTGTATACAATAAAATATGTCCAAACAGTGCAGTAGGAAAGAAAAGAGGAAATAAATCTCTGACTGAGAGTACAAGTATGAGAACAAGAATCACAAGTACTGCTATTGTTCTCTATTTATATTTTGTTATGCCTTCTAACATTGTATTCTAACAATATTTGCTTACAACTGCTACATGTTACAGTTTCTCACATTGTATGATGTAAGACTGAGGAAATAGTTTGGAAAAAAGTTTAGTGGCTTCTTTTCAAAAACTATTGTCTCTCCTGTACATAACTGATGATTTAATCTGACAGAAGTCACACTGCAGCATCTAATAAGGCCCTTGGAGTTTAGCAATAAACGTACAATACTACCCTATCATTCCCACACTCCTGCTTGATTGAAGAGACGTTAATTACAATCATCTCATCTGCTTGGCTTGATTTTAATTTCTACTCGATGCGTTTGACCCAGTTCGCTTTTAATGAAGCTGACATTTTCCCGTAAAGTTCAGACGGTTGAAATATTTCGTCAAAAGACAGGTTTGCATTTCAACAACTCTCATTGCTGTAAAGATTTCTTTGCATTGGGCTATTATTTTCCAAATGTCACCACTGTTTTTTTCATTTCTCATGACAACTTAACACCTCTTCTTCCTCGGCAGATGTCCATGTGTTCATTAATCCCGTCCAACATATGGGCAAACAAACCGAGGATTGTTCGCCACTGTGTGACCGCGGTGCCACCTCACAACCCACGGCGTTAATTGTCATCAATAGCTGGTAGTTATCAAATCATTCCACAAAGTATAAGGTGACTGCCTGCCCTTTAGTGTCCTGTGACTAATATTCTGTGTCAAAAGTCTTCATTCTCTCTCATTCGGCTAATACTTCCCTTCTAATCTGGACGTTTCCTACATGGAGTGTTTTGTGCTAAAGGCCCGAACTTTAAGCTCTTAATTGCAGGTGGTGAGTGTACTCTTTTTTTCTCAATCCCGATCTCTTTTGTGCACAGCTTGGCGGGACAAACAAAGCTTTTTTTTTTGCACTCCATGCCTTGACTCATAGAAGGGGAGAAGGGATTAAGTCAACATTTCTCATGACCTTTAAGGGTTGTGTTTGAAGGGAAACGCTATTTGCAATTGGAAGCGTCACCTGCCAAAAATGATGATGCAATTTAGCTGCAAATGGGTTTTTTATTACAGTCTGACAAATCTTACTCAAAAACGTCTGGAAACATGACACCATTTGAAATTTTCAAAATGGATTAGTGTGCCCTATAATCTGTAGACACCCCTTTAAAACAGTAATCATGTGCTAATATAATTTGAAATGGTGCAGCTCCCAAAAAAAAAAAAAAAATGTATTTCCCGCTGTGAGTGAATGAGTCATGAAGCATGGAGCCGGCTGCTACAGTTAACTGTTGTTGTTCATTTGTTTCCCATTACAGAAGCTCCATTTTGGCTAATTAGTCTTGACAGTAACTTTTCCCTGCGGTGTTGATTAGATCTAATTAATGACTGCAGGCAAGATGGAGAAACGGTGTCTAAAGGAGCCATTTTCATACATCCCTTGGTAATTAGAGCTGTCCTTTTAGTGCTGCATAGAAAAATTAATTGCAGTTTTGGTTTTATTGTTTAAAGTTTGATGGCCAAAACATAGGCATGGGACAATTGCTCAAAGGTATGCCAAAGTTTCAGCCACATTATTAACGGCATTAAAACCACTAATACTGTGATATGATGTTTTTGTGATATGATCTAATGAGCCAAGAGAAGAAAGTAAAAAAAAAGACATTTACAAAACCACCTTAACGCCACCATTATCTAGAAAACAACAAAACATTTAGACTTGGAATCTGCAATGCTGTCATACCAACATATTTTTACTCAATACATTTACTCAACTTTATTAATCCACATGGGAAATTCAATTGTTTGGGCTCTTCAAATGAATTAAAAGCACATTAGACAGACTGATTGATTGTAGAGTCTTATGTCGGGAAGAAGGAGGTCTTGTGGCGTTCCGTCCTACAGCTCACTGAGCTCAGATGTCCACTGTCTGCTCTCTGTTTTTCAAAAACACAATGCAGGAGAAGTTCAATGTTGTTTAGTATAGCATCTGTCCTGTTGTTTGTCTGGTTTATTACCTCCAAAACCTAGTCAGAATACCGCCCCATGCCTATACTAGTCAGATAGTGATTAGTGTTAAGAACATTATATATAAAATGGATAATTCCCCAACAATTAGCATTACCCTATTGATGAAAATAAAAGGAAAGGTATAACTTTTTTGTAATTCTGTAAATAGTTTACCCATAACAGCAAGCCTTTCTTAAGCAGCTCATTGAACTAACAGTTGTCACGCTAAGTTAAAGTTAGATTTAGTTTTCTGACATTTGCTAGCTTACCACAGACCATTGCACTGGGGCATTAGCTGATCAAATATATACATGCTAAAAATAACTAGAACCTAGAAAAATAGCACATTACTGTTTTTACATAGGGTCTAAACAACTGAGAAAGTGAACACTTCAATCCAGAATCACCTTTGACAATAAGATATCTTGGCTATTGTAAAGTGACTACTGTTCATTAGGAGATTTTTACTGCACCCATGCCCCTTTTCCACAACACTGCATCAAACAAGATAATGATTCTCAAGTAACTCATCAAGCACTATCTGCCAGGTTCCATTAGTGTCACAGTGAAGAGCCTAAGGGGATTAAATCTGAGGGGAATATCTCGAAGGAAAACACCATGGCAAAGTGCGCATGTTGCAGGGAAAGCAGATCCCTTGGGCCGATCTGGTGAACGCTACGCAAACGTTCCTTATCGGTGATGACTTGAAACCTCCATACAAAGGCTGCAACAGCCATTGAGAGAGATG
Organism: Perccottus glenii; assembly: GCA_024416835.2. Taxonomy (NCBI): domain Eukaryota; kingdom Metazoa; phylum Chordata; class Actinopteri; order Gobiiformes; family Odontobutidae; genus Perccottus; species Perccottus glenii. The sequence goes on along the minus strand of CM044546.2, from coordinate 15,713,326 downwards.
AGATTATTATTAAGATGGAGATAGATTTGTCACGTATGTACATCATCTACCAACAAGTCAGAGCAACTACCTGAAGATGTTTGGGAGTGATGTGGAACGACTCATCTTGAAAGGCATAAAGTTTTTAAAAAAGGGAGCTGCAAAAACAGTTCTATCCATATAAGACCAAGACTTAAAATAAATGTTCAGCAAAAGGCCTATATCTTTTGTCCAAAGTAGGTCTAATTTAAATTTGATAATATTAATAATAAACATATTTTCTTTAAGGTAAATAGGCTGAAAAGTCTATATCCAAACATATAAACTGTTAAAACCAACACAATTCTGTTACATGTAAGTAGTGCCATATGAGTAGTCTGTGCCATTCCCTTTTTACAGACTTGTTGAAGTGTTCCTTGACTCCCTACCTCGTGGTTATTTAAAAAATAAAATATTATTATTGTTTTTGTTTTGTTTTTCCCAAAAAAATAAACAAATAAAACACAAATGAACAAAACACAAAGAACAAATGAACAAACAAACTCAGCTAAGCTCCATTCAAGTACTCTCGGGGCTACAGATGGAAATTAGCACTTCTGCTATAATCTGGCATATTTACAAACTGTCGCTGTTACAGATGTTCATTAATATGCATTGTCCCTATTAAATAAATAAATTCAACAAATATGACAAAGTCTGTGCCAGTTTGATTTGGTGGAGGTTTATTGCTAATCCAAGATAGGAACATGTTCTTTTGTGCAGCATATAGAAGGATGTCATTCAATCTGTTAGAGCCTGAACCAACATTACTGTCTCTATAGAGCTCCCTATTGTTCTGGGACTGATTTTTTTCTATCAAGTGCATACAATGTGAAGGTGTTCAGCTGGCACACTGATCTCAGACATTGATTGGTTCATTCTGTTCTATTACGGCACATAGGAGATGGACAATATTGTAAATATAATATCCATTCATTCCCAACTTTTACTTACTTTTAAGCTTGCCCTTTCTGTATGTTTTTTCATAAATTTTCATAAGACTGTAGTGGACCATAGAAAGCTTGACTCTTTCAGCATTACATTACATTAGGTCAGAATTGACAAAACTCACTCTACAAAAACTAAACTCCACCTACGCAAAAATAAATCAACCATAATCATAACTAGGAAATGAGCCAACTCCAGCTTTTACTTGTTACATTTGAACATTCTTATTGCCGTCCGTCCACGCTGTCAGAAACCATTTTACTTTTATGGTGGTACAAATCATAACCACAAGCCATGCACAGTCATTTTTCAGACATATATTTCCATCCCACATTTTCCATGACATTTAATTGGCATGATATGGGGGCTCCCGGAGAACACCGCAGGGGCTGATGCTTATCTGGAGGATACTCTGAACTCCGATCACGGACTCCATTGCTTCCATCACCACCTGTTCCCTGAAATTCAAATAATTACCTGCTCGCTAATGTGGGTATGTGCACCTTATCTGCAACCAATCGCAATAAAGCGCGGTGGAACTGCAGCACAGCATTTTCTTCACAGCTTTTTCTTATTAGAATTTTATTAAGATGATGTACTTCTTTAAAATATTTAAATATTACTATTCCTTACTTGTTTACAACCTAGCCAATAAATGTTGTTTTACTTTCTATAGAAGGAAAATGTTGCACAGACCCGACTTGACAAGTTGACCAAAGATTAAGTAAAACACCGGCTGACAGAGACAAATTGGCTTGTTTTGTTGTTGGGAAAGTGTAGCATTCATCTGTCACTTTAGGCTTGTTGACAAGGCAGAAGTGTTGGTGAGTAATGGCCTGTAAATTTTTCTATCTCTCCGAATCCACAGATGCTTTGATATTGTATACCAACAGCCTGCCTTCTTCACTTTGTTTCCTTGAGAATAGACCGTAAACAAACATTCGAGTTGTTGCATATCCCGTCCGTCCCGCTCCCAAAGCATCGCTCCACCTGTTAAAAAATCGGACCCCTCTCAATTTGCTCTTAACGCCCAGCATGACTGACATACAAGCAGTCGGGACTCCCAGGGTCCCAACAATGGTGACCCCTCTTTGAACACAGGGGAAACATTTGGGGATTACGAGGCTGCTTCTTTTTGGAGTCAATCACGGAGAAAATAAATCCCCTGAATTGGTAGAAGGACCACTATACGGTCACATAGGCACAAAGGGCTGCCTAAAGAGCACAGTCAGGTGGAAGGAATAGAGACATGCTGAGAGTTGAGAGCGTGAATTAAAACGCCACGGATGACAAATGTGGTACAACCTTTCTCACGTCAAGCATGCATGAGTCAATTGTCGCTTCCGATAATAAAACAAAAACATAAAAAAAACTTTTCTAGTCAGTGATTTGCTTGTTGTTATTCCAGAATGATTTAGGCCACAAAATGATGAGATTTACTCCACACGCACTGCGGATACTGATGAGTCCTTACTTACACAATTACTCACCCAAAGTTTTATCCACCAACATTAGACGGTGGAATTATTCATGAGCTAGAAATCTCTTGTGTCTCAGACAAACTCGCATTTGTACACTTTACAGCGTTGGAGTCATGACATCGCACATATTGAGACGGATGGCAATTACCGCTCATCAGCAGAATTTATTCCAAACATGATTGAGGACACAGCGTACACACATGATTGATTCTCAGTGTGGGGAATTTTACACTATAAAAGCCGAGCGATAGACTCTTGTTTATGTCTGTCGATTTTTAATTCTGATTAGCGCCTGCTCCACTGTCATCACATGCCACTTGTCAGTCTTATCCACTGCTTCAACTGGGGAATGTTCTGCGTTTCTGACTCACTACACTGCAGCTCATTCAGTAAACATTCAGATGGCATGGCAATATCTGATTACGCGTTTTCACAGTAAGAGCATGGACGTGGCTTGTACAAAGTTGCCAGAAATGTTGTGAGAGCAACCTCAAAGTTAGTTTCTCAGTGCATTCTTTCAAAAACACGGTGACAGTTTCTTTTAATGACCCATTTCACTTGACATAAAGAGTCCCTGTCCCAAGAATTTCACAGCTGTTTAACTTCCTTGAAGGTTTATCCTGAGCAAAGGTGATCATATTGCACTTATTGTACTCAGGTAAATCTACCTGTGAATAAAGAACAAAAACTCACTCACTGCCACAATCAACTCATTTAAGCATTTGTGGTTGAACCCTTGTACATTTTAAAACATGATATTTATTCCCAAAAGAAAGGAAATAATGACATGAAGAGTCATGAGATCAACTCTACACATGTTCTTTAAGTTAATGATGCTGTGCAGACCTTGTATTTACATTGTAAAAGTTTATTTTGTTATTACCAATTCAAATGTATATGGTAGACTTTCTTTTCTGCTTGTTAAGCAGAATACAAGGCTGACTGAGAACATATATTAGTAAAATTCTTATTATGGAAAGTAAAAAAATTACATATTAAGAAAATGAACATATACATTTGTATATTACCTACCGACCTATGGCAAAAAAAAGGAAAAATCCTTAAAAAAAAAAAAAAAAAAAACTTTTGTTCAGTATATGTCAATCGAAGGGCTTTCAATTTAATTATAGCATACAATTTAAAATCATCAATCCAAACTTTTATATTTTTGAAATGTAAAATGTAACTTTTCTTTGCTCTTCTATTGGTAGTTTTTATGTTCTTGCTGATGTCAAGATAACAGAGTAGCAGAAATGTTCTCTGAGGGAAACGTTTTGTTTATCTTGAATGAAAGGTTTGGAAGGGTTGTTGTAAAGTAGTACAAACACACAAATAAACTGTAGCGCTTAACAGCAATGTGCTATTACCTGAAATTTCACCTGCGTTTTTCACAGTGAGCCTCTTTTAACAAATAGATGTTTTTTTCCCTTTGACAGAATCACTCTTTGATGTTTTTCCCTGTTGTGCAGGGCTTTTGTTGCAGGTGGACAGCCCATCTTTATTCTGTGCTAGCAGGGTTGCGCGGCTTCACAAACCTTTCGAACCACTGTTTTCATGGTTTAAAGCTCTCATCTCATTTGCTGGCTGAGGAAGTGTCATGCTGTTGTGGAGTGGTGTGTTGTTTTGTTGTAACGGGCAGCCTCAGCTTGCCAAGCCCCCCTCCGTGGGGGGTTCAAGCACCCGCCCGGCCTGCTGTAGGAAAACAGGTCGGCATTAATGAGACAAAGTCTGACCATTGCTTTGACCGAATAGTATTTAGAATTAGATGTTGCAGCACAAGCAAATCACAGCTGGGGTAAAAACAATTCTCCCCTCAGGGGGCTGTCTTCTCTTTAGGGACCCCTGTGCCCCCTTGCCTCACTGAGAAGATCAAAGACACGTTGCCAAGTAAAGGGGAACAAATTTCTCCGGTTTCAGGATAGACAAATCCTGCTATTCACAGGGAAAAGAGGAAATGTGCTTTAGCTTATTGACTTAATGGGCTAAAGGCTAATTACAAGAAGTCTTTGCTGAAGTTGTAGAGAAATTAAACTGATCCATTTGCTCAGCCCATTAATAAAACCACTGTAATGATGTAATGTTATAAGGCAAAACATCTCGGTCTGTAATGGAAACATTATTTATTTAAACTCACTGTTTTCAGCTGTCAAAATTTTTTAAATGTCCTCCTTCACTTTCACTAACGACCACTTTATGCGCTCTTACAGAATCTACTATACAGTGTGGACCTTGAACTAATATCAACCCACTAATTTGGAGGTCAGCGCTACACTAATAGTCAAATTATTCATGGTTTAAGTTTTCCTAACGTTTGCCTGTATTGTCGTACCTTCCCTCAGGTGTTCATGGAAGAAGCTTAAGAGGTGGTGAACTCCTCATCTGCACCAATGCCTGCCGTTACAACGACTCCGAAAACAAAACAGATAAAGCCAACAATGAAGTTAATCACTTGTCAAAGACTTCATTATTGTAGGAGGGAGACAAACCTGACGAGGACTGAACAAAAGCATCACAGCAGAGGCACTCAGCTACCGCGGGATTGACATCAGAGGTCCTCTAAGCTCTCCTTTGTACAGGTTCCTCACAGGCCCGCTCTCGTTCTCACCAGCAGGTTGTTTTTCTGTCCTCTCATTAAGCCCCTGAGCCCAAAATTAGATGCTCCTCCGAATGCCACATCTGACTGCACACTGACCCATGTGTCAAGCCAAGGAAAAGCTGCGGAATCTGCTGCAGGTGTGTTAACAAGTGACACTGTTCAATACATTTTGGAGAAAGTGTCAAGCCTTTGTTTAATGGCTACATTTATTTCTATTCAATAAAGTTGTGTTCTTGTTCACTTCCCAGAAAAATGTTACCATTGTTGGTATTAAAACTCTAATTGGTAACTCTGCACCAATCAGAGCAGCTGTTTTCCTTTCTTTCATTTCGTACACAAGTAACTAACTATAAAAACTTCTTTTAGAGAAGTTATTTTTATATTTTTGCTTGAAGTATTTCTCTTTACAGAAACATCTGACACAAGGAGTGATTGACACAACAAGTGATTATAAGTAATTGCACAACCTAAACAAATTCACATTGACAGCACCTCACATTAGAACCTTAATATAGACAGTTATAAAGCTTGTATTTGATATTGGGTTTCTAACAGATTTTCTATTTGCAGGATTGCACAAAAACAGTTGTTTCCATGAAGCGACAGAGACAGAAGTTAAGACACAGTAAGTTGTAATTCCATGACAAACTAAAACAACTGCTGTCAATTAGTCAGATTGTCATCAGCCATGCTACTTCTCAACATTTACCCTAATTAAATGATTATAATTGTACGCCGTGGTCGCATTCAGATTCAGTTTGATTTATGCCGAAATTAATAAATGGGGCTTTCCAGCTCTTCCCAATGAATTCAAAGCATTGAGTGAAAATGTGTGAAAAACATCACAGGAGCGTTCAACAATAAATAGTCTTTTTTTCAAAGCGTTCTGAAGTTTTGTAAACAGTTTTAAAACTTCAGTGGGATTCTGTACTTTCTCACACTCTCTAAAGCCTCAAAGAAGAGGCTCCAAACCAAAATGTGAACGATGAAGACGATGAAGACGATAAGCTGGGTTTTTGCGATTCAGAGCATTGTGATCAGATAAATTCACCTAGAGCTTGTGAACTTCAGGTTGCAGTTTGCAGAATCTCAAACCCGCATTGATGATGTGACTCCAGTTGTACAATTATAAAACATCTAAACTGATAAAAAGATCCTGTTTATCTGTGAGAAGAGGAAAGATCTTCAAAACAATTCCCCCCCAGAAAGATCTAGGCCCACCTTCTATTTAGAGATGTTTTTGAAAATTAGCCTTTGTTCACACCTGTGGTCAGTACTTTATTCACTATTTGTCGTTTATCTGAGCTGGATCTGCATGCAGCCAGCATTTTGCAGTCCATAGCTGTGAATAGACTGCACTGTGTATTGTTATCTGCTCCTCTGTCTGTGTACATGACTGAGTGTATTTCCACAAGGGCTTTGAACCAAATCCAGGTGTCAGTCCTTGTAGTCGCATGTTGCTGTGGTTTGGTGCAAAAAAGAGTAAATGTGAAGGAAAGATGTGCTTAGAGTTAGATTTAATGTTCAAACAAAATTCAAACGAACACAAATAAATTTTTAATCCTTAAGCATTGCACTACAAAAGTTGTTTTGATAAGTGACATAAAATAAGTGAAATAAAAGTAGAATGCACATGATTAATAACAAAGAATGACAAAAGCATACAACTTTTGCATATTTTGTGTAATGTTAAAACTGACTGCTTGCCCATTTATTTTTTCCATTAAGATTTATTTGAGTAGAACACAATAACATGTAGGCACTTTGTTTTTGTCTTGAGACCAGAGACCTCTTTTTCTAGGTTGCATTCTCATCTCAGACTCAAATTAATTATTTTAAATATCCTAATCTCGGACATTGAGGTCTCATTTAAAAAAACAATCCTTCATTATTATAATTTCTTCTTCCTTATACTGATTGGAGGATTGGTCTGATTCATGATGCCTCTTTCACCAAATGCCAACTCCTCCAAGATGTTGGACTTTACACTGGACGTATGTTTTAGCTTCATAACTGCTCTCTGGTATCCCTTCTCATGCGCCTTACTCCTGAATTGAATGTGGTTAATTTAACGACAAAACTAGCATTTACATTAAGTTACCAAATACTCAAATAGTTTATTTTTATTATTTTATTATCAGACCGCAACAGTGTGTGAAAAAAGTTAGTGCCAGAAAGGTATTTCCAAATGAAAGAAACCACCAACAATGTAATGTTTGTCCTAATTTAACAGCAACATTCTCCAAAACCGGTTATTGTTAACTTAGTTGTTAGTGAGTAGCTGCAGTTCACAGCATTTTGTGCCAATTATAGATTTACTGACAATTACACAGAGGCTTGCAACAGTTTTTTGAAATTTTCATTTGACAGATTGACATTCATGTCATTCAAGCAGAACGTGCTTTATCTCTGCTTGCCAAAACAGTAACAAGAAATGAAACACAAGCAGTTCAAATAAATAAGAGAGATAAACATAAAGCAAGTATTGTCATCTTTCTGTTGAAGTGGAACAGATTTATCACAACCTAGTGGTTTCCCATGTACTAAATGGAGGAAGTTCATGTGAAACATTAGCCTCTTGGTATGCTATGGGCAGAGACAATAGTGTTCAGTGTCTGGAAATGTCAGGGCTCTTCTGGTTCTGTGGCTCTTGGAAAGCCACTTCTGATGATAGAACCATTGTTTCATAGGTAAATGTTTACATAAATGAAGTTTGATTAGATTTCAACAAGCTAAAATACATTTGACAAAACATAGTGCTTCATACTTGGAGCCCAATCATAGATACAAGCTGACTTATTAATGTTTATGTGTCTCACGTTTCACATTACATGTAATCTGAACCGGCAGCTGATTTGTTTGTAGATGTTCGTTGCTATCAGAGACAATGTTTAACAATTTCCAAGTTGTTATTGTCTGTTACTAAAAGACCAGAGTATTTTCCCATAACACGCTTCAGAGATGTACACTACTGATGTCTCCTGTTGTGCTCCCTGTACATCTGATAGCAACACACCTACTTTTATGCTCCACCGGCTCCTTTCATACAGTGTTGTTTTATTTTAGTTGTGTAGGCTTGGTAAATATTGTGTCAACTTTGACTAATGATGCTGTACCAGGAAACATGTGAAGGCTGCATTATATATTACTAGAAAAGTATTGACAGTGACGTAAGTGAAAAGAGGACAACCATTAGATGGATAGGTTGTGGTCACATTTTGAGTTATAATATGACTGCAACTATAGTATTTTATTGTAACAAACTTGTCATTGTCTTTCCTAAAACTTCTGTTTCGAACCATTACAGTTGGTTATTGGGAATACATGTTTATTTTTAGCTTGTTAGTTTTGACATTTTCTGAGTTCTATAAAACATAGTAATAATAAAATATGAATAAAATTTTTGACAATTATTTGCAATTTTTAAGCTAGGTCTTGCCAGTGGGGCACGGTTAGCACTGTAATGGACCAGAACATTTAAACAATATATGAAACTAAACTGAACTTTGACCTAAATGTCACCATAATAGTTGCCAGAAGTAACTCTTAAATGCTACACTTTGAATCACTGAACATAATTAACATTCAATCAAATTGAATCGTTTGTTCAAATAAATGAAGATGCAAATTATTGATTCAGACTTTATCTGCTATAGACTGATTAAACACTCTTATGGAAGTTGTGAAGAAGGAGTTCTTGTGGCGCTCCATCCTGCATCTCACTGATCTCAGACTGGCTGCAACATGGGGATGGTCCGTGTTGTTTAGTATCTGTCCTGTTTTGTGTCCATTGCTCCACTACTTCAACCAGAGTCTCCAAGGCCGGATCAGTAAAATATTAGCATAATAACCTATAAATAACAACAACTGCACTTTTCCCCCTTTGTTTTAGTGAAAAGCAGTACAAATACATTATAATGTCATTGAGAAAGACTAACGTTAGCAAAAGCCTTTAGCATGTATGTTTTTTACAAACTCACCCTCACAATATGGCTTTGATGCCAATGCTATGTTGTTAGCAGTAAAGTAGTTAACTCTTACTGCTGCATCACTGACCTCTCAGCTGAGACCTGCTAACAATTCTTTATCTTCTCCAACGGGCCGGATTGAACCCTCTAGCGGGCCGTTTTTTTTCACATGTTTGACACCTGTACCATAGTTGAACCGGTTCTCTATTAGTTTTTCACAATTGACCATAACATAAATAAAAGGGGCAACCATTGGGTGCATTGGTTGTGGCTGCTTTTTGAGTTTTACTGCCGGCTTTGTTTGGCAGTTAGGCAGAATACACAACCTGACTTTCCCGGTAGCTGTCCACGAGTGTGTAGGGGAAATCTGAAGGCCCCTCACAGGTGAAAGAAATCTTTTCGGCAAACAAAGCCTTTGCTAACAGGATGACGACAGATCACTTTGGCAAACAAAACTTTGGAGGTTTGATTGTTGACTTATTTGTATCTGCGAAAAGCAAAAGAGAATCAGTTTCTTATAAGGCCTTTGTAATAAGTCAGGAAAAGCCCACTTAATAGATGTAATGAGAGAGATACTTTAATCTGACAGCCATGGTGCATTTGTAAATTTTAATCCCAATGTTAAATTACTATGTGTCACATTTTTATGAAGACATCACGCTCTTTGAAACCTGATTCTTTAAAGCTGCTGTGTACTGTTGTGTTAATCTGCTACTAAGTTATGCATTGCAAAGGGACTGTCTTTGTAAGTTAAGTAAGTTTGTATTGTTAAGTGAAGGAACGAGTTTGACTGGAACCAAGAGGGTTTCCAGGGCTAAGTGCGGAACGACAAGCTTTACGGTTCAGCCTTAACCTGTTTAGTGAAGGTCGCATTCACTGGCACCTGACCAGAACCTTTCAAAGCGGCTAATGTTCCCGAAACCCACCGACACACACTGGTCATTAGTGCACTTAAACTTAACACACGCTACCTGCATTTCCGTATAGATGCAGATGTAATAAGCGTGATTAACATGGCTACACATGGGTGCTCAACCACCCACCCACACACACCAGAATAAACTTGGCTCTCTCTGGTCCACCATTGTTCACTGGCACTGAGGCATTGCACAGCTAAGTGAGGGGCCCTGATGGATACCTACCAGGCTCGGACCACCAATAAAGGTGTGAGAGCAGGTAAAAAAGGTAAGTGGAGGAATAGTCAATGGGGGAGAAGATGGGAACTGATAGGACAATATAGAAAATAGGACTAATAGACAGGCAATCATATTGTTAAAACCTTTTGTAGACAAATTTTAGCTATCTCATTTTGATAAATTCAGAGTCCAATAGTTACTGTTAGCTTAAAAGAAAAATGAGTCAATATACCCAAATTACAAATAAATGCAGCTGCCTCAATAAGCTTTTTTAGTCCCTCTACAGGAACAAAGGTGTGCAAAACTAGTTAGTCTTAGCTGGAAATTAAAGTTTCTTTCTACATATAGTTTATACAGTAAGTTTTGCAATGAAGTTTTTTGTAAAATGTGAAGCTACTCTATATTTTCAGTTGTATAATAGAAATACTATCTACGTGAGAGTTTAGCAAAATGTGTTATTCAAGAATTTGGGGTGAAAATCTACGTCATGTGTTGTTGTGAAGTTTTGTACCTCAAAGCAGCCCGTATGTCTAATCCCCAGAGAAAGTTGTGTGAAAATGTTTTCAAAGGCATAACTCCTGCTCAAGGCTCTTATAAACAGATGCAACAGGTCCAACAGCAAAGCAACAGTCAACATCCCCTGGCACTGAAACAAAAACACAAGAAAGCAATCTAAGTAATGTCACTAAACAGATTCCTACCCACGCTGAGGCCCGTACACTTTAATTTTGGCTCTAAGTAGAAGTTCATTGGTGATGTCCATTCACATGTCGACAGTGTAGAGGCGTTTGTTGCACAGCACTTAATGACACGAGTGTGAAGTGACAGATGACAATGCAAACACAGCCTTTGTTTGCTGAAAGAGAAGGGAATTTGCTGTAACTTGAAGCAATATTTATTGAGACACACTTAAATGTGTTACTATGCCAAAATGTCTCATGTGACTAATCTTAAGGAACAACTTTTGAGGCAGCTGTGTGGTAACTAAATAAGCACTTGTGTAGGGCCATTTTGATACAGCAAATTGTCTGTAACTGTTGTATCTCTCACATTTTCAGTTTAATTGTGCCTTGTCTTGTTCTTTTTCCTTCCTCCCCCTCGCTAGACTTCTCCATCTCTGACAGTGTGAGACATAATCAGGTTTTGTGAGATTCGCGAGTAGATTAGCAGCCACCTTGCTTGAGATAAGGGGCTGTAGTGATAAAACCCTGTCCTAGGAGGCACATGGACGTGATGAAACACCATATCTGACATGGGCCGATCTGTTAAAAACACAATTAAGACACTGTCTAGCCCTATCTACTCCAAGTGCACTTATCCCCGCTAATTCCCTTTGCTCTCAGTGAAGAAGTCAAGTTGGAAAATAGGCAGTTCTTTATTTGGAGCTGGACTACACTACATTTACTTCTACTTTAATGTCTCTGATTTAAATCTATAACCCTGTTCTAAATCCTGCCTTTGCCCCCCTTTTAAATAAAAATCTTCCAAAGTTATTTAAGTAGGTTGGCCCACCCATATATATCACAGCCCACAATGTCCCTATATAACCTACCATCTGCTCAAGCTGTATAAGAAAATCCATGTTAGAAAACTTAAAGTGCCTGGATAAACTTTCCAGCCACAAATCCAAACCTCAAATTCCACTTCACACCGGATGAAATGATAAGCGCAGCAATGTGCATCCAAACAGTAATGTGCATCTGCACCACTGGTCTTTATTTATGTTTTTAGTGCAATCTCTATGTTGATAGATGCATTTCAGATTATCTCTCTCTCGGCCGTATAGTGCACAGCTGGAACACCAAACCCCTATCTATCAGGATCCTAACTCCCGGAGCATCTTTCTGCAAATAGCAGACTTGCTTGTTCATTTGAAACCTCGTTCTGTACAATAGAGATGCTTTTGGCATGACAAATGCCAGAAAAGAACTTGCAAACAGATGTGTATTTTTCCAGTATTCAGGTGTGCTCTACAAATTTAGGAATTAAGCTTGGTATGTGACTGATTAGAGCCACTAAATTTAATATTTAACACATCATCTCTTCATTGTTTTTGCTACTTGTGTAATTGTGCTTCAGAATGCTTTTGTCTCTTGTCTAACCAAACATTGACAATTTAAGCCAATTTAATGACCTCCAGTGTCATTAATGACAATAGTTAGGGATAATGCTAAAGAAAAGGAAAAGCAGCTCGGCTCAGTAGGGGCTACCTAAGGTAGGCTACCTTTACCATGCACTTAAAGCAGGAACTAGTTAATGCAACAAGCTAATGCATAAAATTGATGATAGGCTACTTAACACAATAGACTATAGCTAGCAAAGATGAGGGCAACTTTTACACAGAAGCTTTAAGGATGGATAAAGTTGGAAGCTATGCAAGAGCTAATTTTCAGCTGTAGAAGTACACTCCATGTCCTTTACTGCAAAATCATCCATCTTTCATCACACTGCCTCGCTCTATATCGTCTGTAAGTGTAGTCATATTAGTGGCTAATAATAGCATGGAGTCATTGTGTTTTGTGCCAGGAGCAATTTGTGTTGCTTTTTTGCGGCAGCAGCCCTTCCTCAGAGATGCCCCTCAGGGAATCATTATCTCAGTAAAACGCCACAAGGGGGTTTGAGTGCTTCCATCCACTGCCTCTTTAACCCGCATCTATTATTCAGAGGGGGTCCGCAACTACAGGGAAACCAATGATGTCTCACTCTTATCCACAGATAATTAGGAGAGGTCGGATAGCTGACAATTGGAACTATTTTAGACCACTTCCAACAACTCATTTAGTATTTTCTCACAGTGTTCACCATTAGATAATGCCCAATTTTAAAACTGCACACTGCATTGTTTTAGTTACTCTCTCCTTGGTGACTCCCAGAGTGTTTGTCATTTTCTGCTTAAGTTCACACTGTGTAATAATAGCCATAACGGTAAAGCAATCTGCCGCTTGTACTGTAACTGGATCCTGTCAGAACGCAGAGAAATGAATGAAACATGTGACAAGGTGTGATTAGTAATCCGTCAATCTGGGTGTTTGCTTACAGATGGGTCTTTTGTCGCGGTGATTTGTTCAACAGAATAACCAGGTTAGATAATTACCTGGTTTCTTTTTGCAACCATTAGAGCCATTGTTGTGTTAAAACATCCTCCTTGTGAATATGCAAGGCTCAGTAGGGAGACCAAAGTGGCCATTGTAAGTGACTAACCTGAGGCAACATGTTTATTTTGCAAGGGAAAAGATTAGAAAAGATTTTTGGCAACATCTTTACAGAATCAGCCAAGTTATTACATGGCTATTCTCTGACTTTATGGGAGATTCGCGATATCACAGGCTTATCTGTTTGAATGGGAAGCTGTAAGAGAATTAGGCTAAGCTTAAATGTTTAACAAACTGACAATTTGTCTGTTTCTTTGCAAATAAACTACCTCTACAGTTATCGCTACAAGAACAGACAATTTTTACTATCTGCTACTGAATGCACCAAATGCTACAGCCAGCTTAAGTATTACTTTTTCTGTAAGCCATGGTGGAATCTCCACATAATGTCATAGAAACCTTTACCGTGAAATGTTCAAATAAATTGTGCATTTATGAATTCCTGTAACTGTAAACTAAAGTTTAAATTGGAGTTACTTTTGGTTAGACTACTACTCATTGATCTTTGTAGTCATTGCATTATAAAAGAACTTAAACTCATTAAGCGCCTGTTTATATATTTGTCCACTTAATGGCCTAAGATAAATCTGAAGTTTCTTTTAAACCTGCAGCTGCATTTGCACTCACTTCCATCAGATTAACACACCATTCATCTTGGTGCAAATAAACATGATAGGGTTTTAGTGCTGCGGGAGGAAGGAGGCGGGACTAGGGTGTTGTGTTTCAGGCCCAACCACCTGGAAAGTTCCTTTTAAAGAGCTGCTCCAAGGAGCCATTGCCATTAGAGACACAACTCACTTAGAGAAGGGCTGGCCAAAGATTAAGACAAGATTTGGGTTTCTCACACCATGGACAGCAGGATCAGACCACTCGGCCTGTCTCCTCACTCAGCTCCTCTGGGGAATTTACAGGTTCCCCCATCCCTCCTGCGCCCTCCTCAACTCTTCCTACGGGCTTGTAACCCCACTTTGGAGCGGGGTTACCCACGTACACCAAAGTGTGCGAGATGTAGGAACCACGGCGTTGTATCTGCACTCAAAGGTCACAAACGCTTTTGCCGATGGAGGGACTGCGTGTGTGCCAAATGCACGCTGATAGCAGAGAGGCAGCGGGTTATGGCGGCGCAGGTGGCTCTACGACGGCAACAGGCGCAAGAGGAGAACGAGACCCGCGAGCTAAGGCTGTTGTATCCAGGTGCAGGCATCATTGGAGAGAGTGGAGTTCCTCAGGGGTCTTCTGTGGGTCCTTCTACACATGCGACAACCACTCCTACAACTCCTGGATTTGACGTTTTTGCCACAGAAAAGCAAAAAGATGGTGAGTTAAATGCTAGTAAAGTTGACAAACTTAGAACTGAAATACATATATTTAGATAACTTTTTTCTGGTCTATTTCAATTAATTGTTTAGTCTCATGGGTGAAAATTTCTCACCATGACCAAATGCATTGCTAAAAGCCCATTTCACTTTTTTTCAGATGATAAATTAAACAAGTTCACCCTTTACAATGGATTCATGGGTCGCCCTATGTTTGCACCTCACGCTGCTCGACTCCCATCTCCCCATGAAAAAGAGCTGTCACCAAATAAGGACAACACAGCCTCATTTAGTGAAGCCAGTGCAAGTCCATCTCCAAGGTTTGATCAGCGATCTGACCACTCAGACAGTCCGCAGAGGTCTTCTTCTTCAGACCTAGAGTCAGGGAATGAGTCGGACAAACCAACTGCAGACCGGGACCCCACCGACATCATGGCCAAGATCTTCCCTCATCAAAAACGGGACATGCTGGAGTCTACAGTCAGGACTTGCAAGGGAGACATTGTCAAGTCAATAGAACTCATCCTGAGCTCTAAAGAGAACAAAATTGACTCAGATCCTAGCGCAATAAGGCCTCCTTTGGGGCTGCCTGGAGCACTTAGTGCTGCAGGCAACAAATCTGCCTTTTCTGCAGTCCACATGCCCCCAACTGCCACAGGGGGAGACAGCATGTACGGTCTAAGTCCCCGTCTTGGAATGGGCCCCCTAAGGCTTGCTTACTCCTCTGCTAATGCTGCAGGTATGGCAGGTTTTATGTCTCCGTACGTGACATCTGGACTGATGCCAATGTTTCCTTTACGTCCACCACTGGACTCATACTCTTTCCCAAACATGATCCGAGACCTGTCCTATCTCCAAAGCAAAGAGCAACTATGCAGTGCTAGTTTGTACACAAGACTAAATGAAAAATGAATAACTTAATATAATTTAAGATTTCAAAGTTGTCTTTCATTTGCAGAGCAAATAAATGTGACACAGAGATAGACAACATTTATTTTGTATTTGTATTGTATATATTGTAAAGATTTGCTATTAATAATAAAATGTAAAATTCTAACTTGTTTCATGTGGTACATATTAAAGATATTACATTATGCTGCAACAAATTTCCCATATCTTATTGAAAATTAAATAAATTTAAGACTTGAAATAAGACCTATGTTATGAATCTCACATCAGAAAAGTCATAAAAATAAATAGGATATGCTTGTCACTTGACTTGATTTAACGAGGCAATCTAATTCCTTTTTTAAGAAATAAGGATGATTTGAAAGCACTCAATGAAACTAAACTGTATAGTGTGACATTACCATTATATGAAAATATATTCTGTGCCTTACATACAAAGCACTTAATTAGACAAGTGTTTTAGTCACTTATTTTACTTTTACATTCCAAATAAATATGCATGGACATAGGTGTATTTTTATCAAAGGAATATGTGTTAAGTCTGTAGCTACAGTAAATAGTGAGACGATTAAATGAATGATAAAACAGGAAAAAGGGTATGCATCTACAGACCTTAGTAGGATTATTTACAGAAGAATAAGAATGTCAGCGTCTGGGTTACTTACTTATGCTTTCCAAGTCAAGCTAACTAACCATTGGTCGACGGGTTTTCTTGGAACTTATTGTCAGCCAATCAAAAACCCCGGGGCTGTCACGGGACCGTGTGTTTCAGGAAGTCACAACATCTTTGGTTTAAATGTTTAAAGCATATCATGAGTTATATCGATGGGAAATATGAACATTCATGAATGAAAACTGGCACCATTTATTTCATTTTACCTTTAATATGTTCTTTCACATCATTATTGCCGTTGTCTTTTGGTCAGACTTTGTAGACTCACGGAAAATAAGAGGAATATCTTCGTCGTGTAAGTTTGCTGTCCCGGGATAGCTGCTAGCTCATTTAGCTTACAGTGTACAGAAAATTAGAGATGATTGTGCAATTAAACAACGTCGTGGCTGAATGATAACAAGCTGATTTAAGCATAGCAAGCATGTCATGAGGACTTAGTAAGCTGTCATTACTGTACTATCCTCATATCGGATTATCAGCGGTATAGTAGTCCTCAGGCTGAAGTTCAGCACCAAAGACAGATCCTCCTTTCAACCAATCGACTTTTGTCTGAAATTATCTGTTATTGTTTCATTTGAAACCAGACAAACGATTCTACAGAGAGAAGAAGTCCTTCCTTTGCTTAGATGGCTCTAAAATGATCCCCTTTGAGCGAGTGAACGACGACTACTGCGACTGCGAAGACGGCTCTGACGAACCAGGTAAAGGTTTTTCACGGATTTAGTGCAACGTAATGCATCAAAAAAGCACGCGAAAAAAGATGCAGCTAAGCATGCAACACAAGAATGTAACACCTGTCTCTTTGTTTACAAACTGTGACAATTATACGGTGTATGTCAATCAAATGCAGGTTCTAAAATTTCTAAGTTATTGTTCTTAATTTTGCTTTGATTAACTGCAATGGAATTCACACAATCCATTGAATCCATTAACACTTAGTTGCCCTTGAAACAAAGCAGGAAAATATTAGAGGGTGACATCACCCAGGAAACACTGTAGAAAACATGCAAGTCTTTTGTTGGTTAAAACAAATAATTAGCCTACCTTTTCAAAATTAGATCAGTAATACTGGCAACAACTGAAACAGGTCCTGATATTGAGAAATAATTCAGCTTGATCACAGAAATAAACTTATTTGACGACTAGCAGTAGCAGTGAGAGAAGCTGGCTTTGCTGCAAACACATTTACTGTCTCTATATTCCTTAATTTTTCTGATGTTTATTCTTTTCTCTGTAATACTAATCATAACCTCAGTCCTGTACTCACTTTTCTACAGGCACGTCAGCGTGTCCTCGTGGTCGATTCTACTGCACTAACCTGGGTTTCCGCCCACACTATATCCCGTCATCGCGGGTCAACGATGGCATCTGTGGTGAGTCTTTTTTTGATTGCATTAGGCTCCTTTTAAAATAGTACTTTCTTAAAAGTAGACCTTAATGAACTTCACAGAGGCTTTTTGAAGCGAAGCAGTTGATAAATAATATTTTCTGCTTCACTGTGTTTCAAGGACAAGAAGGTCAGTGCTCTGTGACTCAGCGGCGAACAGGTTTATTCTTGCGGAAAATAAATCACCCTGTTTGTTGAGAATAGCTGGTGGAAATGTAGGATGGAGAGTGCACTATCACACCTTGCATCATATTAGTCTAAATGGTTGCCTTAATATTTCATGAATGTAAATGTCTTTCCAAACAGTGATTGGAAGTAAGATTTCCATCAAGTGTGAAAGTGGATATGCTGTTGTACACATTGCCACTTGTGCTCTAGTACAAAGAGAGGCAGCAGACAGAACATATTTAACAGATAAATCCAGATGTGTGGACACTTGTCACACACTTAACAAAAACATCCTGTATTTGTCTTCACAAGGCCTCTTTTCATTATTTTTTTGGTTTAATAGATCACTCCTAGTGCCCAGAAAGATACTTTCAGCTCCTCTTTTAATTCAGTTTCTTCAACAGTGGTACTTGACTTACTTTAAAATCCATACGTTGTGTTGTCTCCACTTTGTCACATCGCTGGCGCTTTGTGTAGAAAACATACATAAACTGAACAATGAAAGAACAGTAGGAGATGTGTCTTAAGCATCCATTCCAACTTCCCTTGCTTTTTCTTGTAAAGCAGATTTTGAGATTTTGACTTTCTTTTCTGCTATGTTCTTGTTGGACTTGTTAGCAAAGGAATTCAGTTTTATTGAGGCAATCTAGG
The DNA here is from genome assembly GCA_024416835.2 of Perccottus glenii. Lineage (NCBI taxonomy): Eukaryota > Metazoa > Chordata > Actinopteri > Gobiiformes > Odontobutidae > Perccottus > Perccottus glenii. Next base: position 15,694,923 of record CM044546.2, on the reverse strand, counting down.
ATGCGGCAACTCAAAAAAAGGTCTCAGTTAAAGTTTATGCATTCAGAAAACATACAGCCTGCCTTCTTTCTTATCTTTTCTACCACTTATCCAATGGCTGTTTTCCTTTGTCTATCTGTTGATAAAAAAACAGTGCCCCATAAAAAAACAAACAAATTATTTGTTTTAAAAACATGGGTTGTCGTATTGCAACATGTTGGTACATTAAAGGGAATCTTCCACAAAAAGTTTCTTGGTTGCATGTTTGTATGTTAAATCTGAACTGATAAATTTGCCACAGATTACGTTCCCTTTGTATATCAATAGTGTATATAGCTTGCTTTAAAACCATTATCTTGTCTGTAGACTGACATCCCTGTTTATTTCTCATGCTGTGTTTTCGACAAAACTCATTAGAACCAAAAAACATATTGTCGTTTTCTTGTCGTTAATATGTCGTGTGCTCTCCTCTTCCCTTGTTCCTGCGTTGGACGGGTTTTCTCCTGCGCCTCCTTGCCAGATTGCTGCGACGCCTCAGACGAATACAACAGCCCTGCTCGCTGCCAGAACTCTTGCTGGTCAGTTCCATCACAACTGAGGATATGAATATTGCACAAAATCACACGCGGGGCGGTAGATTTCCCATCGTCACGAGTCCTCCTGAACATACGGACACTTAATATAGCAACAGCGTGCTTGGTAAACTCATGAGTTCTTGTGTGACAGTGACTCATACATTGTTCCACCAGGGGGCATGGTGTCACTGTGATTATAAACCTACGTGTTAGATTCATGCGTCACTAAATCATTAAAAGAATAGGTATGTAATGAAAATGTGAATCAACAACTTATTCTACAGTTTTGCTACTACATATATTCTTTTTGACTTATTGATAATAGATATTTGTATAGAAAATTACGGCTTGTACCAGAGCGGATCTATAAACAGTATTTATGAGAAGGCATTTTTATGATTGTGTGAAGTGCATCTTGGTACTCCTTTGTTTTACAATTCAATTTTATGTCATTTGCTGCTGTTTACCTCAGAAACCAAATATGGACAATATCTCATTATGTTTTCACAAGCTCCACACTCATATTGTATTGTGTCAGACTGTAAAAAACAATTTAGCCCATGCACACAGCATCTTATTTACTTTCTCCTATTTGGATTCTGGCTGAATAGTGAGGCCCTTAAATATTGAATTGCGCCATCTCAGTGGCCGTAGCACAGGTGGCCAATGTTTTTTTTTTTCCGCCGGTAATGAATGAAGCGCGCATCCGCTCTCTCTTCCTTCAGGAATCTGGGACAGCGGGAACGAGCGTTCGTGGAGGGCCAGATGAGGGCCTTGGACGAGGGTTTGCGACTCAAGCAGCAGCTCATCGAGGATGGAGTCCTGCTCTGGAGAGAGAAACAGGTACTGCCCTAATGGCATCCAATTGTACCAGGATGTTCCCTGGAAAGCTTTCTCCTGTTCAGACCGCATGTCCAGACCTGTCCACAAAAACACAGGGTTCATTACAAGGGTGTATATATAGATATATGTGTGGTCTGCTATTGTCTGTACATACTAAACTAAAGGGCATCATAAAGCACATACATGGGTACATAAGACATGGGTAAAAAAATAGCTGAAATTATTTATATATTATTCGAGGCTTTCTCTTTATCAAACCTAATGATAAAACTTATCTTATTGTATTTTTTGGCATATTTTATTTGTGCATGAAACCATTTCACTTTATTGAGAAAAGCCTTTCTTTAGTGATATTTTTCTCATTACCAAAAATGTGTGGCATTAGAGAAACCCTCACATTCCATCATGAGCGGTATGAAAAAAAATCATCTTACTATGTGCAGCAACGAGATTCTCGAGAGAAAATCCATCTTGCACTGCCAAACCAATGCTGTTTTACCATTACTAATGTAGGCAACATGCTCTTGCTGTAATTAAATAATAGTGAGCTACTGACAGGTGGTTCACCCAAACACCGACCCAGAACCAGAATCCAGCTGGTTTCTTGTAACAGACCATATCAAGTCAGGTTAGAAAAACCGTAGAGGTACTGTAATAGTTAATTTTCTTAAACACCCAAAGTTACCATTAAATTGTTTACACCAGTGGGTACAACACTGGGTCAGGACTCAATAGTAGGTTGCCAGAGATTTTATTTGGGTTGCCCAGAAAATTATTAGAATTAAAACATAAAGAAAGAAATGTGTGGCAGACATGGGCATTTAATGGAATAAAAAAAGTTTTTTGAAAGGTAAGGAGTAAGAAAACAACATTACAAAGGAATGACACCGACAAGGGGCAAACAAGGCTAAAATAGATCTGCAAGTTGGGTCACAATTCTTTTGAAATATGGGTCCCATGAAAAATACAAGGTTTGTGAAACTTATACAGTATCACCCATCCAAAAATATTTTAATAAAAGAGCCAAAGAGTTAGGAACCACTACTTGGTTCAAAGTTATATATGTTTAATATTCTTTTTATTGAGTTTTTTAATACAGCACAGAACAAACAACAAATTAAAAAAATCTTTAAACAGATGCGGTTTACCACCTAAGCAAAGTCTCTCTAGAGCCATAACCTCAGACATCATTGATCTCCATAATTTGACAAAAGAGAGATTGTCTTCAACCCACATTATTATGGTTTTTCTGGCCAGCATCAGTAAGAACTGAACAGTCTCTTTGTGTGTTTTCAGTGCTTCAGGTATAAGTCCGAACAGACACAGCAGTGGATTTAGGAGGCGTGTCTGTCCTAACACCAGACTACTTTCTCTGCACACTGCCAGAACACAATCTCTTTACACTCCCAGAGACAATGATATCTAGTCCCTTTGAGTCGTTTACATTCAGGACTCCTTGAGCTCTCTGAGTGAACTTACTGTATATGTAGGGAGAGATGTAAACGCTCTGTAAAGTATTATATTGCATTTCTCTATGTCTATTATAGATTAATATTCTAGAAAGCAGCAGCAGGATTTCCTCCCAAAGAAAAATTTGCCTCGGGCACAGTGCTGAGCAGCTGCTGAACTTAGAACAAACATATGTACGTACATATATGTACAACACACGGCAATGTGTTACAAGTTGTCCTTAAAAAAATTTAGTCTGTCTGCCTGTAGATTTAGTCTGTCTAGAAACAAATCGTCCACACTTCTGGAGGTCCAGGGCATTCATTTTTAATAGATGTGCATCATCAGCAAGTTCTAGAGTATTCATTTTTGTCTTTACATAATGCCTCACCTGAAATACTTAGCAGGTTTATTATATTGATTTCTTATAGCATCGAATGTCTTGAATTGGCCATTCTTTTGATGCCAGCATCTTGCCAGGACTTTAGACCAGGACCAGCACAATCTGCTGCAAGGTCTGGATTATTTATTAATGTTGTCAAAATTTACTACATGGGTTTTCCCAAACATTTTCTTCAAGATGCTCCATGTTTTAATAATATAGGTAAATAGGAAATTATTTTTAATAATAAGGGGTAATTCTCTATCTCGCCTGTCTAATAAATTGATGAGAATAGTTTACAAAGTGCCTTTTCAATCCCAAGCCACAGCTTTTCTTCGTGTTCAAGCATGCATTGATAGTACATCATTTCAAATCCTAGGCCACCCCCATCCACCTTGCTCTTTTGGAAGCTGTAGAATTGGTTCAGTTTTTCAAACCTATTAACATGTTTGGTATAATAATAGTATATTCCCTTTTTGTTTCAGTGAATGTAAAAATAGGCCACTAAACTCATTATCGGACCGTTTCTGTGTGCAGATATTGTGTAAAAAGAATTAGCTTCTCACCTTGGCTACTGTTACTCCGTAAATGAAGTGTTGTTACCTGGTTGTGTGGTGAAATCTCTTGATTGAAAAATAATCTCGGGTTAATTTCCTTTTCTGTGCGCTGCACTCAAAGAATCTGCGCCTAAATGAGCAGCTTGTGCTCTGTGATATTGTTTTGACCAGACGTGTTCATAACACCTGCTGCTCCATGCGTCTGCTGTGAACACCAACCTCAGCCCACGGAGAATATTCCACTGTGAAGACATTTATCCATCTTCTTTTTGGCAGAAATATAAGAACAGGTGACAAACTAAAGAGGGATGAACATAAAGTGCCTTCAGATTTTGGAACATCATGTGCTGCCAGAACTACTTCAGTGCATGTGATCTCGACTGGCAGCATGGCACACGGTTCTGCCAAAAGATAGACTTCATTCAGTGTTTCGGTGATGGAGATTGTGGTTGGTGCAAAAAACAAAAGGTGTTCGGTGGCAGTGACGGTGAAGGTCATGGTTTATGAATCATGCTTTCACTGAGCCGTGTGCCAGACTGGAAGATACCAGTCGTCTGAATCGTCCGCCATCTGTAGATTAGGTTTCCAGTCAGATTTTATTTGCTTCAGTTTAAATGTTACCTTGCTGTCGGGATTTGTCTGGTTTACACACACCAGAAAATTAAACTTTTACCAAATGTACTTTCTGCTTTTAACATTGTGTAAAAAAGAAAGAAAAGAACTTGAACACCTAAATTCTGCCAACCAACCTGCACCAGGATACAAAAACTCTTACACAATGCTCATTTATACAGAGACCTAAACCAAAACCAGTTTATTACTACATTTGTAACGCTACTATGTGCGTTATAACAGTACTCTCTGTTTTCCATCACAAATTAGAAATACAACTTCTAAATCCAAAAGTCCCTAATCCGCAAATCCACTACAAATACACTCTGCTTAAATTATTAGTTTGCATAATTCTTGTAAGCCCTGTCCATTTTTCCACTTCAGATTCATGTCCCAGTCTTTTATTTCCTTAAATCTGCACACTGTAAAAACCGTCTGATGTTATTGTATATAGCATGGCTGTGAGCTCATCCCAAATAACAAATTTCTTTCTTTTCCATTTGCACATTTAGTTTGACAAGCACTCTGCCAAATTAGAAACTAGAGCCCTGGAGTTCGGCACAAATTAAATCTGCAAATTTGGCTGCTGAGGATCTCTTTTGGATGTTAGTAAGTTTTATTGAACAGTTGAGTCGGCTCATTACTTACTGCATTATACATCTTTAAGAGTTCTTTCACTGTTTTAAACCATCAATATTAAAAGCAATAAAAAGCTTTTGAGTTTTTTCAAAAGTGGCGCACATTTTGCTCTTCTATAAAATTAGGGTGTTCTTTGAGTACTGTTACAGAATCAAGAATGTCATATGGGGAGTATTGCGTACTTTGACTGAAGGCCACGTAGCATACACAAGCTGATGTGCCGGCTGATGGTCTGTGAATGTTTCGTCTCCCCCTCTCTTTTTCGTCTGATTGGCAGATCTAGGCTGAAATGTCACCAGGCTCCCGGCTCACCCGCCCTCTCGGTGCATTTCCGTTGATATGGCAAGGTTACCTTGCGGGCTTGTCTCAAAAACCTCCCAATGTGAACCCTCACTGCAGTTCAAGGGTTAAAGGAGAAAGAAGAAATAGAACAGCAGGCTACTTTCTTAAATCAAATTATACAAAGGAAAGCAGAGCAATTCAATGCCCTAGAACTAGCAGACACAGGAACTTTGTGGTTAATTGAAAACAAATCGGTATTCAATGAAACGTTCTATTCAAGATGTGTGTGATTATCTTTCTGTTGACTGTACTGCTTGAAACTGCATTTTAACAAAGAAGAAAGCGCACACTATTGCAGTGTAGTTACTTAAACTTATTAAACCTATTGACCTGACATAGGAACAAATTCTTCCTATTTTAAAACCTAATGCTAATTGCTCGCTGAAACAAGTAAAAAAAAATTTAAAAAACTTTCTGTTGTTGGTATGGCAGAAGTTAGATGAAATAAACACATTCTTGTACTTGCCCAAAATGGAGCCCATAAATCACTGCAGTGAACTGAAGGTGCCTAAGCGAGCGGCGTGCCCTAGAAAGGTAGCCATCCCTATCGGAACCGAGCAGAATCCATCACTGCGGCGCCACAGTCTCCGAGGAGAGATGGGATGGCAGTATTGACACTCTCATACACACATAGAGACACACCAAAATGGAAGCTGCTGCTCTTTCATATTAATTGGTCTATTACAGAGAGTGATGATAGTTTATGGTTGGCTGTCAAAAGCTGTCATTTTTGCTGTGACAGCAGCGCCCTGTGATTTAAATATTGTATTGTGCAGTTCTTTTCTTTTTGTAAATGCATTTGCCTTTTTGGAATAAGAATGTCTAAGAAAGGACATGAAAAGAAGTGAAGAGAAGGCTCTGCTCTTCGAGAGATCCTGTTTGCCTTTTTATTGTATATTCTTGGAACTGTAGATACATTGTGCCAGGATTACATATAATTTATCAACTTTTGTCAATTTGACTGACAGATGACATTGACTGTTCTAGATATTGCAAGTTGACATGCTTAAACGAAGGATCTATACTCGACACTCAAGAGTCTGCCGAGTGGACATTGTATGCGGTCCTGATGAATGTTATTGTATACTCCACAATAGCTGGCCTTAAAAATGGCAGAAAGAGACAACATTCATGTCTTTTCAAATAGTTTACTGTGCTGTCAATTTACCTTTTTCTTCAGGAGATTCTAAAATAGTCTTGTTCAGTTAGACCTATAGGAAAGGTATATAGTTTTTGACCTTTTTTGACACCTCATAATTGTCCTGTATGTTTACGGCTATGGCAGCTCTGCAGGGAAATGCTGTTGGATACCTTTTAAGCTGCACTGTTGCCAATTTTATTTCACAATGTCTGCTTTTTGCTCAATGGGCTGGACGACGCAACTGAAGATAGAAATGGAAATACAGAAATTCTGATTGTAGAAGAAAAAAAATATGCCCCAAACAGCCAAAAATATAATGCTTTTGTGCATTTATTCAGTGCATTGCAGAGTCTTAGCTTTTTCTGTCTTTAATACACACACACACTGCAATAGATAAAATAGCCTACTAATGAAAATATTCAGATACATTATCTTATGTATCTCATATACTATTGTCCTAACTTCCAATGAAACAAAAGCCATATTGCAACTGTGTGCTTTGTCTTGGTCATATCAGGGCTTCACTGTTGTCCACTCTGTGTGTCCAGGCGCAGTTGAGAGAGCTCCAGCAGGTTGCCGAGGACCTACAGATTAAATTAGAAGAACACAGGAGGAGAAAGAACAAGGCCGACCGACTCAAAGAACAAACACTGAAGGCACTGCAGACAGGGGACAGTGGTAAGTGTCGTGCCGTCTTTAACCTGACATGATACGGTGAGTCCACCTAGAGCAATTTGCCCTGTTCACCGATTGCTGCAGTTTGCAGATACAGTTAGGTCACTGCCACAGCCACCACAGGGCACCTCTCATTTCATTTCTGCTCACGCCTTACGTTGAACAGAAGTAAATTGACCTCAGTTCCTTTAGGCCAGAAGGACAGGATGACAAATGGCACAACATCAGAAACAGCTGGAAGGGTTAAATACACACACGCCTGTGCCATTGAATTAAATTGACCAAGAGAGCAGTGCCGAACAACGGCATATTGCAGTCTTACGGCCTCTTCTCCCTCCTCAAACTTATGACTCACAGGAAAATTCCCTTATCGCCCTGAGCACACGCTGCTTTGGCATTTAAGTGACGTTCAGACTCCCGAATGTGGATGTGTATAAGGTTGTGCGCCTGGATAAGAAATGGGCACAATCATTTTTTTTGCATTGCAGTCTGTGAGGATTTAGTAAATGAAACATGCCATTTGCAACTTTTTGGAGAAAATTACATGCATGGGCTGCTTTTTATTACCTATTTGCAAACAGTTCATAATGTATGCTGTCTTCCTCTCCTGCCTGGAACAACCTGTGGATCTTCAGATGTCAGTTGAATGTTAATTTTTAATGCAAAACTCAGAGGGGTATTATGTTCTCCATCTCTTCTCAGACTTGTTTGAGGATACTTGTTGTCCTCCATTTCCACACCAAATTTTACCTACCCCAACTGCCATTGCTATCAACTTGAAAGTATGATACTCATGCATTCAGAATAGGGGTGGAAGAAGTTGTGTTTTTATAAAGTATGATGATTTATGCAAAGGTGAGTTTCCAGACTGGATATGGGGATTTTGCAATTGCCTGAGGAAAAATAGATAGAGCTTTGTAGAAATGTTTACGGGTAACTCATACTTGCTTATTCTGGTGGCTTGTGTGTGTTTGAATGCCATCTGACCACAAAGACAATATGCACAGCTAAAACTGACCCCTTATAATAGCTTTACACATTTCCCCCATGCTTTTTATCAAATATTGTTGTTACATGTTTTTCATATATTCAGAATGGTGTGCTCAAAAGAAACATGAATGTGCTTCTTCTCCAGCAGTAACCAGTTGTAAAAAAGTAATGGAACTTATGGTTACTTAATATTTTTTAAGACATACAGTATTGTTCAAAATAATAGCAGTACAATGTGACTAACCAGAACAATCCAGGTTTTAGTATATTTTTTATTGCTAAGTGGCAAACAAGTTACCAGTGCAGCAGATTCTCAGAAAACAAACAAGACCCAGCATTTATGATATGCACACTCTTAAGGCTGTGCAATTGGGCAATTAGTTGAAAGGGGTGTGTTTAAAAAAATAGCAGTGTGGCATTTAATCACTGAGGTCATCAATTCTGTGAAAAAACAGGTGTGAATCAGGTGGCCCCTATTTAAGGATGAAGCCACCAGCACTTGTTGAACATGCATTTGAAAACCTGAGGAAAATGGGTGGTTATGAGGGGGCAGTGGCTCAGTGGTAGAGCGGTCGTCCTTCAACCGGAAGGTAGGCGGTTCGATTCCCACTGACAGATGACATTGACAGTATGAACTGTGAGGACACAGTTCATACTGTCGTTGTGTCCTTGGGCAAGACACTTAACCCACCTCCAGTGGAGTTACAGCTGTAACACTGGTGAATGGAACTTTAATGTAAGTCGCTTTGGATAAAAGCATCTGCTAAATGACTAAATGTAAATGTACTGGTAACTTGTTTGCCACTTTGCAATAAAGAAAATATTATAAAAATATTCTGGTTAGTCACATTGTTCTGCTATTATTTGAACAATACTGTACAAATTAAATAAATACAAAGACTATTAGAATCGGGTGTACACAATTCAAAATATAGCTTTAACTAGTCTATTCTAAATACTACAACATTCTATGCACCTTAGGGACCCCTCAGACAGGGACATTTTTCCTTTTTGATTTGGTGATTATCTGTGTTACAGTTTATGGCATGAAAATCTGCAAGAATGTATTATATATATATATATATATATATATTTTTTTTTTTTTTTTTTTTACATATTTTGTGAATCTTATGTCAGTAACTCCTCTGGGTCAATTATACACTACTGACACTTTCTGCTCCCTCTGGGGCAATTGAGCCAAAAATAAAATTCCACGAATCACCATACATCAATATTTATCTGCTTTTCGTTCCCACATAAACCTGTTAAACCACTTCAGCTCTGCTCGAAACTACTAAATATTCAATAATTTTCATGGTTTTAACACTTTAAATATTAAATTAAGTCTTGGATTTGTCAAAATTTTAGCAACAACATTGATTTCATTGCATTAGTATGTTTATGCGGTGTCAGATTTAAAATTTATGCAGACAAAAATATTGATGTATAATGATTTTATAGCATTTCTTGTGCATGCACATGAAAGGGTTGTTAATTGGAGGTGTCCACAAGGGTTAATTTACTTTTTTTCCAAGGCACAATCCACTTAAAGTGAACACATAACAATTATGTTTCCAAACAAGTTATGCAAAGAAAATCCATGATCATTCATTTTAAGCAGGTACTTCATTTGAGACACACTTTACTCACCATGATTTTCACAAAGTCCCAAACCACTTTAGACAATATCCATTCTGGAGGCTTGTCTCTGTTATAATACTATCTGACCACATATGCACTACATCAGAGTTTAAGAATAAAAAGAGGACATATTTGAAATAGGTTAGATGATATACAGTATTAGTCTAAACAAAAATCAATTCAGCTCAGTTTGTAGAAACAGGAAGTAATCCACTTTGAGTTAGTGCATCACCATTTTGCTAAACATTTACATTTACATTTAGTCATTTAGCAGACGCTTTTATCCAAAGCGACTTACAAGTGAGGATAACGATGGAAGCAATTTTAACAACACAAGGTACAAAAAGCATAAACATAATATAATATGATAATGATATAATAATTGATAATGTATATCAATATGCATTCAAAAAACATAAATACATTATTTTTGTAAGCACAAAAGACAACCATTAACCATTAATCTAAATTTATCTTCAACCAATCCTAAACTGTTTTTAAACCATAATCGTCACCACCAATATCTAAACTCGGACACATGATTGACGTCCTAAATCCTTGGTAATTAGCGCCAGCCTTGTTCCAACGTTAGAATTCTTGATGGCGATAAAGGTCATTGAGTGGCGCTATGGGATGAGGGGCATCCATCTTGCGTCCTACTGTGCTGGCTGACCTTTGCCTGACATCAGAGGCCCCCTGCGTTTGCTGAGGCTGTATTTTTTAGCTCTATTACTGCTCATCTTCACACCATTAGTTTTCATTTCTTCCGTTGAGTTGGCATGTCCTGTCCATGTTGGCGAGCCATCTGGCCTTTTATTATGCTCTTTTAATAATGACAACGGCATGTGCTGTACATCTTGAGTAGATTAAATTGCTTAAAGACAAGTCCAGCTTATTTCCAGCTGTTTATTTTCACACTTTTTGCTGACAACAACAGGTTATTTTCCTTTTTTTATTTCTTTTAAATTATGTTTAGCTGAACAGGTGGATAATGTGTGTATATTTAAAAAAAATGACAGAAGTTTTAATAGGTCCTGGCGAGTGCCTGTTTTAATCCTTTTTCAGAAGTGCAACCTAAGCAGTTGGTATTTTACAAACCTTTTAATTGCTGTTTTTCTGTTGCATCATTTACACGATCACTGAAAAAAATCCTCTTACCCATAGCATTTCATAATGACTTGGCTTTACCTTTCCATTTTGGTTGGTACTGACATTTAAACTTTCTTGAGATATTTTTTACATCCATTCTATAAAAGCATGTTCCTAAAAAACTCCTCAAAAACACTAAAATATTACTTAAATTTAATGGCAACAGTTATATGTCAACAACATCATTTCATTTTCTTGTCACAACCTGTCAACCAATTATCAAACGGAAGATTAACAATTGTTTTTTTTTTTTAAAGCTGTAAAGATGTGTTGCCATTATCTAGCATAATGCAAGTGGATACATTTTTATTTACTGAGAAGCAGGAGGCTGGAGATTTTGACGTATAATGCCGCAAAACAACAGTAGAAGAAAAGAGTTTCCAGATTTCTGAACTTTAAATTTAGAGAGCTGTACTTGTTTTCTACATTAATGGGCATCACTATTTAATATAGCTTGAATATAGCTTCAACATTGTTGAACCCTCTATAGGAGTTACCTTGTACATTTTGGTCTAATATTTTTGCTTTTCTTTGCTTGAATACCATGGTTATAATCACACATTGACTAAACTCAATTTTACCATGTTTTCTTCATGCATGTAACTGTATACATGTGTGCAAAAATGCCCAGATCTGTATACAATGAAAGGTACATTTTCACAGACCAATTATTTTAAGTCTAGACAAAATACATTGTTTTAATTTCTCCCTACTGTAGTGTTAAAAGTTTACAATTTTCTTGTAAACTGGACATTGATATGCCTGCCCTATTGATTTGCCTTTGAAAAAAAATAATAATATTGAACCCATGAGGACAACTATTGAGCCATATCACAATTAAATATAGGAACATCTCAAGCTGCAAGCAACTGTATTTTTCTCCATTATTGTCTTGTTTTTCGCCTTTATGGCTTGTCAATAGCTTGTGTCAAACTTGAAATGAAAAGCCAGAGGAACAAGCAGCTGAGCCTGCAAAGGAGAACGTAACAGTCTTTCCCTTTAAGGGCACTGTCGCTCAAGTGCGTCTCCAGGGCTTTGAGTGTGCTCATTGTGAGGCTTTAAATGGACATGTTACTCGGAGCTTCAAAGAGATTGTGCTTGTTGTGACTTTAGTACAGTTGATTTTAATATAGGAACTATAGGAGAATGACAGGGGGTTTATTTGTGATTCATTTACATTTCGCCGACATCTGTGGAAATGTAAAGCAAGTCCCAGTAGAATTACAAAGATGTTGTGTTCAAAAAACGTCCGAGTTTTACATCACGGTCTAATGGAATGAATTTGATGTGAGTCACATCACATGAAGAGATACTGTTTTGTTTTTTTGTTTTTTTCCACCAGTATTGACGTCCCTGGATGCAAAGCTACAGGGCCTCAGAGTTCAGCTGCAGTTTATGGGGATTTCCTGAAGTTCATTTGCAGTGGACCGTGTCTTCAACTGTCTCCCTGTGACTCGTGTTTTGCAAAAGAGTGCGTTTAAGCATGCTAAAGCCTTTGGGAAATGTACTGAGATGGCAGTCATAGCATTAAATGGTTCCACACAGGATTCAGACTCCAAATTTTAATCTGTTTGAATCACTTTATTGGATTTCAATTATTTTAATACAAAAGGAAGATACTATGTATTCACACCATCAGCTATCCACCTACAACTTTTGTGTCACGCATTTTTCTCCCGCCAGTTTACTACCCATTAATAATTTGAAGCAAGTTTTTGGACTTTGCTGGCCATTAGCAATCACTTGTGTTTTGCAATTTACCAAAATGTTACTAGATAAAGATTGTTTTGCACATAAAACATACAATTTGTTCATTTGATTGTATCCCTCCAAAAGAACCCCCAAACCTTTCATTCAAAAGCAGTCATTGAGTCTTTAGTGAACTGTGTCATGGACATCTATCTTTGTCTGGGCACACTAACCCCCTGTGAGTCGAAGGATGAAGGTTTGCACTATGTTCTTTTTGCTTTTGTCAATTTGAGCTCGTCCTCTTCCATCCTGTTCATTGAAAGTCTACATTCAATGAGCACTTAAAATCCAACCTTGAATCTCCATGCGGTCGAAAATTTTGCCTTACAATTAATTACAATGTGAAAAAGACAAACTTAAGCATTGCTTAACGCTAAAGAAACCACCAAATTTGTAACTGGGTACGTTTTTTTTTCAATCCAAACACTTTCTTTAAATAATATGATTTATTACAAATTTGACCCACGTTTTCACAGGAGGGGTAAGGTCCTGATGTTTTTAGGAGTGTGTCCATTGTAAAATGGGTCCCAAATAAGGTTGCCCTACTATAGCACAATTCTCCCTTCTGTTAGAGCAGTACAGTTACTAAAAGGTAAAGCTAAACTGTTGTTTGGATGGGAACAATATAATAATAATGGATAGTACCTATTTAGCGCTTTTCAAGATTACCAAAGACGCTTTACATAGTCTATTATTCATTCACTCCACAGTCACACACTGGTGGTGGTAAGCTACTTTTTTGTAGCTACAGCTGCACACATACGGACTCTCTGACCAAACATTCTCACACATTCATACATCAGTGCCACAGACACTGGAGGCAAGCAGGGTTAAGTGTCTTGCCAAACGACACAACGACAGTTTGAACCTTTGGGAAAGTGGGAATCAATCCGCCAACCTTCTGGTTATAGGACGACCACTCTACCACTGAGCCAGTGACACTTAAAAATGTATATCGTAGATTTTTAATGCAGATTAATATAACTTTTTCTAAGGATGTCCTCACACCATTTATTTTTTAGAATCCGTACTTGTACTCAGCAATGCCGAGTACAAGGACAAGTTTGTGCTACGTTTGTCATCAGAGTTATGTAAAATATGTCCCATCAGGTCTATGTGGAGGAAAAAGGGAAGAAAAAACGTTGAAGATGCTTAAGTATTTGTTTGGCAGCAGTTGAGGTGTGGCTCTGATTGCAACGACGGGTACCAGTATGGGTATCTGGAAAACCCTAACTATTTTACACAAATGAGGACAATATATTGGCATTGGGGGCTGCACAATATCAACAAATGTATGCAGCATTTAATGGCGCCTGTGAGTTTAACTGTGTTCAAAAGTCATGTTTCCATTTTGTTCCACATTTTGTTGCATTTTTTTTCTTGTAATGTTACTTTATGTTCATTGAGGCTTCTCCATCTGAATAAGAAACAGAAATTGAGTGAACACGGCACCATATCACAGTAAATTAGTACAGTCGGTTTAACAATGTCTTTTTGTGATCTTTAACAACTGTGTGTCTTAAACTGTTTGGATTCCAATTTCTCAACTGCAGTCCCAATGCTGATGACAAGCACATTTACAAAGCTATTCATTTTCCAACACGGCAATGTTTTCTGAATGCAAAACAATGTGAATAATTCCACAGGATGCAGCATCTAGATTAAACCCCACTTTTTTGCTATGCCTCTTTTTAAAAGTTCAGTGCGGCACCTGCAGCCTTTTCATCTATTTCCATCCTAAACACATTTTTCAGCTCACAGAAAGGGGTAATTTCCTGCCTGGAAATATTGCGTGTGGCTTGTGTATATATAAAAGCAAGCACATTGTGTGTTTTTGTTAGTCTTGGAGTGCCGTGCTAACAAAGGCAGCTCTGTTTGGATAACACAGTTTGTAGCCAAGGCATAGATCTCCAATCTCCTGCTGATATCTTCCATTTTCTTTCCTCTCTTTTGTGCCTGTGTTCTTTTTATGAGTGCGCTGTGTTGTCGCCTGGGCAACATGGGTGGATGAGTGATGGTGTCCATTAGTAAACATAGCCCCCTATATGTGCCACTGGCCTAAAGATTCACCCTCTCCTCCCAGCTCTTACCTTTATTCCACCCCCTTCCTTCATCCATCCTCCTTATGGTTGTTTTTCATAGCTGCAGCTCGGCAGCAAAAGGTGTCTCCTGACCATTTCTCTTCTGTGCTTTTGCGCACTCGTTTGGCAACTGGAGAACGAGTTGAGAATGTCAAACGTTGGGTAGGGAATAGCATGAGCTTCCAACAAAAGAACAGGGCACTAATATGACAGATGTCGCGTTTATTGCGGAGGAATATTAGCAGAGCTTGGTTGAGTCAACAAGGGAGTGATGAATCTGGCAAAGTCATATCGAGATGGTGTTCGTCTTAACCTAAGTGGATTCGTTTTACAAGGCAATTCATGAGCTCCATTTAAAAACCCCACTCAACCAAGAATATTACTGTACACTGTAAAAAAAAAATGCTAATTTCACAATTAGCTTTTCTGTAATTAGTATGGAAAGCTAATTGCAGCGGATGCGCAATTAGCATTATGTAAAGTGCTTTTCCCCAGACTTAGAGGCCAATCACTTTGCTCCTTTCGCACTGGTGTTGGCACTGATGATGTGGGAGATGCATGCAAGAACTTCCTCTCCCTCCCACTTCACTGAATGCTGTTCACAAAATGAATCAGTCGGGGTCACATGCTCAGGCGAGGAAGTTTTCACGTCTCCTTTTCATCTGCCTGCGCTGGTGAATGGGGAGAAGAGGGAAATCACTGTCATATCAGTCGTTGCAGCACAAAGCCTCCTGATTGCATTCTGGACTCTCACATGAGTTTTTTTTTTTTTTTTCATACAGGGAAACCAAATGTTCTTTTGCAGCGTGACTGACTCATTGCCTGATTGCCCAAGAATCTTTATCCTCTTCCCCCTCCACTCTCACATTTTAAAATCCTACCCACAAGCTCAGTCCTCTCCTGCAGCTCTACCTCAGCTTGCATTAGGTTCATAGTCGTGATGTGTGATAGCAACAATTTCAGCTTATCATGTTTGTATCATGTCTCACTGCTGCTTAAAATGTCTGTCAACAGTCGCTTTGCTGTAACCTGCTTACAATTTGTTTCTTTTAGGTCACACCCATTCCAACAGCTCTGTAGTGGGCCTTTTCAACGTTTTGGATGCCAATAAGGATGGCAGGTAAATAACATCATAGATATTCACACTAATTTCTCTTAGTTACATTTTATAATCAAATAATTTTCCCATAAATCTGGCCAATCAATGCAATTACCAGCCATTTCTTCCAACAAAAGAAGACTTTTCCTCTTTTACCCTAATCTTGAGAAAAACAGTGCTAAAGCTCTTCCACTCATAACTCTCCCAGCTGACTGTCCGAGTGCTTTTGTCCGTGGACTGCTAGTTTTCTGACAGACAGGAAGCAGTGTGTGAGGCTGCGAAAGCACACCTCCACTAACCATCAGCATGGGAAGACCGAAGGGCTGCACACTTGCCCATCTCTTCTACTGTCTCTGTCTCTTAAATCACCTCAAAAGCTCACATTTTCAAAAGACACAATTGCTCTAAGGTGGTCTAACAACTGTTTAAATTGCGGTGTGGCTTTTATTAGTAGTACTACACTCACAGCTGTAGTGTCATTGAAACCACCTCTAAAGAGTCTAAGTAGGACATGAACGTGAGCTCCATAACCAAGCACACCCAACAGAGGATGTTCTTCCAAAAGGCCACAGGCATTGTTAATCCAGTTCTCCACTGCCATGGGGTCCATTCTCACATCATCCATCATTGTCTTCCACTCTTCCTGGAACAAACCAGGGCCAAGCAGTGTGCATGCTGGATCATCCAATTCTGGTCAAACCACATATAATCCTTTTAGTAGTTGCTGCTTTCTTATTCAATGGAATACACCAAAATTTACATTAATAGTAAGTAAGTAAGTAAATTTTATTTATATAGCACCTTTCACAGATATAAATCACAAAGTGCTTTACAAAGTGCAATAAAAGAACAATAAAACTATGAGAATAAAAATTAAAACCACAAAATATAAAAAACATAAAAGCCCAATCAACTTAAAGCTTGTTTAAATAAAAGCGTCTTCAGCTGCTTTTAAAAAGAATCAACAGAAACGTCCACTCGCAGTGACAGGGGCAGGGCGTTCCAGAGTCTGGGGGCGACTGCTTGGAAAGACCGGTCTCCCCGAGTTTTAAAACGGGTTTTGGGGACCGTTAGAAGGTTTTGACCAGAAGACCGAAGAGCGCGAGAGGAGGAGTAAGGGGTCAGCAGGTCAGTAATGTACTGGGGGGCCTGTCCATGCAGGGCTCTAAAATGACCCTTTGGTTGCTTATATACAGTATATAGTAGGGCTACCTACTGACCTACTATGCATTCACCTTCACAATAAATTGGATACAGTTGGATACTGTTTAGTTTTAGCCCGCTCTTTATCCATAGACCAGGTCTGATATCATTTACACACTACACAAAGTATCTGGAGCACATTGCTAATTTGCATACATCTGCAAAGATGCTATTCAATTTCTGTTTTTCAGTTTCCTGTCACTCCACTAAACCAGAGGTAATGTTACTCCTTTTTCTGTTAATTATTTGTGTCTCAAGCATCGGCGGAGTAATTATGGCCATTTATGAGCTGTTCTTGGGGGCTAGCAGCAGCATTAGCCTTCACAACAGTATATAGTGCAGGGTTAGAGGATTACATTTGAATGATTATGATTAAATTTACATTTTACATTTACACATTTTTACGACTTGCATTAAGCTTCCATTCACCAGTGTTACAGCTGGAACACCACTGGAGGCAAAGTGGGTCAAGTATCTTGCCAAAAGACACAACGACAGTATGAACTGTAGGGAGAGCAGGAATCGAACCCCAACCTTTGGTTATAGGACGACTGCTCTACCACTGTGCCCCATTTTGCACGTTGTATGTTTTACAGTGGTGGCCAAAATTATTAGAACACATTTTAACAACTAAATTTTAACAGTTTTAGGTGTTTTTGTTGAATTGGCCATTAAAATACCTATAGAAACAAATTAATATTTACATAGAACAGTTATTATTATGCTCTATTAAAACATAGAATAGAGCCGTCAAAAGGAGATTTACAAAAAACAAGCTAGTTCAATTTCACTGTCAGTGTCACACAATCCTTCACAAGAAGCCATGGGATAACATTAGTGGGTAACACTTTATTTTACACTACACTTGGTTCATTGTATCTACCTCATTAAGTACAATGTAACACAATGTATAACAAACTGTAATAACATGTAACTACATAATTAAATTATGTGTACTTACATATTGTAGGTAGGGTTATTGTTAGGATTAAGGTATGTATGTACAATGTAGTTAAATGACAATGTGTAAATATCTGTAATAAAATCTAAATACATTGTACACACATATGTATGTAAGTAAACATAATTTAATTATGTCGTTACATGTTATTACAGTTTGTTCACAGTGTGTTACATTGTACTTAGTGAAGTAGATACAATGTATCAAGTGTAGTGTAAAATAAAGTGTGACCCAGTTGTGTTGAAGTTCTCAGGAAATATATTGACATTATGCCAGAGAGATGTGCTGCTGTAATTTCGGCAAGAAGTGGACATACCAAATATTTATGTTTAAAGTGGATAAATAAATAGTAGGACTCACTTTATCTGATGTTGTTGTGTGCTTAGAGCATGCTTCATGAACATTATGAAATGAAATCATGTTTTGGAGGCAAAAAAGGTCAATATTTTCAGATCTGTTGGGTGTTTTTGGCCACCACTTGTATCTCTTTTTGACTTTGTTTAAAAGTAAAAGTTGAATAAACCAAATTAATTGGATTTATCACGCAGACCTGATTTCATGTAAAAAGCTAGATTTGAAAAAAGTCTTACTTTTTCATACTACTAAGATGTGGTCAAAAGTTACTGTAGTTAGCAAAATTTAGTCAAAGATACTTTGACATAGAATGTAGACTTGGATCAAAGTACAGATGCTAAGTGAACACCAAATGGATTTCTACTAGTGTTGTTTTCTTTCTCCAAAACCTTTTTTATTTCAGACTTATATATTCATTCCTTTTGCTTGTAAACAAATTAGAAGTATTATTGTCTCATAATTGTCCTGTTTTGCATTTTTAGAATACAGCAAAAAGCCACAGTTTTTTTCCTGCCTACTGGGCTGTTAATAGACAATATGTGCGCAAACAGCATGAACACAAAGTAACTTTATGAGAGACGCTTTGAACTACTATAATTGATGCAGCATCAGATGGGGCTACACATAAACAAAATTCACTTATTTTTGTAGGCACGAGAAGAAAAAAAGCACCCATAAGAGTGGATTATTAAGAGAATATTTGTTGTCTTCCAGTGCTGCTATACAAGATAAATGGCTCTTTTATGAGTATCTGGCTCACATCAATATGTCTGGAGCGAAACATTAGTTCCACCTAACTTCTAAAGCAGTGACATCTCATCAGTTTGAGCTCAGTGCACACATCTCATTCCCTCAAAACACTCACAACCATTTATTCTTCAGCAAACCTTCACAAATAATCTATGGCTTTGTTTGCTTTGTTTAAACTCCAATCACCAACACTTGTCACCCCCACTATCTAATCTTCTGGCTCGAGTTCAGCACTACTTGCGCTGTAAGAATGCTGTTTTCTTAACTATACTTGGTGGTCCACAGAAATTTACACTCTGTGATATCCAAACTGGTCATATTCCACCCGTAAGGAAAAGGTAGCAGGGCTGGACATAGTAAACTGAATGCCCTATAAAACATATTGCTGCATCGTCGACAAAATGCTTGTGCAGGCATTTCCCAGGGAGCGCTATGTGCCCATTTATGCATTCCTGCGTCTAGATATGTGCTATTATTCAGCGGCCCCACTCCCAGGCCCTCTCCAGCTCCATCCATCCACTCCATACCTAACGGTGTCTCTCTATGGGCAGCGCTTAAACAAACACATTACTAAGCTGAAATATCTGCTAGTGCTGCTTATTTCTATGCGGCCATTGTTTCAGCCCATCAGTCAATAGGATTCGGTGAGCTGGCTATCTTAAAGCAGGACATGTATTGATGCTCATTTGAATAAAGCCCGTCGTAGTGGTTTTGTATGCTACATCACCATTTTTTCCATCCACAGCTCACATGCTTTGCTGTCAAGCTTGATTTACTTGGCATTATGATGAAGTCACTCTGCTATACCTGATGCTTGCATATTGCCTGGCAGTTTGCTGACTTTGGATGGGATTAGCATGTGTGTAGCCCAACTCTTTTTCTTGTACCATAAAGCTCTTGGCTTTGTCTGTAATGACACTGAAACACTACCCCGTTCTTAATCCACTCGATTAGAATTGCTAATTATCTTTAATGCAGATTCACAGATAATTGTTCTCTCATTTATATTGCAAACTAATCTCATTTCGGTGTCCATTTAGACACCAGTAATTGCAGAGTTTTTTCCCTGAATGTTCTGAATACTGACTGAAACACAAAGTTAAATATAAAAATGATCTCAGGATTTTACATGCTGCTGATTATCCTCATAATTACGTTTACACATAAATATTCAGTCAGCGTTATTGCAGTTTCAGAGCTAGTGCAGAGACTTGTTCATTTATTAGTAAAGGTGCATTTTTCTCCTGTCATTGTAGATGGTAGACTCCGTGGTCATTAAGGTATTGTGGACTTTTCACCATTATTTCAGCCACAACCTTCCCGAGCAACACTCACAGTGCAAGCCAGTGTGCCAGCTGGCAGTCATTTGGCAGCCCACTGCAGGATTAACTGGTACCAGTATGCTGGCCTATAAATAGAGTGTACCAACTGCTTCAGGAAATGAACCATGATGGAGCCTCCCAAAGGCCCCTGAACAGGTTGTGCTTTTTATCCCCTTCCCCTCCATCAGGATTCATCTGAGGACCTGAGTGTGAGGCTGTCCTAATGTTTATTACTGTCTCACTCAAACTCAAGCTCTATATGTGATGCTTGTTATTTTCTGTACATTAGATATTTTACCTGCCAGTGCAGCCACAAAATGGTGTGAGCCATTGTTTTCCTGCAGCACTAACCCCGAGCATCGATCCTCTGTAGCGGGTCAAGTGCTTTGCTTTGTATGTTTTCCTGCACATCCGCTTCTGATAGACTCCGGGAATTGATCCAGGCTACACAGTCATTATCTTAGTAGTGTTGGTTTAGGTTAAAGCACTTAAAAAAATGAAAGAAAAAAATGACAGCAGCAGGAAAGAATGGCCAGAGTTCTAAGTACTATAATAATAATAATAATAATAATAATTGATTAGTATTATTATATTGCACTTTTCATTCTTTTTCACACACTGGAGCCACAAACTGACTGAGTTGTGGCAACCATTTTGCGCCTACAGTCTCTCCAACCATCATCACCAAACATTCTCACACACCAGGGCTGTGGCACTGGAGGCAAGGTGGGTGAAGTGTCTTGCCCAAGGACACAACAACTGGGGAGAGCTGGAATCAAACTGCCAATCTTTATAGCGGTTTTAGGACGACCGCTATACCACCTGAGCCACTGAGCCCCACAGCCCAACCTATATCACACCGATGTGTAATCATTTTAATGTTAGCTATAATACAAGGGATATTGATTTAGCACATATTCACTGACACTACTGGTACCCTTAACATGAGACATTCCGCAACTTCAAGAAGTCTATTTCTGATGTAAAGGTAATTTTATCTTCTTTCCTAACAGCCTCTCAGTGGATGAAATTCAGTCCAAGGTGGCATTTGTTCAAGATGAAAATCGAGTTCTGACAGAGGATGAAGCTATGGTAAGTTCCTTTTAGCTAGTGTATTAAATTTTTTTCCTTTAACATGTTTTTTTATCAAGAGTGTGTGAATGGAACAAATTAATAGTTGCTTTCTTTACATCTATTTGGTATTATTCTGCTGGACCATGCTTATTTGGTACATTTATATTTTTTAAATCATGCTATTGTTTATCTGTATCTGATGTACTGAAATAAGATTCTGTATATTTCTGTTCACATATTTACACTACACATTGGTAAACATTACACTTTGACAAATAACTGATTCCACGGTTTGTTTATTCCCCAAATATTAAAACTATTCTCATATGTTACACCATTGTTTTTCTCCACCTGTTCAACAAGGTCCCTTCTACAGTCATTTAAATTCCGCACAGGATGAAGACTTTTTCCCCCTCAAGCTACAATGTGTGAAAGCACCACTGTCTATTCACTTTAAACTTGCCTCATACCAGGTAGCACATATCAAAATCTGTTGGTGTAAACAAAATGGCTAGAGCTCCCCTTTTCTCCTCCATTTTGTCATGCTATAAATGGCAATTCATATTCTCATGCACACACAAAGCCGTCTGCTGGCTTCTCCCAATGCGGGGCAGGAAAAGTTCAGCCTGTACTTGTCACACAGTTGAATATAGAATAAAATAAGTTTGTCTAAATATACTAGTTCACCTTACTTTAACTTGTCCAACTATAAAAACACCGCAGTAAAATACTCAGATGTAACCAACATGAAATGCACATGTGTCATTGGTGTCGGCTAACAGGGAGACGTTCCTAATGAATTCCGCTGCATCTAAAGAGGATGAATGGCTATGAATATGCATGATTATGAAAATGTGTACTTAACTGCAACCACAACAAACGGTGATCAAGCTGGGGAAATTAAACCGGGTGCCATTGACAGCAGTTAACAGGCAATTTACATTAGAAATGACAAGCGGCACCATGTTAGCACCTTAAGTTATGTCCAAGGGCAGCCACAGATGTACTATAGAAGCAGTTAATTTTCTGTGTTGGGAAGGATTACGCTGTAGGATTTAGTTTGGTCTGGCAAGTCATTATTACTGCTTTTTTTTCCCTCAATGATACATTGTTTGGAAACTTGTCATTAGCGTTTCTCTTGCTGTAACCCATCAAATTTGTGTGGGTCGATACAGATTGCCAAGTTAATGCTGTAGTCGTGGGAAGTTTGCTAGTTAGTGGCATTAATGTTCTCATTAACGTAATAGTTTTCAGAGTTTTGCTGAGGAGGTTGTATGAAGCACTTTGGGCTAATACTTACAGACATTGACGCAATGACATTGATGCTATTAAAAGTAATGCAATTGTGAAAGCTTTCAGCTTTTATTTGTTGAATAAGGTAAATATTTATATAATTTTTAAAGTAAAAACATATATATTTTGTCAAAGATTTATTAAAAACACTAAAAACCTTTCACCCTAAGGCAGAATTACAGTTGTGATGGCCATAACCTTTCCATATTTTTACTATGTTTATTTATTTTATTACTGTATTGGCCTAAATTGGGACAACACTGCAGCACAGCACAGTGGCAAAAGGTTCTGAGTTCGACTCCTGGGCCAGGGGTGTGGAGTTTGCATGTTCTCCCCGTGCTTGGGTGGGTTTTCTCCGGGGACTCCAGTTTTCCCCACCAACATCCAAAAACATGCACTGTAGTCTCCAGTTAGTAACATTACCAATTACTGACCCAAGGTTTGGTGAGGGTTCCCAGGCGGGAGGGAGGCGGACAACTGCTCTACTTGATGGGTTCAATGCAAAGAATGAATTTCCCCACGGGATAATAAAGGGTAACTTAAAATAGCACTGCATAACTTTTAGCTAGTAGCATCACATAACATTAAAGTCTAAAAGTATACATTTTTGTTTCTAAGTACATTTCTAAGACACGCAATTGGTAGACACATATTTTTTTTGCTGACACAGTACCCTCATCTGGACAGAAAACTGATATAAATGCCGCCAGGACGAGCAGACCTCTCCTGAGTTTGACATGCTAAGCAGCTTAAAAACAGGGAGCAGAAATAGGCCAATACACTGGACTCTAGCAGTGTTTTATTTGTACAAAATAAAATGATTGTCTGTAGAGGGATCTGTGCCATCTAGTGGGTTAAAATTACGCTGTGCCACTTTAACTTAATAATGCTGTATAAAATGCGTTACAATTCAAGCTGCATATGAGAGTGAGTGTGAAAATTTAAAATTTAAATTTTTTCTTTCATTCTGTTGAAAGCTAATAGAAACAAATAGCTTAATTAGGCATTTCCATTAGTTTTATTTAGATAACAAAAATATACATTTATACAAATATTAAAAGCAGTCGCTGAATATAAATGAAAAATTAAATTGTTTTAATCTCAGTACATGTTTTCCCAAATATATACTGTATAATCGAATTATAAAAATCCAACATTTGTTTCTCATTACAATAATGTTTAATTGGCAAGTGCATTATACAGTGGCTCTTTGCCAATCTACAGAGAGTGGCGTGGGACCAAATATTAGTTTGTTCTATGAGTAAACCACTTCTGCATTTTGAACTTTGAACTTCTGTCTTTACAGAGCAAGAGATGGGTCATGGGATGGGTTTTTTCAGAAGGGGCTAGACAAAATTCTCAGATTTAAACCTAACAATATAAAAGTTACAACCTACCCATTTCCCTTAAATTTCCAAAATAAGAATGCAACTTTTGCCTGAAAAGTTAATGATACCATTATATCTTTATTAGGGGATGTATTTTGCTATGTCACTTTATTCCAATACTGTGCGACCCAGGGGAGAATGTTCTTCATGATTTTCTGTTTTATAGGTTGTGGGGGAGAGTAAAAAAAATGATGTCCTCATCAGTACTCTGTTGTAACTTCTATAGACCTTGATTACTTTCTTCTGTCACGAAGCGAGATAGGATCATATATTACTTTATCGCTGGCTGATTCAATTTGTGTCATTTTCACACCTTTTTATTAGTTGCCCATTGCTTTTTCTCTCCTTTTCTTTTAAGAAGCTTTGGCGTCCACAGAAAATTCAGTTTCCACTTCAGTGGCCCAGATAATTCAGGAACAGAGGATTTTCAGGAGAACAATTTGATGATCAAAGGAGGCACTCCACTCGGGCAGAAGGGATATTCTGAAGTGGTGCTCCCTCAGTGTTCTATTATTATGTTATAGCCCTCCATTGCTGCGGAAAGTACTGTTAATGTCAACTCAAGTTCCCTCTCATTTCAAAGGTAATCATAGGTGCTGAAGAAGAATGTCTTAAAAAATAGCATCGGTAACGGCAGCATATAGAGTAGATGGAAACCTGTGCAGTAAATCAGCTCCTATAGCAACACATTAATACATCACTTGCTGGAGGATGGTCTCTCTTTTGGCATTAACCATAGGACAATACAGAAGCACTGATGTGTGACCAAGATTGGGCAGTGGCTGTGGTGAACAGAGCTCTGGGAAATTGCCTTCTCTCTTGCAATAGGCATTTGGCGCAGAGGTGAATTTCACTTATCCATCCACTCTCCACTCGCATGCTTTCAAAGCCCCTGACTCACTGCTGCAGAAAGGCAACAAAAACTGAATGTTTTCTTGTGAAACCAAAAACTGATAAAAAAAAAAAAAAAATGTTGCCGTACTTTCCAATAATAGAAAAGGTGATCTTAAAAGCGTTGTTACCTTAGCGATATACTATGGGTCAGTTTACATTGTCATAAAGGCTAGGAGGGGTCCTAATTAACCGTATGTTGTTTCCAACATTGGTACGCTTACAAAAGGTTGGAGTTGAGCTCTGCAGTATGTTAAACAGAATTTTTAGTGGAGCATAAATGAGTAGTGAAAGAAATAAAAACATAGTTTCTCAAAAGAAGCTTGTTCTTGTGATCGCAGTCATATTCCCAGAAGAAAAAATACTAAATGTACTTTTTTTCAAAAACAAAGCTAGCATTTATTGGCAGCTGCTGTTTCCAGTTGTTGGAATCTTATGGCTCTCGATTGTAAATTATAAAACATTGCATTAATTTTTAACATTGCATAAAGCACAAGTAACAATAGTCTCTAAATGTTAAAAAACGAATGGAGCCTTTTTTTTCCTGCAGCAATATTCGACTGTACTTCCAGCTTCTCTTTACTGTTTTACTTCTTCAAATTAATGGAAATTGCAAAATCTTTTAAATTTCACTTCAAACATGAATTACGCCTATTTCCTGCACACACCGCAGTAGAAAAGCAAGCCTCTTTAGTAGCTACAGTCTATGCTGCACCAATAAAACCCATAACATGTCTATAAGCATTTGGGGTTGTATTTCTTTTTACATTTTTAGTCATTTAGCAGACACTTTTATCCAAAGCGACTTACATGAAGCTTCCATTCACCAGTGTTACATTTACATTTTACATTTAGTTGATGCTTTCATTCAAAGCAACTTACATTAAGATTCTATTCACCAGTGTTACAGCTGGAACACCACTGGAGGCAAGATGGGTCAAGTGTCTTGACCAAGGACACAACGACAGTATGAACTGTAGAGAGAGCGGGAATTGAACCGCTTTGAAGGACGACCACTCTACCACTGGGTTGTATAAAAGATTGGGAATCCCCATCTATACTGCTTGACACAGTAAAAATGGAAATCTATCTCGTTCCACGGTTTAATATTGTTGGCTCCACCCCAGAGATTACGATGCAGTAGAAAGGCAGAGAGTAGTTGGTAACGAGACAGAAATGAAGACAGCTGCCGTAAAGGAGTAGGCGGTGCATGGACAAAAAAAGATACATTATCCTAAACATCTCATTATTTAGAACTCTTTGACGTACGGATGTGCCTTTGGAATATCAGCCAAAGTTAAAAGCTCCATCAACACTTGCTGCTATTCTCTCTCAGACTAAATTACGCTGCAAATCCATCTTTCACTGCACTGGTGGACGACTGTGACAAATTTTTGAATTTAGATGTATTACAAAACTGAGGACAAAACAATCAAATCTCTATTGGTCCATTAAGTAGCCCCTCTAGAGCCTTTTAGGTTGTGCTCAGTAGTAACAGAATGAGACACACTTTGAGTGTCTGTTTTTCGTAGTGGGGTCTCTGAACGCAAAAATTATGTAATATTTGAATGATTGAAGATTTTGTACTATTGCTATGAATTGGAAAAAAAATCATCAAATGAGGATGTTATGAGACCAGTTTTATTAAATGCCACTTTTCTAACAAAAAATATTGTATTATCGTTACATATTACATTTACATTATTACATATAGAGTATTAGACATTATAAGGATTATTATAGACTGATCCACAGACGCAAACACTCCTGCTCCACCCGGCAAGGTCAGCCACTCAGCCCTAGCTCTTCTCACCATCTGTTGGAGCTGGTTGACATTGGCCCGGGCCAACGCTGAAATCTCTCCACAGAGAGATCTCTTAAACTCAAGAAGGCAAGATCTTTAAAAATAGTCACTGTTATAACATTTTTCAAGAAGACAGTGCAATACTTGTGCTAGGTTAAGGCACAACAAAACCTGTTTGATTGTAAGGCAGAGTGTGTCTGTTGGTTTCAAGATGTATCACTAGTTGCCAGAAGGGGGCAGCAGTCCTCTTAAGTTGAATGAGAGCTAATGTTGAAATGGAAAGTCACATTCACAGGTCATTTAATCTCTTTGTTTTGTCATGGGCTGGGCCTCTGGTGCTGTTTTCCTGTCGTAGCTCGCACATAAAGAGAGAAAAAGAGATACCTCACGTTTAGAAAATGAGCAGGCCTCATCTGCCTGCGGTGGAAGAAGAATATTCTTTCACCTGGATTTAGGAGGGGGGGAGTGATTCCAGGATTAATGAGTGAGGAGATTTTTGGGGCCCAGATGGAGCTATATAAGCAGGTTTTTTTTTCTCGTCTTTTTTTGTACTGTCTTGCTTCACTGACAGTAACCTAGAAGAGTAATATGTGCAGACCTAAGCTTTACTTAGGATTGTAGTCTTATTTAAGAGCCTGTGAATGTAGGCCACTCTTAGTTTGCTGCTGGATTATACAGTAAACCGTACTGTACTTCAATGGAACTGGATAGTTTTATGTATAGCAAAAAACATATTCTGATGTTACAGAGTAATCCTTCCTCAGTGAAAATAAAGAAATTTTCCCTCTACATTTTTCCCAGTATGAGAGTCAGAGGCAAAAATGGGAAGTGTGGAGCCATCACGTCAAATGTCAAGTGAGTTTTCACCCAGCTGCTGATTGGTTGGTTCTGATTCCTAAGTCAGACCAATTTTAGACCATGATTGGTCAAAATAGCTGTCAATCACCAAATAATTGGCAGCTAGTTACTTGAGAGAAAAAAACAAAGACGGTTTGGGGCTATCTAAAAGTCCATATTGTGTGTATACAGTTAACATAATATATAATGGATTTGATATGAGGACTGCATTTTTGCCAATCCCACAAGTGGCCATTTTTGGAACTGCAACAAGAGTCCAGTGTGGCTTGTTAATAATCATAAAATAAACTTCTGACAAGGCAGATATATTGTATTTTTAAACATAGACTGTTTTATGTAGAGATCTTTACTGGCACAATTAAGAACCGGAATTCTTCCCCTGGCGATAGAAACAGGAGATTTAACAACACACCAGAGGAGCTGAGACAGAGCTGAGATTTAGGAGAGGTTGAAAACAAATCTCTTTTTCTTTTGTACTGAACCTTTTATGATGAGTTTTGAGGGCAACATTGATAAATTTACTTTTGCAGACAATCTTGTGATGTTCTGGAGCAATAATGATGACAATAAGATAAAATCTTGGTTTAACTTCAATACTTCAATATGTTTAAGTTGGTCACATTTGTGACTAAAGCCTGGACAAAACCTCAGAATTGTTTATTTAAATAGAGCTTCTTCTGTTGTAATGTGTCTTTTCACACCTAGTGTTTGTATCTGGTATTTTGTTTAATTGGTGGTGTCTTGTAAGCTGGGCTTGTGTTTCAAGCATGACACAATAATAAAAAAAAATATCATTCATTCATTGTAGGTTTCTTGAATTTGAGACATTTTGGCTTGAAGGTGTTTTTTTGTTTGTGATTATTGATACTGCAACTCATCAGTATCTGATATAAAACCATTGCACCTGGAGGAAACCTACACAGACACAAGCAGAACATGAGAACTCCAAACAGAAAGGAATGGAAATTAAAGGGCCTTCTTACAGGACCTTCTTGCTGTGAGGCAGGAGTGCTAACCACTATGCCACCGTGCTGCCCATTCTGAGGTGAATTTACATGGGGCAGTACCAACAGAATAAACTGCCTCTGGATGCAATTGCATGGACATACAACCAGACAACAACCAGATGACTGTAAACAATAGTATAAGTCATGACATAATGAGCAAAGTTTAAGGTGAGGTTGCCCTATGGACCAAGTAAGACAATCAATTTAAAATAAAGTGGCCATCTTTGCATGTAGGGCGTTGGAATTGTTGCTATTTGTGTGGCTGAACTAATATACAGTGCAGGTCGGGTATTGCTTCCCCTCACCTCGCTACTGCTTCTCACCTCTCTTGACACAGGTCATATTTTTTTTCTTCCCAGCTGGAGAGCTTTCAAGTTATATAATGCAAAAAGACAGGTTGCAGCCAAAGGTGGAGCGCGGCACTGTTTGTATAGCTGACTACAAAAAAAACTGTCATGTTTTTCACAGTAACTTCTATTAGTTTCTAGTCGTGCACTTGACACTCCTCAATAAGGTGCTGTGTCCTTCGTTTTCGGTTGCGTTGTTATGTAAGCGCCGAGATTGGATGTGCTGGAGGTGGTGAAGGTAATATAAGGTAGTGGGAGGTCAAAGGGAAGAGGGGATAAAGCCAAGTGAAGAGACTGCGTTTTGTGCTGCCTCAACAAGTCCTATCAAGAAATATCTATCTGGTCATCTATCTCTTTAGAACACATTTCAACCAAACAGAATGTCACTGCAGGGTGTGCAGGCCGGGTGGAAATTGTAGTCAGCCACGTCCATATTGACTTCATACTGGTGCTATGTTTTGATTGTATATTTAAAGTCCCAATTTGAATTGGGATTTCTATTTATATCAGAATCAGAATCAAAATTACTTTTATTCATCCCCAAGGGGAAATTCTTTTTGTTACAAACATGCAACCGACCAGTGCAACAATAAACTGTCTATTTACATATTCACATGATGTACAATTTACATATTGATATATGTTATAAAGTATCTAGAGATTTTTAATTATTCTTTTGACCTTTCAACACACTTTAGCTAAACTCTTAGTAACCTTATAGACGAGTACCAAAAGTTCATTTTTTACGTTTGTTTTGGTACCCCTTCAGAATGGACATCAAAGACACATAAACATACATGACACTTTTCCTGCTTTTATATCCTTTTCATTAATGTAAAATAATTGATAATATACATTTAAGAAATCCAACTGTGTTCAGTCACTGTGTTTGTAGAGCTCACCCCGAGTTGTGTCTTACAAGCTGTACTGACAAACCCGCCTTAAAGCAAGCTCAAGGCAATCATTTGTATTCTTATCAGCCTTAACCACTCGACAAATACTATTGATGTTGCGCCTGTGTAACCGCCGCTCCCCCAGAAAAAAGACATTGAGCAGCGTCCGGGGAGAGCACACAGAATCGCCTCCCTCTGGGACAAGCCACGCTTCCCAGGTGGAGGCAGTGATTAGTGATGTAAGAGGGAACCAACAGTTAACACAACATGAGGCTGTGCTGTCTCTCGAAAAATCCATATCAGTAATTCTATACAAGGATAGAGTTATTGTTTATTATGTAGAAACATGCAAATCTGCAGTAAATGTTGGACCTTTATACTCAAGTAAAGTTTACAAACAATTTCTGACCTTTGTATGTACATCTCCTTTCAATTAAGAGATGCATGGCTTTGTTATTTTACATTATTTTTTAAAATACATTCATACCGTCTTTATTTAAAAGATGAGAAACAAAAGTTCAAGTAAAAGTCCTTCCGTTTTAATCCCTTCAATGTAAAAAGTCCTCCGTTGATGCTTTAAAGCGACACTATGTAACTTTTAGCCACTAGGGGCACAGATCCCTGTACAGACTGTGTGTATTGTTTGTTTTTGAGAGGAAATTATCCAAAACTGGCAAGTTTGGAAGAAAAGAAACATGTCAACTAAGATGGTAGGGTCATTTTAGTGCATTTTGTACAAATACAACTTTTCTATGGTCCTTTGCATCTGCCTATTTCTGCTCCCTATATTTGCTTGCTGCAAAGCATACCGACTCAGAAGAGGTCTGCGCATCCCGGTGGCATGTAATTATATATAATTTATACCAGAGTTTTACTGTCCGGCTGAGAGTATTCTGTCAGTAAAATAGGCATAATTCCACCAATTGGGTGTCTAAGAACCAAAGCAATAATATAATATAAATAATAAAATCAATACAAGAATGTATATTTTTGTAATTTAAAATTACGTGATGCTACTAGACAATAAACAAAAACTTACAATATGTTTAGGAAGATTGCAATATTGTGAAGATTCTTATCCGTTCATAGTATAATAGTTAAGGTTTGAACTTTAAAAACTTTAATTGTGAATTATGTTATACTGTAGTTTACAGCTGAACAAAACAAGTCAGTCAAAGCTGTGTTGTGAGTAATCCGGTCAAAATATCACAGCACTAAGTACTGCTAGTAGAGAAGCACACTTTCTCTCACAATTTATTATGAAGGCTTTTTAAAAAAACATTTCAACAAGTTTTTAAAGCGAAATCATTGTCAGACTTATTTTGACATGGTTTGTTCATGGACAATAGGGGGAATGTGAAGGGATGCCGCCAAAATATTTCACACCCCGACTTTAAGTACAATATTAGATAGTATGTCATTTTAGCGCTTGCGAGGCTTGAAAAGCTCTATATAAATATTATCCATTTTATCAATTACAAATCCTATAGTACTTGTGGTTATGCATTTTTTTTTCTTTTCTCTAGGACTCAACCAAGCCTCTTTTTATGTGGGTATTAACTAATTGGTAATTTATTACAGAATTTTACACACACTTTATGGATTTTTAGGGATTGAAATAATTTAATTATACTATAGTGTAATTATACATGCTATATTATATTATGAATTGAGCAATAAAAGATCATGCAGTTAAGCTAAATCTCTTCAACCCCACAGTAAAATAGACAATGAAAAGTATCACCCCTCTAGCCGATAATAAAGTCTGAAGTGCTTTGCTTTCCCTCTAAATATCAAGTCACATCGAATATCATCTGACCCAGACAGACCGCAGACCTCCTCGAAGAACATCTTGCGGATCAACCTCATATCCTTTGCAGAGAAACGCTATGATGTGTTTTATGTTTCCATGGAGACGATTCTCCCCCCATCACCACCACAAAGGACATAAGACAATAATGAAAGCTCTCAAAGGCCGTGGGGGCACCAGAACTGCATGCATCCTCAGTATTTCAGCTATTGTGCCACTTGGAGGAGTTACACAACCTGACGTACACCATGAGAACATCTTACCCCCCCCCACCCTTCCATCTTCTTGGGGCTTTCAAGACTGCCGAAGATTGGGCTTGCAAGCGAAGGGATGACACGCGAAATGACAAAACTCCTGTGTCTGTCTGTCAGGCTTGGTCTTTATCCGACTGACATTTGCTGGCTCAGGCTCATCCAGGCTCTGGAGAAGCCAGGGATAAGAGTCACACACAGATGGCTTTTTCCCTTTGCAGCTCTGTCTAGTGCAAAATTCAGAAGAGGAAAAAAAAATCTCCACCAAATCTTCTTCCTGTTTTAACAGACTTTCTGAAATATAATAGCAGTTAAAGGGGAAGTAAGTGTCATCTTTTGGGGTAAAATGACACACCACCGTTACAGAGCGTTCTGTCAGTAAATGGGTGTCCCAGTTCTTCTGCTTTGCAAATAACACAGAATTTGTTTTCTTAGTATGATGTACTCTTTTATTCAATGCAAGATGCCACCTTGTGACTACCTAGAACTACTAGAAGTTTTAAGCAGTGATCATCAAGCTTTATTTGAATGCACAGTACATTAGCCACATCAATATTTTTAGGTCAGTTTTCTTGTCAGCGTTTGATTCTCTTGTTTGTTTGAGAGCACGCATGATAATGCTTGTGCAGGAAGCTTGACCACAAACTACACTTGTTAATGGTACAAAAGCTACTGCTCTTTTTTACAGATCTAAAATGCTAGCCATGCCCGCCATATTCTCGGTAGAAATTGTGACAATTATACTTTATATTAAACAGGACGGCTCTACCAACTGCACCCCTTGAGACTGGTTTGAGTCTTGCTTGGGTTGTTTGCCCAATGCTGGTTCCTTGTCTCTCACCCTGTTTCCTGTTGACCTACTGTCTACTATCAAATAAAAGCAAAAAGGCCCCAAAAAATCCAGGATGGACACAAGATGTTCCATACAGGAGACTGTTATGGATGTATTTTGTTCATATTTGTCTGTATGTCACTCTGCCTTTGTCTTTCATTTCTTTGGTTGTCCATCCAAAGGCACTTTACTTGGTGTCTGTTGAAACTCTCACTTAAAAATCCACCTCAAATCCACAGAGACCAGACTTATTCTTTGTCTTGAATAAAAGTCAAATTAGGATTGCCAGGCTTAAAACCGACAGAAAGGTTTGGAAAAATGAGTCACTTCTCCTTTGTAGAAGAAAGCATTCCTGCTGCATTGTGTTTTGTAAATGGAGTATATTGCGGTGCTGTTTTATTGTCTGCTTTGACCCAGCGTATTGGTGATTAACGTCTGATAGGGCTGAGACATTTCTGAGTGAGTCAAAAGAACAATGTGAGAATGCCATTTAAAACTGATGAGGCAAAGTCTGCGCGAAGGAGGAGAGGGGAGGTGTAGGTGTTAAATTGATTGGCGAGAGAAAAAAAGCATCTGCTTCGAAATGGCTTAACAGTTGCCTCCGAACGCACGCCTGCTATTGTTTCCAAACAAGAATAACCACTTCTGTGTGTCGCCTTCAGAAGCAATGTGCGCAAGGGAAATGGTTGCATAAGAAACATTTAGAGACATCTTCTGTTTGCCGCTCCGCAGGACCTTAATGTGTGTGTGTGAGATTTTTCTTTTTTTATAGCTGCTTTGACTGTTCTGTGTTCTCCAGGCAGTTTGGAGTTAATACGTGGGCAGAGAACAAAAGACAAGAGAATGTAGGGCCACAGTTGGCAGCTGATCCAATGACAGAAAGGGCACTGAGGCAATAGGGTCCCAGGTGTAGTCATGACTCAAGTAGCACTCCGAGAATGGTGGAGGGGGGGTTGGGATTGAGATGGGCCAAAGAGTGAGAAGATGCATGAGGGCATCGTGGGAGCGCAGGTCCTGTGTGACAAGCTGGTCGTTGTGTGCATAATCCCTGACAGCGGGAAAAAGCAAAGAGACGGGGCTCCTGACCTCGCCAACCTTCGCCTAAGTAAGACAGGACTCGGACTTGTGTTTCCAAAAATACAGTGGCAGGAGCGTGTCTCTGTCTCTCTACTGTCTCTGCGTTTAGCTCAGTAAACAGTCAACCTCTTCCAATACTAACTAAGATTTCTGCTGACTGAAAAGCCCAGAATGCTAAAGGAAGACATTTTCATTTTTCCATTTAACCTTTCTGTCTCTGCAACAGATGTATCAGCAGAATTCAAATCCAGCTTCAATGGGACGACCCCAATTTATTGTAGAAAATGTATGCATTCAAAGATCCTTGATATTACAATTGCATTTAACTTTTTTCTACTGTTTTAGTTTTTGTCTCACTAGATAGTAGAAAATACTGTCTCTTGTACATTGAATGCAACACAGCATATGTTTAATTATCAATGGGACTAATGCTGTTATCTTAGCTCTTCAATAAGGCCTCCAAACACTTCTTTCATATCCACTACGTGAATGTAAAGCAGGTTTTCTTGGTTTGAAATGGCGCTCTAAAAACCTAACTTCTTGTTGTCTTTTTAGGTTATCTTTTTTTGAGACAAATGTTTACTTAAAGTTCTTTTTTTTTGTTAGTTTTTAGAAAAAATTATGTTACATGTTTCTAAACAAAGATTCTGAAAAGATTTATGTGAACCATGGTCAGTCCACTTGTCCACTAGTTTAGAATTACTTTATGTCCTTTTTTTTTTAGCTTATCAAAATATTTAGGAGCTTGGATACAACATAATAAACATCACTAAATCACCAGACATTGCAAATTCTTTATGAACCAGATGGTTTGGGCAAATGGCCATTGACCAAATATGGGTGTGCTTCAGTGAGTGGGTAGAGAAAAATTTGAAAAAAATTTGAAAACTGTTTTCAAGCCATGGAAATAAACTGAAAAATAATTTTCAAGCTCAAATTCATTTTACACAATCATGATTTATGTTTTATGGGTATGATCTTCTGTAAACCCATTGGGAATTAACGTTTAATTTTGACCCTCTGAGGCTGCTGTAGTTTTTCAAGGGGAATTTTAAACCAGACTAGATTAGACTAGATAGACAGATTTTTTTTTTTTTTTACATAATATAACTGTAGTGTTAAAGGAAATATATAAAATAGTATGATAGAAGTTATTTAAAGAATAAAATATTAAAATAGGCAGAACAGCTTAAATGCTACATAATGAAGCGCCTTTCTCTATGGTCTTTTTAGTTTTGTAGTCCTAGATAGGCCCTTGTTGGTGTTCCTAGCACTTTTATGCATATGTTTGAAGACCGGTTTGTTCCAGAGCACTTTACTGTATCTCTGCAGCTTTATGTTCAGTACCAGCTGCCATAAAGATCACTTGTGTTCTGGTGCTCGTCTAATCTCCGTCTTGTGTTTGTTATGGCTTCTACATCAGCTTTCGCACTTGCATTAGGATCAGCTTTGTTGTCACTCCGCCTCTCCTCCTTCTTTTCTCACGCCCCCTCCTGCCGGTTCGCTCCATCCCCCCACCACAGAGTGACATTTATTAATTAAATATGGTGTACTGCCGCAGGATGTGCTTCCCTTTCCACTATCTCCAGACACTAATAATTACATTGGCATTTAGCTCCGTGATAAGCCGACCCTATGGCCTTTATGAAATGTTCCCTGAGCCCGGATACTGAGCAAAATATAGACTGATGTGACGCTATTTATCGATCCATCTGCCCGTCGACTTGCTTTTATCCAAAGAAGAAAGGTGCTGCTCACTAGCATGATTAAAGAACACAACGCCTGATGTTCTTTAGAGGCTGAGCTAGAGCATGGCTAGAATGGTGTACTTACGTTGATGGCTGACTCACGTAAATATCAGTTAGAAAGTTAGTTGAAAAAGTGTTTTGTTTATTTGCACTTGCGTAATAGCACGGCCTATGTAAATGAGTCGCCCTAGGAACTCTCCGATTTTTTTTAGCATTGTGTATGTCGTTAAATGCCAAATTTCACTGCAGCGTTTTTGGAAAATTGATACATGTTGTGATGCTTTGTTTATTTTCTCTACAATTCATTAAAATTCTAAGAAAACTTTCTCCAATAAACACCCTTGTTGGTGCCGGTGCAGTTTTTACCAAGTTCTACCAAAATACACTTTTAATTGCCAACCTTGGGGATATTGTGCAGCTAAACTTGTAAAAAAAGAAGTAACATTTTAGAAATGTCACTCGTATTTGGATCCTTCCAACCAGAAAGGTAGAAAGGTGACAGTAAATTGGTGTCTAATGCAGGGAAGAGCGTTGCCGTGATTGGTTAAAGTTTCTGAAATGTTTGCAAGTCCAATTTTGTCAGCCAGTGCATTATCTGAAACAATTTATCTGAATTTCTTTCAAATTTTAAGAGATATTCCTCATGTTGGGAGTTCAAAATTCTAGCTCTACACCTGATGGAGTCCAACTAACACAAAGACTGACAAAACAGTGCGCAAAGATATCACATTACCGACAGAGAGAGGACCAGAGATCAAATAACATGGTTTCATACTGTGCTATGTTATTTGATAGATCCAACTCATCCCAGAAGTACAGTTCGACAAATACCACTTATATCAACCCTGGCTAGAGAATATTGAGTTTCTAGTCACATTTATGAAACGTATCACCTTGCAAATATGTGGAAACAGCACAAACAAAGAGATGAGACATTTTTTATCATGAACCCACATGACTGGAAACACTCCCACTCAGATGCATGTTTTCATAGTGAATGCACATAAGACGTAGGCTGAAAGGCGAGTAATAAAGCTGCCAGTTTCTTGTGTCCGTTTGTCTAATCTAAGGATCTCTGCGACTCAATTTAGTTTTTTATCATGGCTTCAGTCGAATTGCGGATATAGCTGCACAGCGTGTTGTCCAGTTAGAAAAGTACAGGCTTTCAAGTCATCAGACAGAAGACGGGAACATCACTACAAAATAATAGAAGTAGGAGTTAGATTTCCCTTGGGAGCCAGTCATCTGCACTGATAGTGGAGCGTACCCAAGATCTTCAGAATCCACAAGTCCAATTGAAGGCCGAAGTGATTGTCACCAAAATGTATCGGAACAACACAAATGCACCACAACTAATTTTTACACGTCTAAATATAGTAAGATGTAAAAAGTCAAGGTGGTGAGTGCATGCTGTGGCCTCCTTTATTAAAAAGCTTGTTCAAACATGTTAGTAAAATATCTAAATACTTGAATCAGATGTTTAGTTGATTATGTTATCAAAGGTTTCTGAAATCACTGCAGTTGTCATCAGTCCCCATCAGAGACATTGATAAATTAATACATATTATGTAAGAAGATAATTAAAATGATACCGCTTTATCAAATATAAAAGTTGATTGTGCCTTCCCTGCTTCAGGATATTTTTATCGGTAAAACAGGAATTGTGAGAAATGAGAAAAGTAACCAACAGAGACCTGATACCTGATAAGTGAGCAGTCAGATCCAAGCTATCTGCAGACAACTTATTCAAATGGAACAAGTGCACGGGAGCATTTCACAAACTAAATGCCTGTTTACAGTAATTGTGACTTTAGCATCAATTAATACTTCCCTGAAGCTGATAAGCTACATAGTAATTGTGCAATGCAGCAGTCTGATTAGGCCACCTGGGGAAATAATTAAGGAAGGCAAAGCCAAACTTAATATTCTGGCTAACTTACCTTATCTGCTCAGACCTAATCTCAAATGGAAACACTAATGCACTTCAGTTTGGGGCTTATCCCTGTTACATTGCTGCTGAGACATGTTTATTATGAACAACAAGTTAGTTAGTAAGTTACAACAAGTGATTCAAGAGAACATTATGTTCACAATATTAGCACCAATATTTTATACCATCAAGTTAGACACATAATTATAGTGAACACATTGTTTACGCTTGTATTCATGTTCTTGTGTTTTCAAGATATTTCACATACATATACACAATATTTGCAGATGCCAGTAAGAAAAGCTGCTGCAAATTTCTAGTCAATGTTACAAATCAATCAAACCTCTTTAAGTGCATTGAATAAGTATACATGGTTAAAATCTGTTTTTTGTCACTTAGTGCTATTGGGCAACCTTCACTAGTGTATTCAGTAGGTTTTTATTGTGGCAAAGGTTTCATTATAACACTGCAGCTTTTGTGGTAAAACTAATCACTCAAATTCTCACTTTCGGTGCAGACAGAAACACAATGTCAAGAGTAATGAACTGTACAATCAAACTCATCATATCTGTTAATCGGTTGACTAAAGTTGAGTTGTTGGCTTTTAACAAGGCCTGATAGATTAAGCAATGACAGTATTTTTAGCATGTGGGCTAGCTAACCTGCAGGTGCCATCCATAGCACTTCACCAATTAGCTACTTGTCTGCACTAACTATAATCTACTGCTGCGAATATGCTGACCATGAATATGTACTTTATAACATCACACTACTAACAATACAAACTACTCTCCTGCATTCTAATATACCTCATTCTGGGTGCACTTTCTGTCTCGCTATGTGAGACTAAATGGACTTACTTGTGGGTTTCAGTTATGGTTCTGTCTGAACAGCAGTTTAACATTTTCTCTTAACAAGCGTCAAGTCTGCTACACTCCACAAAAGCCCTGCCATCAATAGCGAGTAAGAAGACCAAACACTGCATAACAAACACTGAACTTCAGCCACAAACAGAAAACATTGAGCTCATTTGCTCACACTGCACACAGTGGATTCTGTATGCAGCTCTGAACCATTTCCATTTTGCTTTGAAAAGCCTACCTAAGCACAAAATAACTTTTTTTTTTCTTCTGCTCACGTCCAAGGTGATTCACAGCACCTTCCTTCCTGTCTAAATGTCCACGTCCACGCTTGTGTTTATTAGCCAAGCTTAATTGTGCATAGTGTCTAAAGGTCAACGCCCCGCTGTGATACATCGCTGCCAAAATGGCTTCCAGGGGACACTGTTTCAGATGAATAAACACCGAAACCCGCACCACCTTCCTTCCTGCCCTCTATCCCCCATCCTTTACCTCCCAATGTGTGGTAGCATCATATTCAGCGATTTTCGGCCGCTGCACAAGGCCCTGTGACTGATAGGCATCCACTGGTACGCACCGCCTCACTGACTTCCATTTCACTTGGCAAAAGGCAGCAGATTAATTCGACTGTCAGTTTTTTCCACAGAGACCTATGTTTATTCAGAATGGAGAAGTGATGTGTTTGTCCTCCTGTGAATTAAAACATGCACTATATCTGTACAACTACAACCCTCTCTGTGTGATGAATGCTATTTGACTTCCTTCAGCAGTCAACTTTTTTCCATTTGGCAGTAAAAGCTGATTTAATGAGGGAGTGACTTGAATAGATAAGCAGATACGGGAGCGGGGATTATTGGGATTTGAGCTGAATGGGAGATGGATGAGGCGCTGTTTATTATCAGTTATGTAATGCACTTTTTATAAACTCGTACCTGTGGGGTCAGTGGGCGTTCGCTGGAGATGGAGATTGTGTGCGCATCCTAAGATACGTGTCACAATCTATAAGAGCTTTTCGGCAGATGTGAACACTTGTACAAGGTTACGTACTGGGTTTAATAAAGAATTTAAAAGCAAAGAAAGACTCAGTATATACGGAGTGCCTGTAAAGATGCACTGCGCCGCCTTTGCACATTTAATGTTCTTGTATGCCTTTTTGACAAGCAAGCTAAATGTTTAAAGTTGTTCATGTTGCAGTATTCTTTTTAGTTTCATCCAAAGTAAGAAAATATTTGTTCCTCTTGTCTGCAGACGTTGTTAGGAGGAGGGCGTCACATGGATCTAACCATGTTTCAGAACACGCTCTGGGACATCCTGACAACCGGAGACAGTATCAAGGTGAGCTCAGAAACACCCACGTTTTTCTTTCTTCTTTTAGCTTTACAATTTGGGTATTTTGTCAGATTTAATTTGCACAAGATGACATGATTTGAGATATACTTGGAAATGGAACAGGCTCCATTCAAAGACAAATTGTCGCCAATGTCTCGTAACAGTTTGGCAGCTCACTGGCAGCGGTGAATTACTTGCAATGACATTTCAGGCAATTTCCCACAAGTCAACAATGAATTGTATTTTAGCCTCTTGCATTTTTTTATTGCATCAGTAAACTTTGGTGGCCATTTAATCACTATATTTCCTTCCGGAACCCTGTATGTAAAGTTTGAGTTTTGACCCTCGGAGCTTGCTGTAGAGCTAAGATTAAACCAAAGTTATTTTGTAAAATTACAAAGGATGGCTACACATAAACCTGTGTCAAAAAAAAAAAAACGAGGGATAAAACTAGTGGTAAGTCCTCTAACATATGTCTGTTAATGATAAAATTATATCAAGTAAAAGTCATTTTAATGGAAATCCTGACGATCACAACTGGAAACGTATATACTTGCCCTATCTGTCTATATAAAGGTACCTATCTTTGACCAACAAATCCTTTTAGTGGTTAAATAGAGTCTACACAGACAATGTTATACACTTTCTTTAAAATTTCTTAATTTTCAACCATCACCGACTTAATCTACCCCAAGGCCACTTTTTTAAAAACATTTTACCTTTACGTATGTCCCTGAACTTTTTTTTTTCTGATTCAGAAAAAAGGTGTATCCTACTCAACTGTGTTAATTTGAAGTCCATCAACTGTCCACATATTACATTCTGGTTTATAAACGACATTTTTATCTCTCAGTTTAGGCCTAAAAGAAAATGTCTGTGGCTCTCCATCTCCTGAACTGAGGACGTAGAAAGCGCAAGATACCATCCTTTCA
Source organism: Perccottus glenii (assembly GCA_024416835.2). Taxonomy (NCBI): domain Eukaryota; kingdom Metazoa; phylum Chordata; class Actinopteri; order Gobiiformes; family Odontobutidae; genus Perccottus; species Perccottus glenii. The sequence continues at coordinate 15,654,106 of CM044546.2, read as the reverse complement.
TTTCCGCTCTTCCAGATAAAAAGATGAGAGAGGGGGAGGACCAAAGTGAGGGCTATCGGCAGGCGGCGGTGATTGAGTCCCTTCGCTAAGCCACAGCCAGAATCTGCTCAAATAACCCACTCGGCCGATAAGAAGCGAGTCATTTCCATAGACAAAAAACATTGAGGTTCAGATTAGATTTCACCATCCGCCTGGCTTATCTCGGTGTTGCTCCATCATAGAATGTAAATTATAAAGCAAACTCCTGTTCCCTGTCTTTTGATGAAAAACACCATTGAAATACACCCAGACTCAAAATGTTATTGTTGGCATGAGTAGCCACATTACATCTGCTATCTCCAGAACTGAATCTGCTGCAATACTGGTATTGCTTGGGTGAAAGCATTTCTTTGGGTATAAGATCTATTGGAATTTTTTAAGCCTCCAGAGTCACAAGACACGTTTCCACAAGCGCTTTGGTATGGTTTGGCTTGGCACGGTTTTGTACGGGGAAACCCTGATGATGCCTGCAAATCTGATGTGCTGTGTTCAGGAGAGCAACGTCTGCTATGCAAACATTGTAGATAAAGATCCTAGTTTATAGCAATTCAAGGCTGGATGCATACGTAGCTATATATTGCTGCAGTAAACAGTATAAATTGATTTAAATACACGCACTCTTTTATATGTATATGTCACAAGTTATGCTTATTTTTAATGCCATGTTGACCGTGAACGCAATGTTTTTAATTCATGAAGCAAGAGCCATCAGACACCTACTCAACTCTGAAGACTAAATGCTAGCTCTTTTTTTTTTAAATCAAACGAATACAAAAGTGAGTGACAATAGGAAAAGAAGCAGCATTTGGATCCATTTTAATAACTAGGAATGCAGGCAGAATGCAGAATTTGCAAGATTAAGGAGTCATGATGAACTAAATGAATTTTGTTATGTTTTATTGCAAAATGTATGTGTGGACACCCAACATTGTGTAAAATTTTATGTGGTTAATGTTCTGGCAAAACAAAAATAATTTTGTTTGCGTTAAAATAAAAATTAATGTTACAAACACGAGTAGCTCTCTGCCGTTTTTATCTTGTAAAAGTAGCTCTCTGAGGAAAAAAGGTTGGAGACCCCTGGTCTATATTCATTCATTCATTTTCTTCCGCTTAGTCCTGTTTAAGGTCACAGGTAACTGGAGCCTATCCAAGCAACTTTGGGCCTTAGGCGGGGTACACCCTGGACAAAAGTAAACTACAGTACCATTACCAGTTTACCAGTACCATTCACACTGTTGAAAGTAAAGATGGCTTCCATTTATTTTCAGTTGTTGGTTTACAGACAGTCCTAAAGGTTTTTCCATGACCCATTGACATTTTTGAAACGTTTGTATTGCTTTTCAAAATAGAATTTTAAAAATACAACACTGTTTAAACAGTGTTCCTGCTGCTTTATTTATTCCCATATCCATCAAAAATGTATTACAATGTATTTATTTATTCATTAATAAATACAAAAAACCGTGTTCCTTATTATGAATGCATCGCTACAAGACTTTATAATTACACCTTTTGTTAAATGTTTTTTTATTGGGGCACATCATACATGACTGCTGCATTTCAGTGTATACATATAAAAGGTGTCAATCATTTATGCAAGGCTATCTTTAATGTTCTCAATTGGAAAAGTGGTACAATTAGACAAATAAAACGTATGACCTTCTAAATATGTTTTCTCTTTATACTCTGCGTCTTGTGTATAACACTTCTTAGCAACGGAGGCTGTCACATGTACATGTTAATCACTGCATCCGTCATAGCGCCCAACTAGGAGCAAGTTATTCTGTTTATCTTTGATTTTCAGTTTTATTTTACATGATTGTAACCTGACCTTCACTGCCTTGTCAAATGACTGCCATGTTGGGAATTTAGTTGAAGTCAATAACATTTTAAAAATGGGCATTAACACTATTTGGTAATTTATAAGTATAATTGCTTTTGCTGTGTATATATATATATATATATTACGTTTTTACATTTCATTCATTACATTTGTAATACATTTTGATGAACTGAAATGTATTTAGTTTGCATTCTTTTTTCCATTATACCTTTAAACTGAGATACCTTAACTTGACTGTGCTATCTGTCAGTCAACACAAACTATGAACCAGCCTGAACCAAAAGTGTGAATTTAAGGGGTCATTTTGAAATAAAACTAGACCTGGACTGTCTGTGTGCTACTATGGTTTCCCTGCAGGGACGTGCTGGATAAGCCAAAGGAAATAGGCCGCTCTGGGCTTAGTTTGTTCACTCTGGGCATTTGTAGGAACAGGATGTCATGGCTACTTCCACTGGGTAACACCAAAGATATATAAAAATGATAGGATTAAAAAGAATGATTGTTGATGTGTTTCATTTGCTTTCACTGTAAACTATGTAAAGAAGCATCTTATCACGTTTTTTCCTGTTTTGTTACTATACCCTAAAGAAAGTGATGGCTTGTACATATTTTCAAAAAGTTGCTCATTGGCATTCCCTTCTTTCGATAAACACAATAGACTTTAGATTTCCATTTAAATAAGCTCAGTGGCAGATTGCTGTTACTTTATCCATGACATGGCAGTATAGTTTTTAGATCTCTTGTTGAACGCTGTCACTTCTCTCTCTTTTGCCTTATCCACTCAGAAGAATCAGTGCTGGTAGCTTGTGCTGGCAGAGATATTTTGAGAGTGCCGCAGAATTACTAGTGTATTTTGGGGACTGGGTCGATGGAGTGTGACGCGCTGCAAGGGGTGTATTTGTGTGAACACTTAATGGACCCCCCGCTGAGGTCTGCTCCGTCATTTCCCACCCCCTTGTAACGAGGCCTAACATGAAGAGCATTTGGGGGACTCTCCATCTACTATCTCATCTACCACTGCACATTCCACCCCCCTTTCTCTCATCCTCCTTTTTAGGAAAAGACAACTTTAGTAAATATTTCATTGGACATATTGCCTCAGTTTCAGCACGTCAGCGTCCACGGGGAGGGTGCCAAACCGTGACAACTGACAAGCCCGTACACCAATGTCCGCTAGGAGACAGTCTTTCTTTTTGCTGCTGACACCCCTACTCCTTTTAGCTGTTCCCTTTTTTTCCCTTCTGTCACGTTCAGACAACAGCTCTTTCAGGCCCAAAGTCTGGCTACAGATCATTTAGCTGTTTCTTTAAATTTTAGTACAGAACTTCTGCCGATCCATCTGATGCGCTTAGTAGAAATACCAACATATGGATACAAATCTGTTTTGCACAGACTGCAACATTTATAGCACTTAATGATATGATCACACTGTTTTAAGTTAAGTGTGCTTCTTCTCCCTTTCTTTGACGTGTACATTAATGAATGCATTATCACTTTATCTAAAGGGAAGTGTCTTCTTACATTCGCAAAGCTATGCACTTGATAAACTGCTTGTTCTTCTGTGATACGTTTCCATATGCCTTTTATATAACCCATCCTGTTTGACTCAGCGACAGAAATGCTGCGTCACTCTAAAACAATACCACTCATAAAAAATCGCAGCCATTTCTTTTTGCAACTCAATCCTCTATATCTGATTTCTCCAACTCAAGCTTCACTGATTTTGTTTACTGTTATTGAATGGCACACTTCATTTCCCTTCCCAACATTCAATTTCATGGAGGGATGTAAAAATGCAGGCCTTTTCGTGCTACTTACAAAGATTTGACAACACTACAGTATGTTCACTTTACTGCTGCATCCCACTCGGTCTGCCGTCTCTCCAGCTCTGTCGTTTAATAAACAGTTTGCTCGCTTGGCGTACAGTAGGTTTTCCGCCTCGCCTTGCACAGTGTGACGAGCAGCTGAATGGTGTCACAGCTAACAGGGACGGCTCTGTTGCTCTGTTGTGACAACATTCGTTTGATGTAAGAAGTGGTAGTCCTCGGCTGCCATGTTCTCCCCTTCTGCTCTTTTACTTCTCCTGTTCCCGCTCTTCTATGGATCTCACCGCTGTCACGCGGCGAGAGGGAAGCCAACTGGCGTGACCTGAAAGTGCGACGGCAATGCACAAGCTGCCATTTTTCCTCACGTTGATGGCCATCCAATGTGGATGCATGCATAAAAAAGAAATGACAGTTTTTCTAAATAATTGGCTAAACTGGAGTTCCACACTGCAATAGAAGTTGGCTGTAATATGTATCAGTAAACATGTCTTAAATAGATTTTTTACAGCATTTTTTGGCAACTCTCACCAGCCAAGTGTTAGGAGGTGGGGGGTCATATCCTAGGCAGTGAAATTATTATCAGTAATACTGTATGTGGCAAGAGGAATATGCTATGTGAACCATAAAACCCAATATTTGCTAAAACCTAATGTAGAAGGTACAATACACTACAGTTGAATAAGATGGTATTGATGGATGGATTGTAGAGTAAGTCCTTTAGATGAACTGTCTTGATGCTTTATAATGCTTTCCAAGTGTTACTGTGTACACTCATGGAGCTTTAGGCCACATTAACATTAGGAGTTTGAACATGAACATACATTTTCTGGAGTGTACCAGTGTAACCTCATGGAAGTCTTATCCAGCGGTAGCTCAGTGGGCAGAGCGGTCGTCCTTCAACCGGACGGTAGACGGTTTGATTCCCGCTCTCCCCACAGTTCATACTGTCGTTGTGTCCTTGGGCAAGACTTAACCCACCTTGCCTCCAGTGGCTGCTAGAACAATGTAAGTCGCTTTGGATAAAAAGCGTCAGCTAAATGAATAAATGTAAAATGTAAATGTAAAGCATTTGTTTGGAACTGATGATTGTGTTTCAGTTGTGGTAAGTATACAGTGTCTTTTAATGCACTTCCAAAAGATTTATTCAAACATATTGTCCCATTTGTAATAGCTTATCTCTTACCTTTTTAGTGTTCACCCATTTGAATTTCAACAACGCAGTTTTGCTTTGGCTTGTTGCACACAAACTGATACAAAGCCGGCATTTATTGCAGCTTTGCCTACACTAGTCCTGCTGTAGACTAAACATAGTTTTCCAGCAGAAATGAGTCATCCAGTAAAAGGTGCAAAAGTATAGAAAGTCATTGTTGTACCCTTTTTTAGTATCACACACATAATCTCAACTTGTGTGTGACAATAAGTCATGTGATAAAAGATGAGAAAATCTCCTCATGGAAGATTTTGTTCGGAAGTGCCATTAAAATTAATCAAAAGATTCGCTTGTTAAAACTGCCATGACTCACTACCCGTGGCAGTTCTCGCTGCAAGCTGGAGATACAGCAGAGGAAAGTGCCAGCAGCCATGTGCGGCATCGGAAAAAAGGAAACCACTCTGGGTGTCTTTGTCCTCTGTTTGAACAGCGCCGCAGAGGGGGAGAAGGAATCCGGGGGAAGAGAGGGGATAAGAAGTTTCTCACAGCTGCCCAGCCTCAGGCCCCAAATATGGCGCTTTTCCTGGTCGCTGCGTTACCAGCCATCCGTTTTTGTCTGTCATTATTTTACCTCTCGCAGAGTGCACTGAGCGTGCCTATGTGTGTCTCAGACACACATAGGCACGCTCACACCGACGAGCACCGTCTGTGTCGTCTTCATCTGTTTTGAATGCTGCCAGAATCAGACTTTATATAGTAGCCAATTAAAATCATGTGATACTTATGAGAAAGATAGAATTAAACTTAATAAGTAAAAAGTTAATTTGTGGTCACTTTACAACTAAAGAATAGACTAATTATCAATGTCTACCTGATTACACTTTTGAAAATGGTTTTAGTTTTCTCTCGCCAATTTATATTTTTATATACAGTATATATATATATATATATATATATATATATATATATATATATATATATATATATATATATACGTATCTGCTGGAAGAGATAGAGAAAAATCCATCTACTGTTCTGCAAGAAAACTGCCTGCTTCTAAAGTGAAGTATTATAGTAGTATTATATAGTAGTATTATTATGGTAGTATTATAGTAGTATGTTTGTCCAAGGCAAACAGGCTCAAAACTAATCAACATGGTCAAAAAAGAGCCAGGTAAGTTCAAAACTTAAAAACACATGGCTAATTTGAATAAATAAACACAAATGCACTGAGCTGATTTATTTATCCTGACTTACATTTACATTTAGTCATTTAGCTGACACTTTTATCCAAAGCGACTTACATTAAGGTTCCTTTCACCAGTGTCACAGCAGGAACACCACTGGAGGCAAGGTGGGTTAAGTGTCCCAAGGAGACAACAACAGTATGAACTGTGGGGAGAGCGGGATTTGAACTGCCTACCTTCCGGTTGAAGGACGACCACTGCGCCTCGTGTGTTTGTGACATCTCTAGTACTACTTTCTTATGTGGGATAAAGAGAAAGAGAAGAACCTATTCACACCCCTCATGCACTGCACTTTTTTGATGAGCAGAACTCTTATTAAATGCTGTAATATCCTGCAACAAAAAGTGAGCACAAAAGGGATTATAGTCTTTATTTGTTGTTATTGTCTAAATGTTGCCCTTATGGCAATTATAATCTGTTTTATTTTAGCCCCATGATCTTTTCCTATTCTTAATTAAGCTAGTTTGTCAAATTAACTTCACATTAAACTATTTTAATTTATGTTTTCTTGGTAATTGGCTTTTAATTATTTTGAATAAATATGTATATTTGCTTTGAACTTGTCATAACACTAGGTTCTAATTTTTAATCTTATTGTTTTGTAGTAATATAATAAAAAATAAAACTCATCCTCTATAGCACAAACACAGTTGTGACCTGGAGATTATTGAGCTTGTTAATTGGCATAAGTCTTTGCAGTACCAACTGTTTTATGATATGATTCTTGATTCTGGTCCTTTTGTTGTTATTATATGAATATCTATCATGTTTGCTCTAATAACTTCACAAGATGATGAAATGCCAATCATTTGCTGGGCCGCTCTCCTGCCAGGTGGTCATGCATATCCATAAATATTGCCTTTGAGCCGCCTTTTAAAGCAATATGTATTGATATTGTCAGATTACAAAAAGCTTGGGATGATTGTTGTAATGACATCTGCAAAGCATTGATAACGGAGATAATAATGTTAAGCTATAAAAGCTTTTTGTTTTTTTGAAAGTTAAGCCGAAGGCAGAAGGTTTTTTGCAGACCCCACATTTCCTCTTCATGCTGCACTCTTGTCCAAAAGTTAAGCTCCGCGGAGGCTTCCACAAATGTCAGAGTCAAGTTCAGTTTGCATTAGCAACAGTGTCGTGAAGCGGAGGAGATTCTGGGTGAACTGCAAACATTGTCCTGGTGCCACTTTTACCACTAAAATGTGTGAAAAGGCTTGGCGTGAATTCTGCAACCTCCTCATAAACTATAAATGTAACTTGAAGACAGCTGAAGCCTGTGGGTTTCCTTTAAATTAATGGATAGCAGATGAACTCTTGTATACTGGAAACAGAAAACACCTACCACCACGGCATCAAAGCTTGAGTGATGTCAAACTGAGCATAACACACTAATTCTTTTGTTTAAAATGAGATCTATTGCTATAAGCTATATGCTAAGGCTATATGTATCTGCTTCTGTATTCTAGCCCTTATGTTTGAATGAGACTGACTGCGCTCTCTGGCCACAAATAATTACTGTCTCAGTTGTATTTTTGTTATTACTGTCCCAAGTTGGAATGCTCAAAATGGTCTTGGACACTGTCAGGTTAGGTTAAGTGTACTGTTAAAATTAATGTAATTGCCAATCTAGGCCCTTGTTGTGGCAAGGTGTAGCACCAACCAGGAACATTGGATTTTTAGTTGAGTTACTTTTGCTGAAATGGAAAAAAAGTGAGTGTTGAGCATCTTTCCAATGTCAAAAATGGCCATTCTCTTTTTACTGTCAAGTTTTTTTTAGTACATCCAGGGTTTCTTTTCATGTTCATATTTAAAATGTCATTGTTTCACTACCTTGTCTCTATAACACTTTTTTTAAGAACAAGATGAAGTACTTAAAATTGAGTATTTATGAATCAGACATTGAGAGGGCATGGCTTCTATGGCTGTATTTTGAACCTTGAACTTCACTATACTCTGTCCTATTTGAACCACAGTCGGACACCACTAATCAGTGTAAGTGAGAGCTTAGAAAAACATAGTACTAAAAAGACACACTTCAAACTGGCATAATTATATGGCACATTAAATATTAAAGAGTTTTCTGTAAAGTATAATAACTGAGTATAATGCCACAGAGGGATTTTGACTCGCAAAAGGAAGAAAGCAGTACGTTTGCGACGTTGCTGTCATGAATGTAGGTCTACCACATGGAGCTGTATAAAGCAGGATTGTATTACATAAGTTGGTATTCCGTGTGATTTGGACCTTTATTCGACTCGGTACACAATTGCATCAGTTCCTCTGATGTAAATGTGTATAGCCTTCAACTCCCTCTGAGGTTTTAGTCATTTATTTTGATTAGGGCTGTATTTATAAGATAAGTCTCTTAAGTAAGTCGCCTGGGAAACTGGGTTGGCGAGCACAGCGGTGGGGGAACAGAATGAAGTCTGTTTGATGATTATAAATTCCGAAATATCTTCTTGTCAATTAATTAGGCGCTTCCTGCGTTATGTGTGCCCCTCTTTTCATTTACTGGGCCCGGATCTCTGTGGACAAATACCCCCGGTGCAGCCATTGTATGTCTAAACCGTTACATTCGTCTTTAGCAACTGAGGAACTGTAGAATAGAGATCCTTCAAAGGCGGGTAGTTTTGAGAGCAGCCTGCTATTCTGTCATTTTATTTTTTTATATTGGAAGAGGCATGTGTGTGGCTTGAAGCCTTTACTCTGACGCTGTCTTCTTTTTAAACAAGAACTGGAAAGCAGCCTGGACATAAAAACGGTAGGTAAAAGGTAGATTGGGCTTGAAGTGCAGCCTCCATTATTCCCGCCTCTAGCAGTGCAACAACACACACAGGACACTTGTCTTGTTGAGGCGACTGTCTAGGTGAGCGCTGACTATTGTTGTGACGATTCTTGAGTTATTTGCATCTTTATTCTGCTGTACAATCTGAATTTCTTTGGAGATAGATATAGATATAGACATTCTTGAAGCAAAGCAAGCCTTGCACAATACAGGTTTTGTGAGTTGTGCGTAGTTTGTTGAAACAAATTCTTATGTTAGGATTAACGTGGCACAAATGTTGGACCTAATGATATACACTCACCTAAAGGATTATTAGGAACACCATACTAATACTGTGTTTGACCCCCTTTCGCCTTCAGAACTGCATTAATTCTACGTGGCATTGATTCAACAAGGTGCTGAATGCACTCTTTAGAAATGTTGGCCCATATTGATAGGATAGCATCTTGCAGTTGATGGAGATTACACCACCACCATCAGCCTGCACAGTGGTAACAAGGTATGATGGATCCATGTTCTCATTCTGTTTATGCCAAATTCTGACTGACTTTTATTGATGTCTCAATAAAAATCGAGACTCATCAGACCAGGCAACATTTTTCAACTGTCCAATTTTGGTGAGCTCGTGCAAATTGTAGCGTCCTTTTCCTATTTGTAGTGGAGATGAGTGGTACCCGGTGGGGTCTTCTGCTGTTGTAGCCCATCCGCCTCAAGGTTGTGCGTGTTATGGCTTTACAAATGCTTTGCTGCATACCTCGATTGTAACGAGTGGTTATTGCAGTCAAAGTTGCTCTTCTATTAGCTTGAATCAGTCGGGCCATTCTCCTCTGACCTCATTCTTTGTAAACCCTAGAAATGGTTGTGCGTGAAAATCCCAGTAACTGAGCAGATTGTGAAATACTCAGACCGGCCCGTCTGGCACCAACAACCATGCCATGCTCAAAATTGCTTAAATCTCCTTTCTTTCCCATTCTGACATTCAGTTTGGAGTTCAGGAGATTGTCTTGACCAGGACCACACCCCTAAATGCACTGAAGCAACTGCCATGTGATTGGTTGATTAGATTCTTGCATTAATGAGAAATTGAACTGGTGTTCCTAATAATCCTTTACGTGAGTGTATATACAGACAGTCAACATTCACTCTCAAATTCATTGACTATGGACAATTTAGATTTTCCCAAAACATGCATCTTAGAACAGTAGGAGGAAGCTGGACTATCCAGAGAGAACCCACAGTAGCACAGAAGTGACCTGCCAACTCCAAAGGTCGACCCTGGATAAAGTGTGTGGAGTAACAGAAAAACAAAGTATTTCCCCACAAACATTGCAGTGAAATAGGACCTTAGTTTAGTAACCTATGCTATTTTAAAAGTGTGTAGTTTTCCGTGGAATCTAATGGGTTTATACAGTCTGTGAGCACCTACGATAGCCTTGTTGGACGTTCTGTTATTTTTATGAACAAACCCAGTGGAAACAAGTAAAATGTTAAGTTCACGCAAAATTTTGCTACTCTTCTTCTCTTCAGTGCTCAGTTTGTCTGTCTGTCCTGAAATGTAATGGAAGAAATACTTTTTACATTCAACCAAATTGTTGCATATTGCACCTTTAAATAAATAAAAAAGGCAATTGTGATTTGTGGCTAAGTTGCAGAAAACCTTCTTAAAGCTTATCTTTATGGTAAAATATGGCTTTTTGACAAATTAATAGTATTTCTTTCAGATGGTTCAGATTGGACTTTGACAAAGGCAAAATAAATAATGTAGCTCTGATCAATACTCCATTTTTGGGATCGTCTATCAAAGTAGTGCAGATGTCCAAGTTCCAGTGGCCTATTTTTCAAACTGACTGGGTCTGCTCCATGATGCTTTCACATTACATTCCTATTCAGTCAAAAAAATGTAATACGTGATCCTAAGCGGGTTTTGTTTTGCTCTGAAGCGGTGAGTCACATTACATTTGGCAACGCCTCTCACTTTTTACACTGCCTTTAGAGTGTACAGTCTGATTTCCATGCGAAGGAAAAGAAAGAAAAAAATGACACTGCTCTCTGTGCGACAAGTCATCCAATCCGACTCATATTTCCTTTGTCCCATATGTGGGAACCTTGTCACAGTTTGTCATCTTCGGCATTGCAAACACACCGGGATAAAAATGATGTTGCATTGAGTGTTGGCGGCTGTTTTTCTACAACAGACTGTCAGTATAATCTGTTTTTTAGTTTTGCCTTCGGGCATCAACAACACATTTCTTAACCCTTAAGCTAATATTTTGATATTTAGTGTCAATATTTTGGCGTCTTGGAAAGATTATCCCTCCTTTAAAGCTTCCAAAAGGTAACTCGAATCTTCTCGACTAACTCGACAAAAAAGTGAGGCATCTCAAAAAAAAAAAAAAAAATTAAGATTTGGAATACTGTAGTTTTGGCTGTGGCTGCCTTTTCCTCTTGTGACCTACAGTATAATGGAGCATCCAGTCATGTTGTCTTTCATCATTAACCGTCTCTGAAACGCTCCTGGGAGCCTCCTTGAGCGCACAATTTTACAACATCAAGTGTTACAAGCATCACCATCGTCTTAGAGTCACGGACAGGAATCTTCTTTTAAGTTGCTTTAGTCGACATGCACACACACACTCACGCACAGTGGCTCCTTTGTGTGCTTTATGCATTAAAGCAGGTGATTCTCAAGGTCTTGTAAGTGTACAGATCTTTGACCTTGTTTTCTCTCCCTCTCTGCTTCCATTATGTGCCAGCAGATCAAAGGCGCGCATGCTGGAGTAGGCAGTCTGGTGGGTGAGGATCCCCATTTAAAGGCAGCGGATAGAGGTAAGATATTAGACCTTACAGCACAATACAGCAGTCATGAGAAGCCACTTAAAATTTCTATATTTCCTTCTATAGACCCTTTTACTGTATGTAAATAGTTCTATATGAGTTCTGTATTTTTGAGGTTTAGGAGAATGCTACACTTGATAAAGGCTACAAGCTGCAAGTTACTGGTGGATGATGTTATGCTGAAATTGTAGAGAATGCTAAAAATAATATGTAGAACCAAGAGTTATACACAGATCTTTTTAGGGCAAGTCTTTTTAACTGAAATTATCAAGACAAGATTAGCATATACATTAATAAAGCCCCAAAACCTGCATTAAATTAAAGTTGTATGTCACTTTTGTAGACACAATTTATTTTAATGCATATTAGCTAAAGTTACACAGCTGTGTAAAATATATGAAGGCTGTAGCTGTATGGCTCCATCTGCTATTGTTAAACAGCACAGTAGCCAACATACTTGAGTCCAACTGAACTACAGTAGAAGTGTTACATAATTTAGCATCTTTAATTTGAGGATGCTCAGAAATGCTCACCAAAAGGAGTCCAATTGAAGAATAAATGTTGTTTGTGACCACAACTGAAGGTTCTGAAGTGTGAAAATGCAATGCCCTAGATGAGGTCAGGGACACTGGTTAGAGAATGTTCCCACTTTATCTTAACTCTTTCTGCCTGTGCATCTGGGGTTACCATGGCACACTGTTGTTGTTGTTGTTATTGGGTTTTTACACTTTGGCAAAAAGAGAACAAATATGTACATCTAACATTAAAGGTGATAAAATGTTAAAATAATAATTGGGTTCTGATCACAAATGTGACGACGGAGACCGTACATGTTAAATTTAGGAATGGAATGTTTTAATTCTTGCAAGAATGAAACAAATCAGACAAAATGCAACAATGGTACATGGTGATTTGCTTAACATGTTTACAACACATAAAGCTTTTATAGGTGTATATTATGCCCACCTCTCAGCTCCAGGTTCATGGATGGACGTGTAATGAGCTGACGTGTCATAGATGTAAATAAGTTTACGTGTATATGCCACTAAGTGTAGACTAAGTGATTAGATGTAGTGCAAAGTGATGTCTTTGTCATGTTTTGATTAGCCTGGCGCCAAAAGGAGATACTGCTAAACACATTAAGTCATACGTGTATGTGGATAAGCATAAAAACTGGAGCAGGAGTGAGAGCATATAATGTACAATTACTATGACAGTGATCATTTGTCAATAATAAGCTTTAGATTATAGCGCTCTTCTTTTAAATTTTTATATAAATGTCTAAAAATCTATCACCTATCCTGTTTCAATGTCAAGCTATTGTTAACTACTGTATACAGTGGTGTTAAAACCTATTTAAAACCTTTTTTCTCCCTTGTTGGCTTATTTATCAGAAGTAGAAGTCCTTTGGTAATCCAGGTGGTTAACATTATATAATATAATAACATATTTTCCCACTCAATTCCGGCTTTGACCTTTTTTGCAACAAGGCATAGGGTACAGTATGATTTTGTTATGTTTGATAATTTTTTGAAAGAATATTATCAATCAACCAATACAATCACTCAAGGAAGGCTTTCAAATTCATGTTTCCACTAGTTCTTCTAGTTTTTACTTCCCATTAATCTTTGCAGTTAAGTTAGGTCAGGCCAAGGACTTTAATGGAGACTCTTTGAGGTTTATGTCCTCAAAATCTTGGTAGGCTGACACAGAGCCAGTAATTACTATACATTTAATAGCTACTTTAATAGTGCAAAACAGTGGAAGTGTATTGTTATATAGAAAAGCTGTTGTTTCAAACAATACTTTTGGTTCTTGTCTCTAGCACAAGCTCTTACTACAACAGTATGAATGTTATGTTATACGTTATAGTGGTCAAGTGGTTTTCATATCATGACATTGAAAACCGCACTATTCTTTGAAAAGGATAACCGTCCAATTGTTTTGTGTCATCATTTTCATTCACAGTGGCTAAAATTACACATATGCATTTCACAACAGCTTCATATTTCCGCCTCACAAACCTTTTGCATAAACAATATTCTGCATTCCCTGAAACCCCATTTCAATATTCTAGCTTTAGTGGAAGTGTGCAGGCACTGGTAATGAGAATCGCCATAAAATTTACCTTTCCAAAATATTCCTGTACTCAAATGGAAGTGTTCTGGCATAACAATAAGCTAAGCTATTGTCGGAAAATAACAAACAGATTATCCATGCATAAGAGAGCCTTGTTTACCATAGCTTGCGCACGTATTGGTTCGGCCACATTTGCAAACACATCTCGGCGAGAATTGTGCCTGTTTGTGTGTCTGCCTCTTGTTTTCCTTTCAAGGTGATGCAGCTAGTTTATTCCCTCTTCACACCGGCACCATATTATTCTGCTCCAGCTGCTGCTAACTGACAAGCTCAGGTATTTATGGCTAGCATAAAAAAGCATGTGTGCATTCCCTGTCACCCTACAGCTCCAGATTTACAACGCACTTGACAAACACGCTCCCCCCAAAAAAAAAGAAAAAAGAAAGGTGTGTTCAATTTGTATAGGAGTTTAGAGGCTGTCTGTTGTGCGTGCTCCCGACAGGTTTGCTGTTAGTACATGTGTGTGCGCATGTGTCGATCTTTCCCGTCTGTGTGTGTTTGCCTCGAAACACCAGCAACAGATAACAGATGGCCCCCCTGCATTAGAAGTGTTTTATTTCCCCGCGGATGCCAGATATGTCAAAAATAAGCATGTGCAACATTAGTCATTTGGAATATTCATGCCCCTGCCGTCCGACGGTTTCCTTTTCACAGCCAAAATACCACCAGCCCAATTCTCCAAAGGAAGCCAGGGGAGAACGAAGGGGGAAACGGCACTCATCAGCTGAACGAATGTAGGCCTACATGTGAAGCTAATGGAGTTTATTTTGTTGTTTTTTTTTCTCCCTCCTGGTGGCTTCTTTAGCATGCCAGATTTGTAATTAAAAGGGGGCACCAGTGTGTTGACGCCTTCCAGCCAAATTAGACATAGTGTGGTGGTTGTCCATATGCTGCCCGGATGCAAACTTGTAAGATTGCTACATACAGCTAATATGTATTTGTCCATCTCATACAGTCGGTTAGCTCACACCTTTTCTCACAATTGACGTTCGCTTCATCAACAGTATTGTTCAAAATAATAGCAGTACAATGTGACTTACCAGAATAATCCAGGTTTTTAGTATATTTTTATTGCTAAGTGGCAAACAAGTTACCAGTAGGTGCAGTAGATTCTCAGAAAACAAACAAGACCCAGCATTCAAGATATGCACGCTCTTAAGGCTGTGCAATTTGTTGAAAGGGGTGTGTTCAAAAACTCTATGCACAGCCCAATATGTTGATTCTTAAGTTTAGTGTGTAGGAATTGACAGTGCCATGTAAAACTTTGTTTCCATTAGAGCGGTACGGTATGGGTCGAGTCCGTATGGGACGATTTAGCCCCAGGTTTCAAGAGGGTAGTTCGCGAAAAACAAGAAGTGATAGAAAAAACAGCAGTAACTCATGTACATCAAACAATTGTATACACTGACACCAAACCCAACGGGCTGACCCAAAAACATTCATATGGATATTATAGCCCTCCTTTAAGTCACTACAATTAGGCTATTAATTGAAAAAAAAAAATTTGAAAAGAGGCTACTATTTGGAAATCTATTTGTTGTTGTTAAGTGAATATTAGACTTAATAGCAGTTGTCCACAGTCCATTCTCCCAGGAAAATGTCAGTAAATAGTCTTGATTTACCAATGTTAGCCTCTGAGTCATTGCCGCCAGCTGATCCCTCAAACAGACATCAACTCTCTGACAGCTTTACAAAGCCTTGCTACATCACTATGTTCTCCTCTGCCTGAGTTCTCTGGAAATACTGGGTTTTCACAGTGGCCCTTATAGATGTGCTTATTTGTATTTTAGTACAAATGTTGGTCTCAACAGTCCATATGTATCGCTTAAAGATACAACTGAAAGGAAGTGTCAATATGGAAGCCTGTGGGGACCATTACTAGGACCCAGTTTCACCGTTTTCCCACCACCACGGCCCCTTGTGAACAGGGTTAATTCGTGGCAAAGAGAGGAGGCTAGCAAACAGCAGTGAAGCGCTTATCGCTCAAACACAATATAATTTATTCAGGAATATGCAAATCCAACAATCGCTCTGTCTTGTTTACCGAAGGGACCTGCTGATTCAGAGCTGGAGCGAGATGGAGAGAAACAATCCCAACATACAGCACGCATGACAAAACACTCAGAGCTTACATTCAGGCAAAGAGGAGTGTGATTTCTTGTTTTTTACAAAAAAAAATAAAACATCGAGGGCATACCATGAAGAGAAGTGTGTTGATCATACAGTACATGTACACATTAAGGATATCTTGCTGTTGTTTGCTGCCAATTGGTGCTTATTGTATAGTATAGTAAAGAGTTTACTTATGTCCAGAATGTTGATGCATCAAATCTTGTAATGTCCATTTTTTGCATTTGTATTTCCTTTTTAATGTTTACATAACCATATAACAACCATAACATATTTTTCTGCTGTATAAAACCTGAGTTTGATCCAACCTAAGTCTGCATTTATGAATTTTGTAGAATCAGTTATAAAGGCATTTAAAAAATAATAATAAAATAACGCTCAAATGATATGTTAATCTTGGGAATTGGACATTTATTTCTCCACCCATTGGTGGGAGTCATTACTTGTTCGGACAAACTGCTGGAGGAGAAACGCATTTATGTTTCCTCTTTGAACACACAATAATGAATGAAGGTTTGGTTCCTTTGGGAATTTTCAACATAAAGCCATTGACCTAAATTGACTGGGCTTTTTTAATTATATCCCTCTCATATTTCATTAACATTATCTTCTAATGTTAAGGTTCTACTCAAAGGCAAACACTGAGATTGTGGCAAGTTTGTTGGGCATCCAATAGTGAACCTTATTTTGCTTTTATCGTGCGCCATTAGAAGTCACTAAATTGTACACAATGTGTTGCATGCTCTGGATGGTGCATTAAGGACCCTTCAGAGGACGCGCTAGACTTTCTCACTCTCCATCATTTTGACAGAGTTGTAAAATTTTGGTCATAATCAATTATTACCTGTCATTTAAAATTTTCATATTTTAATAATACCTTTTACACATTTTAAGAAATTAGGCTACAAGGCGAGCATACAAGACAGATTATTTGTTTTATTTATAAAGAACTGATCAGAGAACAGAAGTCTCTTTTTGTTCAACACGAAGCAGAATTCTTTTTTCTGCACTGACAGCGGAAGATTTTTTTTTTTTCTTGAACAGGCAGGTACATTTACATTTAGTCATTTAGTAGACTTTTATCCAAAGCGACTTACATTAAGGTTCCATTCACCAGTGTTACAGCCACTGGAGGCAAGGTGGGTTAAGTGTCTTGCCCAAGGACACAACAACAGTATGAACTGTGGGGAGAGCGGGAATCGAACCACCTACTTTCCGGTTGAAGGATGACCGCTCTACCACTGAGCCACTGCCGCCCCCAGGTATAGAACGCAGTATACTGTATTACTCTTATCTAATTCCGACTACAAAAGGTAATAACAAAAATGAACTTAACTTAATTCAGTGGCTGTTCTGTAGCTCTGTCTGCCCTGTATAGTGTTGTCTGTTTGTCCTTCTTCATCCTCCTCTGCATCATCTCTTCTTTTTTCTTTTTTTATTGACAATATCAGAACTATTTGGCAGTTTGAAGAAACTACTCACACTCAAGAAAACAGACAATTAATATGTACATTTACATTTAACATGTCAGCCCTGCAACTAACTGGCCACTGTCCAGGGTGTACCCCGCCTCAGGCCCAAAGCTGCTGGGATAGGCTCCGGTCACCCGTGACCCCTAATGGGACAAAGCGGTAGAACATTAATGAATGAATTTATATTTAGTCAATTAGCAAACACTTTTATTCAAAGTATCTTAGAAATGAGGAAAACAATGGAAGCAAGTATAACAACACAAGTTAACAAAATGCATAAGTGCACCAAAAACTGTTAAAGCCCAACACAGTATACAAATCTAAGAATGGTAAGTTTTATTAGAATTTTTTAAAGAGAAGAGATAGAAAGGAAGTGTTTGTCAGTCAGGTGTTGACGGAAGAGATGTGTTTTCAGGCGTTTTTTAAAGATGGCTACAGAATGTGTAGGAGCAGGTAGCTCATTCCACCAATGTGGAATCCGGAGAAGGTACGCAAGAGTGATTTTTTCCTTTTTTGGATGTTACCACCAGATGTTGTTTATTTGCAGAGCGCAGGGATCTGGCAGGAAAATAGGTCTGTATTAGCGAGTGAAGATATGAGAGTGTGCGTAACAAGTGGTGGTCTTGTTGGCCAAGAGCATATTGATGTACATTTGCCACCAACTGGACAGAAGTAGGAATTACAGTAAATCACACTCAGAATAATCCATCAAAATTACGCATTGCATTCAGATTTCTCACTGCTAAAAAAAACAACATAAATGACGGAAAATATTCGGTTAACGCAACCTCTGGGTCCTTGAGGCTAAATCTAAAGGAACATCTTGAGAAAACAAAGCCATCTGTATAAATAAATATCAAATCAAGTTATGCTTTGAGCTGGCCCGTGATTAAGATTCATTATCGTGTTTGCTCTACTTATGATCAGATAACTCCATATTTAGGGCAAACATAATAAAGGCATGCTATGGCTCTGAGAAGAATTCATATGAAGGATGCTTAGAGAAACAGAGTAGAGAGGAATTCCAAACATAAAAAAACATAACAAAAACATCTAATTAAAACTGCAAACTTATTTCCTCTTCCCAAACTACCATTCTGCCATTTATCTGTAGAATGTGCTCAATTATCCAATGTTTTACCGCACTCGCCAATGAATGTACATTCTTAGTAGCAGCAGAGCATGAATGTAAAAGGTGTTTTATGCTGATAAGAGTATTTTCTATAGGCTTAAAGTAGGGCCAAAGGGAAATCTAAATAATTATTTGACTAGTGTATCTTTAAAGTGCTTCTAGCCCTAGGAGATAAGCTGCTGCTGGAGTGTTTGTAAAAGCAGTGAGTGAAGATTTTCTTTGACCACATGAGATTCTTTTTCTACTGTTGAAAGTAAATGTTGGGGTAAAATCAGCTGCCTTTTGTGCTTTGAATGCTCCTTGAACGGACTTGATTTTGATTTGATCTGAAGCTGGGGTAAGAGAAGGATCACTGTAACTGTGTTCTATTTACGGCGGCACTTTTTTATTTTTATTGATAACTAAGAGTTCTCTCATCTGGCGTGTCACATGTAATTTTTGCTCTTCAACTTCTTTGGCTTGTGTAAATGGGTATAAGTTGCAGCCATTTCCCGGCTTTCTGCTGAGAGCCCAATTAGCGTTGTCGTATTGATTCCTGTGCACTGTATTGCGTGTACTTTTGCAGGTGTATCTGTACTGGATGCGCTGGAGTATGGTAGACAACAATTATCTTCTCTAACACAATCTCTGAGCCCTAACAAAAGGGAACCGAGCTGAGGAAATTGATCTCTTGTGAGCTGTTGGGAGGATGTGCAAGCAGAACCTGGTCACACAAACTGTGAAGCAAAAACAATAAAACTTGTGTATGTCAACAGTATCATCTATAATAATTTTACTGCAATAGTCTTTGTTCTTTGCGGGTGTCTCTCAGATTTCTTGAACAGAAATGAAAATGTTATTATAAAATGCTGTCCTTTTGTTTTTTACTGTTATTTAGACATTCATTAAAAAACATTCTTATTCATGGTTATCACCAGTGTTGGAAGTAACGGCGTTAGAGTATAACGGCGTTACTAACGGCATAAATTTTTATCTAGGCAGGATCTAGGTAATCTAATTAATTACTTTTCCCTTCGTTGTAACGCCGTTATTGTTACTGAGAATGTAAAGTGTCGCGTTACTACAATTTGGTTGAATAAAGCGCGAGGTGTCATGCTTTGGCTACACATCAGCTGTTGCTGGAGAGAGCAGGGGTGGGGATGATGACACCGCTGCAAAAGCGATGATTGGCTGACGCGGTCTCACTGCACGCTCTGACTTCCACTAAACACAAGACATCGTCAGCGACAATGGAGAGGAGCTGGGGAAATTCAAAGGTGGCGTTCTCGAACTGGAAGTACGGGCACTACTTCTTATTAATTGAAATTAAAGGCAAGAATGTTTCTGTAACATGCTATGTCCAGGGAAAAATACTTTATCCACGTCTGCCTCAAGTAACTCAAACCTTTTGAAGCGCCTCACATCAACACATGCTAACACGACACTTGTTGCTGCTGCTAACCCCAAATGAAGCTAGCGTGAGTTCCAGTGAAGGAGACAGAGCCACTGTTAAAACAAGCAACGCTCGATTTTACGTGTCAGCAACAACCACTGGTTTAGTTGTTAGATGAGAGTATTTTAGAATAGATTAATGTATTCTTCATTTTCTTTGAGAATGAACAACATGTTAATCTACAGAGAGAGTTGGATTGTGTTCTGTTTATTGTGCAATAATTTACAGGTACAGAGATTTGCACTTAATGGTCAGGTCTCCCTTTGTTTGTTTTTACACAAGTTTACATTTGTGTGACTTAATTTTACCATTGAATTTTATTTTCAATATTTATTTTTATATGTTTTTTCTATGCATATTATATGGCAGACTGCAATCTATTGAGTTGAAATAAATACCAAATGTTCTAAAATACTATATATAGTGTTTTTATTCTGCAATCAGTTAATTTAAACATCTTTTATATTTAAGCTGTTATAGAACGTAATACCCTTATAGAACATAAAAAAATAACTTCAGTTACTTTTGGTGAGTAACTGAGTTACTTTTACAATGTGTTAACTGAGTTACTAACTCAATTACTTTTTGGCAGAAGTAATTTGTAACTGTAACTAATTACTTTTTTGAAGTAAGATGACCAACACTGGTTATCACCAATTAGAAAGAATATTCAATTAGACTATGATATACAGTGGATGTAGATATTAAAATATTCTATTGTTAAATTTAAAGACCTCCCCCTTTTTCTTAATATAACTCCTGATATTTTAAGAAAAAAGGGGGTTATAGTGATTTCCTTAGATTTGCTGTACAGTACATACACACATTAATTAGCTCACGTGCTTTCTGATTGACCTAGCTGTGTCTTTGTACCCCTTATTGTGCAACTTAAATGCTTGGAAGATTTCCCCAGTTTTTTTTTCTGCGAATGTACAGAGTGATGCTAATCTGCTGGAGCCCTGCACTGTGCTATTTTGCCACACATGTTGCCTGAGAGGTCAGCAGAATAGCGGGGTTCTCACTAGGTCGAATTGCTCCGAGGCAGAAGTTAATTTCCAACTCAACAGAGATAAATGACTTTGCCTTGACCTCCTTCATGCACAAGCACAACAAAGACATTGTGCTTTTCATGGAGACAGGCAATTTAAAAAGAGCTGTTAATTCTTTCTATAACGAGATAATTTATGACTGCAGCGAGAATTAGTCCCTGGATTTTCTTTCGATTGTTAAAAGTTAGGGATGCACCGAATGTTCGGCCACCGAAATTATTCGGCCGAAAATAGCCAAAAAAAGCACTTTCGGCATTCGGCCGAATAAGTAAAAAGGCCGAATAAATTTTGCCGAATAATGACGTTTTTAATGACGCAATCAAATTACCAGCATTGAGAGGCGCTGCGCTTTATGCAGCAAACATGTCAGCAGCGTGGAAGCACTTTAAGGTGTGAGAATGAGGCAAAACGGCCGTTTGCAGACATTGTTCTGCTGAACAAAACGAAAGTGAAACAGACCACGGAGTTCTTAGAAGCTGTCAGCACACGATTTAGTCAGGCGGACTCAGAACCCCTGTGTACTGCATCGCGAATGTGCTTGATCCACGATATAAAGATCATTACTTGGATGTGGGGAGAAAGATGCGCACAGAAATGATCCAGGCCGAGTTGGATTTGGGAAAGCCGCTGGGTAATGGAGGCGGTCAGGTGCACAGCCAGGAGATGAAAACAGCAGAGTAACGGGCTCGTACTACAGATTATCCGCGCACAGTCTCGCTGTTTGACTGGTAAGATTTTATTTATATTTTGGATTATGGTAACACTTTATAAGTAGTTTCTATTTTTAACATTAACTAACAATGAAAACCCCTTATTAACAGTATTTATTAATCTTAATGTTAACATTTACTAATACAGTATTAAAATTAAGTATCACATTTGTAATTTTTGAATTTAAAAGTATCAAAAGTGGTAGGCCTATTTGTTAAAATTGTGAATGCACTCATACTAACATGAACTAAATATTTTTTTATTATCTTAAATTAAGGAAGATTAATAAATACCATGACAAATGTATTGCTCATTGTTAGTTAAATATTTTGAAATTGTATTTTTGTTATTTGATTTTTTTTTATCTGAAAAGCAACACAAAATAGTAAAAAGCAAATTTTTAATATTTAATTATTGTAATGGTGAAAAAATTGTCAAAATAAATGGAAAAATGTGAAACACCACATTGTTATTCTATTCGGCCTATACCAAGCATTTCATTATTATGACTGCAGGCCAAGAATTTCATTGGTGCATCCCTGGATATGCTTTCTATACATTGCAGGATGACTTTTTTTGTCTCATTTTAATTGTCTTCTATTTATTCAGATGCGATGTATTGTCTACAATAATGCACACTGATGGAAAAAAAATCATTTACAAATACACTTACATAAACAATATGGCTTTTTGTTATGGTTTTCTTTTGTCTTATCAGCAATTTACTTCTCAAAAGTCAGTATTTTTTTTGCATTTTTTTTACTGTTATCAAGTACAAGAACTATTTCTAAAGCAACAATTAAAATATAAATAAATGTTTATGGATATATAACCCACAATCATGTCCACATCTTCAATTTAATCTAATTTGGTAATGTGTCTGGTAGTTGGCTGTATCAATGCTACACTTAGATGTTGGTGTACTTTCTCATTGCTACATTTTTGCTTATTCCCTATAAAGTATTATTTTTGAATGTAAATCATATTCACTTTGTTCTTATTCTGTAGAACAAGAACAGACGTTTTCATTCAACTTGTGGTTTTGGAGTTTAGAGTTAATGTTTTGCTGCTTCCAAGTGCAAACACGATCTTCTGTTACAAACAAATTCAGTGAACAAACAGGCTGACGCTTTCACCAGTGGAACGACCTCTTTCTAACATCACCATAAAGGGAGTGCACTTATCAGATATGCTTCATACTATGGGCTATATTTAATCAGTGGGTGTACACACAAGTGACCATTATGCTCTCAATTATCACCGTGCATTCTCCCCCACTACCCACATCCCACTTTAGCACTTATTAGGGCCAACTACTTGAGGCACACCCACACGGCTCACTTTCATCCCACAATTGGCAGGTAATGAGCTTGACAGAGCGACCGCGACAGACACTATGGCTGCCAGGTATAATACAAGGTGACCCTGTGTGAATGTTTTGACTGGCGTGTAATTTTAAAATGCAGGGCAAGGTTCATATATGTACAGGGATGTGGCAAAAAGGTATAATACAAAGTTAAAGGACAGGTAAACTGAGCAAGCCAAATTGGAAGATATACCGTGGCGTATAGTAATGCTCTTGTATAATGCTTAGAAATTGAAGTATGTCGGTTGTTTACCATTAGCATATGTAACTCTGAAAATTTGGCTCCAGGACATGTAACTCCACGCATTTAGCTGATGTATCTAAAATTCTCATTTAAAAAAAGCAGTGAAATATCAAGCCGCTAATGTTCTCTACCCATTCACTGACAGCATACACATTCAGGTGGATTACATCTGCCATTTACAGTTGTACTCATAAGTTTACATATCATGACAGAATTTGTGATTTTGTTTTGACCAATATGAATGATAACACAAAAACCTTTTTTTCACTCATAGGTAAATGTTGGGCAAACTTTTCTTTTGTCAAACAATTGGGTTTACTTTTTTTAAATCATAATGACAACAGAAACTACCCATATGACCCTGATCAAAAGTTTACATACCCCTGTTCTTAATACCGTGTATTGCCACCTTTAACATCAATGACAGCTTGAAGTCTTTTGTGGTGGTTGTGGATGAGGCTCTTTATTTTCTCAGATGTAAAGATGCCTATTCTTCTTGGCAAAAAGCCTCCAGTTCTTTTAAATTCTTGGGCTGTCTTGCATGAACTGCACGTTTGAGATATTCCCAGAGTGGCTCAATTTTTCTTTATGCCTTTAATCTAAATAGTACCACCTAAATAGTCCCTTCAGCACTAACATTGCAATTTGAATTCTTATATTTGAATTATAAGGGACCCAGGTGGAGCCATTTATTTTGAAACAAAAATAATTTATCAGAATCAGTCTAGCTGCCATTTTGTAATTGCTAAACCTTGCATTTAATGGGTTAAAATTCAGAAAATTCATAATTATTTGTTATGTATGTTGAGGACTGAAGTTTGCATTCATAAAAGAAAAAAACTGGAAAAAAATATGTTGACACATTAAATTTCAATGGCAGTCTTTAAAACCACATGCTTTGTGTGTAAAAGGGCCACAGGTGGAGCACAAAATGAAGGGAGAGTTAAAGCGGCACTTTGCAGGTTTGTTCGAATTTTCCTGGGGTGAGTGTTTGTGTGTGTAGTGGTGTTAAGCAATTTGTTTCTCATGAGACCCCAGACTTCCGCGATACGCCTCGAAGGGACAGTGGGTAACCCGAAGCTGTTGTGGTAAGTTGAAGTTCCTGCATTAACTTTTGTTGCCAAAATGGTCACAAAGATCATATTAGATTATAATAACAAAAAATGTCTATATTATAGCGTCTTAAATCAAAGCAGGTACAATTTAGTATGTGCTGTGGGCTGTCATTATAAACACTAAGGCCTCTATGCTGTAAACATAATATGTTAGGGTTAACAAGGAGGTTATGCCTTTTTTTGCATGATGCAGAAACGTTGCATTATTTCAAATAAAACATGAAAGTGGTCTTTACACTGGGATCTATCCTAATAGTCTGAGGCTTATATGGCAATTAAAAACTAAGGAAATATCAACACAAGTTTCTTGAAAGTACTACAATCATTCAGTCTATATCCTGACCTCAAAAAAAAATTGAAGGCCTCCTCTTGATAAGATATAAAAACCACGTTATCTTCTGGCTTTGATGTAATCTCCACCGCAGCGATAGTCATCCGAACCATCTAAAGCTCTTCACTTCTGTATGAATCTCTCCTGGCAGCAGTCGAGCCAAAGGCAGTTCGAGAAAGTATTGGATGAAATTCCGCTAAAGTCCCATGTTGCACTGAATAACTGGGCTATTGGCAGTTTATCATTAGACGTGCCTGTCAGATTTCATTGGAACAAAACGTAACTGAAAAATGAAGCAAAGCAAATTGTGGAACTCCTTGGTTGCCAAGCTTCTAATGAAACAAAAAAAACATAAGTCATCTCCCACATTGGATCGGTGTTAATTGCAGGGTAGATTCAGAACTGATGCTCTTCTACACACTTGGCTTCGATTTGTCATTAACAGATTTTTGACCATACCTCCACAGCACACTTTGTGCGGCCTTCCCTTAACCTCTGTTTGCAAAGATTATGTTCTTTATCTAGATCCGGTTGTTTAAGTTGGATTCCATATTTTGCCTCTGTTGCAGTCCTGAGGTCTCAAGAGACGTGATGGTTGTTCAAACACAGAAATACTTTCACAAAGAAGCATGAGAGCAGCAGAAATGCTTAGCCATGGGATTTACCTGTCAACTGCACTTACAGGCTGACACGCCTGCGCTGTGATCTGCAGTCACTGGCTTACTTCATGTATGTCAGCGCCTTACAGCATAGTGGGAAATAAACTTGCATTAGGAAATGGAAGGATGAATGCCTCTGTTTTGGTAAGGTCTTGGTCTTTTACGTCAGCTTCTGATGACAAATAGTTCTAAATTAAACTTATGTTTACATAAAAGTCGATTAATCTTTGTTCAAATTGACAGATCATTACCCTACAGGACAATAGAGCAAATAGAAATTCCTGCATCAATTTTTATTACTGCTGTATAGGATATTGTAAATAGTCTTAAGCAACACTATGGTTTGTCAAACAGCTTGTATGTTGATGTAACTCATAAACATTTGGTCCAGGATAGACCTCAAACCAACAAAAAAATAATAATGAAGATCGCATCACTTAAACAAACCTAACCTTTACAAAATGTATTTCCATATTAGCTTCTGTGCACTTCATTGCTCTGCTCCGACTGCTGTGTCTAAAAGTACAGAGGGGAGTTTGGGGATTTAGCTAAGCACTAGAACTCTCCTCAATTCCCAAAGCATCCCCCGACCGCCCAACTGCACAGCACTTTTGGAAAATAGACACACAGGTAACGGATTTCTCCACTGACACCGCCACAGAAGAAAAGCTTGCTGTATCATTCCAACCATCTGGAAGTCTGGCTCCGACTTGAGGCTGATGTGTAACTTTTAATTGGAGAGACAGTGGTGGAAGGCAGAAGAGTGGGAAGCAGTGATCCCAGTGGATAGACAGGCGCTACCTGCTGCCAGATGGACAACCCGAGTTTGCTGGAGTGCACATCATTTCAGGCCAATGTGATGTGTATTCTATTTTACAAAGAGCATGTTGAGAGAGGCTTGTTTGGCCCAATATATCTCTCAAGTGTTGCAAAAAAAAAAATGTTTTCTCAAATAAATAAAACATATTTGACACTGACCATTTCTGGGAATTGGTTATTGTCTTTTTAGAAAATAAAATTAATTTTATCCCTTTGTTAGCCTCATGGAGAAATGTATTGTTGGCAGCCGTCACTAGGGAGCCCCCAGGTACCCCAGTCATGTAACTAACTGGAGACTATAGCATGTTTTGATGTTGGTGGGGAAAACCCCAGAGATCTCGGAGAAAACCCACCCAAGCACAGGGAGAACAAGCAAACTCCACACAGAAAGGCCCCGCCCGTTCCTGGAGTCAAACACTTAGATGTCATTGCAAGGTCTCATTTTTTTCACAACTCACAAAACATGGGTAATTTTTTTTTATCTATCCTTTTTCTGAAACGGTCATTACTTTTCACAAACTGACATACAAGTTAAGATCTGTTCAGAAACTTTCTCCATAGATTTTAGTACCAACAGAATATCTCACACTTCTACATTGATAACTGGAGTGATATAGAAATGCCATATGCCAACTTTTAAGCTTTTGAAGAACATAATAACCACAGTGACATTATTGCCAGTAAATTAACTTTAATTTTTCATCCATATTTGCTTGTATGCACCATCGAGAAAGGTTTACTGTTTCCTTCCGCGAAACAAATTGTCCGTTATGTTTTCTCTCCATATCAAATAAGCAAAATTCTATATAATCCCATTAAGTGGCTTTGGGCCTGTTTCCAGTGGTGCAACTGTAATACATAAGAGCCTGGTTTGATTTTTGTACACTGGCTGTGACAGCGGAAGCCAGCAGCAGATGATCTGCCAAACCCAAGCAGAAGCCAGTGGTTGCATTAGTTTGTTGCAGAGATGTACGTGTAAACTCTGAATGCCAGGAACGGAGGCGCTGCTCTTAATAAACTGTAGTTGTTTATGAGAGAGAATCTGGGTTGTTTAGCTAACTCTGCATTTGTTTGTGGGAGTTATTCTCCAACAAAATTCATCTGTGTTTATCCACTGGCACTGCAGAACTTGTCAGAATGACTAAGCCTGTACTGTATTATATTCTCTTTTTCCCCCAAGTATTTCAAAAACAATGTCTTAAACACCAGGTAGAATTAGATGTAGATCATCAACATACTGGCCCATTAAGAACCCCTTATGGGCTGGCACTACAAGGACACTGTGCCTGATACTGTTTGACACCTCACCTTCCTTTTCACTGCAGTGAAATCATACTACAAAATTCATCCTTTCAAGCCATTTTGTTAGTGTAGTGTCTGTGGCCTTTGTAGTCTAACATCATTTCTTTCTTATGCCTTATTATTTTCCAATGTTGGGAGATTCTGTTCTCACAAATGCAACATTTGAGACTGAGATGTGTTATTTTGCTAGATCAATATGTGTAAATTTTTTAATGCAGCAGTGTTTTGGGGCAGTGGCTCACGAGGTAGTGCAGGGTTTGATTCCCGCTCTGTGATTGTGGGTGTGTGTTTGGTGGTGGTTGGAAAGGCTGTTGGCGCCACAGTTTGAATGGAAGCATGATGTAAAGCGCTTTGGGTGCCCAAGAAAGGTACAAAAAAGCGCTATATAAATGCATGCTTTTTCCAGTGAACTGCTAATGTCTCTGACCCTCGAGGCCATGTCTGCAAGGAGGCTCGGAGAGTATATAATTAATAGAATATTATTGCTCGAAATCACCTTTTAATTAGCTATATTACCTAGAGTTGGTAGTTGTTGATTCTGTATGGGGAAGCAGACTATATCAACAATACAGCTAGACACTCGTACAGCAAAAATGACTAACCTGAAATGTATTTAATTATGCAACAAACGGAACACATTTTACACAGACTAATAAATAAAGTAACGCTGCATTTACTGCTAGAATGTATGACAGTGCCAATGTAATTTTCATGTAAACAACAGAAACAGTATATTAAGTAAAATGCAATAAATTAAAAGATAGCGTAAAAGATAGAGTGCAAAAAAACACTTTCATTTGTCTTTACTTATTATTAGATTAGTTTATTTACATTTACATTTATTCATTTAGCTGACGCTTTTATCCAAAGCGACTTACATTGTTCTAAATTAATTACTAGTGTTACAGTCACTGGAGGCAAGGTGGGTTAAGTGTCTTGCCTAAGGACACAACGACAGTATGAATTGTGGGGAGAGTGGGAATCGAACCGCCTACCTTCCGGTTGAAAGACGACCACTCTACCCACTGAGCTACTGCCACCCTATTTCTTTAGGAGTATATAGGAGTACATCTGTAGTCCTATATTGTACATGTGGTGTACATTAAAACTTATTAAAACCAGAGTACCCGGAGGAAACCTACACAGACACAGGGAGAACATGCAAACTCCACACAGAAAGGCCAGGAGTGCTAACCACTCTGCCACTGTGCCACTTACTGAATGTAGGCGGAGCTAAAGAGGAAGGTTTTTAACTTCCCCTTGAAAATTGTTAAAGCTGAGGCTTGTTTGACTTCGTCTGGCAGCCTGTTCCTTTAAGTATTAATAAAGCTGCATAGGCTAATTCATATATTATCACTTTGAATAAGCGTCTTGTATTGCAGCATTTTTTCACAACTGAACTGGTCTGGTGTGTCTCAGTGTATTTCAGGGGTGCCTTGCTCAAGTATTTCTGGAGTGTGTCCAGTTCTAAGCTTCCTCTGGATCCACCTGCTCCTCTGTGCTCCTCCCTCAGTCCGCTTGCTGTCGTCTCTCCAGGCTCCTGTGTGTTTTTCTCCATTTCACACCTCTCTCACGCTGCATATTCATTTTTCACTACTACACCCCCCACCTCATCCCCCCACCCCCGCCTCCTCCAACCACCTCTCCGCCTTAGCCTCAAACCCCTTGACGTGGGAATTCAATTTGTTCCTGTATGTTTCATTTCTCCTCCGATTTAGATTTATTTCATGTTGGCTGCTTTTAATTAACTCTCTGGATATGCGACGAGAGGCAGGAGGGCTAGACTGAGAGAGACAGAGAGATGGATAAAAAAACCTCCTCACATCCACCAATGAGTTACACCGGCAATCATTTACCACTTAGACAGTAGTGCAGAAGCCCCCCGTTTGTTGCCCTGGCAACCGGTGCCTTGGTGATTGATTCCTTGCCAGTGTGGCATCGCTGCGGGGAATAGAGCGCGTGAGCTTAGCATGCTCGCTACATCTTTCTAATTAAAATGGGATTACAGAGTCATCGGCGTTGTATGTTCGAACAAATGCAAGGCTGTGAACCAGGCTGCACATGCACCTACATCTTCAAATTACCATTCTTAAAGATAATTGTGCGCTTAAGAATCCCATCCTCAAGTCTAAGTAATTCACTCTGTAGTGTGCACTTGAAGCCGAGGATGACCCCGAGTGGCCCTAGAACTTAATAGTGCAAAAGAGCACTACAAAGTGAGCGAGGAAAATGAAGAGCCAGGAAAAACAATGTCTGCCCCTTTTTCCATTTTTTTTTTTAAGATTTCAATCACTACAGTGCAGTTAGCAAGGTGTAACACAGAGCCTTGGACCTATTCCCAAGCGGAGCTCTTTGGCACTGGCTGTGTGGGATGTGTCATTACAGCAAATGTAATAATAGAGCAGGGAATTTATAATGTGACGCTTTTTACGTGTTTATGAAAGAGTGCCTGAAAGCCGGAGACTGCTGGCAGGAGAAAATGGGGTTCAGGTTTGGTTGTAAACAACACAAAGCCTATTATTGGCTGATATGTCACGCAGCTGAAACATATATTAAAGCCCTCATGAAGGAACACACTTCGATGTGAAATGAGTGCTACCTGGAAACCAGAGGGGCACGAGTCCCACGCTTTATATCATGACAGGTTTTTACAGGCTCTCGGCGGGTAACAAACTACTCTCTGAAATGAAAGTGCAGTTACAGCCTTATGAAACTGAGTGCCCAGATTAAGCATAAATCATACTCCGTCTTGTTTTGTACCTTCACTCTTCTCTCACTATGGGCATGTGAGTTATGTGTGCTCACATGTGGAAGAAATGTGAGGACATAAAGTATCAGTTATGTTTTTATGTCTTTTTAAAAGAGACTGATTACAAATTTGCTCTTTATTTTTATATTTAATCCATGATTAACTGTACTGTAAATGGCCATGTCTAACTTTACTGTGTGATTACTATATAGTCTATTTTGCACTAAACCTCTAGTATCTCTCTTAATTTGTATCAGTTTTAATCTTAATGTATCCCACCATGGTTCAATGAAGAAAAGGTTACATCAAAAGCATCTGGACTTAGTTTTCAAAGGATGCTTTTGCTTTAACCTTTTCTTCAAGATGACCTGGATGACTGAGAACCTTCACAGACACCATGGTTCAGTGGTAACAGATAATAATAATAGTCAGTTGCCTTAATGTAGCTGTATCATGGTATTTTTCAATATAGACTCAAACTGAATCATAAATCTTGTATCATAATGTCAGAATGAAGAATCATTATTATCTTATGCAGAGTGATGCAGTATGTTAAAACCATTGTGGCATCTACATAATTTTTTTATTATCCCTGTGTAGAAATTCATTGTCGGTAGCCGCCACCAGGGGGTGCCAACACTGTTTTTGATGTTGATGGGGAAAACCAAAGTATCTGGAGTGCACCCCGAGCACGGGGAGAATGTGCAAATGGCAAACAGTTGAACTCTGGAATTTCTTGCTGTGATGCGACAGTGCTAACCTGCCACCGTGCTGCCATAATGTTACGCATTTACTATATTTTGTATATACTATTTTTTTTATTGAAATCAAATTCATAATCAACTCAACCTTTTTTCTCTAAATTGTCTTAAAGAAAGAAAGTTTCTGTAGGAGTGTCATCTAAATTCATAGCTCCTAACTGGGATAACAGGAACAGGAGCCTTAATCCTTCAATGCCTTAACTTGAAGATGGAGGATGACAGTGTTCTCCTTTTTTTCTTTTGGGGTGTGTGTTAAAAATCACACATACGTGTGCGCGAATGCATCGGGTTCGCTCTCCTTGTGAGCGCAGAAGAAAACCATCTGGGATTGTGTTTGTGTTAAGCAAAGTGCAATGGTTTTTCCTCTCTCATTCACACAGGCGCCTGGCATCATGTAGGGACTAATGTAAGATCTAAATCTGGACCTTGTTGATAGAAAATTGCAGGTTGCACTTGTTGCATGTGATGCTCACAAACCCCAGAGCAGGCAATGGTGCTAATAGATTATTGCCAGCTAAAGGAGGTGACTTGTATGATGTTGCACTCACAGTCAGGGCTGCTGCCTCCAAATTAGTGCTGCAGCTATCGATTATTTTAGTAGTCAAGTAATAATAGCGCTATTGCACATTTTAAAAAGTCAGAAACACAGTTCAAATAAACAGATATAACACATAAAGAAATAATAAGAAATAAGAAATAAAGACACAGAAAATTTGCATGTTTTCAATCAAACTTTGCAAAAATCAAGAGAAATATAATTCTCAGAGATCATCAACAACAGTAGTAACAACTCGCGTGTCCTGTTTGCTACAGTGAACAGATTAACAAACCCTCCAGCTCCATTTTCTTCAGAATTATTTTCCACCACTAAATGCAATGAGTTTGCATTTTTTTTCAACGACAAGGTTCAAGGCATTAAACATTAAACAGTCCAAAGGGCATACAACAACACTGCAGCCACCTAGGAGACACCTGGTTGGGTTAACACATCAATGACAGAACAATTGAAAAACTGTCTTCAGCCTGAGTTCATCCACCTGCTGCCTCGTTGTTTTACCCACTGCTAAAATCAGTACTAAGCAGTTTGTTACCACACTGATGGTATGTATGTATATATATATTAAGTGTAGCAGTGTAGTTACCCTGGTCCTGAAAAAAGTCATCTGGTGGAGTGTGGGTTGGGTGTGGGTCCTTGTAACTTTACTCGGAGTCGGGCTAACGTCCACGCTAACTCCTATGTGTTTTGCTTTGAGGTGATATTTGGGGCTCGATGTGCTGCGGTGATACGCAAATTCCTTGTTGCATAGCTTGCACACAACCATGCTCTTGTCGACGCTTCCATCCTTTCGTTTTTTAAAACAAAATTTCCCATCCACGGGGCCAAGCAAAGCGGTCTCGTCAGCTTCTTCGTTCATGTTGACTCTGGTTTGTTGTTGTCGGAAGTCAAGAACGCTAGTTGGTGCTCCAGTATAATCGATCTGTCAAAACTCATTCATTGAAAAACGTTCCGCGGTGCAAAAATAAGTGTGGTTAAAATTATGTTATTTATTTTTGCCTAAATAATCTTAATTAACGCGTTAAAGTCCCGGCCCTAATATATATATATATATATATATATATATATATATATATATATATATATACCACTCACTGATATAGTCAATAATTCCTTTGCATACAGTCTGGAACATTTCCTAAGGCCTTAAAATTGCTGCTTAAAATGGGCCTGCTGTCATTAAGCCTCTCCTAAAGAAGAGTAGTCTTGATGCTACAGTGCTCAACAACTATCGGCCCATATCAAACCTGCCATTTTTATGGAAAGTCATCAAAAAAGTATATCAGCAAATTAATGACTTTCTGTTGCTAAACAACTGCTTGATCAACTTTGATCCTTTTCAGTCAGGATTCAGGTCCCATCACAGACTGAGACTGCACTTATCAAAGTCACAAATGACAGCCGTCTGAACACTGACACGGGCAAAATCTCTGTCTTAGTTCTGTTGGACTTGAGTGCTGCGTTTGATACAGTGGACCATGAAATCCTGTCACAAAGATTAGAGGAATGGATAGGTATCACTGTATCTGTCCTTAAATGGTTTCAGTCCTATCTTGAAGACAGGAAGTACTTTGTTTCGGTTGTTAACTGTGTATCGGACCAAATGGCCCTGACATGTGGGGTTCCACAGGGGTCTATCTTGGGACCTCTATTATTCAATCTCTACATGCTTCCGTTAGGCCAGTTAATATGCAGCTGTGGCGTATCCTACCATAATTATGCAGATGACACTCAGATTTACATTTCACTCACAGCAGGTGAAAATGGACCAATCCATTCACTGTGTCACTGCATCGAACAGATTGATGTGTGGATGCAAAATAATTTTCTCCAATTGAACAGCATGGGGGTGGATCGATCATGTTTTGGGGTTGTATTGCAGCCAGTGGCACAGGGAACATTTCAGGAGTAGAAGGAAAAATGGATTAAATAAAATTTTAGCAAATTTTGGATGCTAACTTGATGCCATCTGTGAAAAAGCTGAAGTTAAAGAGAGGATGGCTTCTACAAATGGATAATGATCCTAAACACACCTCAAAATCCACGGTGGATTACATCAAGAGGCATAAACTAAAGGTTTTGCCATGGCCTTCACAATCTCCTGACCTCAACATAATTGAAAATCTATGGATAGACCTTAAAAGAGCAGTGCGTGACAGACAGCCCAGAAATCTAAAAGAACTGGAAGACTTTTGTAAGGAAGAATGGGCAAAGATACCTCAAACAAGAATTGAAAGACTCTTGGCCAGTTACAAAAAGCGTTTACAAGCTGTGATACTTGCCAAAGGGGGCAGTACAAGGTATTAACT
Source organism: Perccottus glenii (assembly GCA_024416835.2). Classification (NCBI taxonomy): domain Eukaryota; kingdom Metazoa; phylum Chordata; class Actinopteri; order Gobiiformes; family Odontobutidae; genus Perccottus; species Perccottus glenii. Next base: position 15,620,108 of record CM044546.2, on the reverse strand, counting down.
CTGCAGGGTGCCCAAACTTTTGCAGACACCATTTTTTTTCTGTTATTTTGAAATTGTAAATAATGGAAATTAAATCTGATTTTTTTGACTTATTATAGGGATGTCTAATCTGTCATTTGATGCCTTTTGGAGATTTTTCCATCTTTTCTTGGCGTCTTTATGCACATTAATAAATATTTTTACCTGGGGTGCCCAAACTTTCAATCCCCACTGTATCTCACTGTGTAACGGGAAGTCAGGCCAAATTGTTGGTTAGAGAAATACAATCATTAGGAAAAAAAAACATATCCATCTGGCTGTGTCTTTGAAACTTTTGAGGGACATTTATGTGTCTGACATGTTATAATTAAAATTAGTATTTGAATGTTGGCATACCCACAGCATTGTTTTCAAGCACATTTAGTTTTTTGCCTTTACAAAATGTAATCCAAAACATATGACAGTTGTGTCAACACAAGAAAATAGCAATTATTTGTGTAACCATTAAGTTGCATCATTGTGACAGCTCTGAAGCTCAGTTCAATAAAACAAGAAAAAAGGAATTCTTAAACTAACATGAACAATCTGCTTGCATGTTTCGTACAATAAGGTCTTGTCAGAACTGGTTGGAGTGGAATTACATTATGTATTTATTAACATTAACCACTTAACTAAATACAGTGCAATACATGAACAATGTATTTGTAGCCTGCAAAAATTTGGTTGCATGTCTGTGTTTCTCTCTTGTTCAGACACACATCATAACAGTGGGCTGTGGACACCCACCCCCTCTCCGCTCCCACTCATCCTACTGATTGGAGTTGTCAGGAGTCAGAGGGTCACAGTGGAGGATGTCAATAGGCCCTATTCGCAGACACAGAGAAGCGTGCGCACACACTGAGCGGGGGAACGAGGAAGCGGAGCAGACAAATGACAGACAGACAGTAATGCAGTCCTGTCTTAAGTGTGTATAAACACACCCCACAATCACCCCATCACGTCAACAGCTGCGCATCAGCTCGCTCTCCCACTCGCCGCAGCCGCACACACCCCTGCCAGCCAGCAGCATCCCTATTTATATTCATTATTCACCAGTCAACTGCCGTGATTTCAGTGATTGGATATAGCCTCCATCACCTATAAGCCCCTCCCCCCCACTGCCCACAGTCCCAAGGGGGGACTCAATGCCTCTCCTCTGCTCCTGGAGCGAATTGCTACATTATATCTTGATGTGTCTTTAAGTTAAATGGTATGACGGTAAAGAGGCTTGGGTGGTCTCCAATGGATTTGTGAGAACCTATCCTGAATCTAAAGACACATATTTAAAGATGCATAGTGTAAAAGATTGTGCTATACTGTTGAACAAAATGAAACAGTAGAGCATCCTCACCTCAAAACAACACGTTTTGCTTATGTTTGTCTTAAATCTTCATTGAACCTATTTGAAGTTTTATTACTTGCTCTAAGAGGGCTTCCATTGAAAACGTTTGCAAAAAGGCAGGCACTTTTCAATGAATACCTGGCTGGTGATTGGATACCTGTCAGTACTGCCACATTATTGGACACATCGGCCAAGTTTGGTCAGGGCTCAGACTGCAAATACTTTGCTTGGAGCAGTTCAAGATGGATTCTTGCAAGATTTGTGAGTTTACAAACTCACAAATCCTGCAAAAAAATAAATGCGCAAGGTTGGGCAGTTGTAAGAATATAACTTGGCGCTGCAGCTGGATTCTTGCAAGATTTGTGAGTTTAATCTGGCAAGAATCCAACTGCAGCGCCAAGTTATATTCTTACAACCAACCTTGCGCATTTATTTTTTTGAATACCCACAAAAAAAATTTGGCTCAGAACATCATGGTAAATGTTATTAAATATATATTTTTTAGTTATTTTTAAGTTTTTAAATTACTTGTTATCTGAGCTAGTTCCACAGGTTTTGTTCATAGACAACAGAATGTCCCAACAGGGCAGCTGTAGGTGTTTTTATGGTCTAGAAAGGGCTAGGGCTGTGTGAGTTGGAATTGCATTTTCAAAGTTTGCCACTAGATGCAGCCAAAAACTACACAGTTGTATAACCCAAGTCTTTTTATAGGGTTGGGGACAGGTATAATCAGTGTTGGGTAAGTTGATTACAGTGGGGATAAAAAGTTTGGGCACCCCAGGAAAAAAAATTATAATGTGCATAAAGACGCCAAGAAAAGATGGAAAAATCTCCAAAAGGCATCAAATGACAGATTAGACATCCTTATTATAATTCAAAAAAAGTTAGATTTTATTTCCATCATTTACACTTTCAAAATAACAGAAAACAAAAAAATGGTGTCTGCAGAGTTAATACCTTGCACTGCCCCCTTTGGCAAGCTAATACCTGACAGTGTCATGGATTAGTCTCAACCATCGTCTGGATAGACCAGGTGATGTCAATCTCAAAGGTTTTAAATGCCCAGACTCATCTGACCTTGCCCCAACAATCAGCACCATGGGTTCTTCTAAGCAGTTGTCTAGAAAACTGAAACTGAAAATAGTTGACACAAAGCAGGAGAAGGCTATAAAAAGATAGCAAAGTGTTTTCAGATGCCAATATCCTCTGTTCGGAATGTAAATAAGAAATGGCAGTCATCAGGAACAGTGGAAGTTAAAGCAAGATCTGGAAGACCAAGAAAAATATCAGACAGAACGGCTCGCAGGATTGTGAGAAAAGTAAGTCAAAACCCACGTTTGACTGCACGATCCCTCCAGAAAGATCTGGCAGACACTGGAGTTGTGGTACACTATTCCACTATAAAGAGATACTTGTACAAATATGGACTTCATGGAAAGAGTCATCAGAAGAAAACCTCTTCTACGTCCTCAACACAAAAATCAGCCTCTGTCCTCTGTTCAACCTCTGTTCAACCTCTGTCCAACTGTTAAGCATGGGGGTGGAGCGATCATGTTTTGGGGTTGTATTGCAGCCAGTGGCACAGGGAACATTTCACGAGTAGAAGGAAAAATGGATTCAATAAAATTTCAGCAAATTTTGGATGCTAACTTGATGCCATCTGTGAAAAAGCTGAAGTTAAAGAGAGGATGGCTTCTACAAACTAGTTGACCTCAACATAATTGAAAATCTATGGATAGACCTCAAAAGAGCAGTGCGTGACAGACAGCCCAGAAATGTCAAAGAACTGGAAGACTTTTGTAAGGAAGAATGGGCAAAGATACCTCAAACAAGAATTGAAAGACTCTTGGAGAGTTACAAAAAGCGTTTACAAGCTGTGATACTTGCCAAAGGGGGCAGTACAAGGTATTAACTCTGCAGGGTGCCCAAACTTTTGTAGACCCCATTTTTTTGTTTTCTGTTATTTTGAAAGTGTAAATGATGGAAATAAAATCTAACTTTTTTTGACTTATTATAAGGATGTCTAATCTGTCATTTAAAGGCTTTTGGAGATTTTTCCATATTTTCTTGGCGTCTTTATGCACATTAATAAAAATTTTACCTGGCGTGCCCAAACTTTCGATCCCCACTGTAATTACTTCATCAATGTTGTATTTAAAATACATTTCTAATTACTCTGTCTAAAAAGTTATTTAATTACTAAATAAGTAATTTAATTCATTACTTCTTAAAACCCCCATAAACCCTGACAAAACTCTTTCAATTATTTAAGCTCCCCTTCAGTCACTTTCTGCACTGGCGATGTAAAATCAAGTTTTGCCTGCTTAACAGGTGTTATTTGTCGATAAACATGGATCACTCAAAAGTGTGAGGCGCTTCAGTAGGTTAAATTGATTTATACAGAATTGTTGAACTAATTTACAGTATGTAACGCAAATACATTACATGCAACTGTAATTAAATTACCTAAAAATGAACAGTAATTCCTTACTTTTCTTTTGCAGTGGGTAAGTATTTTAATTACAGCAACGCATTACTTAATAATGCATTACACCCAACACTGGGTATAACATCCATACATACAATAAGCAATAAAATAGTTTTCAGATCCCAGCAGCTCCAGGTAAAGCACAGCCTCCTAGTAACCACATGACAAAGCATCAAGTTCACCAGGAGGGAAGAGAGATGTTTGTTTGACAAGACTTTGGCCTGGCTATCTTTATCCCCAACCGTAAGCAGAGACGACCACATGCACAAGCTCACAGGCAGTTTGCGCTCAAATTGTTTCGGGCACCTGTCACCCTCTATTATAATTAGCAAGTGGACGTCTAAATAATTGCCATCAGGCTGCGGCTGCCGTATCAGCGATGCTAGCCAAACCCCGTCCCTCGCCTTCAGTTGTGGGTCTCACTTTAAGGGTCCTAAGCTGTGTGTTCAGTCGACGACAGCATCTGGAACGCTGAAAATAATTAATTGACACTAGGGGCCTGTGTTTGTTGGCGTCTCCATTTGTTTTGTCCACACTTGTACCGGAATTACACACGTCGACATATGCGCGTACCAGCCAGCTTTTGATCATGACTGCGACAGTGCCAGGAGTGAAGGAGGTAACGCGCACAACCCAGTGGGGATAGGGAATGGCTGTAAAAGTAAATGAAGCAGATGGGTCTGTCTTGCAATAAAATCTGAAAAAAAAAAAGAAAAGTCTCCTTTGAGGGATAAAGATTGGATAGTTAAGGAAGCACTGTAATTTGAAAAGGACTTAGTAGAGTACAGTGGAAATAATGAGTTCAATAATTATTTAATCACATATAGGGGGTAATTATGCTGTATATGGTTAAGAGTAATTATATAACCAAGCATGTATTTCAGATCCTTGCCTCAGGGGAAGATTTGTCTTCCTTGAGTGTAGAACAAAGTGGTACAGGATTCATTTTGTACTGTATTCAAATGTACATTTTGTAGCCATAGTCTAAAGATCACTGTTTGTGGGTGTTTTCAAAGTTGAACATTCTGCAAATCCCAAATATGTTAAAAAAATGTTTACGTTTGTAAACATCTAGGCCATTTGAAAAATCTCCCAAATCTTTTTCTCAGTGGTGAGGCAGTTTGTTAAACATAAAATCCAGAAATACCATCAGAGTCTCTAGAAATAAGAATCTTTTTGACATGCTTAGCACATCATTGTATTGTATTCTTATTTCTGCAGAAGGTGACGTTCTAGGCCCTTGTTATACCACTTTGCACCATTAGATGGAGATACAAGCTCCTTTCAAGTCCAGTTGCCACAAGGGAAATGAACCAAGACATAGAATTGTTATTTAGGAGGTTTCAGTGTGTTAGGTTGACCCTTTTTTAGGGTTTTTAGGGCTCTTCTAAAAGGTTTAGGTTTATTTATCGTATTGTGTTGTGCTTGCTGTAACATGAAGCTCTGAACTGTTCCAACCTTACAGATAAAATTAAAAGGATTAAAAGGAGTGTTGAGTAAAATGATGAAGTGGGACACATCCGTCAAAAGTAGGATTTCAGTGTTGTATAATTTTGTTTGCATTTTCTTGAGAAATATGAACATAGCAGTCAAACTGGTGTAGAAGAATTTTTTTTATTTTATTGAACACAATTGTTTCAAATTTTAGTTTCAGCATTTATGATAAAAAATCAGAGGTTTCCATTTTTTTAAAATAAAGTGATCATCTGACCTATTTCCACTGGATTTGTTCATAGATTACCTCATGTTCCTGCTGGGCTACCGTAGGTGCTCACCGTCTGTTGAAAGTGTGAGGAGTTGAATTGCAATTTGCAATTTCAACACAAGATGCCTCCACAACTACACACTGCACACTTTGTCATTCAGAATGCCATGACAGACCCAGAAGTACACACAAACTTAAGTCAGTCAAACCAGTTATATATACCTATATTAGGAATTAATGCTATGAATAATTCAACTGCAGCTGCATTGGGCCATGCGTGTTTTGAGCTTGAGTTTACACGGTTCAAATGCAGGTGCATGGCTGTCATCCACTCGTGGTGAGTGTGTCAGAAGCAGGCCTGCTGCTATAAAGAGCTGTGCTGCAGGGCCAGGGAGAGCTATCCTGGAGTGTATCGCCAGCCGTAGCGTGACGACTTGACTCACACTTGTCGTTCTCCTCTCATCCTCTTTCCCCCCGATTAGACTGATGCAGTGTGGAGATGTATGTCAGGTCAACGCAAGCAAGTATACATATATATATATATATATATATATATATATATATATATATCCAGCATATTCACAAGAGCAGCTGCCTGTTGGGAAGACCATGGGTCTTACCAGCCCCCTCCTTCAGGCCCAACAATGCTGGTTGAGGTCACTCCTAATATTAGCACTGCAGCTAGTCATAGTCACTCGCGTTCAGTTAAGTCTATGAGCAGCTGCTGCCTCTCAAAACCAGCCACTTCCCATAAAAAAACACCTCTAGGGCCCTCTTTCAAAACACGCCCTTCCCTTCCTGTTTACCCCACACTGCATGTTGCGTTGTGGTGCTGCTGCTGCTGCTGTCACCCTCGTAGGCTTTCTTTTTTGTCACCGCACTGCTCTCTTGTCTCTGCGTTTCACCTTCCAGTTCTCTAATCCGTCTGACATGTCCCGAAAAGGCCCTATTTGGGGGAACATTAGCATAGCGGCGCTCAGAGTGGAGCGGCGCCGATTGAAATAACTTGCTGTGCAGAAGGGGTACACTGGTGTTCTTGCTGTCACTGTCGTTTTGCCTAAATGCCAGCTGCTGTTCTGGAAAATTTTAATTTTAAACCAGAATTTGGGATTTTAAAGTGGTTTGATAAGTTTATTTTGGTGGCTTCATTCCTCCTTTTGACCAAGGAAATGCTTCTACTAACCCATATTATGCTTCTACTACCCACCCATATTATACTCCTCCAATGGAAACAGGCTTTTAGTGCTTGTATTTGTTCAGCCAGAGCTCTCCGTGGTGCTGACTTAGACAGGACCAGCCAGTGCTGTCCATGGTGCTATGATCACACATCCTGCTCTTTCACTGGGTTCTTGCTGAGCTGCAGCTGACTGTGTTCCCTTTTTTTCTGTCTGCTGTGTCCTTTGTGCTTGCTCAAGTGTTTCTGGTGGAGCCCACCATGCCTGCATTACTGACTCCGCTGGCCTGGGCCTCTAACCACTTACTGCAAAACAGTCGGTGTCCCAAACAGATTACAACTGCCACTCTACTTCTGAAAGCAACCTCTTTTTTACCTACCACATGTCATTCCAGTTAAATGTGTTTCAGGAAGTAGATTTGTCCTCACTGGAGTTTACGGACTGTGTCTTTGCTCAGTGCACTGGCATTTTCCTGAGGCGCTGTGAGGATTTTCCCTTGCCTCTTGGTGTTCAGTGTTTTGTGAGTTAGTTTACTGCAGTAGAAGGAGAGGCACAGTAGGGGGAGTGGCATTGACAGAGTTGTGCGACTTTTCCAAACCATGCTGTGCTACGTCTGTCACTTCAAAGACTCTGATGCACTGGTAGTGTAAGCTAAGACTCATCAAAAGATTGAAATATAATTCATCAAATCTTAGAATTACTTGTTAAAGTATAAGTAGGGTAACCAAATAGATGAATATTGTTCAAACTGCGGCACAGGCTGTTGTAGGTTAGTTTGTTGTTTTGTTTTAATTATGCAGTTCAGTGTGTTCTAAACAAATTAGCTTTGTACTCCACAGCAGTGAAGCCATAAAAAGTTTTAATTTCCCTTTCATCTAAATTGCATCTGAAGTTTTGAAAATGGAAAAAAGTAAACTTGGATGGAGCGAGCAGTTAAGCGTTAACGCGTATAGTTATTTTTAATGACCGTCATTTGTGTTATAAAGATAGTCAGCACACGTTTTACAAGCTTTAATAAAGAAATAGGTTTTATAACAAGGATCCACTCCCAACAAATCAATACAATAATTTATGTGAGTTTATAATTTATCCTTTTTTTGTTTTTCTTTTTAACCAGCTTTGGAGTTGTAAATACTGTCCGGTTGTTCTACGCCGCTGCATTTCCGCACTCAACACATGAACAGGCGCGTACTTGAGCGCTGGGGTTGGAACAGAGTTCTGAAGCCGTGCCTGTGCTCATGTCAATTAAGCTCTTTGTTCAGCACTTTCCAAATTAGATGTAAAATGTTAAGCAAGAGGGGTTTGCCATTACTGAGACCCCTGACCCTGACAGGGACGAGGCATCCTTGAAACATAATTGCGCTCACCTTGAGTGCAAGTCGGAACTAGAGGAGGATAAAAAAGTGTCTTCTATAGCTGTACAATGAGCTGCTTGCACATTCTCCTCCTTAAGTTGCTGAGAGGTAGAAACGATCTTCTTCTCACCCGTCTCGCCCTTGTGCGTGCACTGCGATAGCCACAGGAGGAATGTATCGAATTGCAACCGGTGGAGGGATGCACCAAATTAGCCTGTTTTCACTTATCAAATGTTGGAAGTCAGATTTGAGTGGCTGCCAGCTTTGACTCTTTCTTATGTTGATCTCAAAAAGATTTTTTTTTCTCTTTCCCAGCTCCTGAAGCTACCAGCATTTGGCGCCGTACCAAGCTGATCCCAGATCAAGATATTTTATGAGATGGTGCAGACGAGAGCTCTCCAGTGTGCAGCCCCAGTTATGTCGAGAGCTCTCTTTTGTCTGTTCCAGCTTGTCCGTCATTCATCCATCTTTTTTATTTAGTTTATGTCACATGCAGACTTTCTCATACATTAAATCAATAATGGTGGTTGTCATAGTCTAATTTTTTCATTTTTTAGTAAAACAAAAATACAATATTGCATTTTGCAATTATATCAATTCTACAAGTTACAAATCAAACTACAGAGACCTAAATCTGCATCTGATACATTGGTAGCACATGCTCAATGAACAGCTCATGTGCAACAGATCATCTTCACTTACTTTGTATTATTTACTTTTATTTTGATCCTCTTGAAAAAGATTAAAAATGTCTAAAAGCTTATAATTGGTATGGTGAACTGCCGAAAACAACAATCAACATTGAATATTGTTAGACATTCAATGTATAAAACACCAAACTGTTGTGTTTAGGGTCTCTGTACCATTAGCATGAGCACAATCACAACCTTTTTTTCTTCTCTTAGTTGGGTTTTGTTACACATTTGCTTTGTAGGCATGTCACCATACTAAAAGTTATGTTTTTGTAAAGTGAAAAATTACAAACATGAAACTTCTCTCCACTCAAAATCACACAGCAGTGGCTTGTTCTCCCTTAAAGTGGACAAAGCCTAAAGGCGTTCTACCTCAAATGGTGTGTTCTTGGCCTCAAGAGTGTTTTACTTTTGCTTTATTTACTGGAGAACAGGCGGATATGTTTGCTTTTATATTCATTTTTTACTGGTAAAAGCCCTGTTTTATGCTCGTGGCTGTTTCTATTTGCACATGGCCTTCTTGCTTAGATCAGTAAGGGTAATCAACACAACAACTTTATTGGTATATTCTTGTTTGGTTGGTGAGAGTGGGCTATTCTAACAATGACCTTTTCCCCCTTTATTTCCCTAAAAGAGTGCAAACCTTGCACTTGGTTATTATCTGAACATGACTTCTGTAGATTAGTGTGCAGGAGTTGTCAAAACTAGCATTAGCAAAGCCGCCGTGAGTGATTAGCCTGTTATAATGAGGAAGCACCTATCTGGCTCTTCCCCACAGCACACGGCTGTAATTATCACTCACGAAAGAAAACCCCATCAAGACGGAGCGTGTTGATTTGTGCACGTGAGTCCCGTGCTTCCTGCTATTACAGTATGTTGCGAGATGACAGCGTTACCCCAGAAGGGGACCAAGTCATGAGCAGAGGAGACACAGAAGTAGGTCAGCTCCTAGGCGTTTGTTACATCATCCATATTCATAAACAGCACCCAGTTGTTGCAGAGCAAACTCACTGCGCGCAGACTGTTTATTCTGTTCATTGGGCCTCTCTTCTTTTTAAACGGGGAACCGTGATTATGCATGGGGATGGTACAAGTCGTGGATCTGGACTGTTGACTTTTCTAGCACGTTGTCACCAATTCAATTAACTAAAGTATGCTATTATCTAGTGTTGACACATCTAAACGAGTCAAGCACAGATGTTGAATGTAAAGATGTTTGGTGCAAAAAATCAGTTTATGGCTTCAATAATACACAATATATATAAGTTAGAAAATCTTAGTCAATCATTAAGTCTTTTTATCTTTTTTTGATTCTATCATACAAAGTTTTAATGAGCAGACACAATGTATGAATTTCTGGTGATACATTTTATTTAGCAGCAACACGTCAGAAAACAGTCATGAACTGTGCTTCATATGTTGCTCTCTCTCACCGGATTTAAAAAGAAACACATGTTCCCTCTGAATTATAGGCCCCAGTTGGAAGTAAAGTAGTAGTTTTGCACACAACAAACAGCGAGGCATTAAATCATTGAAGTATTTTGGAAATGGTGATTATTTGGTGGTACATATGTGCACTCTTTAGTAATAATAAAGACATTAATACATGCACTGTTAAATATGAATAATAAACAACAATGTTTTTGGTTAGAGGTTTTTAAAGACAGTCACAGTTTTGAATTTTAATCTGGACAGACACAAGTTCATTCTTCAGTCAGTTAAATATAACCGGTTGTCAATTGTGTTTATCATCTTCCAAATTTTGCAGTAACAATATTCTCTGCAGCTTTTTTTTTTTAATCGAAGCCACTGCGTTGAGGCCTTTCCGCGCAGTCCGTCTCTACGAGGGTAGCTCCTGCGCCTTGACTTACATAATATTGTCACCACAGCAGCGCCGCGGTGAATGGACCCATTCTTAATTTCAGTACATCCTCTTGTCCTTCAGCCGACGTAGACAAAAGCCCGGGTTGCATGAGTGTGGGAGAATGAATGCAAACTGAGTCAGTGGCAGAGCTATGAATCGCACTCATAGTTCAAAACATGATGCTATTTCTGCCAGCGACTGTTATTCACTCAACCCTAATACAATCAGACACTCCAACACAACAATTATACAGGGGGCAAGACTGACCTCTTCTCAACTCCCAGCAGCCTGTGCTTCACTTTCACAATCATTTCTAAGCTTCGGCTGGGCAAATCAATGGAAACATAAGGAAATGGCATTTTAACCCTGGATTCCAGTAAAATGTCTTTTTATATCAAGGCAACTGTAATATATTACGGCAGTGACACTTCAACCCAGGTTGCATTCATTTCCATATGTACTCGAGCATTCAATTGCCCTTGTGGCAGGTGTGTTTAATATCAATGCATAGCTATTAATGCCGCCAGCGGCCGTGTTGACAGCATCTGAAAGGGCGCTGTGTACGTTGTTACAACCTGCTGTAAACATTTCATTACGGAAGATGCTCAACCTATATTTTGTCAGAACAAGAACGGCGATGGTGACAGGAAGACTCTGAGGAGCTCATGCGGCAACTATTGAAGATATATTTGGCTGTAAACCTAGCAGAGCAAAATGAACGGATGTTTACAGTCGACAAAGCCCACTCCTACACGACTATCTTCAGGTGCTTGTGTGAATAAGACAAGTTCAAGGGTGGCCTCTGTGAATTTCCTTTGTTTTGTTAAGTAGAAGATATCGCAAAGGGCCTTCTTTTCTTGGAGCTGCAGCAAAAAAATGCCTCCCAGTATCGATTCGTTTGCATGTATACTGAGCAGCCTCGGTCTGTAAATGCACCGAAGACTCCCGTCAGGAGATGGTCTGTACTATACAGCGTGCTTCACCTCAGCTATTTTTGTCCATGGCCTTGATGATTTAACAACCCCCTTGGTAGTGTCTGGTGCTAAAAGTGTAGTACAGTACACTTTCTGCGGAGGAAAATGTCATGAAGTCATTTGTCCTACATTTCTCCATGTTTTTTTTCATCGTAATAGAAGCAGCAAGAAGGCAAAATAATTAGATTGTCAAAGGCTGCCATTATGTTGATAAAGCCAACATCGCTAATTAGCTGGGGCATGGCTAGATAAGCCAATTCATGCATGCACTGATGGTAAAGTCGTGACATACATTGACCGCGTGGCCACTAATGTAATCCTTGCACTCATTAGAAGATAAGCATACGGTCTTTGGGGTTTACTGTACTCGGGCCGCAGGTTATGTCGGCCGGACTGGTGTGGTGGAGAGGCTGTATTCACTGTTCACTGTACTGCTACACGCCTCACTGCTCTGTCTTTCCCCCTCAACACTTCTGTGTCCATGTACGGCTGCTGCAAAAGGGTCAAAAAGTCACCCACTTGGGATTTGCTGTCTCTTCCATTCCTTAGCCCTTTGATTGGCTTGTACACAGCTTCAGAGAACATTCTGGTGGGTGTGATTTTCTCTGAGTGTTTGAGGGGATCAGCAGTGTGTTCGGGACACTTTTCCCCTCCGCGGTGTTATAAAAATAGCTATTACAAAATGGAATATCACAGCTTGCCTCACGGACACACCACATCTGTACGAGGTTCGGCAAAAAGTAGGTGTCGGGGGAATAGTGTGGGGGATATCAGTATGGGCAACCAGCTGAGACCACATGCAAGGAACATGTTAATTGGTATTCCGGCCAGGGCTGTGACAGCTTCCCACACAGTCCTTACCGCATACCACGTTCCTTTCTGTTGCCACGGCAAGAAAGAGTTACCTCGACGACAAGAGACAAACCTGTTCGCTTCCAGACACCCCTGAAAATCCCCAGGTCCGTCAGTGCAAGACAATTAAATTGGAGTCCTTTCAGCCTCTCTTCACTTTTATTTTCTGTCTCCTCTTGCAGTTTCATGTGTAATCCTGCTGCTGTGAAAGTGTGTGGAGTCCACACGGTTCACTTAACATGTACAATTGTAGTATCTCTTCAAATGTGAGCACATTATACGTTTTTGTCATGTGGACTTTCAGTTCATTGTCATAGCTCTATGGTCCTGCAACATATTCTGGCAACTTAAACATTACAAAGCAGTAAACAATCCGACTAATGAGAATGTACTTGGTGTATTAAGCTAACCCTGGCCTGGTTTTGCTTGTTGTTGCTGCTGTAAAGGAGAGGAGCAGAAGCAATACACCATTCAGGAATAAAAATATCACATCTTTTCCAAATAATGGCTCTATTGCTAACTATCGCCTCACAGTTAGCGATAGAGCAAAAGTTTGACTCCTGGACAGGACAGGGCCTTTCTGTGTGGAGTTTGCATGTTCTCCTGTGCTTTGGTGGGTTTCCTCCAGGTACTCCGGTTTCCCCCACCAACATCAAAACATGGGCACATCTGTTCTCAGTGCAGTACAGATAAAATACTGCCTTTTAGATATAGCATTTCTACTAGAATTTGTGCCTATTAATTTATTGTTTGACAAGGCTGTTGTTAGCAAATCTGGTGTAGCTAAATTTGGGCTGCATAATATTAGGAAAATAGCTAAATTAAATGAATGGTGTTTTTTTTTATAGCTCAAGGATTATATGATTTGTTGTTGTAATTAATCTTTGCCATTGTTATTGTTAATGTTTTTTCAATTTAATTAAATATATAAAGAAATTCCAGGCTAAAAAAACTTTGAAATGTGTTCAAGATTTTGCTAGTGTGCATTTACTTAGAAAATGTCTTTATATCAACAAGTATGACATCTTGTAAAAATTTGGAATTTTACATTTACATTTGAGGCTGCTGTAATTTGAATGAGAGTGGATTTTAATCTGAAGCAGGGGCAAAATTAAATTTACAAGAAAAAAGAATACAGTACTTGAAGAGCTGAAAACTTGATCTGATTGGTTAAATATTTTTGAGTAAAACATTACTGCAGTTAGACAGTCTTTGCAATTCTATATTGCAGCTGCTGCTGTAATAGTAAAGTATTTCTGTCATATTTTAACAAATTCCTATGCCTTAATCACTACTATGCTGCCATATTTGTTGTCATATTGGCTTCAGTGTAACTTTTCTATCTCAGTTTTTTACAGCTTACTGGTGTTGATCTGGCAACAGGTGCACACACGTCTGCCTGTCACGTTAACTCACTTCTATTACACTTTTTGTCACTGTCAAAAGCCCTTGAAGAAGATGACAAGTTTTCCTTCAGCATCAGATGTCTTGTCACTTAGCTCCACCTGCGCGGCGCTGACACAAACATTTACAGCCGTGGTCATCTGTGTTGAACCTAAACTCCCTCCTTCTCTATTTCCCACGTTTGGTTAACACAGCTGTCAGTGTGAAGCAACTAATAAGCCTTTGTGAGCCTTTGGGCACTTACCGCGTCTGAAAAAAATAACACTTTTCTGTTTATACTTTGCCTCGCTCTTCTCTGCAGCCCTACATGTGACGCTGTACATCAAGAAGCCGATGTTTGGAGACATGCAGCTGTTCAGACGCAACAGGTCGGCATTGTTAATTTGTCTGACCTTTTGTTTTGACTAGCCGCCGAGTGGGAGGCAACCAATCTGAAGGAGGTCGAGGAATCCTACGATAGAGTCAACATGGAAATAAGGTAACACAAAAGACATGATTCCACCAATTCATGGCGAAATCCTCAACATTGCACTATTGTTGGGAAGCAGGGTGGCACTGTATATAACCAGGTCTTAAAATAGACCAGAAAAGCTGCACAGTAATGGATTTGCTCTGTGCGGTACCTAGGGCTAATTTTAATGAAGAAAAACAAACGCTATTGGCTGCCTACTGAGCAGCAGCGGAAAGGCCTATTCCAGCTCATGTTGACAAAAGATTCGGCTTGGCATGAATAATCCAACTCTCCGTGCTACCTTTTTAACACAGGCATAATGCAAAATAATGCAGCAAACAGAGTAATTTATTTTCTATAATTGAAAAACAAATTACCTTAAATGAGCTGTTTTACCAAGAAGTGTTATTTTTCAGTTTTTTTTTTTAATGAATGCTACTGTGTACAGGCAAACAAAAGCCTTGGCATGGACAAATCTTTTGCATGTTTTCACTATGCTCTAAGCCAGCCAGCAATAGCAGATAAGTATTTTGTGTGGCCCTCAGGCATGCAAACTGTTCATTACAGTAGGGGGAAGAGAAGAGCCAACCGCCAAGATGGCAATTACCAAAAGGTCAAGATATTTTTTTTTCCCCCCTAAACCAACCGCTGAATGAGGAGGAAGGAGGAAATGGAGCTAGCGTGACTGGAGCTGCTCCAGTTCTCCGTTTGCATACCTAGATTTGGTCACTCCTGGTCAAATGATTCATGATCGAATAACAATTTCCTTCAAGACATGTTCTTAACATTGCAGTGTCCTGGAGTCTCTTCAAAGAGACCTGCACTTAAAGCATTTTTCTCATTAGGTTACTTTGTTTGAATAAAATGACCTTTGACACTCATTTTTACTTTTTCAGTCTACCTTATCAAACTAAAGCCAAACCGTGAGTTGCTCCAAACATTTGTTAACTCCATTAGTTCTTCCAGGGTTATGAATATGGAAATGGAGGACTGTGTACTATTAAGAGATAGGGCTAACTTCCTCTTATATGTGATTAGTGAAAAAACGCCGCCCCAGCCAGTGCCGATAATTGTAGACGCTGCATAGAAATGGGCTGTTAAAGGGACGCCTCATCAACACTCTGTCTGTGGAGTCTGTGACTAGAAGGCGCATAAAGCTACAGTGTCAGCACAGTTCGGTCACTTTGCAGACTTATAAAGCAGCTGGATGGGTCTTTGAGGAGAGCTGAGGGTGTAATGGGTATTATTTTATACAGTCTACTGCAAGTCTTTTTTTATGTTGTTTGTTTGAAGCAGGATAATAACACTAGACTGCCCTTAATCTATTTGCAGTTTTAAATAATGCAATTTAAAATGACTAAATGGCTGTATGAGTGTATATTTTTAATCTTTAAACTGAACTATTGTTGACAGCTTAATGTTTTTTGAGTTAGCTGTCAAAAGGAGGGCTGTACAATATATCACTCTACTGTTTATTATAAGAGATTTTAATAGATGAGAACTTAATCAAACTGCTGATAATGTGTATTTTCAATGTGTCTTTCATCTTAGCCAAAAGATTCAAAAAAGAAAAACATTAATCACTAAACCACTAAAGTCGCAACTAAGCAAACGGTAAGCTCTAAACTTTCATTAGGTGTAATGTATTAGGATTTTGTGGGGAAAAAATGTCCCAGTTTATTTATTTTTTAATAAAAGAGAAACAGGAGAAGACCCTGGGGTGCTTGTGGGGTACTAGGACGACAAAAAGAAAATCAGGGGTGGAGCTTGAAGTCTTTAGTTTTATTTTAGCCCTATTTCCTATTCTCTAATTTTTAATTGAATTGAACTTTTACAAAATGTGATATTGCAAGCGATATCGTTATCACAATATTCACCACAGTTTTCTTATATCGTATGTTCCTCTAATATTGTGCAGCCTTAACATCTTCATACCTGTGTATTTTTCTTTCATAATGTATTTTTACATAATTTGTCTTTCTATCTCCAGTGAGCTGCAGAAGAAGCTGGCCATAGACTACGGCACTGACTGGGAGTTTCTCTTCTTAAACAGCCAATGTTATACACTTCAAGTCTATGAGTAAGTGCTGAAACTCAGTTTTTTGTTACGTCTTTTCTCAAAACAAGTCTGTATTGACATTGACATCTCATCATCAATCACTACCTCTTGATTGCTGTGTTCATTCTCAATAATGGAAATGATTGAAAGCAATTACTTTTGTAAAAATCGGTTCACTCCAGGCAGCTTTAAAATAATACACTTTCATTGACATATCTCACAGCCTTTAAGAGAGTCAGAACAGAGCAGTGCGAAGTTATTTTAAACAAACTCAATTTGTAATAAATGTGGAGCTTCTCAGTGAAGATCCAGCGTTTAAAGTTGATAATTTGTGAGCTCAGGCCACCCCAGACAAGCCAAACAGCTAAATCAACTAAATTTAATCAACAGAATGATCTTCTTTTACTCTCTCATGCTGCATCCCTATGGCCCCTGCTGCGGTAGAATCTGTTCTCCTCAGGATCGCTTGCCAGCTGGAGCTTCTGAAGCCTGTGGGTGGTTGCAGTTTTAAAGGAAATTATCTGAGATCTTCACTGCAAATATATATTTTTCTGACAACCTTGGTTCCTATGCCCTGTTGCTGCAGAGCGGTTTGTTTGCTTAGTTTGCCATTTAGGAAGCTGCAATGTGAAGGGGAAAGTTGCGATTTCCACCGTAATCCAGTTACCATTTTCACTGAAGTCTACATTACATAACTACACTATATCACACTGTGAAAGGCTTTTATGTTTGTTCACTGGGAATATTAAAACAACTGACAGATGTGGAAAGTGGTAGATATGGTCTAGGTGGGATCACAAACATTTCACAGTGACTTTTTTCTGTTATTTAAAGTCTCATAACTTTTCCAATTTTTGTCAAATATTGCAACATACAAAAAACAATGTTGCCATTTATACTTTTCCGAACATTAAAAAGAAAAAAATATTGTTCCCTTCTGGCTACTGACATGCCATCTTTTAAGGATTACAATGGGAACCATGAAAAATACCAGCCTCGATGACAAAAATGGGTGATGTGGGGAAAAAAGTTAAAGCTATTTTTCATTTCCATGAAGTTTCTAACTGCTCTAGTGCTCACTGAAAAAGCTTTTAGAGTGAATTTTCTTGTAATATTTGAGGTAATTCAAAGTATAAATCAAACCTCTGTGTTGCGAGTCCAAGCATGTAATCTCACGAGTTCCCTCCGAGCAGCTGCAAACACCACTATCCATCTCCACTCTTAGCCACACATTCCCACACTGCCCACTCCATTCTCACTGCGGCCAATCGGCACACTCGGATTTCCCACCAATGAGCCGCATGTCCTCTGACCTCGACGCGCCCTCTCAGCGATTCACCAGCTCTTCTTCCACAACCACCGATGGCGCCCTGCCCCCTTTATCCCCCGCCGCCTGCCTTGAACTGTGATCCTGAAGAGACGTGACATTGACAGACACATAAACCCATGGCTTTCTGAAGCGACTCCCTCCTGTGCCCTCGAGTCGCTGAGCACCAATAATGGAACGAAACAGAGCACTTCTTGATCATCACTTGGAACCATCTTTCGTCCGCCCTCCCCTGGTGTTTAGCTGTCTCACGTTTGATTAAATTGCTCTTTTTCCTTCTTGAGTGGCAGCCAGTGTCGGATAAAAGCGCCCAGAGCCATAAAAGTTTGTGGAGCCGCAGCCTTGCAATCTTTAATATAACTAATAGCTGTGCATTATTTAAATGAATGGAATTAAAATGCTGCTTCAGTGGGATTTTGTAGGAGAAAAACGGCACCATTTGAGCACATTTTGGGCCGAGTGTATTAAGTGTATTAAAGCTAACCTAATGTAGCAGGGAAATAGAAAGAGATTTCCATTTCGGAAATGCATAGAACTGGGTTGTAGCTTCATATTGTGCTGCTTGTTAACACTGAAGGAGTGCATCTTTTGTTGCGCTCACCTCACCTCATGATAGCACAAATAATTTCTATAAAGTAGTGCTTGTAGCCTTGCTTTGTTTGTCCAGGAAAAAAAATATAATTACTTTGATTCCAAATGAGGCTTTTTGTTGTTGAACAAATTCAAATGGAATGATTAAGTACGAGATTAGAAGCTAAATGCTGGGTAGTACACTCTATAGTGCCTTCTCATCAGTTTCTCTAAAGACCATAAACAACATGAATAAAAGCCAAAAGAGGCTGGCTTCTTGTGTATTAGTTGTTAATGAAATTTATTTCTACACTTTCATCTAGTGCCTAGAGTTACCTTACTCATGGCACAAAATGTATTCAGAAAAAAATTCTTATTGTATTCTTACTGTAATGTTGTTTACAGTGTTCACTTGAGTGATTGATTTTAAATGTTGTCTTTTTTAAGTGGTTTATTTATGCCCAGCTACAAAAAAAAAACTGAAATACCAAACTTTGACTTCAGAAGAATAATCATATCACTCAATAAACCCTTGCACTCTCCTCAAGCACGAAGCTTTTGCACCTACGCTGTTTGGTAAAGAATCGGTCTTTCTCCCTTGAGCCAATCATTTAACCTTCAGGTGTTTAACGCTCCAGCAGCCTGTGGTTCAGACCAAAACCACAAAATAAAGTGTTCCCGGTCCAGACCAAACCAAACCAAGTTTTGTTTTATTTACAGTGTGAAAGAGTGTTTGACAGGAATACAGGAAGTCAGAAGAAAATAATTCATTTTGTCCTTTTAAAGCTAAAAAACAACTATAAGATGCACACTGGTCAAATGCAGAGTACAGGAGACTAAGTGCAATGTGTAGCCAAAAATTGCCAAACAACACAATTTGCGATGCAGTTCTTAGTGTGAACTTTCAGGTGAGAAAATGCCAGCTCCAGTGGATTGTGGTTCAGAACAAAGTCAATCTTTGGCCTGACTGAAAAATTAGTCTCATTTATAACTTGACTGAGGTAAGTTTCGAGTCAAAGTGTGATTGCACTTCACTAACAATATTGAACTCACTAACTATAAACCAAAGATAAGACAAATTTATTTTAAGTTACTGATGCTGGCACCATTTCCATAAGTAAGGTCTCTTAGCGCTCTACACTAACCTGTTTATTCTTCAGTGTACTGAAGACTTTGCAGTGCAGTGTTTAGCCAAAATTTGCCCAACCAAATGATAAGATCCTAAAAATGATTTTGCATACCACAGCTGGTTGAAAAAAGTGGTTGAAAAGCTTGAAAATGGATCTCGCTTGAGAAGTGCACAGAATTGCCTTGAGAATTTTGTATGCCAGCTCCTATGTTTATGCTAACAATTTTAAACTATGTATGAGATATAAACTTTGCAGTGCAGTCAACACAGCCCGGCCCAGCGTGAACAAAGACATCCCATAATGACTTCTCAGAGGTGGAGCCCCTACTTACCTACACCACGCTCTAATATTCCTCCCGTGGATTTGTTGACACTCCTCAAAGCAACTTAAATCGAAGGGCCGTGATTTATGCAAGACTGTCAGGTCCGATCGACTCAGCCTGCGCTCTGGTGTCATTAGAAAGTACAGCGCTCCAGTGACTCATGCTCCGCCACTGCGCCTTAGCTTTTGACAGAGAGGAGCAAGAGGGAGAGAGCGCAGCAAAAGTGACACTTCCAACTGTCTGCTCGTAACTACACACGGCCCTAACGGTGCAACGGGTTCTTCTAGGGTGGAAAGTGACTCGATCAGGATAGCCTGGAGGGAGCTCTTTTCAAATCGGATAGAGAGCGGGGGTGGGGGTTGGCGACTCAGACAGGTAGATTATCCTAACAGACAGTGAAGTATTTAATCAATATTTAGATTGAAAATACTGAGGTTACAGTTTTTGAGAGTGACGCTTTTTTGAGGCATTTGTCCATTGTACAAGGTATTATGAGCAGAGTTTACAAAAGTGTTACAGTAGATTCAAAACTGAATTGAGACACATGATCCGAATACAACAATATAAACAGAATGTGAAAAGCCCTTTTAATTTCTTCTAGATGACTCCTGTTGTGTATTCTCTTATTTGAGAGATTGTACATCCTTGCCCATTCATATATTTGCAAACTAAAGATAAGCTATGACTGAATGTTTATGTAAAAGAAAGAAAGCTTTTTGCTGCTTTAATCATAACATCACCTTTAATAACAACAACAACTATAATAGTAACCATAGTGTTTGATATTGTTCTCAGTAGCTAAAAAGAGTCAAGAGCTGTGTTTCATTTTGTAAGTGCATAGTTTAGTCTGTTGTCATTTCAAAGGCAGAAACTCAATATGTATTTGAGCCATGTAATCACAGTTACTATACGTTGTACAACCACCATGTAATTCCTTACTCCACAAACCTGAGTGGATGTATGGAGCATGGAGTTCCTGGACGATGGTGGAACATTAAAAATAGCGAACAGATATTCCTACATATACACGGTGTGGAGTAAAGGTGCCAATAGTCATAGCAAATAGAACAAAAATGGCCTGTCTAGGGGAGCCTCAGGGGTTTGGCTGATGGGGTATGTGCCACATGTCAGGAGGGACCAAGATTTGAGACTGAGTTCTGTTTTCTCCATGTTATCCCCTCACTTTCTCTCCTATTTTCTCCCTTGTCTAGCTACTGAAAAAGTCCAGAAATATAGCTTTCAAAGAATCCCTGTTTAGCTAGTAGTATTAAAAATGTATACGTGAGGTTTAGGGGCGATGCTTACTTTTTTTAATGTAGACTCCAAATGACAAACTAACTGAACAAATTTTGCTTCACTTAAATTATCTCCAAATGAATTCCCTTTACCACAAGAAACTAATGAGATGCTGAAACGCCAAATGGAAAAACAGATTTATGCTTATGGTCAAATAAACTGGAATTCTTGTTTGGCGCGCTTAATTAATCCACAAGAAATGCTGCTTAACAATAATTCGAGGGCCTGTGCGTGCGTCCCCACTTGTGCAGGCCCTTGCCTCCAAGCGCACTCTGTCACACCCACTAGCTCTCAAACGATGATAGATGAGCTGCGGACACTGTTGCTGAATTAAAACATAAAATTTGGCATTACTCTTAATGAGCCTCTCACGCAATTAATTAACTTTGAAAAGGTTATGTGTGGTCAGTTGTCAGTAATACGTAAGTAATCACATCTACCTGAGTCCGACATTCTGGGAAAAGCAGTGTAGTCAATCATTTGGAATAATGCAATAATTCCCTAGTTTCTGTGTGGTTTAATAAAGATGATATGTGAGTTGTGCTAAAAAAGATTTTGTTGTATCACACCACAACTGAACATAGACCTTTGTAGTGATCTTCTTCTAAACTGCATATGCTGTCTAACACATTTCAATGTTTTTGAACCCCCCGATGCTGTTTCTGGAATATAAGCATATGCTTTAACTGCAAATATACACCTCCTACTGAAAGTGTTTTTACATTTTCCAAACCTTTATCAGACACATGTTCAAAAGGAAGCACTAACATATTTCCTGGTGGAAGTGGAAATGCTGTGTAAATTTGCAGAAACTTGTCCGCAGTTATACATCAAAGTGTCAGAATGGCTCAGTCTAATGTCAGTTTGGAACATTTTCTTCGGCACAAACTCAAAAGTGCAAAATATCAGCTTGTTCTTATGGACAGCAAGTACAAGAGTTCAATCTCGCAGTACAAAACCCCGTAACCCCAAAGGAAAACTATTACAGCAGCTGGAGAAATATGATGTCTTCTTTGACATTTCTCAAATTCGTGGTTGCCTCAGTGTAGACGGGAAGGTTGGTGCTGTGTGTGCAAGAAGAAAACGGTTCAAACATTTTCTTTTTGACCCTTTTAAACTCAAATCGTTGTACTCGTGGTATATTCTTAATGTTACGTAACTGTATTGTCAGGTTTATATCTGAGGAAATTTTAAGGTACTAGGCTGCATATTTTACACTTAGTACCAATGTCTTAAAATTTTTACTTTTTTATCTGTACATTTAAACACATGCACAAACCATGGTCCACACTTTTAAAAAGGCTGGATAGTACTATTTATAGGAGTATGCAATTATTCTTCCCATAATATTATTAAACAGATAGTTTAAATGTCAACTTTACCACAAAGTTATACATATTTATATCCAGCATCAACACCATCGTAGCAATTCCCCACTTTTTTTACACAAAGTCAAGTGCGAGCTCACATGACCTTTGACTCCCGACGCTACAAACCAAACCCATACATTATGCCTTATTGTGTTTGTATTTTTTTGTCTTATCAGGCTAAGAAATATTGTACAGACACATACAGGTCTGAGGTCCTGATGCAATCAGAATTATCGTCACCACACCTTACGGTAGCCCTGCAGGGACATTCTGTTGTCTATGAGCAACCCCAGGGGAAATAGGTCAGACGATGAGTTAAGATTTAAGATTTAACTAAATCCATACATTGCATGGATGTCCTGAGCTTTCATGAAATTTGCATGTTCAAAAACCAAACTCAATGTCCTTTAACCTCCAGCAGAGCTCAGTTTGTGGGTTCTGGGCTTTGTTTTGTCCTCCCAGAAACAGCAAAAAATGGATTTTATGAGCCTTTTATAAATATTGTAATCAATGTTATTTGATTTATATGTTATTTAAAGCAATTAAATGCAAGTTCAATTATACACCACAATGCACCTTTAAGTATACCTCCATTAAGCAATTTAGGTTTTTGCATTTTGCCAGATTAAAATAAAAACATCAAGGTTTACCACAGTCTCATTGCTGTGTAATTTAATTAAACTTGAGCAAATTTCCTTTTTATTTAAAATGTGAAAACAAATAACACTTCTTGTTTTTTCGCTAACCTCTGAACAAAGATGTAATTGAGCAGTGGCAAACTAAAAACGAACCGTAGCGTCTTGTCGACAGATGTTTCACCGTCACTCTCAAAGCCTCTCATTGTTGGCTCACTTCATCTGCACTTTTAATGTGGGAACTCTAATTATCACCATGAGTTATGTTCAAATAGGTTTCCTAACACGTTTCAGCGTTAAGAGGAGTTTTTGCACCTTTCAGCATGACGGAAAGTGTAAAATATTATTTTGAGCCAACTTATTTAACACCTTTATCAAATCCTTTACATTGTGTTATAGATGCCTCTTTACATATGGATCTAAAACAGCACTCATAAAGATCTTTGTCTACAAATCCTAGTATTTAAGTCATTTTATCACAATTTTATCTAACCCATTTAGATGTCAGTTACTGCATGAAAATACGTTTCATTGTAGATCTTACTGTAGGCCTCGTCCAAATGATCCTTTTTATTTTGTTTAAGAACAAATCGTCCATTTAATTGTACATTCAAATTGTCAGCTACATTACATTAATAATTTTAAGAAGAACTGCCCTATTTTTATGCAGTGTCTTTTGACAACCTGCCAATCGGGAGAGATTGCTGTACTGTGTGTTTTTTGAAATTCAATACTCTTAAAGATAAAGAGTTACCCATCACAGTGAAGTGTGGACGAGGCTCGGTGCAGTAGACCAGAGTCACAGCCACTTAAGTCAAATGCGATATTACCTCTGTTTGTTTAAATGCACACTGCCTTTGTACGTACAGTACAGGTATTAACTCTGCAGGGTGCCCAAACTTTTGCAGACACCATTTTTTTGTTTTCTGTTATTTTGAAAGTGTAAATGATGGAAATAAAATCTAACTTTTTTTGACTTATTATACGGATGTCTAATTTGTCATTTGATGCCTTTTGGAGATTTTTCCATCTTTTCTTGGCGTCTTTATGCACATTAATAAAATATTTTACCTGGGGTGCCCAAACTTTCGATCCCCACTGTATATTAGATTCACGCAGAAAGTAAAACGAGAAAACAAAATACACAACGCGTTAACAAGACACTGTCACTGCGCGGCTAATAATGACGTCATTGTTAAGACTTCGGTCGCTCACTACACATGTATCAGTCCTGAACCTACCTCTCCAAGCTGTCCTAAACATGTTCAACTTAAATTCTGTGGACACAGTTCTGTCTAAACTCCTGGAAACTACTTCTAAACCAGATCTTAACATGTGTAATATTGTATATAAATGAGTAAACAGTGTAGCTGTATTTGTTCTGCTTGAAGCAGTAAAACAAAATGGCAGTCCTATAAATAAGGTAACATAGGCAATAATATAAAATCAATATGAATTGTGATAAAAGCTTTAGATGGCCTCTCATTTGCCTCTAGAATACTCAAACTCATGCAAAGTGAGTTCAAAATTATTTATTAAAGTGTAGTGATTATAAAATACTAGCATTGACATAGGATAAAACCTTGACGTTGCAGTGAAATGCAAAAAATCTGACAGTTTTTTGTATTCAGAGTAAGCCAACCTGCACATCAGTACTTACTTTTTTAAGAATTTGTGTGGCTCCCAGAAAAATAATTATTCAGATTTAACAGACATTGAAAGCATTCGTTTTAAACTTCAGGTCTTGTCTCTTCATTGATCTTACTTCATTAAAATACTCAAGTACTTTAACTGTTTAATTCAAGGTGAACACCCCAGTCACAATAGCGTCCAATGGCCCTCCATATCTTCCATGCTCCTCAACCTTTACCCATTTTCTGAAGCAAATAGCGGCTGTAATATTGTAACATCTTGAGAAATGGCAGGCAGAATGCCTCTTTAAATGATGTGCCAGAGGCTATTTGCCTCATTGCCCTCAGTGATGCTCCAAAAGCTAAATTGGCTTCAAGTTTGTTTTGTTTTTGCGCATATAAATTGATGCATCTTTTGAGGCAGAGCCGTTCTTTCTATGCTTTTTTTTTTAGTTTTATTTTTTTCAGGGTAATTTATGTGTAGAAGAGCTCTCTACTCTGCATTCCCCTTCTCTTTTCATGTTGTCTCACAGAGGCAAAGCGTAATAAGGTAAAAATATATTGCATAAGGAATTTCAAGGCCAAAATATGATAAGCTGTCAAGAAAGTGAACTCCAGCCGTATTTAAAATACTGTTCACAATTTTATTCAGGGTTACATTTGTGGTTCGTCATGTGGAAAATGAAAGTAAATGGGGAAAATGGCCTGCTTTGCCTATGTCTTCTCTTAAAGCGGCCTGAGAGTGATGACCTAGCGTTAGGCCTGTGGGCTGCTGGACTCCATTAACGATCCAACAATCCCCCCGACCCAATCTCACAATGACACTCCAAATGGTCTCTAATACAGTATTATACAGTATTGGACTGTCTGGTGCCTGATGAGCTGACCATTCACATTTTCCGAGTAGAAGTACTCCCCGGCTCCACATTCTTACTTTTACTGTAGCCGAGATCCCAACACTGCAGAGTTCTCCCTCCATCGACACATTAATCAAAGTGCCTCGCCTCTATTTTCACCTCCCTCCTATACTCTTTCAATAGGTGAAGAGAATTCCATTTAGAAAACGCCAACAAATCAAAGTTTACATTTACCTGCATAGTTTTCAACATATTTTTTGTGTTATTGATGAAGATTAGCAGGAAAAAACACACATTGATCGAAATGAACCTTATACAGTCAAAGCACAAACATAATGTCCCTCTAAATTATTGACGTCTTATTGATTCACTGTAAAATAAAAGCCTACCACTGCTATCCAAACTAGTGCAGCTGCAGCAAAGGAGAATAAACAGCCACAAACAAGCACAGTAAAAGATGTCGAGCATTACTAGCTCTGCATTTTTGTGAGTTGAAACAGAACAGAACTCACCTCATCAGCAGTTATCTGAGTTTAGTCCAGGGAATGCCCTTTTCCAGGTGCGAGATTATTCTTATCTGGTGTTTAAAAAGTGCACCTAGCTCACTGTGAGAGCTGTAATCCTGAGGAGGCGTTAGTTTAGTTTGTATTCGGTGCAGAGTTAGAAAGTTTTTGGGTCATATATTAGTCAGTACCACATAATTGGCCAGTGGTTGCCTACCTTTATCTGTTCTCATATTCATAGCACTTATCACACCTGTTCAGTGGCAAGATACTGTATATATAATATTTTTAACTAGGGTACTGTGAAAATGTTTCTGGTAGGTGGGAAGAAAATCTGCAAAAGAAGAATGTTTTCAAAAATGTAAATCTGAATTGTTCTTTTTTATCTTTTACAAAGTGCAAATGACCCTAAACAGTGAGTGACCCTAAACATACAGCCAATATCAGAACCTTGATCTCAACATAATCCAGTGGATGTGATTTTACATTTAGAAACAGAAGGAAACTGACTACATCCTCAGACATATTAGGGTTAGTTATACAACCTTCAAAACTATGTGCACGTGTGTCTAGAAGAATTTATGTTGTTTTGAAGGCAAAGGGACATCACACCGTTGAATTTCTTTTGGTGGCACACTTTGCATTTTGTAAGTTGATCAAACTAAACATTTTACTGCTACATTTGCTGCTGTTATTTTAAGTTTGATGGGGCCTTCACAACAAACTTGGATCAAAAAGGATTCCTGAAGCTATCCCTACCAGTTGCATTAGAAATAACACACATTTACTGGCTGCAAACTGTATAGGGAATGAGTACTGTTCTGCCTCAAACTAGTCCTTTACCAATGAGCAATAATAAATATACACCTATCCTAGGACCCTATCCTAGCCACTGTGGGGTGTACATTTTTGGCCTACAGTTTGCAGCATAACATATCAGCATTTATTGAATTGATGAGCAGTTACCTTGCACTGCAGCTGGATTGTCGTGAGATTTCACAAAAGATCCATCTTGTACTGCTTCAAGAAAAGTATGCACGGCTGAATTGTGGCTAACCTGTTTGTTGTGACCAATGATGTGATAATTTTATGAAGACGTACCTGGGGTTTTACCGCCACAAACATAAACAATATGGTAAAAAAAAACTGTGGTTAAGCACAATCCAATCACCAACCACATATTCATTCAAAGTACTTGCCCTTTGCACGCTTTCTATGGAGACCCTCTCAGATGTACTGTGGAGCAGACTACCTGGCTTGTCATGTTAGGTTACAAGTGCGTGGTCAAGAGATTGTTTATCACAGTTTAACAGGTTTAGAATAAAAATGTAAAACACCATGTGCCCAATGGATAACATATTAAAATAATTCTCTGTTTTTGTTGTATTATAAAATGAATGTTATTAGACAAACAAAGCCACCTGCTGCACACTGTTTATACTATTATTAAAACACACAATGCACTAAAGACCTGCTGGGGCCCAAGGCTGTAAACGTTAACGCTCACGGTTTTCCCTAACTTTGCAACTAAACAATTAATCATGGCACGTCACTATTGTTGAGTCACCTCTAACACTCGGTGGACAAGATGACTTTACACTGTCACACCTGAAACCAATTATCTGGTGTTGACGCCGCACAGTTTGCTGTGTCACCCTCTTTGAACTCCACCCACACTGTCACATCGTAGACTAGTGGGAAATGTACTTAATTGCCATCTTTTTTTTGTCCTCTGATTAGATCAGACACAAAGAGAGTAATTCCACTATTTATTAATGATGACGCAATATCACTTTTATTCAATATTTTGTTGCCTATATACAGTCTACAGCAGTCATATCATCAATAAATACAAGAGAACCAGTTCCACTGGCAGCCATACATGCCCACGCCATGACACTACCACCACATGCTTCACTGATGAGGTGGTATGCTTTGGATCATGAGCAGTTCCTTTCCTTCTCCAGACTCTTCTCTTCTCATCACTCTGGTACAAGTTGATCTTGGTCTCATCGGTCCATAGGATGTTGTTCCAGGACTGTGAAGGATTTTTTAGATGTTGTTTGGCAAACTCTAATCTGGCCTTCTGTTTTTGAGGCTCACCCATGGTTTACATCTTGTGGTGAACCCTCTGTATTCACTCTGGTGAAGTCTTCTCTTGATTGTTGACTTTGACACACACACACCTACCTCCAGGAGAGTGTTCTTGATCTGACCAACTGTTGTGAAGGATGTTTTCTTCGCCAGGGAAAGAATTCTTCAGTCACCCACCACAGTTGTTTTCCGTGGTCTTCAGGGTCTTTTGGTGTTGCTGAAGCTCACCGGTGTGTTCTTTTTTTAAGGATGTTCCAAACAGTTGATTTGGCCACACCTAAAGTTTTTGCTATCTCTCTGATGGGTTTGTTTTGTTTTTTCAGCCTAATGATGGCTTGTTTCACTGATAGTGACAGCTCTTTGGATCTCATATTGAGAGTGGACAGCAACAGTTTCCAAATGCAGATAGCACACTTGAAATGAACGCTGAACATTTTATCTGCTCCTTGTAAATGGGATGAGGGAATAACACACACCTGGCCATGAAACAAACTGTTGTAATTCCTACACTGTTCACCTGATTTAGATGTAAATACCCTCAAATTAAAGCTAAAAGTCTGCAGTTAAAGCACATCTTGTTCGTTTCATTTCAAATCCATTGTGGTGGTGTACAGAGCCAAAAAGATTAGAATTGTGTCCCAATATTTATGGACCTGACTGTATATTATAAAAACACACTCAAAGATGATATAGACTTGAGTGCTACAACATTTACCTCAGTTAGCCAGTCAGACTGAGTTTTAATGGTAATGCTGATGACCAACATGAGGATTGTATGAGTTCATTTGCAAAAGCAGATAACTCTGTTTTTATAATTTTTTTCAAACAAAAGTTGAATGGCTTTGACCAATTAGATCACTAAAATGGATTTGGGCTTTGAAAACAGCGCTATGCAAAGAATAAATTACAAGCCTCAGTTAAAAGGCGTTCATCTGTTTTTTCAAATGAACTCCTTCGTCGCGTTATCAGCAACAGCACTATTCATAAGTAATTGACATTTGACACTTAGTATGCCAAAATATTTGAAAAGTTAGAGCTTTGTGGCATGACCAAATTTAGCACAGAGCAGAGAATGAATGCAGTTTGACCTTTACAAGTGGAAGCTATCTAGGAGCCTTACGTATTGCAAAGCAGATTCATATACTGCTATCAGTTTTCACAGTAGATAAGATAAGATAAGAAAACCTTTATTAGTCCCACAGTGGGGAAATTGCATTTTGCAACAGCAAAGTATCACACAGTGTCAAAGTCAAAAGTCAATCTGGCCAGAACAAAAACTTAGCATTAAAACTATCCTAAGACAACCTAATATTCAAATAGACTATGCATATGTACAGTATGGATATGAATAAATAGTAGTAGTAAAAAGTATAAATTGTAGATTGTATGTTTGCACATTACAAATATTGCACTAGTGAACTTGCACATTGGATTGTGGAAATATTGCATTGGCATATTACAATATTCAATACAGTTCCCATATCACATGTGCTACTCATATGGTGCAACTTTACTCAAGATTAACAAAGATAATGTTGGGTTTTTAGTGTTGGTGCCATTAAAAAAATGCTTTTACAATACAGTAGACCATAATACTAAGTTAGTTACCATTAGCATTACACTTCAGTAGTCATAGTATAACTTTTATTTTATCCAATGTAAGTCAATTTAGAGGCTGTGTTTTTTGTCTCATGAAAACACTATATCAGTTGTCAGGCCCATCTAAGGGTCAAAATACTTAAATGCAAAATTTCATAAACTTCCTACTACTTTTATATATTGACTTCAGCTAAATTCAAGTAATTGCGCAAAATGGCCCTTTGAATTTCAAATTGGCCGCATCACATGATTATTTTGTGTCGGTAAACGATTAGGAAAATTGTCCTAACTCTGCTGTTGAAATCTGATGTAGTTTGAATGCACTAAAATTTCGGCCCAAAAAATAAAATAAAAAATATTTAAAAAATAAATAAAAATGCACTAAGTAAATAAATAAATCACAGGGACTGGTCCCTAAAATATGCAGGTCTGTGCGGTAACAGAGTCTGCAGTCTGATCCAGTGAAGCATGAGAAACTGCCTGAGGGGCTAAGTGGTTGCATCTAAGATATTTATTCTCTAACTGTGTACCTGCGGGCCCTAGAACACCTGCCAGAGATTGACACAGTGCTATGCTACCAACTTATTATGGCTAGTGTCAGAGCTGCACTGTCATGCGGTGACAGATCGAACAACGGGGTGGGTTACCTGAGGATGCTGGTGTGGAGTTCAGGACCCGGAAATGTGGATCGCAGTTGTCACTTTTAATCTGCCACTCATTCATCGCCGTCTAATTACTGTCAAAGGTTTAATCAGTGAGTTTTATCATCCTAGTCCCTATTCGCTTGACGTCATCATCTATCGGCATCACTAGCAGTGTTTCCTACCACTCTTTTGCACACGTTTTATTTCTTTTCATCTCTCTGTCCTTTGTCCTTGTTCTCCTGGTGCTTTCTTATCCTTAGCTGTCAGTCAGTGCCGCTTAAAGCCTTTGTCGCAGCCTGTCCATCTCTGAATTTCCCCTTCTCAAGTTGTGCTCATTTAAGGACATTTGAGGTTTTATGTAAATGCTCAATTTGACCTTTCCAATGGGTCCTGTGTTTACGTAACACAACAAAATGTGACGGGCAGCTTATTTATGAGTATATACGTAGAGTTGGTATTTTACACACCATGCTTTGTGGATTAAAACTAAAGCATTTGTTGAAAACTTTGCTTTAAATACAAGGGTGTGTAATTTTGGCGGCATCAGTTGGTAAAAAAATAAAAGGGCCTCCAACCCTTTCTAAAGCCTTTGAACACCTACGGTAGCTCTGCAGGGACTTGCTTGTGGAAATGGGTCAGGTGAGGAGTTTGCTTTTACTTTTAAAATTTAGAAACAAATTCAATTTAGTTCTTAAATGTCTCAAATCTTCATGCTCTATTTTTGTTCACAAAAACACATGAATGTGCTTCAGTGCTCAGTTTGTTAAGGAGTTGAATTGATTTGGTGCTTTATCGTTTGTTTTTTCATCCAAAGTAAATGCAAAAAAATGTTTTATAACAATTATGAGCTTTTAAAAGATTAGTTTTTACCACTGTCTTTCATTTTGTAAACTACATTTTGCACAATGCACTTTTAATCAGGGTCAACATTGTGTCTGTTATAGAAATCTGCAGTAGCTCTTTAGAAAATAAAATTCCTGTCTAAAGTAAACTGTCACTAGACAAGAAAGTTTATTTGTTGCTTTGATTTGGGTCAAACAACGACTTTGCTGCCATGTTAATGATGCATTTGATACTTTTGAGTTATTTTGCATACCATTTAGAAATATGACTCACTATTTACATAGCTATCTCCACGCGCCTACTCACCCCTCAGTGGAAATACAAGCCAGAAGGATAGACATTTAAACTAAGTCAGACCAAACTGAGCCACACTGTACCGTGAGATTTGAATAAAGCTTTTCAGCTCTGCTTTTGTACAAGCCACCACACGAGGGCGAACCTCCAAGGTCACAGAATCAGACCTTTTTTTTCCCCAACGTGGGCGTGTCAGCAGAAGTGGGCAGCGATGGATGGCTCTGCCTTGAGGGTACGAGCGAGGGGTTGATGGAGTGGGGGTGGAGATGTGCAGGCACACGTGGGGTACCTTTTGGGACTCATTTGATTGCTTTTTCACTGCACGCACATTTCCCATCCCCCCTTCACTCATCATACCTCCGTCTATCAGATGCCATCTGCTGCTGGGCTCGGAAGAGGAGGTTTGTTATGGCTGAGACACCTGCTTTACCAACTTAATGAATCCAGCAATGTGTATACGGAACAGTAAAACCAGTGTTTAGAAGGATTTTGCTTATTTTTATTCTTCAATCATTGAGTATGGGAGGATATTTTGGCAACCGTTGCAGTTTTACTTGGCATTTGATTGCATTATAGGCTTCAATTTAGATGTTTTTGTTGAGCAGCAGTGTTAGTCCCCCGGTCGTCCTTCAAGTGCCGTATGGTGTGTTGTGCTGCCATAACGCTGAACTTGACAGAAGGTGTTGAATGCCCTTGATGAGGTCAAGGCCAGCTGTGATAGCATTGTTCATCTATTTCTACCTCTCCAGCTTTTCGAAAAAATGGAAGCTCACATTATGGACTGAAATGGTTGTTGCCCTTTAGTTACAGTTAACGTTTGGTCATGCCAGCTTGTGTTTAGAAAAACTGTATTACCCATTATTTTTACTGTATTCAATGTCTAATATCTTGCACTATTACCATCAACAAACTGAATAAAGTCAATATGATTAGAATGTGTAATGGAATATTGATATATACAATATATATACATTTTTTGGCAACTTCAAATTAGGGCTGTAATTAACAATTATTTTAGTAGTCATCATTTGCAGCCCTACAAATACTATTTAAAAGTGATCCATTGGAGCCAGCCTCTAGTGGCCATTCCTGGATTTACATGGTTTCATGATGCACCGTTTGAATTAAGTGGGTTACAGTACCAAATTCTCCTCACATTGCAGTCAAAGATGGTTTGTTTTTTAATAGGGCATCCCCATCAAAACATAGCAGACATGAAAGGAAGGAAGCCTTAAAGCATTTAATACAATCCACAAACCACCGATGAACACAGAACTATCCCCCACTTCTCTCATGTTCACCATTTTCTTGTCTTTCATCTTTTCTCTCCTCTTTCCTTTGATCCCATGCTCACACTTTTCCGGCCCTCGTCTACTTCCACTGTAGCCATTTCTACCCCTCCACCCGGGCACTATCTCATTCACTTGCTCACTTTATCTCTTTCTCTGAATCTCATTGAAGCGTCTGAGCATCACTCGCTCTTTCAGAACAGTCATTGTAATGGTTCAAATGTCAAGGAAAAGAGCCCAGCCGCTTCTCCCCTTGTCAGCTTCAGCATCAAGCGCTTTGATCAGTCTGTTACGCCGGCTCTCCAGCTCTGCGCCCAGCCAATATTGCAGATGCTTGGTGCTAATTGCTAACTTCTTGAGATTTGATCACTTGATTGACAGCTAAGGGTGGTGAGATTATTGGTAGCTTTTGTAAATCTCTGGCCAAGTAAGTTCATCTCACCGAAGCATCATTACAGTCTTCAGAAGGAGGGTAGCAATCGTGCGAAAGGGCAGAAAGATGGACAGAGCCATAGCGCTCCCTACTATTTCAGGAAATTGTACTTTTTACCCACTCTAAGAGGCCTGTGTCAATGCAACTGTCAGTCACTTGTTTTATATGAACCAATGTATATAATTGACATAATGCAGTTATGTTTGGTGTCCTTCTCAGAGTAGATTTTTTACTTCTACTTATAATCTACACCCATGGATTAAAATGTCCTTTTTAACAAATGTACATGGTGTTTCTTTGTCTTTTGCAGATATACTTACACTCTGTGTCCATTCAATCAAGTCACACAGAAGAGCATTAAAGGAACGGAGGTCTCATTAGGGTAAGTACATAATCACCCTTTCTTTTGTGGGAAAATCTAAATCCTGTTAAATGTAAACGACCAGGTTGTGTCATGGCAGTACATGGGGTAATAAGCCCCAACTGCTGTATGTGTTAACATTTATCGCCACAGTGTGAGGGACGCTTTCAACAAGCTAACAGCTTTGCGACTTTGACATTTAGAGGCCATCCACGTTCACACCGCTAATACGGAGTGACGTTTGTGAACAGTTTGAGCTTCCGCTGTGTTGTCTGTAAATGAATCCTTCCTAAATGACAGCTTTCCTCATTTCTTTAATGGACTTGATACAAATCCAGCACTGCACTCTTATGAAGGTTCTTTCATCATTGTTACAGTGCTCAGAGGAAGTTAGCTCAAAACCAATATTGGCACCATTGACATTTTTATGGTTATTCAATCTCTGTTAGGCTTCATATGACCTTTAATCAATTGCAAACAGATCACTATAATAGTTGTAATACCTTTTGATCAATGACAAACTGAGCCAGCATTTCATATACTGCTGGGCTTGTATTTCCTCAGCCGAGAAGGGTTTCAATTTCATCTCAAGGATTACGCCCCCCCCTCCTTTTAGCACCCCCCTGGGACTGGCTGTGCCGCTGGACACCGGTGTGCATCAAAAATGCCTATGTGCTATGAAAGATGCCGTTCAGTCGCCATAGAAACACACCTTTAGATGTCACATTCTTTTTTTTTTTCTTTTTCATTCTTCTCTCCCCAGGAGTGTGATGGTACTGATATTGCTCAAAAGGATGATGAAAATAGCCACTGTGTTACGGTAAAATCTTTCACTCGGATAAAATTGGGATGTTGATTTTCTACCTTCCAACTTTGAAACTGTCATTTAGCTGCCAAGTTTTGTATAATCACACAACGTTACATTTTCCCACCTTCTCATCATCTTGAGAATCAGATAACAACTTACATATGCCATACTTGTCTTGTTTTTTTTTTTACTTTCGGCTTTCTTTTGAATTTTTGATTTGAGGTGATAATTATGGGATGTCTCTCACCATCCTTTTCCACTCTCTCATTAGCCTTAACCGTCAGTCATCCGAAACTTTCATAGGCTTCAATTATTGAAACGTTATTTGACATTGACACTTGGATAAAAAAGCCTTGTATAATTTGCCCAGACTCCACCTTAAATTGAAGGATTCTATTGTAGTGCTACTTGGGTTATATGAGCTAACATCTTGTTAAGGACACACACTGTACAGTATATTAAATATTTGAAGGTGCAGTGTACTTTTTTTGAAACATCTTATAGCAGATTTCTAATCCAGACTCCTTACTCCTTCTTTCTTTCTACAGCCTGTGAGCACTTACGGTAGCCCTTCAAGTGACATGCTTGTGTCTATGAACAAACCTAGTGGAAATGGGTACAATTAAACATGCTGTGCTTGATATCTTCTAGTTGGGGAAAATTGTTTAAACCCCAAATAGTATATTATAAAAGACTTTATGATGCCATCTACTGTTTATTATAAGGTATTTTAAAAGGTTTCCCAGGACCGGCGAACCTTGGCCAATCAATGCCCGCACAAATCTCATGCTTGAAAAGGAGCTCTCCCATTGGTCTACTCTGGCTTATGATGTTCCAGGAAATTTAAAAGCTGTATTTTCTACACTGAGCATGTCTTTTAACACAATGAAAAGCTCAAAAAAGAAAAGCATCAATAGAGATAAAGGAGGCAAGTGAAACACGTATTCAATTCACGTAATCTTTAATGTATTTGTATTTTGTGGAAAAAAATCTGTCTGGTTTTATTTTTTTTTATAAAAGAGAAGCAGAAGAAGTCCCTAGGCTGCTTTTGGGGGTGAGTGGAGTCTGAGACAAAAACAGCAAAAAGAAAATCAGGTAGTGGAGATTTAAGGATTTACTAGAAATGTAAAAACAAAGTCAACTGACTACATAAATCTGATAAGCAAGCACAATTGTGTGTTAAAAAGAAAAACATGAATGCGCTCCACTCTGGGCTCAGTTTGTCCACTCGAGGCAGTTGTACAAACAGGAACAGGAAGGAATGTGACTGATGGAGCATTCCACATTTCACCTCTAGGGACCTTTGTCAAAGATAAAAATTGCAAAGAGAATTTTAGTCATACACTACTGAAACCTAGTTTTGAGCTGTGTGTTCCGTTTTGTTCACCATCATACTACATTATTCTACACACTGCATGTTTAAACAGCCACAAACAATTTGCGACATTGTCAAAACAATTTGTTAACTTTCTTATTTATTTGGCAGCAAACTTTCTGCATTCCTTAACATACATCCCACATGTCTTATTGGAACTGAATGCTGTTCTTTTTTGCACCAACACCTCCTACACTTAGTCGTGGAGCGGAAAGTGCAGTGTTTCACCATGTTTTTTAGCGCAGTAAAGCTGGAGAACAGAATGCTAACCGTGAGTAATTTGACCCTGGTGTTTCTGCCTGTCTGTCACTCATCAATGTATGGAAGGGCAAACGAAGCAGAGCGGTGATCAAAATGCATCTTATGCAAGCTGTTGTCATTTGGTTTGGGATGAGATTGCTCCTGAAAATGAAAAAAATACTTTACAAAGAGTGGTTTGAAACAAAACAAGGCGGCTCTGATATGACCTGTTGTCGTGTTCTCCTGCACTTTATGATACACTATACCGCTTGCAGAGTCATGGAGCTATGAGTGTTCGGTAGTACGACTGGAGGGGGAAGGGGAGCGTACATGAATCATAGCAGCGTGAAGGGAATAAAGTTCCTTTTATTTATTTTTTTTACCTCGACAGACCATCAGTCAGCCCTTTGCAGGATACGGCGCGGGCCTCTTGATATCAATCTGCATCCTCTTTCTCCCTGGAGCTGGGGGTGGGAGGGTAGTTGCGGGAGGCGGGGAGGAGGAGTGGGTCGGGGGCAAAGTGGTTTGATTTAAACGGCAGCATTTATCACACCTGCTCCGGGGTCTTCCTAAAGGACAAGCATGTGAGAAATAGAAGAAGCAAAAAAGAAGAGGAGGAAGTGCATTAATATGTGCGGCTTGTCAATGAAAGTGTGAAGCAGGGACTGTGAATACTGCGCCGTTGACATTGCTAATACCGGCTTGTTCTATTTTAACTCATTTGGATTAGCTAAGTTAACCTCCTTGTCTTAAACGAATGGTGTTGCTGTGGAATTTCGATTACAGCTCAGTTTGTCAAGTGTGTCAAGGCTCGTAAAAGTTCAAATTGTTCCCTGTGCCCTAACCTTCCTTCATGCTTGGTTTTGCAGCCTATTTGCTGTTACCCCATTAACAATATAAATGTTCTTAAAGGGTAATAAATCACCTCGGGAACGCTGCTAGCTTAATATCAGACCCCACACGTACTGTATGTTCCCATAAAGATTTCATAAAGCACAGCCGTCATACTGTATGCACCCAATTATCTGTAAATGTTGATATTATACAAGTCATATTCACCCCTGAATTCCAATGTCTCCATTTTCCATTTGCTTTTCGGTCCGAGCAGCTCAGGCACTTCCTGAAAATGGCTATTGTAACAACAACATCAGCCGCGATAATGATAATTGAGTAGAAGAAAATGCTTGCATTGCGACAAACACTGTGCACTGCTGACAGTGTCGTCCATCTTCATAATATCCCTCCACCCCCACCTGAGGCAGGCGAGCTGGGAACAATGACAGGACGGCAAACGTGGCAGTCCACCTCAACAGATAAACACATATGAATGTATCAATTGCATTGTGTTGTTGAATTCAGGGCATTTTCCACTCCCCCATGTTATACTCAGACAGGCCCGTGTAACATGGATGTGTTAAATTTACACATATGTCTAGGTTTTCTTGTGTCTTTGCTTTTGACATGATGTGTTGTAGCCTCTTTTAGCATTCAAAAATCTGCAGACAGCACAGAGGGCTGGGAGGCCTGTATTGATCTTATTGAACTGGGACAAGGCTCAGTGTGTGTCTTTTCTGAGTTTTTGCTGTGTTCAGCATCTTAAGTCATAACTACTCTTGAGTGATTGCAGTCTTCCAACTTTTGCCGGGTTGTAATGAATTTTTGTCCAGTCACTAATAGTGTTTGTGATGCAGTGATATTTACTCTTGTGCCCCAAGCAAGTTGGCATTTTAGCTTTGTGAGAAAATGCCTGATGAATGAATGCTTTTGAATATGAATCTATAGCTAGTGCTTTGAGTTTTGTTTATGGCACTGACTTTTACTAAATGCTAACTACCATAAATAAATTGTGTTAGTGTTGTGGGGTCACAAACATATGTAAATGTATCCACACTGTCCCATGGGTTTTAGGCCATAACTACATTTGCATAAATATTTTTATAGTCTCATTTTACTGCGTTGGAGCTCTCATCCACATGCAAACAGCGTTTCAGCCTGAAAAAAATGAGATTTTCTAAACCTTAACTCAGAAGAAAAAAACATGTTATGTAGATTGCAAAGGCATAATCAAAGCAGTAAAGCGTTTTTTCATTTTAGTTTTCACAAATTGAATTGAAACAATAACACCACAATGATAGACCGCGGAACATAATTGAAAGCAATGCCATTACATCATTTGAGTACAAATACAAGCATCCGTCTGACGCACTTCTAAATTCCTCCAGACAGAAACATGGAGTGTGCTGTCAACTGCAAACAACCAAGCCAAACCATCAAGCACAAGACTGCAGAGTCACTTCTTTCCAGTTAGCAGTAAAGAGCTAATGCATGGCCACACTTAGAGACCTTTCAAATCAGTCAGTTCCATTTAGTCCCAAGAAAATACATTGATTTGATTACCTTATGCTCAAACCATTTCCTGCTATCAGCAACAACTACAAAACAACTCTTTACTGTGGAGCTCGGCAAGGCTATAATAACCTTTCACATTGAGCATAAGTGCATTTGAAATATGTTTGATGACCACTTTCAACTTTAGTTTAGGATAAACACAGAAAGTTGTTGGGTATTGAGGTCACTTGTTTAGTATAGGCCGGTATTTGTCAGTACAGATTTACATGATTCAACATCAGTTGCATTGGGCACCAAACATTATAAATTCTGCCAAAACAAGATGGCTTTGGGAAATGCTGTCTGTCAGTGAGTGGGTGGAGAACATTAGCAAGTTTCCTAATATTCAGCTACTTTTTGAGGCTACACGAGCTAAAGATCATGTGATACTACTACTGTGAAGCTGTGGACATGCATAGAATAAGAAATTACAAAACATGGTCAACCAAAAAAATAATAAAAATATGTGCACACAATTGTTTTAGAGACCAGTGTTTCCCCATCAAAAGCTGTAAAAAGAATCTCCTGAGAAATGGACAGACATAGACATTACCTAGGTAGTATTAGTATGTCAGGTAAAGTAAGACAAAAACGTGCGTACTAGGAAAGAAATAAAGGCTACAGCTTTTTAGCATGCTTGCTTCATCGGTTAACGATGAACACAGTAGCCAACACACTAGAGTAGGACTTGATTACATTTATTAGAATATTCACTTTACAAAACATACATCCAATCTGTCATGTACTGGATTTATAGGTGGCTTAGAAGCAAAACTTGTAGAGTATGCTAATGTAAATTGGAAAAGGCAAATCTTCTACTCTTTTTTTTTTTTGTGAATATGTTTGTGTATTTCTATGTACTTTTCAACTGTCCTGGACACATTCCTGCACAGCCTACCCTGATGGAGCGTCTAAGGACAGGGGACGTTGTCTAGTGCAGTCTGTTAAGCCCTTTGAGATATTGGGCTCTACAAAAAATAAATGTCTTGTCTTGTACTCTTATTTTCATTGGTACACTTAAAAAAAGTCATTGTAGTGAAATGTTACTTGTTTCATGATGATGTATTGCATCTTGTAAGGGTGGGATTTCTATAAAGGCTTCAGTGATGAAACAAAGAGCAATAAAATAGTTAAACATTAAAAAAAAACTATAAATATTATAGTTGTGTTCTTTTCTTCCAGACCCAGTGCGATAATTTAAATGTAGTGTCAGACGCAAGGCCCAGATGAAAGGCCTTGCAATTTGTTTTTGTTTTAAGACTCTTGGGAAATCAGGTGGCAAAGCATTTGGGGTGAGAGGTCGGCGTGTGTCGCCCTGCAAAGTTCAAGGAGCTTTTGTGCAGGGATCAAACTGTTTTGCACTTATTGCTATTGAGAGCACATGAGGAGAGAGCAGTTCTTTTTGTCTGTGCGGGGGCCTGAGCCGAGCAGCTTGACTTGTGTTCGACAGTCCAAGCTTTGGAACATGCCCAACATCCAAAGCTTAAAGCAGGACAGACAAAAGAAGAATAACAAGTACTCACCATAAGAAACAAGTCGACTATAAAGGTGATGACTCAGGTTGTTTAAAAGAAGAAAATCCACTCAGGGAGGTTATGATAAATGAATATTGGGATTGGAGGAGATGCATGGGGTATACACACAGCTGTGCACGCAGAGCAGAGGAAAAACGCAT
The DNA here is from genome assembly GCA_024416835.2 of Perccottus glenii. Classification (NCBI taxonomy): domain Eukaryota; kingdom Metazoa; phylum Chordata; class Actinopteri; order Gobiiformes; family Odontobutidae; genus Perccottus; species Perccottus glenii. The sequence goes on along the minus strand of CM044546.2, from coordinate 15,580,045 downwards.
ATTGTGAAACAAAAAAGACTGTTAGTGTTGTCAGTTACTTGCACAGGTTCCTATCGCTCAGTATTCAAACCCACAGGTCTCCCTTGAACTGCTTTATTGAACAGTAGATTTTCAAACAGAAAACAGCGAAGAAGGGATGTAGCCTAGCAACATTGAAACCACATTGAATGACTGCGTATGCCCACTGCAAAGGAAGCAGGCAGTTGAAATGACAGCACAGAGCAACCCCAGAGAGAGTGGGATGTGCTGGCCACCGTGAAAAATACAAATAGGTTGGCTGTTTGTAGCATACTGTCGATGAACGCCTGCTGTTTACATATCTACCTTCCTTAGCCGTGAAGGGTAGCATTTTGTCAGAGCCACTGTCAGAATCATCCAGTTAGCATCCATGCCACAATTATTGTCTATTAAAAAAATAAATTGACAAAATGAAACAAGAATCCCCAGGTGCTTAGAGAAAAAGAAGATGCAAATGCCTCCAGGCTGTCCGACTCCTCTGAGAGGCCTTGACTTGAATGATCCAGCTGGGCAAATTTACTGGCACAGGCCCAAGAAAGGGGAGCGTAATGTCTCATCTCTGCTTGTGGTAATATGAAAATATGTTCATTTGATCAATAAAAGTCTGTCTCTCATGAGAGCAGCTGAAAGCATCTTCAAGATATTAAAAGGAATGTAGTTCTAATGTAAAAAACATCAAGTCCCTCCTCCTTTTAAGATTAATTACTGCTCACTGGCAGTTTTCTGCAGTGGCTATAAACAGGAGAAAAGTACTGTAGCTAATTATCTCGATAGGTGGCCATTTTATTGCACAGCAATCACAAGGGAGCAGCATGATTATTGCTGTAAAACTGCTCCAACACATGCAGGTTACAAATGAGGACAAAGAAATTGAAGATCAACCAGAGACTGAAAATGACACACCACCACCTCTCACAGTCGCAGTTAAGAGCTAAATTTAAAATGGATGTAATTTGTGACATTTGGATAATATTGATGTTTAACTTGCAGATTTAGCTGTGACTATTTTTATGTGACGTGTTAGTTAGAAAATGGACAGGAACGTAGGAGCAGGAAAACTCAGATGACAGTATACACTATGAGACTATTCGGTGAAGCTATGCGTTTCACATTCAGGCTAATTAATGCAGGCAGTGAATTTCTGTCAACTACAAGCTCATTTCTTCTTGTGTCCATTATATATAACCAGATTTATACAGTTAAAAAAGAAAAGAAAACTGATAATTTTTGCACTGGTAAGCATCAACTATTAAACATACATGCTTTCTCTTGAATCTTACTTTGTAAGTTTTCCATGCACAATAAATTTATCAGGTAGATAAATTTTTACAACAAACTTAACAAGCTGTCTTGTCATATAACATAATAATGAATTTTATCATAGTGAAATGAATAATGGCAGTTGTTTTACTTGCTGTCCCTTAATTGTTTTGATAGACATTAAAATACAGGTTTTATTTATTTATTTTAATGCATCATCTTATCTAAGCTGTAATGATTTAACCCACAGTGTAGTGACAGTACGACTGGAACAAGAGCATAATTATACATTTAAGTGTTCTATTTAATATGCTCATTTTCAAGCTGTCAAGGTCATTCGCTGGAGTGCCATTAGTGAAGAGAGGGGCCTCTTTACCTGGAACATGGCAGCTGCTTAATGCCCACTGCATGAGTGGAGCACAGCGTAGTGCAGCCACTGACAGGTAGACGCAGAGGTGGTTACAAAACTCATTTATATAACACTCACAATGTAAATGTGAACTTGTATATATACTGTACAGCCCACACTTCATCTGGTAATCAAGGAGAAGGGCTAATGACTCTTGTGCGTCTGTGGAGAGGGTTAAAGTGGTCGGGAGTAAAGGGTGGAGGGAGCTGACACTGTGAACCCCCGATGGCCTTTCTGCTGGGTCGCCATGGCAACGTCTAGCCCAGTCGTTAATGAGGCACAAGTGAGCTGTTAACAGAATACTGATTTGAGTTTGACATCCAGCCTGATTCATATCTGTCAGGAGGTGTTGATGAAATACAGTTTTATCCCCAGCGAGTTTTATAACGCCACATAAAACACTCCAGGAGTTCTGTTTATGCAGCCAATGCTAAATAAAATGTGACATTGAAGTAGGGCTGCCACCATAAAAAAAAGTGTTGACTATTAATTGTAACAAACAACTAAATTGTGTTATGCCACAGTGCCTCTTTTTTGGCAGCAAATCGAAGCCATCAATAAAATATTGAAGCTAAAACTAAAATGGTCCCAGAGCAGTGCCTTGGGTTTTGCCAAATGTGGTCAGTCTAACATTTAAAGCTGTGGTGTCAAACTCAAAGTGGGGAGGAGCTGCAGTAGTGAATAAGAATCCTTTTAGGGGTTGAAGACTGACAAATCCAGCTAAAACCTGTTCAAATTCATATCAAACCTGTTCAAATGTCTATAAAACATGTTCAAATTTATATCAAACCTGTTCAAAATCATATAAAACATGTTCAAATTCACATAAAACCTGCTAAAATTCAACTAAAACAGAGTCCCAAAAATGTCACCTACCAAATGTATTGGAGGGCTAAATAAAACATTGCACAGGGCTATTTTGCCTTGAGTTTGACATGTTAGATTTAAAGAAACCTCATCAAAAACAGTTGTAATCATGATCAATATAGAGCAGGCAACTAGTGATGGGATTTATGGCTCTTTGAGGGGATCCGGATCTTCGCGATCCGTTCCTTTCAAAGAGCCGTTCAAAGCTCTTTGGCTCTTTTTAAATATTTAGTCAGTTTTAAAAGCCAGCTTGAGGGCATCTCAGTTTATCCTGGAAATAATCACTGGGAGGAATGATGAGGTGAGATTTGTAGTCAAATCATTAAAACTCAGATATCACAAACCAATATCTGAGTTTGAATTATTCTGAAATATTGATTATTACCTCATTTGTCATGTGTGGACTATATTCCATAGGGTTGCACAAATCCCTCTGCTTAGACAGTGACATCACTATTTTGGATTTACATTTAGTACAAAGTGTGTGTGTGTGTGTGTGTGTGTGTGTGTGTGTGTGTGTGTGTGTGTGTGTGTGTGTGTGTGTGTGTGTGTGTAAAGCTACGTTGACTTGTGTTATTCATACAATACCTACTCACAAATAAACATCAAAAACAAAGCCGGCTGAAATGAATTTCTGTGCAAAACAGCTTTTACACTTCCACACAAGAACATTATCACACAAGAACATTTCGATAGAAAACAAAAAATATTTCAAGTAGATAAAATAGAATAAATAAAATGGAAATGTCTACATACTATTACTACTGTAAACTTTGCAAATAGGACATCAGCCCCTTCAAGTCAATGAACAATAACAAAGTGGGCTGCAATAAAGTACTCACGAGAAGGGTGCGTGCACAACTAATAACTAATATCATCACGCTATAAAGGGTCGGCCTGCGCTGGGTGCGCCCCTCCCCCTATAACTGTTCTGTCTCGCGGAGGAGCTCATTTGTGTGCATCTGTGTGAGACACACATAGGAAAAAAGAACGACAGAAAGAACGGCTCCCATCCAGCCGCGACTCGGCTCCCATCGTTCATTTTTATGAGCCGTTCAAAAGAATCGGTTCGTTCGCGAACGTCACAACTCTACAGGCAACATCAAAAAGATACATGTCCAATATTGCAACTAAAGTGGCAGTATTTCCCATTCATTTATATGGGCATGTGAATGAAAGACACACCATTTGTCAGTGGCTGATGTGTTGTTTATCATAAGCAAATGGAGCTAATAAGCTATGTCTTTCACAAAGTTTTGTATATCTTTGAAGACCTACAGTATATGCATTACTTTAGCTAAGTCTAAATCTATAATAGGGATTTTAATGTAGATGTAGCAGCTTTAGCAAAGAGTTTGCTAATGTCATCAGGCATAACAATAGTTCAATTTAATAGTCTCTGAGGCAAAAGCAAAGGTTAATGGCTTGTATAAATATAGCACAGCTGAATATTGAGCCACTCACTTTTGTTTTTTACCCACTCACTGGCAGCACACACATACTTGTCAAGTTGTTTACAAACAGTAAATAGGGTCTTTAATATCCAACTGTTTATTTACAGGTGCGTACAAACATCTTTAAAAGATTAGCTATAAGCTCCAATAATTGAAAAAGATTGTTGTTACTAATGAGGATCTTTTTATATCTTTACCATAAATTGAATGTCTGGCTCATACTGAGCATGTGCGCTTCACATGTTTCCGTCTGGATGAATTATGTATTAATGCACCAGGCACAATGGGTGAAAGGAGTGTCAGTGACTGGCACAGTAATGACGGAGCTGGGGCTGGTCTCAAAGCGCGGTGCTCTGAATGGTGACCTTATGTGCATGGCAGAGGTCGGTGGCTTTTGCTTCACTTCATTCCTCTACCCAATACTTTTTTCCCTTGTTTAGTTTTTATTGAATCCACATTTAGCGCCAATGTGCCCCGGTGCCTCGCGCTGTAAATGATTAGCACATTAACAGTATAGAGACGGGACTAACTTGCTGCTCTGGACCCCTTGTTAAAGCTGAAAAGCATAGCTGGGAGGTATAATTCATTGCGGTGGCAGCTAATGAGTGGATGCTACAGTGGGAAGGTGATGGTAATAAGCGCAGGCTTTACAGCACCTTTTCACAGGTAGAGCATGTGATTAGCAGTGCAAGGATAGGTATTCGGTACGAGCTCCTAGCTGCTTCCACAGTATTTACAAGTCATTTAATACTGGGGTGACATATGCTGGCCCTCAGAGTAGATAGAATTACATGGAGGGAATGTAAAGCAAGAGCATGGAACACAGTCAAATACCTTAAAATAACCCGACTTAGTATTTGCTCTTCCAATGTCGACATGCTGGCACAAGTTTTTTTGACATCTCAGCTTCCGTAACTACTACTATTTGCTGTTGTTGAAGCCTGGTGTATGCAAACATTTCTCCTCCCTAAATATATGCAGGGTGCAGGCTTGCTCCTGTATATGAAATGACATTAGGCTGTGTGACACCTTGCGTTCACAATTGTCATTGGTCAGTGGTTGCTTCTTCAGCTATTCAAAGACCACCTTGAGCATTTGTGTGGTAACCTAGACACACAGTAGCCTTGATTAAATGATAATTGCTTTCGAAAGGTTGGTTTGTGGCTATACCAGAGAGGGCTAGTCTCCTCTCAGCGCTGGGCCAGATTAGCTGTGGATCTTCGGGATTTATCACTCAAAGCGGACGGATTAACGGCGCAATAAAGTTTTAAAAACAGAAATCAACAGCGGCTGGATAATTTTTAAAGAAACGAGGGGCTTAAATTAGCTACAGCATTATCAAAAGAATAAAGTTTGGGGATTTTTAACATTAACAGGAAACACGAGTAATCAATAACGTATTCCACAGTTATGTCTTAGTGTTGTAGTAATTTTGCACAAGGAGCTGAGCATGCAGTTATTTTTGTGGCTACTGGGTGTAATTAAATCACGACTCCATCTGCTCATTTGTGTGTCAATAGAAATTGCACCTTGGTGATGCGGGAGGGAAAATGAAATGAGATTGACTCTGAGATAGACTCCTCCCAGGCTCTTTGCCACAATGCAACATAAATGTAAGGATAATAGGTTTAGCTCGCTAGAAATGCTGCTTTTACAGGTTTATCTGTGATGGAAGGTGCATTTATGGCATTAGAGAAGCCCATACAGAGAATGAATCATAATCCAGATACCTGTAAATAAGATTCCCAATGTTTTAAGCCTTAAAAGAAGAACAGGGCACTCAATATCTACTACCATTTATCTTTAAATAGTAAGGCTGCCTTTGCCTTGCTCTTGGTAATAACATTAGCTCAAAAGTGATGTTCCCTCCATTGTCAAAGGTGATGGATTTGCATTCTTTAATTATGCTCATTTTAGAAAGCAGAAATGTTTCCCCGCGTCCTGCTTCTGCAATTATCGTGATGTGAATGCTAATGCTCGGGTGGGAACCGTTTTGTGCAGGGTTTCCAGCTCAGGCGGCAGAGAACAGGTGCAGCGTGACGCCCGATGTGAGACACATAGACAGGAGAAAAATACATACAGTATTGTTCAAAATAATAGCAGTACAATGTGACTAACCAGAATAATCCAGGTTTTTAGTATATTCTTTATTGCTAAGTGGCAAACAAGTTACCAGTAGGTGCAGTAGATTCCCAGAAAACAAACAAGACCCATCATTCATGATATGCATGCACGCTCTTAAGGCTGTGCAATTGGGTGTGTTCAAAAAAATAGCAGTGTCTGCCGTTGACTGTACAAACTCAAAACTATTTTGTACAAACGGTTTTGTTTCTAGGATTTAGCAATCCTGTGAATCACTAAACTAATATTTAGTTGTATGACCACAGTTTTTTAAAATCTGTGTGGCACCAACTTGTGGCACCTCTCAGCTGTTATTCCACTCCATGATTCTTTAACAACATTCCACAATTAATTTACATTTCTTGGTTTTGCTTTAGAAACAGCTTCTCGATTGGATTAAGGTCCGGGATTGGGCTGGCCACTCAATAACATTAATTTTGTTGGTTTAGAACCAAGACTTTGCTTGTTTACTCCTGTGTTTGGGGTCATTGTCTTGTTGAAACAAACACTTCAAGGGCATGTCCTCTTCAGCATAAGGCAACATGACCTCTTCAAGTATTTAGACAAATGCAAACTGATCCATGATCCCTGGGATGCAATAAATAGGCCCTACACTATAGTAGGAGAAGCATGCCCATATCATGATGCTTGCTTATCATGATGCTTGCTTCACTGTCTTCACTGTGGCTTGAATTCAGAGTTTGGGGGTCGTCTCACAAACTGTCTGTGGTCCTTGGACCCAAAAAGAACAATTTTACTCTCATCAGTCCACAAAATGTTCCTCCATTTCTTTTCAGGCCAGTTGATGTGTTCTTTGGCAAATTGTAAACTCTTCTGCACATGCCTTTTTTTTAAACAGAGGAACTTTGCGGGGGATTCTTGAAAATAGATTAGCTTCACACAGACGTCTTCTAACTGTCACAGTACTTACAGGTAACTCCAGACTGTCTTTGATCATCCTGGAGCTGATCATTGGCTGAGCCTTTGCCATTCTGGTTATTCTTCGATCCATTTTGATGGTCGTCTTCCGTTTCCTTCCACGTCTTTCTGGTTTTGCTCTCCATTTTAAGGCATTGGAGATCATTTTAACTGAACAGCCTATAATCTTTTACACCTCTTTATACAGTGGGGATCGAAAGTTTGGGCACCCCAGGTAAATTTTTTTATTAATGTGCATAAAGACGCCAAGAAAAGATGGAAAAATCTCCAAAAGGCATCAAATGACAGATTAGACATCCTTATAATAAGTCAAAAAAAGATTTCATTTCCATCATTTACACTTTCAAAATAACAGAAAACAAAAAAATGGTGTCTGCAAAAGTTTGGGCACCCTGCAGAGTTAATACCTTGTACTGCCCCCTTTGGCAAGCTAGGACCTGACAGTGTCATGGATTGTTCTCAATCATCGTCTGGATAGACCAGGTGATGTCAATCTCAAAGGTTTAAATGCCCAGACACATCTGACCTTGCCCCAACAATCAGCACCATGGGTTCTTCTAAGCAGTTGTCTAGAAAACTGAAACTGAAAATAGTTGACGCTCACAAAGCAGGAGAAGGCTATAAAAAGATAGCAAAGCGTTTTCAGATGCCAATATCCTCTGTTCAGAATGTAATTAAGAAATGGCAGTCATCAGGAACAGTGGAAGTTAAAAAGCAAGATCTGGAAGACCAAGAAAAATATCAGACAGAACGGCTCGCAGGATTGTGAGAAAAGTAAGTCAAAACCCACGTTTGACTGCACGATCCCTCCAGAAAGATCTGGCAGACACTGGAGTTGTGGTACACTATTCCACTCTAAAGAGATACTTGTACAAATATGGACTTCATGGAAGAGTCATCAGAAGAAAACTTCTTCTACGTCCTCAACACAAAAATCAGCGTTTGAAGTTTGCAAATGAACATATAGACAAGCCTGATGCATTTTGGAAACAAGTTCTGTGGACCGAATGAGCAAAGGTATGTTTGGAGAAGAAAGGGCACAGAATTTAATGAAAAGAACCTCTGTCCAACTGTTAAGCATGGGGGTGGAGCGATCATGTTTTGGGGTTGTATTGCAGCCAGTGGCACAGGGAACATTTCAGGAGTAGAAGGAAAAATGGATTCAATAAAATTTCAGCAAATTTTGGATGCTAACTTGATGCCATCTGTGAAAAAGCTGAAGTTTAAGAGAGGATGGCTTCTACAAATGGATAATGATCCTAAACACACCTCAAAATCCACGGTGGATTACATCAAGAGGCATAAACTAAAGGTTTTGCCATGGCCTTCACAATCTCCTGACCTCAACATAATTGAAAATCTATGGATAGACCTTAAAAGAGCAGTGCGTGACAGACAGCCCAGAAATCTCAAAGAACTGGAAGACTTTTGTAAGGAAGAATGGGCAAAGATACCTCAAACAAGAATTGAAAGACTCTTGGCTAGTTCCAAAAAGCGTTTACAAGCTGTGATACTTGACAAAGGGGGCAGTACAAGGTATTGACTCTGCAGGGTGCCCAAACTTTTGCAGACACCATTTTTTTTCTGTTATTTTGAAATTGTAAATGATGTAAATTAAATCTAACTTTTTTTTGACTTATTAAAAGGATATCTGATCTGTCATTTGATGCCTTTTGGAGATTTTTCCATCTTTTCTTGGCGTCTTTATGCACATTAATAAAAATCTTTACCTGGGGTGCCCAAACTTTCGATCCCCACTGTAGGTTTTCCCCTACTCCAATAAACTTTTTATTCAAAGTACACTGTTCTTCTGAACAATGTTTTAAACGACCCATTTTTCTCAGGCTTTCAAATGCAAATGCAAGTGCTGCTGGCTTCATCCTTAAATAGGGGCCACCTGATTCACACCTGTTTTTTTCACAAAATTGATGACCTCAGTGATTGAGTGCCACACTGCTATTTTTTTTCAACTAATTGCCCAATTGCACAGCCTGAAGAGCGTGCATATCATGAATGCTGGGTCTTGTTTGTTTTCTGAGAATCTACTGCACCTACTGGTAACTTGTTTGCCACTTAGCAATAAAAAATATACTAAAACCTGGATTGTTCTGGTTAGTCACATTGTACTGCTATTATTTTGAACAATACTGTACAGTAAGCCAGATCATTTAAGAGGACAGGTCCTGCTGCTGCAAGTACAAGTGAGCATCATGCGGATCATGGCTGCAGCTTGTCATTGCGCCAGTGGGGTCCGTTTTGCACATTTAGGGTAGGCTACATTGTCTGTTACAGTGTGAGACGAGCAATATGCAAGTCAATTTTATGCATTTTGATGGCCTGAAATTTGAAAATAAAGCTGTTTGCAGTGGTAGGTGTACACCGAAAGGGCAACATCCCATCTGTATGATCACTGTAACTAGCCTTCAAATTTCAAAAACAGCAGCCTATTTAAAAAAATAAGATTTATTTTTATTAATTTATATTTCCTATGTCATATGATTGATTTGGACACTGTTGTAAATGATCTGGAGAATTGCATACTCAAGACATTACCTCTTTTCACTATTTAGTGTAAGGGATAATTAGTATTGTTGTAAAATTCTGCTAGAGTTGTGGACAGAGCCTTCAAACAGACTATTGACATTGAGCAACGCTTGCTGCCACACTTTAATATAGATCGGCTGAAGCCTATTTATTGATGTTGGTTGGCATTTCTGTTACCAAACATAATTATAGCCTTTTATGCTCACAATTTGCAAGACTTTCTTTCCTGTAACAGTAATGTTAATAATAATAAATGCTAGTTTATTATTTGTCCGCTAGACTCTGCTGGGAATGGACTAACCAACATCTGTTACTCTCATATTGATTTTGTAATTGGCGGCAACTCATAATTGATGCGCATGATTTTTACAACACACTTTCTTTTTAAGAGGAAAGCTATTTCATGTCCAGCTAACGTTTGCTTCCAACTGTTCTCTGGTAGGGTTCAATTGAAATTTAACCCCGACCGAACCGCAGAATAAACGAGCCCCTACAGGAAGAACATCATAAAAAAGTCACGTAACGTTTAGCTTTTCCGGGAGCGTATTGTCTATTAACAAAACAAAATGAGCAGAGGGCAAACATTGAGCACTGAGGAGGTAAATTAGCATTTGGGCAAACAGCACCATCTAGTGTGTTTCTAGAGAAAAGCATTGTTTTTGTTTGGTCCACGGTTTAAAATGACAATTGTGAACGCAAGATGGACCGGGGCTCTTTGCAGTGGACCAAACTAAATGTAGTGAATTATGAAAACACCCTGCACTGTTCTCCTTAGACAAATCACAATACGGTTATCATTGTTGTTCACTACTTTGACTGCACCAATAAAAAAAGACTTTAAAGACTTTGTAGATTTTATAGTGACTAGTGAGTGGTATTGGACACAGCCTAAGTTTACTCTTTGTTTTGAGAGTTTCTGCTTTCATTCTGGCATTGTTACTAGAATTTTATTTGGGAAATTGCTGGACCCAGATTCATGCTCTTTTCTTTTATAACTTTTTTGATGCTGGATTTTTACTTGATGAATGGGGCTAAGATAACTTTTGACCGCTCCCTTACTTTACATGTATGTCAGACCAAAACACGGCATTAGGGCCATAGCCTACAACGTGTGAATGTAAAAATTGGCTTGACAATACCAAATGCAGGCAGGTATTATTACGGGAAACGAGCTGTCAATAAAATTTCATCCCATGCCTCCTGTGATAAGTCAGGCCTAATTGACATTGGCAACACTGGCTCCAGGGAACAAGAGGCTGACAGAGCACGAATGGAGATTATGGCAGGAAGTGAACAAAGGTGAGTCGAGGGATGAGACTCGTCGGGGGGTTGTGATGCACTGGTAAGAATGTATGGGGGCACTAGCCAACGTTAGCAACAAACACCAAAGTGCTATCACATTGCTGTCTCGCCGTGTTGCCCGACTGACAGCAATCCATTTCTTCAGTTCATAATGGCAAGATTCAAATAAATAAATATATAATATGTAACAGTATTTATACATATAAGAATCAGAAACTGTCATTTGGCACTATAAAGGATGCATTATTCCTTAGGTGTCTGGTCTAGTTAATGATTAAAAATGCCCGCGTTGTTATGCATTTTATTTAAATAGTATTGTTTGTTTTATGAAGCTTTGCACTTATTCTATGTTGTCGTAAATAATTAACCAGATAATTATACGCCTATTAGTGAATAGATTAGTGTGCGTCTAAGCTAAATTAAAATATTCAGATGTCAGGATAACAGCGCATTACGTTAATCCATCACTCTATTAAAATCTATTAGCACCACAAATGAAAATGTCAAAATAGAGAATGAATTGCAGATTAGCTCCTCCATTACTAAAAGAACAAAGTGCTGCTTTAATCCGACGCAGAAAGGTCAGAGAGGGAGCGCTGATCGAATGTTGTGCACTTGTGACAGGTCTGGCACCGTAAAGAGAGCACTTAGATAGATTACAAGAACAGTAGACTGAATTTATTGCGTCTTGTTGCGGTTTATCCACAATGATTAACAGTGTGTTCAGGAAAAAAAAGCTCAGGTTAGTTGCATTGGTTGGGTTTTTCTTGCAAAAGATTCACATTGGGCTGTAAAGGTATATAGATATATATATAGTATATAGATGTGAGCTGCTTTCAAAACCCTGGGGCTGATTTAAGAATTGTCATTAATCTACATTGTACAGTTGACATCAGTGAGTTATTTTTTGACAGTTGATATGAGTACAGCTGATGTTCAAAGGTCATTTGTGTACAGCTGTGGCGCCTGCTCTTTGGACAACTTTATCATTAAAGCATGCTTGTTGTTTTTTTTAGACACATAAGCAGGACGGGATAGGATACTGTGGCTAACCCATGCTAATGTCTTCAAACACCAAATGCAGCACATGCATAAAAAGCTGAGACGAGCGTGTTCTCTTGTACCACATCACAGTAATAGAAGAACTCTCCTTGTTTCCGTGTGATTGTAGTGTCTATTGGGTCATGACAAACATCGCTGAGTCATGGCTAACATTGCTAACCCAAGATTACTGCAGTAAATGTAGGATGCTTTTGCTGGCAAAATCTTTAATTCCATACATAATTTACATATATTTATAGCTGATTTACCCAAATGGGTTTTAATATGTAAGAAATGTAAATTTTGATGAAAAGCTTATGGGCTGTATACATGTAGGGGCATTTTTTTATGAGCTGTACACCCAGACCCTTACTAAACACCCTACAATTTTACCAAGAGCAATGTTGGCTAGGCTCAGTTTTGCCTTTTCCTAATTCTTCTTGAAATGTTTGGTGAGAATGTAATTAGCTTGCACTGGGCAGCTGCAGTTACGACTGGCTTCACTGGTGACGCATCTCCTCTCCTTCCCCTGTGTTTTATTGCACACAGATTCAGCTAAATAGAACTGAATATGTGCTTCCATTGTTAAAGAGGAAGGGAATGCCAGAGCCAGGAACCAAAGGAGGGCATTGCCAGACCGTCCATCCTGCCAAAATGTTTTATTTGTGCTGCGAGAAACACTTTCTCCATAAGCCAACCTATAGTACAAGCTGTCTCACAGTTTATAAGTTGGTGAGTTATTGTTTTGGTTAATAGATTTTCCGCATCTTCTTATTTTGCAGAAAGTGGGGGATGTGGTCAGGAGGTCCAAAGAACCAATATAGTCAGCAGGTGTATGAGAACGGAGAACCCTGCTGGCAAGGGGGCTCGCGCAGCACATCGGTGAGTACTATCCACGGAACTGTAACTGTAACATGGATTTAGTGAATACATACTCATTTTAATGGTAATGTAGTGTACATGTAGCATACATACTACTGTATGCTACATGTACACCATAAAGACCACTCTGGGCTCACACAGCCAGGCTAACTCCAGTCTCACTTGATAAGCAGGGATTACACCGTGCGTCGGCAGAACAGTGAAGTCGAGCATTGATTCAATTGAGCCTAAATAAAAGAGAATAAGCCCACTTCCGCGAACATCCCTTTTACAAACAGAGTAAACAAAGACGAGCGAGGAGCGGAGAAACTAATGCGCAAATACGCTGCATTTCACTTCAGAGATGGCTCTTTAGAGTGAACAAGAGAACTGAGACTTATCTCTCACTAAATTAAAGGCCTTTTACCAAAGTCACAAAGCGCTACTCGAGAGCTGCACAAGAATAACACAACACAGACATACATCTGTTAATGATGACTCGGTTTAAATAAAAATAAAAACGCTCCACAAACAGTGACTTTGTCTTTCAATTTAATATTTCCAGAAAATTGGGAAAATAAAGTAAGCTAGGCTAATCCAAACATGTCAAATATATGTGATATTTAGGATTATAATATCATTTGAATTAAATCCAAAACAAACTGCCTCGGTCTCATGTACATTATAATCTAGCTTGTACATTTTTATTTGAATAAATATTTATTTGATGGTTTAAGTGGTTAGTAAAGTTACATAATATGATTAAACATAAATGAATGCTTTAACCCTTCATCTCTGATACAGGTTCTCTGATTCTCTAAATGCCTGAACTTAAACCTGCTTTGGACCAGGCTAAGCTGCCTGCATAAGTTTCCAATAGAAACTGAGCGTGACTCAGGATGAGCCTGTTCTATAGAACAGAAATGACAACAAAATGAGACAGACTTTTTCAAATAAGCCTAGCTTATTGGGTTAGCTAGTTTTATGGAACAGCCCTCAGATGCAACAAAAGTTTACATCTTTTAGCTGTATTAAGTTTAAGGTTAAATCCTTAGAAAGTTGCCACACAATGCTCCACTCGCAAGTGTTCATGGTCAATTTAGTTCAATGCAATGCCATCTGTTTGTCTACATTGACTTGTTTGATATGGCTCCAGCTGCTGTCCAACAGATATACTCCTTATTTCCCAGAATTCCCCCTGCTTTCCGCCTCATTTATAAGGTCATTTGCTTTTTTTGTGCCAGCATTTGCTCAATTACAAAAACAGTACTTTTAATCATCTCATTTTTTTGGCCTGCCCCCTTTTCAAATCGGAGTCCAATAAATGTCGTCTGCAAATGTATGTAGTCGTGCCATCCAGGGCCCCTTTGAAAAGATTAAATTGAATTCCTTTGATTCGACCCTCTAACCGCGTGCAGTTGGCATAAATGAAGTCTCGTCAGAAGTCGACGCTCATTATATTTGAAATGCTGAAGCTCGTCTTTGGTTAGGGCTCTCTGCTTCTGTCTTTACACTGCAGCAGCGAGAGCGGCGAAGGTATTGTTTCTGCAGAGATGTGGAGGGAATCCAAGTCCCAGCAGCGAGCAACGCAGGAGGATGTCTGTGGGGAGATGCAACAGTTCACTTATTAATTAAAGACAAAGTGCTGGACTGTAAGATTTGAGTGAGTGGGCCTTCTCTGAACTTTAAGTCGCCCATATTGTAAGAAGAATAGTCCTGTTTGTGCTTTTTTTGTGATTTAGGCCAAATCCCAATTCTAGCCTATACCCCTTAGCTCTTGTTTTGCACGTTCACAAGAGACAAAGGGGTGTCCCAATACTCATTTGTACACCCCACCAAATGGAGCTTTTGGAGGACAACACTTGATACGAAGGGGTAAGATAATGTCTCGGCATGCAGTGTGTTCACCCAGCAACGTGGCTGCGAGAGATGTGCAAAATGTAAATAATTTGGGGGGAAAATGTTTTCTTTAAATCACTATGCACTGATCTATTTTCTCCTCGAATGGTTTGGTAAAAATTGTGCAAAACCCTAATACATCATAGCTAATAAAATTTTATAAACTCTACTGTAGTTTTTTTCTCAGAGCAAAAATTTAACTAAAATTTAAAGACTTTAAAGTATTTTTGATGTCAGCTTTGAGGGTGGACAAAACCAGGGTTGTATTCCAAACAGATGCAACCTCAAGTTAAGCCTGGATGTGAAAAACAGGATGTTCTGGAAATAATGTCCACTGTCCTGGAACATTTTCATTGTAAGTTAGCCACTTATATTTTCAGAATCAGGTCTGTAAACACATTTAGTTAAAAGCCTAGCTACTTTAGATACATGATGCAGCATCACATAAAGGCTCCTCTGGAAACCTTCCTGGGAATTTTAAGTTTGTTTTTTGACCCTCTGAGACTGCTGTAGTTTGTATTGGAGCTAAGTTTTAAACAAAACAGAGAGGAATAGTTAGTATAACTCCAAATGATGGTAACACATAAACCCAATGTGTATAAAAATTACAAATAAAACTGGGTCTGTTGTAATTTATAAAAAAACCTAGGACAGAAAACTACCAGAATTAATAGAGTAATGGTCAGTTTAGTTTTCTTGACCTCCCTAATATGGCCGCTTTTTAGATATATTCCAGCACTTTCTTATTGATGGTATAAGCTGCAAATTCTTGGAACAGTTGCCATGTAAATTATTAATATCTTACTGTACTGATAGATACTGACTTTGTATTAAGACAAAAAAATTGCCTCCAGATTTGAACTGATCTTTGGTGGATGGGAGTCAGAACTAAACATAAGTTTATAAGTGCGTCGGCAGCCAGCACACACTTAATCAGTGAGACGTAACAAAAGGAGCTATTTTTAATCCGAGTCCAAGACCAAACCAAATCACCAGTTTTGTACCAGGCTGAAACTTGAGCACAATACTACCTGTCAAGTTCCCATCTCTGCCTCTCCAGGTGCCTTTGTTCACCAGAAACATTGTCTGTACAGGGTGCAGTATGATGTGAGGGGTTGCTATGGAAACCCCCTCCAAGTAAAATAAGTTGCTTTTCCCTTCCACACTCTTGCAGAGGGCGTCAAAGTCACCTATTAAAGTCAAGACAGTGGTAATCACATCCTCCGTGTTCTGTTCACCTGTGGGGGTCGGCTGTAAAATCCCACAATGCCTCTGTCCCACTCCCGCAGCTTCTCTCTGGATGTTTTTATTCAGCTGAGGAACCTGGAAACGAACAAAGGCACTCCATTCATTGTCAAACACTCCACTGTAGATCCAGTTTGTACATGACGCTTGTTGTAAAACTCGAGCAATCACCGCTTTTCCCACGTCCTGCTTATTTTGCATAATGTTGTCAATTGAGTTGATTTGCACTTTGAAAACGTGTGGAGAAGCAGCGTAGCGCCAGGTACAGCAGCGTCTTCAATCAGCTGCCTTTGTGAGATAAAAGTGAAGCGGCTCTTGACTCCGGCTCTTCTCTCACCAACTTTTCTTTCTTGTGCGTTTCTAGGTCACGCTGACATGCGGAACGGAGACAGGCCTGCAATCGGTGAAGGAGCCCAGCAAATGCCAGTACATCATGGACTTCCAGACTCCTGTGGCCTGTCAGCCGGTGCTCAAGCAGCGGGGCGTGCATAGTGAACTCTGACCCGTCAACTCTCTGGCCTCACCCAGACTAAGTCCCCACGGTGACAGGCAGGGGTCCTGCGGGTCCCCCCTGACATCTGTGTTGTCAGAACATATATACTTCCAACAAGTCGAGCTTAGGCCACGCTCACCCACAGACAACAGCAGACCACTTCACTTGTCTTTGATTGTACAGTGGTGTTTAGTATTCACACATCAACAAACCAGAGCTACAACCTTCCAGGTTCACTGTCCTTCATTTGTAAGTATTTAACTAACCTAACAGTGCAGCAGAACTGAAGAGCAGCTAGACGGCAGCCATGGCCTCTTTGTGAGGAGCAATAAAAACACTATGGCCTTCAAATTTGTTAGAGCCTCTCGTAAATCTTTTGCTGTAATTGTCTGTAACAAAACAAACATAAAAAGTGTGCCACTTTTAAAGTGTTAAGTAAAATAAATAATGTCAGCAACAGGCTATCATACTGGAATACTTGTCCTCTCTATAGAAATATACAGCCTTTTATGTCCGCTTACAATTTTTAGTTCTTTTATTTTGTGGAACTCAAGGTTATTTCTCCTCTCCCCAGTGTTGGTTGCACAAAAGCTGAAAAGACACAACATCTGTCCATAGGATTGACTGCTGCATACACATGGTCCTCAGGTGTTTCCAAGATGGAGGTCCTTTTTCCCAGTTGTTCTCTTGTGCTTTCATTACAGAAATTTGGAATATCACTGTAACTGTTTACAGACTGACTCAATTATGTTAGTGAGATCATAAAAAGCTAAAAGCTAGCAACTGTTCAAATTAAAAAACTAAGCTAACAAACCTGGCTGCTACAAGGGTTAAAGACTGTGTTTATTGTAATCAATCTTTCCAAGAAATACAGTTTAATCTTCTTATTATCAGCCGTGTTTAGTCAACATACATTATTTAAATAACTAAAATAACACATGTTTATTGTAAAAGTTAAGTTAGACATGTGGTTGTGCAATACAAACAAAATTAAAGATACGGCTAAGAGAGTACAGTTGCTAGTTTCACTTTCTAATTGATTGTCTTCTTCTGCTGCCAAACTGATCAAAGCAAAATCCAGTAAAGTATAATACACAATGACTAGTCAGTCATCACATATATATGTTTCTTCAGTTTGCCCTACATCTCCTCTTCAGTGTTTATTAACATATAGTCTGAGTGGAGCATCTCTGCTTCCCAGCATTGTGCGAGCGTTAGCAGTCTGCTCTCTGTGCTGTTGTTATGTAACACACTGTGCCCTCTGCTCATTAAGGGGGAGCTAAATCAGCTGTCAGGTATCCAATAGGCCGCCTGATATATCCCTGCCCTGCTGGGCGCTGGCTGTTTGCCTGCCAGCAATGTGATCGCCTCAGGCCGCTGTGTCCAGGGACTGCTACTTTTTATTTATCTGGCTCCAGCTCCCATCCACAATATCTGTCAGATGGAAAATCTGAGTATTTGCTTTCAGATTTGGTTTTAGAATTATGTCCAGGTTGGTTAAAAGTGGCACAGATTGTTATACATAAAATATCTTTATATTCTACATCGGTTATCCCTTGATAGATCAGAGTCTGCTTCCATATTGAAAATGTAAGCACATCTAAAGAGAAAAACAATACGAGTGTACAGTTTGATCTCTGCTTGTTCTGCATTTTAATGTCAGCAACAGATGCCAAAGCTGGAGTCAGCATAAAAACAGCAAACCGTGGCAGCATGATGAGTCTCCCAACAGCTGGAAACGCTGCCAATCACGCACTGTGTCAAGAGCAGAGTCTCTCCAGCGCTGCACAACCACATCAAGCATCTGGAGGAAACTTTCTATTGCATCACTGACAAACAGCAGCAGTGCTTTTCCTCTCCTCACCCACAAAAGAACCCAATCTGCAGGCAACTGACAACTCCTCGTAAGTAAAATGACTTTGGCCTGCACCGGCGTGGGTGGCACTGGATGAACGGACTCTAAACGGACAGTTATTTGAAGTGAAAAAAGTTGGGAGACTTGTGTTGTGGGTTTTGAACGGCCTGGCCACTGATGTGTTATTGTATATTAGAGAAGGGAAAGAGGGAATCGTGGGAAGGAATCAGTGGGGAAAGCGAGCACACAGTAAACGCACAGACGAACAGTGTTCAGCACATTTGCACATGAAGGGGCCGCGGTGGAAAGTGTTTCGAGCCGAGCGTGGGCGTGTTTGTGTGTTGACTCCAAATTGCTAAAAGGGCCCAGAGGCTTTCTATTACATGAAATCAGATTGAGCTTTGTGGAAACTGGTTGAGCTACCTGTTCGCCTGACTAGTGACTGACTGGTCGACTGACGCCCACCACAATGTGCCGCCGCTCTTACTCGCTTGGACCGCTTTTGTGTGTGTTTGAAGGCAGGCCAGTTCTGCCCCCGAGGGCGCAGAGAGGAAACGGAGGCTAGAGTAGAGTCGGTGCACGACACTCAAATCCATCTCCCTCAAGTCTCGCTCAGTCCGGTCTGTTCAGTCACCACGCCGACAGGATGCTGCAGTCAGCCACTACTCTACAGGCTTCATGCTAACAGAACACCATTATCAATGTATTTCCTTTGACTCAAAACAATAAATTACTACACGGCTGAAAATATGACCTTTTTATTGGATATAATACTTCTCACATTAAGTCTGGCCTTTAGTTGTCACTGAACCATTTTAAAGGAATCTTCTTGGATTTGCCAGATAGACACAGTGAGGAAAAGCATTTCAAAGACACTCTTGAATAAGTGAGATCTGTTTATGCGACTGTGAGGTGGCCGGTATTTCAGGTACCATATTTTCCATATTTTCAAACTTCAAAGAGATGGATAGCTTAGCAATAGCCTTGCGCTTATGCACATAAATGGACCAATCATTATTGAGCTACAGAATTGATCTTTTCCAATTGGCTAATATTGTTATTGTATTTCTGTTATTGACATACAGACAGTCTACAGACAAATGAGTTGCAAGCACAGTGCGCTGCTTTGGCTTAATGATTGGGTAGTGAATAGGGACATTCGGGACAGGAAAAAATCGAGATGTCACCCTGACAAAAATCCTGGAATATGACTTTAAATAGTCATCCCCAAAAGACGCCAAATTAATAGCAATAAAAAACAGAAGTAATACACATATATCAGGCTATCTGTTTTAAAACCAGTCTCTTATACAAACACTTTTTTTCTTGGTTGCTTATGCTTATTTTAGACTTGTAGTGTTAAGTCCAATATTCAAGCACAGCAGCTCAACAACAGCTATCAAAACTTAACTGTCATTTATTCCTGCTGATACCAACCATACTTAGCATTACTTCAAATCTTGTATTTTCCACTTTTATTCTTTCACCTTAATGTGACTTCTGTCTTCAGAGACTGGGGTAACAAGGAGACTGCAGTATGGAGGTAAGTAAAAATAAGTTTATTTGTTAGACAAATTAGTATTTTAGTCCCCATGTTTTGACCAGTTTTTGTGAGCAAGGCTGTATTTGAGCACAGTCACAGAACTGCTAACACCACTGATTTGCGTCATGTTAGCATCAGGCTCATCTATAGTATATATAGTCTTTTTTACGAGTATAGCCTTTGCAGCAGAAGTGGTTGTTATTTCTCCCTCCTAAAGCACATAGCCCCACTTTACAGTTCCTCCGCTGTGCCTTAATTAAGGCTGCTGAGGGCGACTTTCTCCAGACAAGCTGAATCTATTTTTACCGCACAATATTTCACAAACAAAAGTGAATTTTCCTGTCTTAGCAAAGCCAAAGGTGTGTAATAAGTGCCGGATGTGAGAATCTTTAACTTACTATGGCAGTCTCAACGCTGTACTTGTGCGTTATAGGGCTGCAGTGAGTCGTACAAAGAGGAGGAGTGAGCCATTTGAAGATGCAGACGAACAGAGACTAATGTTGACAGAAGGGAACAAGCGGGAGAGGAACACAGATAGACAAATAAACAACGACAGAAATGACAGAGCAGGACAACGCTGGAGGGGGAAATGGAGCTTTGAGAGGAAGGAAGACAGAGAAACCGGTGAGATGTGGAGGGGTATGAGCGGCGGCGTGGATCTAGCGCAGGACAAAACGTGTCTGTGTTTGTGCTCTCACGTCTGCGAGGAGGTTCAACACTTCCCCTGCGGAGTGGAGGAGTGGAAGCGTGTCGCCGTTGGAGGTTGGAGGCCGAGCTGTGCTAGCATGTGCTTACAGTTGGCCTCCCGCAGTGGCCTTCTCCCACTAACACAGGAGGACCACACGGTTTGGACAAAGTTTTGGCCTGACAAGTAAAAAAATACAGGGGGAAGTTACACAATATATGCCACAGTTACTTTATATTATACCTTTAAGCACTAAGATCCACTTCTAGAGATTCTATTGTCAAAGCAGTGGTAGGCAAACTGGGATCATACTAAGCTAAACTTACAGGTGATTTATCCAACCATTTGCCAACGCTTTCTGTGGAAACTACCAATTTGAAAAAAGACAAAAAATTACTGCTGTGTCTATAAGTATCTCCAGAAATATTTTATTTTTGTCTCTACAGAGAAATGGCAGAAATTCCTAAATATTTTTCCAAGATGTTTGCAGACTTCTAGGTAAAGGTTAGTAAAAGAAATCTAATTTGTTGTTCTGTGTTGGCAGCATAGACTTTTAATGCACTTTTTATCTTCATTAATCACTTGTCTACATAAACCTCTTAAATGTGAAGAATGATTTAAGACAAGGTCTGGCGCCTCTGAAAGCCTGAAACTTGATGGACAATGGCGTTCCCCACACTTTCCTTGCCCTTTTGTGGCGGTTTCTTCCTGTGCAAATTGTTGTTTTTTCACCCTCTTGTAGCCCCCATTAGGATGATAGATGAGAAGAGATGCAAAGGGAAGGGTTAATCTTTCAGCCAGAGAAAGATTGTGGTAGAGATAGAGGGTGGTGCTGAGCAGCATGCCTTGTACATAAATAAACTGGATACTCCTGAAGAAAAGGGTTGAAAATGATGAGACTAAAGGTAGGTTTCAGCTGGAGCAGTAGGGTGTGGGATTAATCAGTACGGAATGCTTTTTGAGGTGTTCCCACCACCGCACAACCTTGACTGTGGTTTCAACAGAGTGGTACAGGATTCTAAAAGGTGGAACTGTATCATTCAGCATTATTTTCTCCAATTATATTACAAGCAGAAAGAAAGATAACTCATACAAAGCTGTTTATTAGAAAGAAAGATTTGATACAGCTTTTATTAAGAGATTTGAAACTGGTGCAGGTTTTATTCAGATTTGAACAGGCTTTTATTAGTGCACTTTGAACAGGTTTTATCCAGATTTTTCAAAAACAGGTTTTATTCAGTTTGAACAGTATTGTTTGTCTATGTTGAATGATTTGAAGTGGTTAGCAGTGTTTATTAGCAAGGTTTGCCTCACAGCAGGTTCTGTCTGCAGTGCATTTTTCTGTGTGCAGTCTGTTTCTCTATTGCTCTGGTTTTAAAAAAAAATGAACACTTTCAGCTAATCCTCCAGTCAGTGACAATAACCAATGACCAAGAGAGGGTCCCTGGGCACTGCTGAGCGGTTGCCTACTGCTCCTGACAGGTTGCAGCAGCGACACAGGAATGGATGGGTTAAATGCACCTGGGAACCTGGAGCAATTAGAAATAAAGTTTTACTGTACTTCCAAAAAGAACAATCTCAAACCTTTTTTGAAATCTCATGTCATATTGAAGCAGACTCTTGTAGTGCTGGTCGGAGAAGTCTCAACCTGGACCCCCCACAGTGGAAACACAAGCTCGATCAGTGGTTACCGTTTCAAACTGGACTGAGCCAAACTGTACTGCACCCCTCGGTAGAACAGCGCCGGCACGAGTGACGAGAACAGATGGAATGAAAGGCAGAGTGGGATAAAGGAGGGAGAGCAGCGGGATCCTGGTGGGCGGGGGGTGGGCTTTCTGGAGGGCTATATTGGGCTGCCTTTCTCCACAGGAGCCGCTTAATGAGCACAGAGTTTGTAAGTAATTATCGGTTATCAACCTGATAATAGTCATTGCTGCATTTTGTGTAGTGCTTTCCACATACTTATACAATTATGGCAATTATTAACGAAGCGTCGTCTTGGCGTAGTTGCTTTGCATTTCAGATGTATTGCATATGGCCTTTCAGAGCAATTATTTGTGCATAAGACAGGTCAGAAAAGGGGTAAACAAAGTAATTTATTTGTCACAAACAGATACCCCACTTTTATTTAGAGCAGAAAATGGGATTGTGAATTCTTACGCACTTGCACCAAATTTAGATGTTAAATTTGGAAAGGGGTGCATGATCTTCCTCACAGCAAGAAGCTCATGGGATCGACAGGCTTTCTCTGCAGAATACCACCATCCAAAGACTTATATTTGTCAGTCTACACTGCGAGTGGATGAATATTTTGTTTGTCAGTGTCTGTCTTGAAGTGTTAGCCCTGCGATTATTGGTGATTGTCCAAGATTACACCTTTTGTGATCCATAAACCATTGTTTCCCAAACATTAGCTCAGGACCAGAGTATGTGAGCGGAGCTGAGCGGGAAGAATTTGCGCTCCACGCTCAAAGTATCTCATAATTACTCCGCTCAAGCTCCGCTCTGGGTGTACAATTTTCCGCTCCTCGCTCCCTCCCCCACTCCGTCCTAATACGTCTCGCTCCGTTTTCGCTCCAGGGTATTTTTTTTTTTTTATTTTAATAACACCAGTGTCTGATCAGAAGATGCATGTAGTGTAAAACGAATACGCAGTACTAAGAGTCGTGATTGGTAATTGAGCGATAGTGGAGCGTTTCGGAGCGGGAGAAAATCACAACGCTCCAACATTTAAAAAATCCGCTCCTCGCACCTGGCAAAATCACACAACTCCACTCCTAGCTCCGCTCCGACTCCGCACCGCTCACATACTCTGCTCAGGACCCAAAAGTGGGTCGCAGGAAATTTTATTTGGGTTGCCAAAAAAAGTTTAAATCAATATTTTTATAAATTCAGATAAATATTTGTAATAAGTCTCCAGGCATTTAACAGGTTTTATTAGGATTTGAACAAGTTTTATTAGGATTTGAACAAGTTTTATTAGGATTTGAACAAGTTTTATTAGGATTTGAACAAGTTTTATTAGGATTTGAATAGGTTTTATTCAGATTTGAACAGGTTTTATTAGGATTTGAACAGGTTTTATTAGGATTTGAACAGGTTTTATTCAGATTTGAACAGGTTTTATTAGGATTTGAACAGGTTTTATTAGGATTTGAACAGGTTTTATTAGGATTTGAACAGGTTTTATTCAGATTTGAACAGGTTTTATTAGGATTTGAACAGGTTTTATTAGGATTTGAACAGGTTTTATTAGGATTTGAACAGGTTTTATTCAGATTTGAACAGGTTTTATTAGATTTGAACAGGTTTTATTAGGATTTGAACAGGTTTTATTCAGATTTGAACAGGTTTTATTCAGATTTGAACAGGTTTTATTAGGATTTGAACAGGTTTTATTCAGATTTGAACAGGTTTTATTAGGATTTGAACAGGTTTTATTCAGATTTGAACAGGTTTTATTAGGATTTGAACAGGTTTTATTCAGATTTGAACAGGTTTTATTAGATTTGAACAGGTTTTATTAGGATTTGAAACAGGTTTTATTAGGATTTGAACAGGTTTTATTCAGATTTGAACAGGTTTTATTAGGATTTGAACAGGTTTTATTAGGATTTGAACAGGTTTTATTAGGATTTGAACAGGTTTTATTCAGATTTGAACAGGTTTTATTCAGATTTGAACAGGTTTTATTAGGATTTGAACAGGTTTAATTTGGATTTGAACAGGTTTTATTAGGATTTGAACAGGTTTTATTAGGATTTGAACAGGTTTTATTAGGATTTGAACAGGTTTTATTCAGATTTGAACAGGTTTTATTTGGATTTGAACAGGTTTTATTAGGATTTGAACAGGTTTTATTCAGATTTGAACAGGTTTTATTAGGATTTGAACAGGTTTTATTCAGATTTGAACAGGTTTTATTCAGATTTGAACAGGTTTTATTAGGATTTGAACAGGTTTTATTAGGATTTGAACAGGTTTTATTAGGATTTACTAGGTTTAATTCAGATTTGAACAGGTTTTATTAGGATTTGAACAGGTTTTATTAGGATTTGAACAGGTTTTATTAGGATTTGAACAGGTTTAATTCAGATTTGAACAGGTTTTATTAGGATTTGAACAGGTTTTATTAGGATTTGAACAGGTTTTATTCAGATTTGAACAGGTTTTATTAGGATTTGAACAGGTTTTATTAGGATTTGAACAGGTTTTATTAGGATTTGAACAGGTTTTATTCAGATTTGAACAGGTTTTATTAGGATTTGAACAGGTTTTATTAGGATTTGAACAGGTTTTATTCAGATTTGAACAGGTTTTATTCAGATTTGAACAGGTTTTATTAGGATTTGAACAGGTTTTATTAGGATTTGAACAGGTTTAATTCAGATTTGAACAGGTTTTATTAGGATTTGAACAGGTTTTATTAGGATTTGAACAGGTTTTATTCAGATTTGAACAGGTTTTATTAGGATTTGAACAGGTTTTATTAGGATTTGAACAGGTTTTATTAGGATTTGAACAGGTTTTATTCAGATTTGAACAGGTTTTATTAGGATTTGAACAGGTTTTATTCAGATTTGAACAGGTTTTATTCAGATTTGAACAGGTTTTATTAGGATTTGAACAGGTTTTATTAGGATTTGAACAGGTTTAATTCAGATTTGAACAGGTTTTATTAGGATTTGAACAGGTTTAA
Source organism: Perccottus glenii (assembly GCA_024416835.2). NCBI lineage: Eukaryota > Metazoa > Chordata > Actinopteri > Gobiiformes > Odontobutidae > Perccottus > Perccottus glenii. Next base: position 15,554,810 of record CM044546.2, on the reverse strand, counting down.
TTCAGATTTGAACAGGTTTAATTCAGATTTGAACAGGTTTTATTCAGATTTGAACAGGTTTAATTCAGATTTGAACAGGTTTTATTCAGATTTGAACAGGTTTTATTCAGATTTGAACAGGTTTTATTAGGATTTGAACAGGTTTTATTCAGATTTGAACAGGTTTAATTCAGATTTGAACAGGTTTTATTCAGATTTGAACAGGTTTAATTCAGATTTGAACAGGTTTTATTAGGATTTGAACAGGTTTTATTAGGATTTGAACAGGTTTTATTCAGATTTGAACAGGTTTTATTCAGATTTGAACAGGTTTTATTCAGATTTGAACAGGTTTTATTAGGATTTGAACAGGTTTTATTAGGATTTGAACAGGTTTTATTAGGATTTGAACAGGTTTTATTCAGATTTGAACAGGTTTTATTCAGATTTGAACAGGTTTTATTCAGATTTGAACAGGTTTTATTAGGATTTGAACAGGTTTTATTCAGATTTGAACAGGTTTTATTCAGATTTGAACAGGTTTTATTAGGATTTGAACAGGTTTTATTCAGATTTGAACAGGTTTTATTAGGATTTGAACAGGTTTTATTAGGATTTGAACAGGTTTTATTCAGATTTGAACAGGTTTTATTCAGATTTGAACAGGTTTTATTAGGATTTGAACAGGTTTTATTCAGATTTGAACAGGTTTTATTCAGATTTGAACAGGTTTTATTAGGATTTGAACAGGTTTTATTCAGATTTGAACAGGTTTTATTAGATTTGAACAGGTTTTATTCAGATTTGAACAGGTTTTATTCAGATTTGAACAGGTTTTATTAGGATTTGAACAGGTTTTATTAGGATTTGAACAGGTTTAATTCAGATTTGAACAGGTTTTATTCAGATTTGAACAGGTTTTATTAGGATTTGAACAGGTTTTATTAGGATTTGAACAGGTTTTAATTCAGATTTGAACAGGTTTTATTCAGATTTGAACAGGTTTTATTCAGATTTGAACAGGTTTTATTAGGATTTGAACAGGTTTTATTAGGATTTGAACAGGTTTTATTCAGATTTGAACAGGTTTTATTCAGATTTGAACAGGTTTTATTAGGATTTGAACAGGTTTTATTCAGATTTGAACAGGTTTTATTCAGATTTGAACAGGTTTTATTAGGATTTGAACAGGTTTTATTAGGATTTGAACAGGTTTTATTCAGATTTGAACAGGTTTTATTAGGATTTGAACAGGTTTTATTCAGATTTGAACAGGTTTTATTCAGATTTGAACAGGTTTTATTAGGATTTGAACAGGTTTTATTCAGATTTGAACAGGTTTTATTAGGATTTGAACAGGTTTTATTAGGATTTGAACAGGTTTTATTCAGATTTGAACAGGTTTTATTAGGATTTGAACAGGTTTTATTAGGATTTGAACAGGTTTTATTCAGATTTGAACAGGTTTTATTCAGATTTGAACAGGTTTTATTAGGATTTGAACAGGTTTTATTAGGATTTGAACAGGTTTTATTCAGATTTGAACAGGTTTTATTCAGATTTGAACAGGTTTTATTCAGATTTGAACAGGTTTTATTCAGATTTGAACAGGTTTTATTAGGATTTGAACAGGTTTTATTAGGATTTGAACAGGTTTTATTCAGATTTGAACAGGTTTTATTCAGATTTGAACAGGTTTTATTAGGATTTGAACAGGTTTTATTCAGATTTGAACAGGTTTTATTCAGATTTGAACAGGTTTTATTAGGATTTGAACAGGTTTTATTCAGATTTGAACAGGTTTTATTCAGATTTGAACAGGTTTTATTAGGATTTGAACAGGTTTTATTCAGATTTGAACAGGTTTTATTCAGATTTGAACAGGTTTTATTAGGATTTGAACAGGTTTTATTAGGATTTGAACAGGTTTTATTCAGATTTGAACAGGTTTTATTAGGATTTGAACAGGTTTTATTAGATTTGAACAGGTTTTATTAGGATTTGAACAGGTTTTATTAGGATTTGAACAGGTTTTATTAGGATTTGAACAGGTTTTATTAGGATTTGAACAGGTTTTATTAGATTTGAACAGGTTTTATTAGGATTTGAACAGGTTTTATCAGGATTTGAACAGGTTTTATTAGGATTTGAACAGGTTTAATTCAGATTTGAACAGGTTTTATTCAGATTTGAACAGGTTTTATTAGGATTTGAACAGGTTTTATTCAGATTTGAACAGGTTTTATTAGGATTTGAACAGGTTTTATTAGGATTTGAACAGGTTTTATTCAGATTTGAACAGGTTTTATTCAGATTTGAACAGGTTTTATTAGGATTTGAACAGGTTTTATTAGGATTTGAACAGGTTTTATTAGGATTTGAACAGGTTTTATTAGGATTTGAACAGGTTTTATTCAGATTTGAACAGGTTTTATTCAGATTTGAACAGGTTTTATTAGGATTTGAACAGGTTTTATTAGGATTTGAACAGGTTTTATTCAGATTTGAACAGGGTTTATTAGGATTTGAACAGGTTTTATTAGGATTTGAACAGGTTTTATTCAGATTTGAACAGGTTTTATTCAGATTTGAACAGGTTTTATTAGGATTTGAACAGGTTTTATTAGGATTTGAACAGGTTTTATTCAGATTTGAACAGGTTTTATTAGATTTGAACAGGTTTTATTAGGATTTGAACAGGTTTTATTAGGATTTGAACAGGTTTTATTCAGATTTGAACAGGTTTATTAGGATTTGAACAGGTTTTATTAGGATTTGAACAGGTTTTATTAGGATTTGAACAGGTTTTATTCAGATTTGAACAGGTTTTATTAGGATTTGAACAGGTTTTATTCAGATTTGAACAGGTTTTATTCAGATTTGAACAGGTTTTATTAGGATTTGAACAGGTTTTATTAGGATTTGAACAGGTTTTATTCAGATTTGAACAGGTTTTATTAGGATTTGAACAGGTTTTATTAGGATTTGAACAGGTTTTATTCAGATTTGAACAGGTTTTATTAGGATTTGAACAGGTTTTATTCAGATTTGAACAGGTTTTATTCAGATTTGAACAGGTTTTATTAGGATTTGAACAGGTTTTATTAGGATTTGAACAGGTTTTATTAGGATTTGAACAGGTTTTATTCAGATTTGAATAGGTTTTATTCGGATTTGAACAGGTTTTATTAGGATTTGAACAGGTTTTATTCAGATTTGAACAGAGTTTATTAGGATTTGAACAGGTTTTATTCAGACTTTAACAGGTTTTATTAGGATTTGAACAGGTTTTATTAGGATTTGAACAGGTTTTATTAGGATTTGAACAGGTTTTATTAGGATTTGAACAGGTTTTATTCGGATTTGAACAGGTTTTATTAGGATTTGAACAGGTTTTATTAGGATTTGAACAGGTTTTATTAGGATTTGAACAGGTTTTATTCAGATTTGAACAGGTTTTATTCAGATTTGAACAGGTTTTATTAGGATTTGAACAGGTTTTATTAGATTTGAACAGGTTTTATTAGGATTTGAACACGTTTTTTTTAGGATTTGAACAGGTTTTATTCGGATTTGAACAAGTTTTATTAGGATTTGAACAGGTTTTATTAGGATTTGAACAGGTTTTATTAGGATTTGAACAGGTTTTATTAGGATTTGAACAGGTTTTATTAGGATTTGAACAGGTTTTATTCAGATTTGAACAGGTTTTATTCAGATTTGAACAGGTTTTATTAGGATTTGAACAGGTTTTATTAGGATTTGAACAGGTTTTATTAGGATTTGAACAGGTTTTATTCAGATTTGAATAGGTTTTATTCGGATTTGAACAGGTTTTATTAGGATTTGAACAGGTTTTATTCAGATTTGAACAGGTTTTATTCAGATTTGAACAGGTTTTATTAGGATTTGAACAGGTTTTATTAGGATTTGAACAGGTTTTATTAGGATTTGAACAGGTTTTATTAGGATTTGAACAGGTTTTATTCAGATTTGAACAGGTTTTATTAGATTTGAACAGGTTTTATTCAGGATTTGAACAGGTTTTATTAGGATTTGAACAGGTTTTATTAGGATTTGAATAGGTTTTATTCAGATTTGAACAGGTTTTATTAGGATTTGAACAGGTTTTATAAGGATTTGAACAGGTTTTATTAGGATTTGAACAGGTTTTATTAGGATTTGAATAGGTTTTATTCAGATTTGAACAGGTTTTATTAGGATTTGAACAAGTTTTATTAGGATTTGAACAGGTTTTATTAGGATTTGAACAGGTTTTATTAGGATTTGAACAGGTTTTATTAGGATTTGAACAGGTTTTATTCAGATTTGAACAGGTTTTATTCGGATTTGAACAGGTTTTATTAGGATTTGAACAGGTTTTATTAGGATTTGAACAGGTTTTATTAGGATTTTAACAGGTTTTATTCAGATTTGAACAGGTTTTATTAGGATTTTAACAGGTTTTAGTTGGATTTGAACAGGTTTAATTCAGATTTGAACAGGTTTTATTAGGATTTGAACAGGTTTTATTCAGATTTGAACAGGTTTAATTCAGATTTGAACAGGGTTTATTAGGATTTGAACAGGTTTTATTAGGATTTGAACAGGTTTTATTCAGATTTGAACAGGTTTTATTCAGATTTGAACAGGTTTTATTCGGATTTGAACAGGTTTTATTCAGATTTGAACAGGTTTTATTCAGATTTGAACAGGTTTATTAGGATTTGAACAGGTTTTATTAGGATTTGAACAGGTTTTATTAGGATTTGAACAGGTTTAATTCAGATTTGAACAGGTTTTATTCAGATTTTAACAGGTTTAATTCAGATTTGAACAGGTTTTATTAGGATTTGAACAGGTTTTATTAGATTTGAACAGGTTTAATTCAGATTTGAACAGGCTTTATTCAAATTTGAACAGGACTTTAGGTGTATTTAACAGGTTCTAGATGAATTTATAAATTGGTTAAAGTCAGAATTAATACTATGCAAAATAAATTAAAAGGAGTTTAAGTCAAATAAATGTCACTCTGAAAACTAAACTCAAAACTCATTTGGTCTTTTGAAAAAATTGTTTCCCTGAAAAAACGTTTGGGAAACACTGCCATAAACGATAAGCAGGACAAAATGTATGGAAATAGCATGGGACAGAAATTGTTTCAAGTGCAATTAAAGTGTGCATTCGTTTAAAGGGCGGTCGCAGAGCACTAGCTTTTTATTCGTTAGTTTCATGGGATCTTCAACAGCAAGGCAGAAAGATTATTGGATTAATCCATAGACAAAGAGGACAGCAATTTTGCAAAAACACTCAAGACTTCAGAAGACTGAGTGGTATAGAGTTTGTTGTGTTCAGCTGAAAAAGCAGACCCGAAGTCAGTGCTTACAGTTCCAGACAGTGTTGATTCAGTCATCTATTAAGGGAGCGCCAGTCCAAATAAATAAAAGTCAACAACTGCACAGTGGCTGGCGCTCGTCCAGCGTCTACTGCACCATATTGAGCTGTAGACCTCCAGCATCCTGCCGCCTCGACACATGCATCACTGAGCTCTACGCGTTCTTCAAAGTCTACACGTTTGATCAAAGGCGCTCGAGGGTGGATGGCATTCTCCCAAAGTGGTGATGCACCTGAGGAAAGAAGAAAAAAAAAAAAAGAAAAAAAAGGTGTGTGGGGGGTTGTCTTGTTCTGCCGTGACAGATCTGGATCAAAAGTAGCTATTGCAGAATCAAAGTCTGCACCATCAATATTTCATCCGATGAGATGCTAGCGGTCGTTGAGCATCCAGCTCCTGCAACCTTTAGGTTTGCCTTCCTTTAAAGGCCTCCTATAGAACTCAAAACTCCATCCATACAGTAGTCTTTCTATATTCTTGTAGAATGGAAACCAGTGGAGTAATATTATTATTATTAGATTACTATTAGATGTTTTATATATATATATATATATATATAAAGGTTCATTGTGTAAAATTTTGGAGTGCATTACATTAGGCACATTACCTTGCCATTACAGAATTTTAACTTTGGATACTATTTTGTGTTTTAATATTTTTAGGCTAAACGACAAAGCACCAGAGGCATGCAGCTCACGTTATTCATGCACCAGTCAGCTGTTAGGCATGCTCTTCAGGACATCTAAACAAATGAACATTGTCTGATCATCTTCTGAAACGATAATTTTAGTGTATTTTGTAGAAATACAACTCTAGGGTTCATTGTATTGGACTATTTCTGCTCTCTCCATATGAGCAATGAATCCGCATCCCAGGGAAAGGAATTAGCTACCATTCCTTAGAGGTTTCTGATCAGCTAAACTTCACAAGTCATGTCACCAGCACCACCTGGTCCTGTAGATTCATCCTCTACAACATTAGAAAATTAGACCTTTCCTATCAGAGCACTCTAAAATTCTAGTCCAGGCTCTTGTCTTGTCCAAACTGGATTATTGCAATGCTCTACTGGCTGGACTCCCTGCCTGCACAACCAAACCTCTGCAGCTGATCCAGAATGCAGCGGCAAGAGTGGTCTTTAATGAACCAAAGAGAGCGCACGTATCTCCTCTATTCATTAGGTTACACTGGCTCCCGGTTGACGCCCGCATCAAGTTCAAAGCTATGCTCTTGGCTACAAGACCACCACTGGTTCTGCACCCCATATCTTCCACTCACTAATACAGACCTACGTTCCTACCAAATCACTCTCACGTACCTTCTCTGGCTCTGTTCCACATTGGTGGATTGATCTACCTGCTGCTACAAGATCAGCAGATTCTGTAGCCATCTTTAAAAACGCCTGAAAACACATCTCTTCCATCAACACCTGACTGACAGGAGTAGAACCAATGACAGAAAAGGAACCCTTTATTGAAAACCTATGTTACACTTGCAACTCCTCTGAAGCTGAGAGAACATTTAGAAGTGCTCCAATGGGACCTTTTTATATCATTAAGTAGCCATTGTTGTAAAAATCTGATAATAATCTATCTGATTATTAAGAAGTCTTTTCAGAAAGGTCCACAACTCAAGTAAATAACTACTCTTCTTCCTTAAAAAGAAAAATCAGAACACACAACAGAACTATTAGAATGCAACCAGCAATGTTTATGATATCTTTGATTAGCTACTTTCAATCCAGGATCAAATTGTCTTCAATCAACATAACCAATAATCAGTTAAAATATCAGATTGACAATAAAAGTGGTTACAGAGTGTAATGTAAGTCCAAAAGCTACAACAGAATCCAGCCTGTGAAAATCTGTTCCAGCTAAATAATAGAATCCACGCACAAAAGATTAAAACCTCTGACAAATCTATGCAAATAAAGCTCCGACAGAAACTTCCACAACACTATGTCACACTCATGAATACAACCCCAATGTGTCAGGCGTCGGATACCTCTCCGATCCCAGAACAGGGAGGCAGCAACGTTCACGCTGTGCTGAAACTAGGCTACGCTGTTCTTAACACGGCACCACACCGGCTCATCCAGGAAGAGGTTAACTTAATGCCTTCTGTGCGAGAGTGAGGCGCACAGATTTCCCCTCCCTGTGCGGTATTAGCAGCGAGGAGGGAAATGAAACTTTGCATTATTTTTAGAAGGAAATTATGTCTCTGCATCTTAGTAATTATAAAGCAATTCTGAACTGACTGATAGGCCTCCGGTGGATGTCTTTTTTTTTTTCTCTCCTCTCCCTACTCTCGCTGCCTTATCTTTTCCCAACACAACTGCACAGACTCCTACATGCATTTTAATATGGTAATTATCAAGTGATTTCTAAACACTAACCAAAAGGAAAAGCTGGCGAAAGCATTTCAAATTGGATTCAGCCACCGGTTTTCCTGTATCAACAACTCATGCTTCTCGTGCTTCCTGATTAGGGGGATTTATTCGGGGTATTTATAGCCCCTATCTCCTTTGTGTCCACTGGCAGCCGAGCTATTTACAGTATTCTGCCGGCGTCACTTGGCTGATTGCAAATGTGATAGTCAATGAATGGGAGTTTGTTATGAAAATGTGATATTGTTCATAGCACGGAGCTGGTCAGTGGAAGTTTTTCTCCTTTAAAATGGAGGTTACGTTCATTGTTATGTATAACAATGGAGAACAGTGTTGGAAAGCTGACTGTGCAGATTGTTATTTGCTTTTTGCTCCTCCTCTCGCAGACAGCACCTCGGTTGGTGGGGAGTTGTTTGACAAGCAAAGTCCCAAAGTTGTGTTTTCTTTTGGGTTTTTATTTTGCCAGCTATGATAAATGGATTTGGAAGAGGAGAGAAACAGCAGGAGGGGGAGGCGAGGGCGTCCCAACGGGCTCTGTCTATCTTCAGGCAACTTTTTCTTTTGTTTGATGGAGCTCGGCAGACAAGAGTTTTCTCCGAAGTTACGGGAAACAACAACCACCGAGACACGGGTGAGATCATATAGGATTGTGGTTTACCAAAACTAAAGAAGGGAAACACGGGTTGTTTAAGAGGTCGCAGAGGCCAAAGCTATGGGATTGTGCTGCTCAGGGGCTTCTATGAAGTACTGTTGGAGATATTCAGATATCCCACAATCAGCAGCATCACTGTTCTGAAGATTCAACTGTTTTTTCTGTCTCCATTAGTCACAAAAATCTAGCATGCTATACAACAACAAAAACAAAGTCAGCTGAATCTGATGAATAATGGAACTTTAATGATAAATACATGTAAAATATGTGAGTAAGGATGTGTTATATTCATTCACCCAATTCAGTCAGTAAAAAAAATGACTGTGGAAAAATAAAAGCAACCTATAGCCAGACCAACTTTATACTAATTTAACTCTTGTGCATTGTGGAAACGTTTCAGTCACAAACCAAGTCTGATATATTTCCCGCAAACAATGAAATGAGTCTACAGTCAATTCCCTCCCTTAAAGGGATAGTCCAGATTTCCAGGAGTAGCTTTGTAGATGGTCTAAGGCAGTGGTGTCAAAAAGGGGTGGAGGGGCTGCAATAGTAAATAAGAATCATTTTAGGGGCCAAAGACTGACAAATCCAACTAAAGCCTGTTTAAATCCATCTAAACAAATTCATATAAAATGTGTTTACATTAATAAGAAACCTGTTCAAATCTAACTAAAACCTGCTTAAAACCAATTAGAACCTGTCTCAGAGTCCCAAAAATATCACCAACCGAATGTTCTGAAGGGCCAAATAAAACATTACAAAGGGCCACATTCGGTCCCCGGGCCTTGAGTTTGACACATTTGGACTAAGGGAAAAAAAATCTACAAACTCCCCTTAAAAGAAACCTGTTACACTCTATTTTTGAACATTTTGTTTGTCTTCTTCAGGGCGTGCATTGATCAGAAAAATCTACAACCCCTATTGGTCTTGAGTAACTTGTGACATCACAAAATCGTGTAAATCCGGATGCTACTTCCTGAAGCTAGGAGAATAACAACCTGTTCAAACAATCACATGGCTGCTCCTATGTGACTTTTTAAATAAAAAGAGTAATAAGTAACCTTTATTAAATGTCATTTAAAAATGTTCTGAGGATGCATCACGCTGAGCCAAGTTGTCATGAAGAGGAAGAGCGCAGAATTTAAGTTGAGCCCAGTCCGACAGAGTGCAGTGATTATATTACACGTTTCTTCCTCATGATCTGTCCTGGTCCTGGTGTCGTTCCCCTCTCTCCGCTCTCCCGTGGGTTCAGGGATGTTGTATTAATTAACTCGCCTCGCTGCACTCATCAAACCACCGCCAAATGGCCCTGCTCCAAGTTTCCCTCCCGGAGTGCTCCAAGATGGCAGCATCCGTAAACAACTACAAATTTACGGTTACTGCAGTCACAGCGGCAGGCCAGTGACCGAGAGGAGGCCGGGCTGCGGCGTGCCATTCAAACACAGTGCGGTTTAAAATGGAAATTTGTTTTTGGTGCGACTCAAACTGCCATTCCCCCCACCTCTCCGAACGTGATTTGCAATTGCCGCTCGGAACAAAGTGCAATCTTTTTTTAATGTGCGCCGCAGTACACAATGTGCTTATTGCTCGGTGGCAGCCATAAACAACTTTGTATATCTTTTATGTGGCATGATTAAAATGGGTGCAAATCTTTGTCAACATTAACACGGTTTGACAAGCAGCCATGCAAATGACTGTGCTCCTCAGAGAGAGCACACAGTGTAATGAGGTAAATACTACAGTGTGTCTCTGTAGCGCGGATGTCAGCGGTGTTTGAGCAGCAAAGAAAACTCAGGGTAGGTAAATTCAACCAGCCGTCCCAAAGAGGGCACCTGAGCAAAGCCTGTTAATGTTTGATTAGCTGCAGAGCAACCCTACTAACCCTTCTATTAGAAGAAGAAGAAGAAGAAGAAGTTTTATTTATATAGCGCCTTTCCGTAGCTCAAGGTCGCTTTACATTTCACAAATACATACAGACAATCACTTACATATACATCTATATATACACATCACATGAAACATATAGTTGTAACTACCCAAAATGCTTGTTGAATAATATTATACTGAACAGAGCCAGGTCGGTTCAGGTAGGTTTTGGTTAACCCATAAATCAAAATCCCCACATTATCTTTTATTCCGATGTTTGAAAACCTTTCTCAGTTGAAGCCTCTAAATGCAGTCTCCTCAGATGAAGTTGGTCAGGAGCATCCATGTGAAATGCAATAAGCCCAGAGTGTGAGTCACACTACCAACAAGGCAACGCAGCAGCTCGTCATTCTGAAGGCCAGGCACAGAAATACCTTGAACTAGCATCATCCATAAACAATGATCTGAGAGGATTTATTCTCTCTGGTCGTGGCGTCTGTCTGTTTTTTCTCTCTCCGTGGCAGCAGTAAGCAGAAATAGCCCTTACGCAGACCCAACCAGTAGAGAGTCAAATCAAACATCATTATTCCCGGGGTAAATATTGTGAAGAGGTCTCGGTGGTGCTGGCTGCGGAGGAAATGAAGGACTGCCCACAGAGCCTGGTGTGTTCTGGACATCCTTAAATTAGGCCTTATTAGAGCATGCACAGGAGTCAGCCACAGTGCACTAGAAACAGGCTGACTTTACATCAAAGCCTAATCCATAAACTGCGTTACAAACCGAAGCACAAAAAGAAACTGAGGATTTATATATATATAAGATTTACTGCATTTGCTCCTAGAGGACAAACAAGATCTGTCGGCACTAACGTTTCGATTTCCTTGCATTGTTTCAGGGAGGAGAATAAAATGACAGTAGTAAGCTCATGTTGGCCAAGCAGCGGCAGCAGCAGCTCCTCTGTGTGTGTGTGTGTGTGTGTGTGTTGTGATGAGAGAAGCTGACACTTGTGTTGAATCACCACAGGGCTGCTGCAGGAACCTGTGAGAGAACCACAGAGTGACAGCTTCTGTCAATAGCATAATTGTGCAGACGTATGCATGGAGTATTTTCCATCTCCTACAACATGTTTGGTGACGCTTCATAGTTGATCGTCAGGCTGCACAAAATAATGAAAATGTATTGTTGCAATGTTAAAATGCACAATAGACTCAAAAGAATGTTAATATATCTTTGGCCAATCAGATGGAGCAAACCCAAACCAGGACTATTGTCATACTATGTAATGTATGCATGTAATGTTTTCTTCAAAAGTCTGTCTACATGTGGCTAATCATCTATATTTGTGAATTATCATTTTGTAGAGAACCGGATTTACACTAAAGAAATGAACATGATTCATTGAGAACTGAGTAGTCCTCCTCCAAACTGAAGCTCATCTTTGATTTCCAAAGTCAACAGTCGGAGGCATGGATTTTCCTTCCTCTGTTGGTGTTTCAGTGAGCGCACAGAGAGACAAGAAGCAGCTCCGTTTTGCCGGGGTTGTTTTGCGTGGGGGGAGGGGGAGGAGATTTTGCCATTGCGCTGCAAAATGAGAAATGACACGGTTTTTCCCAAACACGGTGCCTCAACGGCCTGTTATGGATTAGTTAAGGCTGTTATTCTAATCTGCACCCCTTTTCTTCACTGCCTCATTATGGAACTGAGGTGCCAAAGCCACATGGGGAAACTGACGCGTCCTGTTATGAGTTATGTAAGATGAATGATGTATAGATAAATAAAGACAGTGCTCATCTTACAAGGACTGAGCCTTATACTAGAGCATTTTCATTTACCATGAAACATTTTACACTTTGTCATCTGTTTAACTGATGTATGTTTATGTCTGTGGGCCTGCTCTGACAACTTCTGATGGAGATAAGGTTAGTTATCTTGAGTTAAGGAGGAGCACACACCTTAAACCTGCCTCTTCCTGTCAAAGGCCTATAAATAGCATCCTGTGTCATTGTTGTTCTTGTCTCCGTGCCCCACCCTCCTTTACTTTCCCCTGTCCGTTACAATAGGTGACACATGTTTTGAGTTTTAACAATATTTTGCATAACATTAAAATCTTTCAAATGTTTAGTATCCAATAAAAAATAAAAATATTGTTTGAAATTAAGAACTGCTTATTTCTTAGATTTGATGTTGGTTGTTTTTGACCAAATTTGGGACAAATATGATCTGCCTAGAGAATGCTCTAAAACACTGGGATCTTTTACTGATGCTTAATTCTCATTTTAACCACTTTTGAGGGAAATCCTACTCGACCCAGATTTACAGTTTTGCCATAGTATAGCTTTGTGTAAGACGTATTGTGACTCCACAGAAAACACTCTAAAATACTCCTGGGAAAATTTTACTTTAATTACTACTTTTATAGTAAATCTAGATGTGATCATAAAATTACAATATTATATAGTATATGTTAATTTTAAACAAATTTAGAGTCAATTCTGACCCGACCCAAATGACAATTGAATGTTTTTTTTGGGAGGGAGAAATGAAGTTTGGGGCATAGGTTAAATGCCCAGAAAATGCTTCAAAACACTCAGAAAATAATCCCAGTGCGCATTTATTGATGCATAAATACTACTTTTAACCACTTTGAGTTGATTTGGATGTGGCCCCAACTTAGAATGTAGGAATGCCCCTAATGAAAGATAAAATACACCATGTTCTGATACTGTGCTGTTTCTGACTATAGCAACATTTTGGGTCTACATTTACTACTTTCAATATTTATTGAGTTTACATTGCTTATCCCATTGTATGTCTCAACTTGTACATGGTTCTACATACTAAATAATAAAGAGTGTTTGCAAGAGGAAAAGCATTTAAGAAAAGTGTGTCCCCTTAAGGTCAGAATTAGGTTGTTTTTAACAGAAATACAAAACAACCTAAGGGCTATATTTCAGAGCACTGGGCATGTACAGTAAAATGTACCACTACAGCACAGTTTTAAAAAAAGCATGAATGTTGCATTAAAAAAGTTTTACCAGGAATATGATCATGGGAACATAACACAGGCTTTGTGTCTCAGTTATGCTCCAGTAACAGAACAGGATGCTTGCTACAAATTATAAATGCATAATAGAAAACGCAGGGCATCATAAATCACATCAGCAGACAGACCATATGCAAATGTGTGTCCTCCAGCCTGCTGACATCAGCAGCTGTGGACTAAAAGTACAAGCATGTTTTATTTCCTGTCCCATTACATAAAATTGAGTGGGTTAGGAGGGTGAGAGCAGCAAATGGGTGACACTATAATGGAGCAAATATCTGCGTGACCCCTTTTTTTATCACCAGACTCGACCTTAAATGTAGTACTGGAGGATGAATAGAGGACACATGCTCCTTGGGTTCACAGACAAAAATGTTGTTGCCGGTAAATCTCTAGATGGTCACCAACTATAAACAGAAAACATGCTCCATATTAAACACTTGAATTTTGTTTGGAACATCACACAATCCCAAACATGGTTGAAAGTGCAGATGTGACTCGGGCAATAACAAGTAATTATCAGAGCTGCTGATGATTCACGTCGCTGCTGGAGAAATCAACAAACTGAACTGTACGTCAAATAACTAAGACGGATCAAATTATATAGAATAATTTGTCACGGCTATTAGCTCCTCGTGCCTAATCCTGTTTACTAGCAGCATGTAATCGGAACATACAGCTGCAAGTTGCCCAATCTCATAACTTGTCTGCCACGATAACAAGTCTCTCAGCAGGGAGAGCAGCCTCAAACATGTGAGATAAGAAGTGAACACAGTCACTCAGCCAAAGCTCCTCACATCAATATCAGTTTCCAGTGTAGCACAACAAACCCGAGAAGTGCCATGCATTCTTAATATTGACATACAAAAAGCTTTTAAACTCCATAAAAAAATACTTTTATGATTAAAAAGTGCTGTCAAGAGAGATTACTTCTGTTGGAAGATGCAGGCAGCTAGGCTTTCAGAGCGGCAGAGATTAGCTGCTTATCACAGACCACACAGAGCTAAAATAAATACATGAACTTTGGGAGCCTTTTAAAACAAAAAGCAGTGTTTTTCAGTGGTTTGCATTTGCTTCCATGTGCTGCCCCTAAGCTTACAGTTGTGCAGTTCTAGGCCATTTCATCTTTACTGAAGCTACTTTAAGTGGAGCACAATATATATATATAAAAAAAAAATCAATACATACTTTTCTTTGGAGCCTTGTGCAGTTCTTTGTGACTGTCTGCAGCTCTCAGCTCTGCATTAGCCTCAGCACAAGACACATTTGTGCTTTTAAATACACACACACACACACACACACACAGCTCTGGAAAAAATTAAGAGACCACTGCAAAATTATCAGTTTCTCTGGTTTTACTATTTATAGGTATGTGTTGGTTAAATTAACATTTGTTTTATTCTATAAGCTGAAATTTTTCCCAAATTACAAATATTGTAATTTAGAGCATTTATTTGCAAGAGGATAGTGATGACCACAGAAGTGTTTTTTTTTTTTTAAATACTTTTCCTTATAAAATACGATTTGGTTCAGGTGATCACCTAACCAACAGACATTGGAATGGCATGGATTCCATACCTGTAGAGATGCTGATTCAATGGAAAAATTGCAGTCGTTTAATTTTTTCAAGAGATATATAGTAACTAATAACTCCACTACATGCACTAATATTCATTTAACCTCAGATCACGAGCAATCAGAAAGACTCACCTTCAGAAAACTGCCACATTGCTGCTCAAGTTTAATTTAAGTTCAATTTAGCATTATTGTACTGTGTAAACAAAGTCCAACATAAGTGTAAATGCTGGACTGCATTTTTATTCCACCAAGCTCTGTTCACTCATTTGCAGCATTCATTTATTTCACATGTTCATCAAAGTTAGAAAGAAATAATGCATTCAAGAACTGCACTGCCCTTCAACTTATATTTATTGATGTACGGAACATGAAAAAAGTATCCAAACACAAATTAAAGAACATGTACATCCTTTAAATACTCAAAAAGATATTCTATTCCAAAAATGTTGTGAACCAAGTCAGACTATACAACTTTAAATAAATATTCATTCTCACAATAAGAATTGAGATAAGAGGGGTGGGAGGTACATTTTTTTATGCCGGACAATCAGCACAGTCTGTCAGACCAAATCAAAAGCTATTTAGTTAGAAAAGCAAAAGTAAAGTTTTTTTTTTTCTCCCAACAACAGGTCAGGCATAAAAACAATGCAGCTCCAACCCCACAGCAGCAATATCACAACTCATCTAGACTTAAGATTTAACTTGTACAATAACACAAAGAAATAGAGAAACAAGAAAAAGCAGTCGCAAAGATAATTCTATAATGCATAGCACACTGCTCATTTAAGGGGAAGCATGACTAGTATCGGTTTAAATACCAAGCAGGATGCAGGTGCGGGATTCAGTGCATCTTCTCAGACGACTCACGTTTGTCATTTTTAACTCTTGCAACCAATTCTGCTATCGTTAATGAATTGCTTCACTGACCTTCCCCAAAGTGAATAAAGCAATATACACTTTTTTTTTTACGATTTTTAAAGACAGGTTATATGCATTACGTATATATGATGAAAAAAAAAGTAATCAAATAGTTCAAAACTGTGGTTTATATCCATTCTGTACCACATAAATATATATCTATAATGTTCATATATAAAAAACAAAACAAAATTGTCTATAGTTTCTTAATACCTTTTTACGAAGCAAGACTATCTACAGACCAAACAACCAACAAATTGATGCACTGTAATGCAAGTCCATAGGACAACAAATCAAGTATTCAAATAAAGACCAACTTAAATCAAAAACTTAAATATCCAAAACACCTTACATACTCTATAAAAGAAATGATATATAATCACACTTTTCAATGAAGTTTAAACAAGAACAAAAAAAGTCTGCCAAAAAAAGGCTTATTTACACAGCTCAAAGCTCAGGAGTAATCCGCTCGGTTTTTCACACTAGTTTCTTAAGCTGCTGCCTTCATTGGTTTGTCCTCAATCTTTCATACAAAGCTTGTAAAAAACCTTTAGTGTTCCATATTAACAATCAGTCTAATGGTGGATCACCACAAAAACACCACGAGCTCCATCTGAAGGGAATCTTTCGGAAGAACTGATTTTTATCCCCATTTACCTTTTAAGATGTCCGTTATAATTTTGCATGCATTTTTGCGAAGAAACTCTGTATTTTCGTCAGTTGCCAAACCAAATGGAAAGCGTGTTGCTAACACCCAGAATGACAGGAGGACCCACAGATGATTTTACAAATGAAACCAGCACTGCCATTGATTCTAGAATCTAAAGATAATACAAAGATCTCAAAAGGTATCTTTTACATCATAAATCTCTCCAGAAATTTCAACCACTGCAAACTTTCTTGTAAAGTTCAAAAGCTCACAAGGTGTCATATGAAGATATTTCTCAAAGTATCCAAGTCAAAATATTTTGTTCCAGGTCCAGTAAAAAGTTTGTCCAAATTTTTCTTTTTATAAAAATAGATGCTTTTAAACCCACATCAAAGAGGTTCATAGCTCTTTGGCAAGGTACTGCTTTAAGAATTTTTTTTTTGTCTTTTATCCTTAAGTTTACAATATGCAACATTATGCAGCCAACCAATAACCAACTCATAATACAACAGAATACTTACAAAATCAACTGAACAGCAAATCTCTCAAAAGAAGTACTCGCTAACCACTTAAGACTCTACTAAAGGCAAACCAAGACACAAACGGGACAAAAAAAATTAAAGCACCACACAAAACCGTACAAGACTTACTGTTTCAAAGCAGATGTGCAACAAAAAGACAAAAACCTACTTTAACGTTTTAGATGGTCCAGCAACGTCAGGCCACAAGCCTGCAGGATTTTTTCTGTTTTAAGTATACTCAGGAGATTCAAAGCATAGCAAGAAAAAAAAGAAAAATAATCACGTTTGACGCTAAATATTTCTCGGTAACACTGATTTACAAAGCTTTTACTAATGTAGAAAGGTATGATCGAGTTGCTTCCATTTTGTTTCCAGTTTCAAGCTCAGTTTTCTAGAAACAATCTTGTTGGGGATTAGGCTTTGTGTGTTTTGTTGGTTTTGAACGAGACTTGCAGAACTCTGTCCCCAAGACGGTATCCATTCAAACTGGCGATGGCCACAGCCGCCTCGTCGTAGTTAGTCATGGTGACAAAGCCAAATCCTTTACACTTGTTAGTGTTGAAGTCACGAATGACTTTGACGTTTGTGACAGCACCAAACGGCCCAAACATCTGCCAAAGGATGCTCTCGTCAGCGTCTGGAGCCAGGTTGTAGACAAAGATGCACCACCCAGTGCCCGCGTGGCCCGGGATGTTGATGCCAGCGAGGCTCGTCACTCCATCGATGGCCATGGGTGAAAACCTGCTGCAACACAACGCAACAAGAGCAAAATCACTGTGTGCCCAAGACAGACGGGACACAAACATTTGACTACATACATGCCCCCCCCCCCGTCTTTGTCACCAAGTGCAAGGGTATGCAGTTTTTGTTTTTTTAAACCAAAATTCGAAATGCATGGATAGGCTATGAATTATTGCAGCAGGTGTCACTTAACATTAGCTGCTCCAGTTGGCCTCTCAGGAACATCCACCATGACAGGTGTGTGCTCACAGCATCAAGGACCCACAGAGAGAGATTTGAACCAAAACATCTCCCAACGAGCACAGACAAATCACAGCTCAATTGTCACCAGTGATGGGCCTTTGAGCTTTCAGGGTCTGGACTTCAATGATTCTTAGAAAAGTCTACTTGGACAAACTCGTATCCTGGTCAATCCTGAAAGGCATCTGACGCAACCAAGTTTAAAACAGGACATGCCTGTCCATAATAGATCAAGGTAAGTGTATGGAGCTGAAATTCAAGTATGCAATTTTGTGCAATAGCAAGTAAGGGCTTGTAAAACCCTGCTCTTTGTTACGTAGACAAGCAGTGTCTGCTGCGCTTTAATCTAGACAAGTTGTGACATCCGGCCAAGATTAAAGGCCTCCGCTGCATCTCTGTCAATCACAGAGTCACTAATCAATGTAAAACTTGCTTCATTACATCTTAAATTAATCAGGTTTAGAAGCTAACGACTAAAACTCACATCTTCTCAAAAAGAAAAAATGACTGTGGCAAACCAGACTTAGTCATTTGTGCTTTTACACACATCCGTCTTCAAAAGCATGCTTCTCCTCCACATCTTTTCTTCACTGATGCCTCTGATTTATGTCCCAACCTTGGACTTACAATGCGGCTCTTGATAAATCTCTCACTGAAGTTATTTCAACCCCAAAGATCTAGAAAATTGTTTACCTTTTCACTCCATAGGCCATGTTCAGCAAATTGTCCAACCTACGGAAACACAGAGTGCCTTTAAATTAGTGCAAACATAGAGTGTTTTACATAAAGCTGATGAAAGTTGACAACATGCAGAGATGAGTAATACGACAGTCGACCAGTGTAGCTTTTAAATGTTGTGACGTGATTTTAGTATAGATTTAAATCTCCATGAGGGTTTGTAGCTTCAGTCTGACACGCCAAACTGAACAAAAACAATGCACCCAAGTGAGTGAGTGAAAACCAAGTCCCTGAGTATTGCTCATCTCGTTTCCATGTCTGCCACGTGTTCAAAATGTGTCCTAAGATGAGATCTGCAACAGGAGGAACACAGCAAAGTTTTGGATGTGGAAATGGGGATGATATATTCTGTCCAGAGTACTGATGAGCTCCAACACAGAATATTTTCATAATACTGCTGTGAGACCATTTCAAAGCTACTTGGTCACGAGCAGTATTAGGAGAGCTCAGATTCTTTTGGTGTGCCCCTTTACCTGAAGCGCTGTGCCTGCTGTGCGAGGGGCCCTGGGTACCTTCGATTGGGCGACTGGTAGAGCTGGGACAGCAGAGCCTGGCTCGTCTTCTGACTCGGGTTGTTTGCAAACTTCACTGTGATGGGCTCAGTGGCTCCAGGAGGCTTCTGACAGTTCAGTCCTTTAATGGCTTCCTCGGCCTCAACTCGCCGGTCGAAGCGAATAAAGCCCACCCCTCTGGAGACGCCTGAGGGAGAACATATTTACAATTAGGTCAAGCTCAGTTAATATGAACTGTAACATAGCAACATTTTATTTGTGTTACTCATCTTCAAAACTATATTTCCTAAAGAAAAAGCTTAATTCTTCCGTTAAATGGAAGCAAAAGGACTAGGAGAAATGGAAATGCAGTGAAATATATTATGTCGCATTAACCTAAATAAAGTCCAAAACCTTTTTGAGATTTCTGGTAACTCACCTGTCACCTGGTCCACCAGGATGCGTGAGGTAATGATGCGTCCGTACTGAGAGAAGAGCTGCTCCAGTTCTTTCTGTGTCATAGTTTTTGGTAAGCCACTGACGTACAGGTTTGCATCTCTGATGGAGGCGGAGCTTGGACGCGCATAGGAAACCTAAACACAGAAAATCATCATATATTTTCAATGTCAAAAGGCTGTTTTTGTAAAGACAGGAAACACAAATGCTACATCTTAAACCATGTTATATAACAACAAGCAACATAAAAAAAAAAATAAGGGTGGCCCACTATTCGTTTTTACTAAATAAATGTGAACTAGTGGAGCATATGTTTGGAAATGGATGATCCAAAACGAGTGGACTAACAATGGTTTACAAAGACAAAACACAGCCACTTCCACCGTGTGGTGGCTGCAGGTTCCTGGGACCTGACTGTCAATTACCTGCATCGCAGCAGAGCTCTGTTTAAGAACACTTCTGTTTAGATTAAACTGTCAAACTTTCCTGAAATTGGATCATATAGGAGCTCTGTTTGCTCATCCCACTCCAGGATGCAGCCTTGTGTCTGGCCTGAAGGAAAAACTGACAAAGTGGCAGTGAATTCTGAAGCGGCACACCTCCCTTGCTGCTTCTCATCCCCGTCTCACCTTCACACTTCATTTGATGCTAATATTTGCAAAGTATATTCCTCTACCTCAGTGGGGTTTATTTGCACATCTGACAGAGCAGCTCCAAAATTTGGGGACGTGTGATACATAGAAAAATTCCCATGTTCCATTTCCAAAGATATAAGCTGAAAAAAGGTAGAGGAGTGCTTTTGTTTGATTTGAGGAAATCAGGCGGTATAGCTTCTAATACATTGTAACATCTACTGTTGAGGAAGAATTTACATGTAAAATAGAGAAATAGTCAAGCGCACACCACACATTAGCTGCTGCCTACAGACATTTTAATACCTTCTTTACTGCTCTGAGAACGGCCCTGCGAGCTTTGTGCAAGGTCACTGTGAAAAATATCTCATAATCTGACCACCATCCTTGAATCAGGCTGCTCTATAAGAGGCAAATTAGTTTTTCCAGGAGCACACCGAGTGCTACATTGTCTGATGAATGCTAATGGCAGCCACATCCCTCTAAAGGCATGGAGCAATGCTACAGCACATGCAACCATAGAAACAGTTCTGCTCTACTTGAGGCCCAGGCGAAGCCGGCTGTGCCCAGATTAACAATAGGCTCCTTTCCCTGTACATTTCTCCAGCCTCATTATGCTTCTATCCAGCTCTCAGATACAGAACATGTTCTCCAGCTATCAGCAGCACCGTTTTAATAACATCTTACTGAACAAATAAGTACAAAAACATTTCTAAAAAACAGATCTTACCTTGATGGTTTTGGTCTGAAGCCTTAAGCCATTTAAGGTATTAATGGCTTTTTCTGCATCTTTTGGGTCCACATAGTTGACAAAACCATAGCCTAGACTCTGACCTGGAATCACAAAAAAAAGTTGATAAAAATAGAATTATGTGATGGATGCAAACAAAAGCATTTAGTCATTTAGAGCAAAGCCGTTTTACTTCAACGTAAATACCTGGGGAAAAAATGAAATTAAAAAAAATATTTAAAATAAAGCACTTTAAATCCAACTAAAGTCTCAAATTGGAACTGACTGTAAAAACGCTCCTGTCTGACAGAGCAGAAGCTAAAGCTTCACCTTTCTCCCTCCAGTTTATCTCCAAAATGTACAATAGATTGACACCCACTCGACGTGAGCCAATTGAATTTCCTCCACCCACAGTGCTAGGTCTCCACACAACTTCCACCGGTCAGGTTCAACAGCTCCAGCAGTTTCAGCACATTAACACGCCACATAAGCAACTTCAATTTCATTTCAAAACTTTGTATTAAATTATTCCATTATCAAATCAACATTGACACAAGTTTGTGGTCATCCAGTGGGATTTGTCGATCATCCTCATGAAACTATTTCATTGTCGAATCACAAGAGGCTACATGCAATGCTACTGTAAATGTGGGAACAGTCCTGAGTTTGTCAGTACATGTGAAAGCCGCAGGAGGGTAAACGCATGCTTTCTGACTCACTGCTCTCATGGGTAGTTACTGCTGAGATCAAACCTGCTTTAGAAACTGCAGTTCACCTTGAATCTCAGGGACTGCCATCGCCAGCAGAAACAGGCAACGCTTTGAAATGACACTTTTGCTTCAGCCCAGAGTAAACCGGTCTGTTTTACTTTTCAACACGTATACATATACAACAACTCTCAGTAATGACACAGATGGGAATTTCAGTTTTGTGGTTTTCATAGGCTTATTACTACATTTCTCTGTAAAGTCCTGAGCCAGTCAACATAAGTGAACATCCAATGACAGAGCAGGAAGAGGCTGGATTATTCAACAATGCGTCGTTCCTCAGTTACAGCCATGCGCTAACAAACAACTTTACCTGTGATAAAAAAAAAAAAGCTTTTAAGCTAAAGAAAGACGAGATTAAGACTTAAGTGTACATTTTATTACCACTTGAATCCCTAGATACTTTTTAAAATAAACACTAGAATAAACGCACTGAATCAAAAATGTGACAAACTAGAGATGTGTATTGAACTGACCAACTCCCACCAATCCAAGCACCAAAAGACAGTCAGTAGGACTATAATATTAGGACTGGTTCATTAGCATCAAGCTTTGTATAAATGAGGATTATGGATCAAACATTTACAGGATTTACAGTAGAGCTCAAAAATCTCTGATGCTGCTTCCTAACCATTGCCACGAGGCCAAGAGAGAGAGACAACAGAACAGTCCAGAGGGGATATGGCTTATGGAGCGCTCAAGTCAAAAATCATTGCTGAAAAAATAACTTGGAGGCTTTGAATAACATTAAAAGTGCTCAGCCCCATCCCAACTCATTATCAAGCCCTTCTCCCACCACACTGTTGGCCTTTTTAAAAACAGAACTCGAATGTCTGAGGTCGTTCACCACAGTAGGTTTATAAAACACCACCAATGCACTTTAAAGCCTAATACAAAATGTTGATTGAAAACCTTACACACCAGTCCTGCTCCAGCCACAGAGTAAATAGAGCCATTACATACCTGTGATTTTGTCTCGGACTAGTTTACACGACTCGATTTCCCCAATGCTCCCAAACAGGCTCTTGAGCTCCTCCTGGGTCATGTTCTGAGGCAGATAGTTGACTATCAAGTTAGTTTTACTGTCCTCTATGCTCCCTGACTCTACAGGTGAGGAGCAGTTGTTTGAGATTGTGGAGGGACCGTTGCTTGTGTTGTTGCATGTGGGCCCATTGGACAGCTGTGTTTCCATGGCAGCAATTACCTGCTAAAGAGACAAAAGAAAAACAAGTCAAAACATGCTTAGCACCAGGCATCACCAGGGCACTGGTTAAAAAAAGGACACTCTTCAGACATTTCCACTGATGGAAAGAAATCAGGCAGATGAGGTTTCAAGAGTTAAGATGCTCTGTGTGCGCTTAGGATTTAAATATAATAGTTATTCATACAAACAGAATTAACAAATAAATTTGTGAAAATCTAAATGACAGTCAATTACATTGAAAAAAAAAAATCTATATAAACAAAATTTGAGAATTTAAATGTGTTTCAAGACCAAAACATAACGAGAATGCAAAGCCTAGAACAACTCCACTGTGCAGCCATCAACACTAGCCTCAGACAAGCGCCTGGATGTAGGTAGTGGTCAACCAGCAGCCAGTGAATGTATGAAGAGTCATCCTTTGTTAACAGTCACTACGTGCATCATCACCACTGACAGCTTTAACATGAACAGGGTTAGACCATACCAATACAGTCACAGCTTGGGAGCTTTTCATACACAAAGCAAAGTGTTTCAGATTTAATTGAACTGCAAATTTGGTTTGAACCTCAAAATGAGCGAGCTTCATTGGTATGGCCTGAGCACTGAGACAAAAAGCAGGCCGTTGGCCCAATGAGTTCAGAATAGAAGTGCCACAGACCCCAGTCCAAGGCTCAGGTGCCCACGAACCACTTCTAAGCAGAGAAGCCACATCGCACAGTCTGACTGCCATGTTAGTTCGGAGTTGCCGTCTGAAAATGTGGACACAGAAAGTACTTCATGTTAGATCAACAAGAACAAAGCAACAGTCAGAGGTGATCACATGTCATGGTGGGGGAACAGGAGGAGGCTAGACATTTGAACTGGCTGTCCATACAGATTGGCTTAGGCCAGAGGGACACACTTGGTCACTGTTCATCTGCATTAAGAAGCAAACACAGGGCCCAAAGAGGGACAATCAACAGCTCACACCGGCTGGACTAAAGGTTTTCAGGAGTCCTACTACAAAACTAGGACTAAAGAACTGAACAGGTAATCTGCAACATGTTAGTGTTTATCTGCTGCATCAATCACTTTCACTTTTCAAAAAGTAAACATCTGAAAATATCTGGATACAAAAGAAGTCTGAAGGTTCTCAGTCATCCAGGTCATCTTAAAGAAAAGGTTAATGCAACGGCATCTGGAGTAGGTTTTCAAAATATTCTTTACATGTTTACTGTCCCCTTAGCCCCACCCATAACCTTTAATTGTCTCTACTGCTGATGAAAGTCAGGTCAAACTGCTCAGAAAACAAAAACGTACACAACATACGATCAATCCTTTTGCTCAGTCTCCATGTTTAATGACAGATTTCAGTCATTGTTTGACTTTGGGGAGTATTTCAATGACAAAATAAGCCATTTCTAAAAAACAGATTTCTAATCATTCATTAAACATGCAAAGGTGCACCATTGTGTAATTAATTAAGGCAATTTGATAGAGAAAATCATGTCACAGAGCACTAGGTGTGTATTGGCAAGCACCTGGCGATACAATATATATCACACGCCAATATACAATAGACAATATATTGTCTATTATGGTTTCTCAACATTTTAACTAAATAAACAAACTTATTGCTTGCAGATTTGTTTTTTGTTTTTTCAGAAATACTCTTTTTAAAAATGAATTTAATAAAAAATATTTAAAAAAACAATTTGGCCGTAATTTAAATCAATACGAGAATCGCGATCCACAATATTTAACAGCATTGATTTTTTCTTACACCCCTAAGGTGCATTCATGTGTGGAACATGGGTGTAACTGTGTGTGGTCACAGACCATGTGATGAAGGACAGATTCAGATGTCATTTTTGAGCATTAGCCTGCTAGAATAAATAACATATTTGGAAATTTCTGGAAACTTCTAAAACAAACCACAAAAAAAAAAAGTGCTCTGATTAATGCAGGCAATGGCATCATAGAAATAGAAATAAAGTGAGCTAATATTTCAGAGTCAAGTGCTCACTAACTCTTTAAAGTCACTTCATTAACAGCAAGTGCATTTGTTTAAATTCAAAGCCACGTGCCACTAAAGTCCTGCTCTCAACAACACTGTTCAGATTCAGTCATTTAAATGTAATCCCACTCCGGTCACACAGTCTTTAAACTTCGCATAGGTGTAATCCTCATCAGTGCTGAGAGGTCAACTGTTTAACATCTAAAAAGACCTTTTAACCTCTCTAAAAATACAAAGTTCTTTAAAACAACACCACAGTTTTGTATGCTTTAATATGAAAATATTAATATAAAAATCTTAACTCAAGAACCTAACCAAGCACATTTGAGGGCTATTTTAATGAGTGGAGTTTGTCATTTCACCATTTACATTTAGTCATTTAGCAGATGCTTTTATCCAAAGCGACTTACAAGTGAGGATAACAATGGAAGCAATTTTAACAACACAAGGTACAAAAAGCATAAGTGCACAAAAAACTAGTCAGTTTAAACCCAGCGTAGTATACAAAGCTAAGGATAAGAGAATTTTTTTTTTTTAAAGAAAGGAATCGATAGAAAGGAAGTAGAACTCAGTGTTTGTCAGTCAGGTGTTGACGGAAGAGATGTGTTTTCAGGCGTTTTTTTAAAGATGGCTACAGAATCTGCTGATCTTGTAGCAGCAGGTAGATCATTCCACCAATGTGGAACAGATCCAGAGAAGATGCGAGAGTGATTTTTAACCTTTTTGGGACGGTACCACCAGACGTTGTTCATTTGCAGAGCGCAGGGATCTGGTAGGAACGTAGGTCTGTATTAGTGAGTGGAGATATGGGGGTGCAGAACCAGTGGTGGTCTTGTAGGCCAAGAGCATAGCTTTGAACTTGATGCGGGCGTCAACCGGGAGCCAGTGTAACCTAATGGAGAGGAGTTACGTGCGCTCTCTTTGGTTCATTAAAGACCACTCTTGCCGCTGCATTCTGGATCAGCTGCAGAGGTTTGGTTGTGCAGGCAGGAAGTCCAGCCAGTAGAGCATTGCAATAATCCAGTTTGGACAAGACAAGAGCCTGGACTAGAATTTGCGTGGAGTGCTCTGATACGAAAGGTCTAATTTTCCTAATGTTGTAGAGGATGAATCTACAGGACCAGGTGGTGCTGGCGACATGACTTGTGAAGTTTAGCTGATTATCAATTACCACTCCCAGATTTCTGGCAGTGCTGGACGGTGTAATGGTTGATGGGCCTAGTTGAATGGAGAGGTTGTGGTGGGTCTTTGGATTGGCCGGAATCACAAGCAGTTCCGTTTTTGCAAGGTTCAGCTACAGGTGATGGTCCTTCATCCAAAGTGAGATGTCGCTCAGACATGCCGAGACGCGAGCAGAGACCGTCGGCTCGTCAGGTTGAAATGACAGGTGGAGTTGAGTGTCATCTGCATAGCAGTGAACTATTATATCACAGTGTCATGGCCGCAGAACAAATGCATGATTCATTTGATTCTTACAGGTCTCCAAATCAAGGTCAAACACACGGCCACTGCAAAACCTCAGTAGAAATCAAGGCTACATTCTTTCAAATAAAAAGCTGGCGAGCATTAGGCCCCTGAGCACACTGTACTCATCCAGCCATTTTAACACTAGTTTTATTGTTACCACAGCAGAAATCAGGCCTGATTTACAGTACACACACGCTGCTTAAACCTCACTGCACCTTCACAGTCAAACAGGGCATCACTTATTTGTCTGTATTGTCAGGTAAAAGATATTATTGGCTAGTTTTCTGCCCTTTTTGAAGAAGTGGTGAGCCACATGCAGAGAACGGCCTGAGAACAGCAGGCCAAAATAACATATTGTTAAAGAAACTGACTGCTTTCAATCTGTTCGACACGTTTCACCTTTTATTCCGACAACAAAGCACAATGTTGGCTGTTGTCCCGCCGCACAGAGCGCCACAAGGCACAAATATTTCATTAGATAAACACTTGGAAGAGAAGCCTGGCACTACGCCTCTCCCAAAATGTTCAGTGAAGGCTTTCTGTGTGCAGCCAGCAGCCTGCTCTTGTGC
This sequence comes from Perccottus glenii, assembly GCA_024416835.2. Classification (NCBI taxonomy): domain Eukaryota; kingdom Metazoa; phylum Chordata; class Actinopteri; order Gobiiformes; family Odontobutidae; genus Perccottus; species Perccottus glenii. Next base: position 15,527,798 of record CM044546.2, on the reverse strand, counting down.
AAGCATTGAGAGCAGAGCCTCTCGTCCCTGCCTCAGTCAGTCAAACCACTTCGTCTCTCTTTTTGTTGCTAAAACAAACTAAGCCACCTCCACAACCTCAGCACAGTGGCAGCTGCCTTTAGAACATGTTTAAGTGTTTAGTTGTGCCTGCTCAGAGGGGAACCAAGCCCCCTGACGGCGCTGCTGGAAAGATTAAAATTTCTCTTCAAATTCAGTTAACTGCACTTTGTCAAGAGCTACATTTAGAAGTAATTATTAAAAAAGCAAGGAGCCATCTTTAACAGTCCATCTCTGAAATGAACAGTAAGAGATTTGACATGAAAAGTCCAGCTCAAAGTAAAGCTAAAACTCCTTACAAACTCAAATGCAACTGACCAAGTAAATGATATCATCTCTATAAAGCACTATGCTTTGGTTTATTATGACATTAACAATGGTGCCCAAATGTTACAGAGCAGCCATATCATTCTGCAGCACTTCAAATACAGTTTAGAAGTGTATTAAGGTCTACACATTAATAGCTATTTTCTGGCATGTATGTTTTTAAAGCTTCCGACTTCAAAAATATTCCTCATGCCATATGACACTGAGCCCTTTTAGTAGAATGGCACGACCCTCTACAGCTCCTCAGAGGATTTATTGACCGACTGGTGACACACTGCAGTAAAGCTCACAGCGACAGACCGTCTGTCCTTGAAAATCTAAAAGCCCACAAGTAAGAGTTAAAACATCCCACCTCCAAACATGTCTCTAGTCTACCCACACACTTAAGTACAAAAAGGCAAGGCAAATGAGAGAAACAGTGGGAAAAGCTTCAAAAGCCTGACTCTCAGTTCAGTCATGTCACAATGGTTTAGCACCAAAATCTGCTTCAGCTCATCTCTGCACAAATATGGAATATCTGGTTTACAAACTTAAGAAATGCCTGGTTTTATCCAGATAATGTCAACACAGCTAAACTCCACTATTACTAAATCACCTGAAACTAAAATAGTAAACATATTCATTTTCTTGTTGGGAAACTGGTATTGGTTACAATAGCCAGCCTAAAAGTTTAAAATGCTCAAAATAACTGCAACAATATTCCTATAGGAATTATTTTGGTTGCTGCTGTAGTTTTGTCTTAAACACTGCATGTTAAACCTTTGTCTGTGAGGTTATGTTCTGGAACAACAAAAGAAATGTGGCTCTGGCTCCCTTCTGACCAAGCAAATCAAACTGATATGAAACAGGAGCAAGGACACTGCATTGCTGGAGAGATGGTGATAATGACCCGACGTGCAGAGGCAGGGCCACCCTGTGGCCAACAGACAGACGCTCATCTCCAGCTCCACTGCAGAGGAGGCACAGGGATGGCTTCAGAAAAATGAGGAAGGGATGGACATTTAAAAGACAATTTGCTCTTTTTGCTGAAGCTGCCCAGTGTAAGCTAACACAGTTGTGAGCAGCACACATTGCAGTTCAGAGCAGAAATGTGGCCCTTGGACATTCACTCACTGTCCTGCATTTTAGTCACTCTGTCAGCAGCCTTTATTTAGAAAGGCAAACGTGGGGGCTCAATAATACATAAAGACAAGCACTCCTATCTGTGTCGCTCGCCAGAACAGAGGCTGCTCACACTGTGCATGTTGCATAAACACTGGGGGGAGGACGCTTAAAAGCAAATGTATAGCTATAGAAAATATGGCCATGCAAACGCACACAAAAGTGCAAGACAACTGGCAAAGACATCCAGTGAGCTTACCATAGGTAGTGTAGTCACTTTGTCTAAAAATATAATCATTGACAGTGGACATTTCTATCAGACAGCATGTTTGCAGATCTGACTAGCTGAGCAATGTACAAGAATAGCAGAGAAGTGCATTATAATCTTTAATAAGCATGTCTAAGTCTGTATGTGTAAGTAATGTTCTGACACAGCTATCCTGTGTGTTTAACAGACTCAGCAGCTGGTCCTGGACAATGTCTCAAATACACTACTTCCCTATATTCATTTTAAGGCGTACAAAACCCTACAAACTAAAAATAGAAATTATTGTTATTGGTAAATAAAAATTTTTGTGGAGAAATAAAACTACAAATAACTGCTCTGTGAAACAAAGCCATTTTTATTCATGTCAAAATTGGTAGTTTAAAGAAGAAGCAAACTTCAGAATATAATCCACTTATTAAAGCCTAATTAAGAGAAAACAAAGGGTGAGCGCCATTGCTTAATGAGCTGCACCTGTGCCCCTACCATGGCTGCAGCAGACAGGCTGCTCATGGAGTTACTGCTTTACAAGTAATACAACTAAATCTAACTACACCCAAAAGAAAAATGCAGAGCACTCAAACGTTTAGGTTCTCTTGTTTTGCGTTTAAGTGCAGAATAGTTTTAGAGGACTGCTAGCTAAACATCGTAAGATATGGCGTGGTTAAGTTAAACTTTGTGACAAGAAAGTTTTCACCAGGACTTTTGTCTCGTGGTTAAAGTTTGAGACCACGTAAAACGTCAATTAATCCATATTTTGAAAAAAACAACACGCAAAATAGTTAAGCGTCGACATTAAGTTATGCTAGCTAAAACCTCATGCCCGGTGCCCACTTTGGTTTGGCCTTGCCCGCTCCCGCAACACGTTTGATGAGTCGCGTTAAAGCATTTTGTTCTTTTGGACATTTTGGCAGACATATTTTTACACCATTTCCTTATGGAGTCTCTTACCTGAAGATGTTTAATCGGCGTTGCACGCGTTATTTATCGACGTAAAGTCTAGAGACAAACTTTAGGACGCTGTCTTTACTCATGTGAATAGGGGGCGGTGGCGGGAACGCGCCCACCCTTAGTAAACTAATTAGACCCCCAACCAATCAGAAAAGAGCTAAAGTTTGTACCCGGAAATAGACTGTTAAGTAATTAATTTGCCACAGGTGTATATTAGTTGAATGCTAGTCAACCATTGCAATCTACTATTCCAAGCTTTAATTTCAGGTTGAAAAAAGAAAGCTACAGTTTCTACCGTTTGTTTCTATTTTAGAATTTAGTGAGCTTACATCCATAATTTAAGAACCTTAGCCTACTATAGCGATGGAGTGGTTTTAAAAGGAAGCCAAATAAAATTTAAAACGTTGTCTGAATATAGACTTCACTTAGCTAACAAGAGCACCGGAATAGACTATGGCAGCAAACAGTATCATCCAGCAACTCCAAGTAACACACATGGACTTAAAGCTACTGTAGGCCTAAAAAAAATAAACACTCCCAAAAACATTTCAAACATTTGAGGGCTGTGATAGCTAAACTTTTTTTGCTACATATGGTGAGTTTTAATTGACTGAAACAATTGTAAAAAGCCAGAGTGTAAACAGTAAAATATGTAATGCTCTAGTATTTTTATTTTTTGAAATAGGCTACACAACATAAATGAAGTAGCTTACACAATGTGGCACAATAGCTTGACCTGAATTTCTTCACGCCAGGCACATTAAATAGCCTAGCATTAAAATTATTTAGGAAGCCAGTCTCAAATCTAGTTGCACATTTTTTTGCGCATTCAATTCTGCAAAACACAATTGCAAAATATCAATTTAAGATGTAGAAGAATGGAAGAATAAATAATAGGTACAAATAATCCTTTTGACAATAGGCCTATAAAATAACTGCCTCATATATATTATATTTTTTACAAAAGCACAAACTTTTTCAACAAATACAAAAACATCCTTCCACCAAAGTGTTCTTATTGTTGAAGCGTAACCCCTCGAAGGGCTCAGGATGTGAACTCCAGTGTCTAGTAACAAAGTCTTTGGTTTTCTATAACCACCTCCACATCTGCTCATGGCAAAGCCAACATGTATAGGAAGACATGATTTATATGCATCTATCTTGTAAATCTAGATATGTAGGCTATTCTTTCTCAATGTTTTATGAGCTGACATTCTAGGCTATGGTTTTAAAATACTCAATACAGTAACACTTGGGTTGTTTTAGTCTTTAAACTAATAGTGATCACAATAGTCCGTGCTGGAAAGCCTGTAGAAATTGCCACATGTGCAGAACCAGCCCACTTCTATAGTCTTCTCAGTAGGCTACAATCGAGTTGAAGAGCCTCGTCAGCGTGGAGTGCCGTGAATGCACCACGCCACTGTCCTATAGCGTTGACATGCAATAAAGACACAGTAGTGATCCGCTTCACTCACTGCCTCCCAAGAACTGACACAGACTTCTCTTAAACAACACCATCTGACAATGCTTCAGTTTTCAAGGAGCAAATGTGGAAAAAAAGAGCTTACCGTTTCTACAAATGAAAGTTATGGACGTCCTTAGGCAAACAATCTCTGAATCAAACACCTGGCCAATAGCTCGTAAAATGGTGAATTCCGCTCTCTTAACAGCTCAAACTTAACATAAAAGCCAACACAACCAAGAGAAAATGAGTAAATGAAATATTTATTAAATCAAAACACACAAATGACTTCCTGTCAGTAAATGCATGGAACAAAAGGGAACAAAAAGGAACAGAAGAAAGAAAAGGAATCAAAGAATTAAAAAAGCCGGCTTATGCCCGTCACGCTCTTTACAGGTGCGCCACACAAATACGCGACATCACTGAGTGGAAACAACGCGGGGAGGAGGTTCTCTTTAAAAGGAACATAGTCCTGCCGCAAAATATATAGCACCGCATCACACCCCGCCCATATCTCTCCGCTCTCAACCTACACTGTAAACACACGCAACGAACGCGGACGGATACCCCTACTCCGCAACCCCCCCCCCGGAAAGCCTGCTATTGGCTCTTCCTCGCTCCTCGACGAGCTCTCACACCAGAACACGCCATTCGCCGCCGCCGCAGTCACTCAAACACATCAGGCGTTTTTCCTAAATATGGCATTTGAAGTAAAACATCTCCTCGCCGAGACGTACACAGAGCAGAAGGCGGGAAAGCACAGTCTCGGGAGTAGTTGTAGCAGGTTCTGACTGAAAACTATACGTGATTAAAGCTTCAAAGATTGAAATACAGGTACTATACTTTACATGTGGCCCCCTGAGAGGACAACGAACTCCTAGTGCATCGTGTAAGATGTCGGTACATGAACATTACGCGGTGTCAAACAGAGGCTGTAGTTGTGTACGGAGCAGCTTCAGCACCACGGACAGCTCTGCTCTGAACTGGCTGCCTACACGCTTCCCACTGTCTGCCACACAGACTTACAGTCAATGGGCTGCCCTCCACAGCCGACCTACACACTCCGAGCTCAACACAGCCTGGCTCCCACATGGATTACTTCCTCTCCTTTTTCTGACAATACACGCTGCTGCATAACCACCCCAGCTGTAATATTTTATCAGACTACAAAACTCTCGGCTGAGTATCAGCTCCCATGCCATGAGGGTGGAGCAACCAGTGAAAGGGTGACTTCTATATGCTCGTGACACTGGCAACAAGCGATAGGATGTATAGGATTTTACGTTCAAATGCTTAATCTAAATCCTATCAATAGTGTTGAGATAAATGAAAGGCTACATGCACGACTACATGACCAGCTTGAGGATAATCATGCACAGTTAAAGGCACTTTGATTCCCTTCACACCAAAATGCTATATAATCCACTTCATTCTTAAATGATACAAGCAAGTAATGTATGCATAGGATATTTATTTATTCTCTCATCTTTAGAAAACTTATCTTGTTAGGGGTCAGGGGTGGATAGAGCCTATTCAAGATGCCTAAGCTGAGGTATACACCCTGGACAATGGCTATTTAATTACAGAGCACATTGAGACATAATAATAATAATAGATTGGATTTCTAAAGCGCTACTCCACAGTCACACACTGTTGGTGAGCTACTTCTGTTGCCACAACTACCCGGCCAGCACCAAACACACTCCCACGCCACAGACAGTGGAGGCAAGTCTTGCCCAAGGACACAATGACAGTATGAACTGAGGAGAGCGGTGATCGAACTGCTGACCGTCCAGTAATTGGACGTTCACAGAAGAGTTCACACATGAAAGTGACGGGATTCAAAGCCATTTCTATGACATTTCTATGAGTCAACCCATAGAGTGTATATATATATATATATATATATATATATATATATATATATATATATACACATACATACATACACAGACCCATACACACAAGATAATATGTGAAAGTTAATAATTTAACACAGGATTAACGCAGTGCAGTAAAAGGGATAGTGACATAAATCTCATTATCACTGTGGCCTATGTATGACAACATATTCTCTAATAATATGAAATTAAAAATAAAAGACCTCTAAATCTAAGCAGTAAAAACTACTCAAGGCATGTTTGCATAATCTTATTTGCCATTGCACTAAACTGAACTTCATCACACTACTGTAAAGCACTGCCAGAATACTGCGACATTTAAATAACCGTAGTGACATTTAGGCTACTGTTTTGTGTAATTAGAACAATATTCTTCTGACCATCCCAGCATCCATTACGTTTATGGAATATAGTCATCCCGTACACTCACTGGTAGCAGTTTTTTTTTTTATCATTTATTATTACTTGAGTAAAAAATACCAAAAAGCTAAACCCACAAAATAACTAATAAACTTTATGAATTGAAATAATTTTCTATTATTTTCTATTTTCTATTCAAATTACCTGTAAGAATTACAGGAAATTTGAATAGTTAAAGACAGCATTTGCTGCTCCAGTTTCTGCTTTTGAGGAACTTTTCCCTGCCCTACAAATTTCAATTATATCATTAGCATTTAGATAGCATACACAAGTTTTTCAAATGTAAAAGAACCCAAACCTATTGGCCTTATTTTTAATGGTGATTTGTTAAAGTGTGCTTCAAAAGAAAATGTCAGGCTGGCTGGATTACATTTAAAAGCTCAGACACTAGAATGGAGTCAATAAATCAGGATAAAACAGGGAAATCTTTGCGCTCAGCTTCTTCTGTCAACCTCACAATAGAACTGGACAGGAGACATATGGTAGGGGAGAATTAAAACCTAATAAAACGGATATGCTATATATCTTTTTATTCTCGAGGTACTGATGGGATGCTTCAGATAAAATGAGGCTTACATTAGGAGGTGTTGCAACCTAGCAGTCAATAATTCTGGCTCAGGGTAGAATAAATAGCAAAGTCTCTAAACGCCATTGTATTAAATATTACACTTCCCGGGAGATTTTTCAACTGTGGCGGCCAAGGAAACAATCATTAGAGAGTCTTACCAAGCGGCACCACACCCAGGCAGCGGCAGGAAAAGTGTCCTCTGGAGAGACAAAAACAACAACAACAACAACAAAAAAACAGGGCACTTTACGAAAGAGGGAATATTTGGCATGAAGTTGGTGAAATAGAAGTGCATTGTGACACTGGTGAGAGTAAATGTGATGATGGTTGATAAAAAGTGGTTTAGCAGGTTCAGGGGGCTTAAATAAGTCTACACAGTAATGAGGCAGCAAACAAATATGCCTCACTGTACTTCCTCTTCCTGTTCAGGAGCCAATTTGGCACATTATTAGTGCCCCAGCTTAATAAAGTGATAAACCGCTTCATTTTTGAGAATCTACATTTTTCTAACAGAGTATCAGACATACAGTATTTGCTTGGATTTTAGCACTTGTCTTTCTTGTCACTAAACCAATTCTTTACACTTCCTGAAAGTGGTTTGTCTGCTTGCAATTAGTCTCTTGGCCACACCCACCACAGTCTGGGGTTAGGGGCGTGGCCTCAAGGTGACTGCCTTTTAAAGGGACCCAACAAATACAACAGACTGCAATAAAGAAATACACATAAAGTAACAGATAAATGCATAGATTTTTTCTTTATACAGTGACAGAAGTCAGATTGCATGAGGACTATTTGGATGGATGGATGGATGTCATTGTCACCAAATTGCTGCATGTGTTATCATTTTCCAGTCAGTATTTTCTTTACTTTATACATTTTTATACATTACAAAATATACATTACATTTTTATACATTACAAAAACAAAATCCTTTAAATTATGAGTTCATTATTAAGATACATAATTCAAGTAATAAATCCTATCACACCCAACCCCAACAATACAATGCAGTTAATACTGTTTTATGGCTCCAAGGAGTCCAAAGCAAGCTGAGACACAAGAAGGTTTTATTGTAGATAACGCTCATGAGAGTTACACTTACAGTCATGGCTAATAGTCGGTCCATTGATCCATCAGGGGACTCTTTGGTGGTAATACAATCTATTGGAGAGAAAGGATCCGATCTTGGCACATATTTCACGTGTTGAAATATGAGTAAATATGTATTACATAGAGTCCAAGACAGGGTCACTATCCTCATCCATCATTACAGGACCTTTTCTTCAACCAGTCAATAACTAAGACAGTGACATGGCACAGTAGCTCACAAATCATTTTAAATCAGAACTTGCATTAGGAGGATCCACATCTGGAATTACAGCCCACTGTTGCTTTATGAACATCCAAATTCTTTAGATAAAATCTATACTGAATCCCAAAGGTGGGTCCCTGCTGTAATTTGATTTTTTGTGTGTAAAGCAGGTCATAACATTCCCATCTGGATCCTCTCATGTTCTCGAGCTCATTGATAATGTGTTTGGCTGATCCAATAGGTCCCACCTCATTGCTATTAAATGTCAAGGGTGAGCACTCTTGACCCCTACCCTCCTCGCACACGGCCCTACATTTTATCGGATAAAGGCACTCCATGTCCCGGATAGATTTCCACCAAGAGGACAGAGATGTCAATAGCGCCTTCCTTGCAGACATTAAGGTTGCCTGAAGTAAAGCCTCTTATGCAACAATGGTGACAATGTTGCATTTAGGTGATTATTAACGCTCCCTGCTGGGAATGGACAGAAAAATGTCAAAATGTGCTTTTCAAAAATCTGCCTAAAAGGACAGAACCCGTGAACCTTGCTATGATTGAGCTGAAGTGCAGAATGAGAAAAACTAACAGCAAATGGGCAGATCTAGAATTGCAATAGTCGACTGTATCTAACACAACAAACCTTCGTGACAAACGCAGCAGAATTTTCCATTTGTTTATATGAGCTCTAAATTACTAAAGCCACTAAAAACTGGATTGACTCCAAGTATGTTGGCTGCTCTGTGGTTTAAAGCAGTTTAACTTAGTCTTTGATGAGGAAGCACAGGTTCTAAAACCATCTAATGGTTCTATACTGTAACTGTGGGTCCTCAGTGTGGTGTTATTTAGAGTTCTGTACTAGTCCAGCTTACTTTAGCAACTTGTATTATGTACTGTAGCTTTAATTCACAAAGCTGCATAATATTGAGCCACTCACTAATGTTCTCTACACACTCACTGAGCACACAGTCAATCGGTTATCATTTACCAAAACCATCTTGTTAATGCAGAATCTTTGACCAAAATGTACAACCTGTTGGCACTAAAAAGGGTTCAAGTGATCTTGTCTTACAATGATTTGTTGATAAGAGCAAAATAAAACATTTAGTTATTGAAAACAAAAAGGAACCAAAAAAAGTCTCCAAAGGAACACAAACAATTAATAGTGTGGTACTCATCTCTGTTGCTGCTAATGTCTTGCTGTCATGTTTCCTGGTTTTAAATGAAAAGCAGAAAGGTCTATGTGGGGCTGAGATCACTGTTCTCTTTAGTATATTTCCCCTGGTATCTGAGGTGGAAGCTCGTGCATGATGTCATCGATCGTAGACAATCCAATATGGCTCCTGCTGGGAAGAGGCGCCCCCACTGTGACTGTTAGCGCTCTGTAATGCAAGACTGGGTGATGTCAGTGGCTGAGCTGAGGGCCCACAGAGACCAAAGTGACAGGACATCTATACACTTGGAGATGAGGCCATTTAATTGGATCATATTGCCATGACTCAGCCACAACATTTAAGTTTTTGAAAAGGTACATTATTTTGCTTTGGTGAGTGAAATATTTTTGGAAAGTCACAGTCAGTTGGGGGCAATTAACTCCTCAAGTGTATTTCAAAAAGCTCTTGAAACAGTTTATCTACTCTTCAGTGTTACATAGTGAGGTAGCACAATGTCTTTTTTCAAAGGCCTTGACACACAATACAATGATGTTTCATTAAACATTCACACAATCATAGGAGGGTAGTAGGAAGGTACAAGGTTTGTATATATCTTGGGTTTTTATTTTTACATCATCTTAAGTAATGTCATTTTAAAAGTCACAGTACATTTACAAGAGTACAGGCATCTTTCGCCAACTCTAAGAATCAAACATAAAATAAACAACACTGTGAGAGATTACAAAGACGTCCACTTAATATAAAGAAATAATAAATACAAGTAATGTGCCACAACAGAGCTCTCATAAATCTCTTTAAAGAAGTTCACCAACAGTCACTTGAGATGCACACAGTACAAAAGTATACCGGAAGATTTGCGATGTTAGCTTTAGGATTATTCATTAGATTCATGTAACATGTTGCTGCTGCTGAGATCATCACACTAAAGTAACAGTGAGCTGATAGTGACTGTGGAGATCTGACTGCGCAGTAATCCTGCTTTACTGGCAGCTCCGAAGATGCAAGTCACACAGTTGTTTAAAGCAAGATTAAAAACCATTGGTTGAATTCAAGGTCAAGATGACTTTTAAAAACTACTTTTAAGATGGACTGTTTGGAGCCAGGGAGAGATGTCTGATAAAAAAAATAAATGAAAATGACAGACGCAGCTGCATACAGACCACTTTTTACTATTTGTACATTTTAACCTGAGGGGTTAAGGGGACAGCAATGAAAGAAAGGGCACTAGGGAAAAGCAGCTTGCTGACTGCATGTGTGTGCTGTCAGTGAGTAGGTAGAGGACAAGTGGCACAATATCTGGTTGTGCTATATTTACTCAACCATCATCATTCTCCTATTCAGCATGTCAAACCTGGAATACAATACCTGCTCATATAAGAGAATTGGCGACATCAACATCATTTATCATTACATAACATTGATAAAATGGCTGCTTGAAGCCCAAAGATGTAATCATACCTTCAGATCCACATAAGGGCAATAAGGGTGATTCATAAGGTTGGATTTACTGACCATACAAACTTATTATTCTTGTAGTTTAAAATATTAAAATTAAATGATCTTGTACAAAATGCCACAGCACAAATAATGTACAAGGAAACAATAATGTTCTGCCGGGAAATATTCAAAAACTATTCAGACAGAAAGAAGGAGGGCATCAACTTAGGGGAGTATGGAACAACTAGGAAAAGTTTTGTGAGACTGTGTGCAGTTTCAAATTGTGGAAAACCTGGGGACTATCACAAGCCTTGCACAAGTATTAACAAAATTAAATCAATGTGTAAAATATGATATTGTCACAGTACAGAGCTGAGGAACAGCTGTTCAGGTCACAAAACAGGTTGTTATTGTTATAAGTTGTTGAGACATACGTAATGCAATTGGATATTATAAATTGTCATTATTATTATTAATAGTTATAATTATGCAAATTGTTAGTGACTTAAATGGCTGAAAACATATGGTGGAATATTAGGAATGAATTTGGGGTGGGAGTAAATAAGTTCTACTTCTTCCCACTGACTTTTGAGCTAGTAAATAAGTGTGTGTACATTTAATAGTATAATAGTCTAATATAATAGGATTTAATAGTAATAGTGTAATATAATAGTATAAAATAAATAGTAAAAAGTGTATAGTGTATGTATATGTTTGGAATTTAATGTTGGCATTGTACACAATGTTGTACAGTTTATTTATTTATTTTTTTACTAGCTTAAAAAAAATAATGCAAAAAATAAATAAATTATAAAATGTGTCTAGTCCATGAATTTTATTACTATGAAGTTTCTGGTCTAACTTTGGTTCCACAAAATATTTAACTTTTTTTTAAATATATATTATGCTTGAAAGTACTGAATGTGATCTTTCCTGTCCTTTACTTAACATCAACCTGCCCTGGGACTGGAGATAGAAATGAGCCATATATACATCTAAATGTCCATTAATATGTATTGTCCCTCTATAAATAAAAAAATAAATAAATGTACAAGTTACCTGGAGGAAGTAAAATCTATGTGATCATTATGTACGTCACAGACCTAATGTAAATGCATATTAGGCTATTAGGTTAAGTAACATGTCAAGGCTATGGCCTTTTGGTATTAGTGTTCTTTGGTCAATTTGCCAATAGTAAACATGACAGCAACTTGAATCCAATAGAAAAGTAACTTCTTTAATGGTAGGAATATATTTATTTTATGACATCCTCTAAACTCTACTCCAGGCCAACATGGAAGATGACAATATTTGAATTCAAGGTCAGGATGACTTTTAAGATGCACTTTTAAATATTTTGACTAACAGCCAGGAACAGATGTCTGATGAAATTTAATGAGATGAGGGAGGCAGCTGGAAATTGTACTGTAGTTTTTTTTTTTGGAAGTGTGTTGGCAGCTAGATATATGCATGCAATCATATGAATCATTATGATGAAAGAAACAGTTCATTGAAATACTCTCTATCTTTCCAACAAAACAAATCAACTGTATTCACTTAGTCTAGTGAACTAAAATTATTCTTTTATTGAAAGGCTGCTCTGGTGTGATAAAAAAAAACAAGCCTTAAAGTAACACAAAACAAATAAAATTCAAAAACAATTTCTTTCATCTCAACCCTGGGGGAAATTGCGCGAGCGGTAAAACAAAGTACAATTTTGGATCCCAGAGAAAATAAGCCATGAAATCTCAATTATATACGTCAAGATCCTGAGAAGTTTTTTTCATTGCACCTTTCTTTAAGAGACACTGAGGAGCCCTTGACCACCCAAGCCCTCATTCTCTCCTGAAATAGCCTGGCCTAAACAGTGATTGGACAGCAGGATGGACAGAGTGGGCCTATTTTTTTGGGGGTGCAGGGCCGCAGAGGAGATCAGGTGCAGGGGTGCGGCGATCGATTAGGTTGTCTGCGAGATAAAATAAGAAATCAAGGAGTTTTGTCTGCCACCGCTCTCTGGCGAGCCTTCACAGAGTCCGGGAGATTAGAAAGTGAATTTCCCAGAAAACAAACAAAGGGCATCATTAAACAGAGGCTCTAGACTACTCTCACTTTGTCTCTTAAGTGCAATTTGATCTTTGGCTCCCTTTTAAATCCAAATGTCTGAGAAGAGGAGTGGGTTTGTGAGCTGTTGTCTGATGGAAAGCCAATTGTCTGTGCCTTCAGCCAGTGGCAAAAGTCTTTACACAGACACAGTGACTTGGGAGAAAATAAGCTTGATTAGCTTGCTCGTCAACAACAGCCGCATTCAAATATTTTTTAGTATTTATAGCTGGTGCTCATTATAACACCATTAGAGCAGTAATGTGTGGCTACATTATGTCCTAATTGATAAGAAAGGCTTCTGTTGGTGTATTAAGGCCACCATAGTGTACTAAACACAGAAGAAACAGGTCAGCAGTTGACCAGTAACAAGCTCATTATTTCTCAGCTTTAAAATTAAGACATTTTCAAGAGGCTCTTGACCTGATGGAAAAGATTTGTCTCTGTAGTTCTGGGCAAAAAGGGTAATATAGAACATGTACACTTTTGTGGAGCAGCCACACAATGCACCATATACAGTAGTTCATTTATTCAATATCAATAACAGGAGAAATTAATCTTTATAGAAACATGAGGCATACCTCAGGGCACCAATATGGCACCATTTTGATTTTGTACCACACTTTTGACCACAGTCTAATTGTATACGCATATTTAACTGTAGACATTGTGAGTATTTTAACTCTCTTAAGCCCTGTAAAAAGAACATAATATAAACATGAGGGATATCCCAGTGATGCAACATGGCTCCATTTTGATTTAGTAGTAGGATTTAAAAGTGTCACAGTCTATGTTGAAAACACCATGGGCCTCATGCATGAAGCCTTCTTACACAAAAATATTCTACTTAAGTACTTCTTAGGGCTAATTTTGGCATCCATTAACGTTTTCTTAACTGAAAAAAGCACTTCTGGAAGATCAAATACCAAGAACAGGGTGAAAGAGTTCATTAAATATTATCAGACTTATATTACAACAAAATATTAAAAATAACCCATTATTGTAGATTACAAAACTTTACAAATTATTTATTGCTTAAAGAATAGCACAAAACAATGATAAAGCCAAATAGAAGTTGCCCTGGCCACTGAGTATTAGCCCGTAAGAAGGTTTAGTTCTACTTCAAGGTGTTCTCGACCTTGTGCTTTAAAAGTGCTCCACAACTGCAATTCATTATTCATCAGCCAAATCAAGAGCCAGCCAGGTCTCAGCGGGAATAAACGTGAAGGGACAACTTTTTTGTGAAATTAAAGAAAGGATTTCATTAGGAGGCTAAGAGCAAGGGATAAATGTTATACATTCGGGTCAAACAAACAAGTGATGGGATGATTAATTATTCAGCTGTGGCAGTTTGCTGAGATAATGGCTTCTCCGCCCTAATGAATTTAACTAAAGGGAAATACGCTGAATCCTATTTTAGTTAAGCATTTGAGGTATGATTCAGCTCAGCACTGTCACATTAGTGCATCTCTACAGTTAATTGCTTCCACCAAAAGAAATATTTGTACAAATTAGACAGCCCAGCTTTACGAGGAAGATGAATTGAGCATGTATCTCATTCATTATTGCAGAGGGATTTATTGTGATGTGATTGGATCCATAGAGGACAAAGAGGACTTTATGACTCAGTTAAACTAGCACAACTCTGAGGCCTTGTGGATGGAAAACGTCTATGTTCACAAGCCTTTAAAGGTAGGAGGGCAGTTGAAGGGACTATTTTTATGTTAATCTTTGATGTAATTAAAGATTTTATATTGCCACATAAAAAGATTGGACAACTTACTGCACAATATAGATGCGATCATGATATTTTGTTTTTACATTCTGAGTCTGTGGAATCCTTTGACTGTCATTAGCTAATGGTAGGTCAGGTAACTGCAGACTGCATTTCCACACCTCCCACCCCTCATTCCTCCAGAGTGTGAGCACCTATGGCAGCCCTGCAGGGACATGCCGGTGTCAATCCAAGTGGAAATACGTGAGATAATGAATTTGCTTTAGTTAATGAATATTTCAAGCCTTTGTGGGACAATGGGTAAGGGCTACCCCAACACCACAACGCACTAACCTAACCATTGTTAGTTTTGCACATTGTTGTTAATGTGATGGATTCAAAAATTGCACTGAAAAGGCTCAAAAGTAAGACGGATGAGTTGGCTGATATATTAAAAACAAAGCTAGGGAAGAAATAAATTGTTGTTAAACGCAATGGGATCCACAAAAAAATACAAGCAACAGCTGAACATTGTGTAATAGATATGGCTTTTCCTCGTGATTCAGTTGAACAGAGTAATAATATGAATCTGTAAAAGTTTATCTTTTCTGAGCAGCTTCAGCTATCAAAGTTTGCGATGCTGGTCATACAGTAAATGTTTGTTAAGAGCTTGGCGAGTCATGTCAGCCTGAGCAAAAGTGGTAGAGACAAATACAGAGAAAAATCTATTTCAATTTTAGTTGGAAAATGAACTGAAGGACGATGTGGATAATCTTGAGTCTCTGTTCGTCGGCTGCGGGGGTTGATCATATGGGCCTGCGTATGATTACAGGGAGCTCAATTAACAAAGACCCAAGGGACAGTTCAATCTGGGAGACAAACATTCCCTCAACATAGCCTACGTGACCTGCAACCAATGGCTTGTCTTAGCTTCATTGATTCAGTTCAACAGGTTTCGGATGGTGGACCTGAAATGGAACCCAATCAAAACTAAGAGGAAAGTCAGATTTTTTTCTTCAAGTTTTCAAGTACCAACAAGCTGACCTATACGTTTGCTTTCTCTGGTATCTTTGTCCTGGAAAATTCCCTGGTCTCTGCGAAATGGATCTGTAATCCCATCCCTTCGCAGCTATTTTGACTACCACCAGACCAATAAACGTTTATCTAAAAATAGGCGGGCTTTATGTGATGCTATCCATTGGTATTGCCTCCAGAAAGTCTAGAGACAAGACGTTTTTTTTTTTTTTAATACAATACAATAGAAGACAAATAAAGATGGCAGGCCTTATTACCAGAACAGAAAACAATTCTTCTACTTCTGTTTCTGAGTCTGGAAGAAGACTTTTTCAACTGTTTACTGAGCAACACAACTGAACGAGCCACCTAAAGAGGCATGCTAGATGGCGCTAGGTTTGTGAAAGAACCAAAAAAATAATTTTGTGACAGAACTAAAACAATGCTGGCAATGGTCCTTTTAACATATTTGGACAATTGGATGTATGAGGTCTGTGTGGCGTTTTGGCCACATAGACCTCATACAACATATTTTTTTGCACATTCATGTCCAAACAAACAACCCCTACGAGTCCTGGTCTTCTTATAATCTTGGGTAATGTGGTTTTCAGTTCAACACCAATGTTCAGCACATTACAAGTTCTTCCCAGGTTCTTGAACTAGTCGGATATTCACATTTACATCACCATCGTCCTCTTTTCCCCCCCACTGGTTCTCATGTAATATACCTGCATTTTATTACAAAAAGGGATGTGTGTTCTACCGAGACTGGCATTCCAAATAAATCCATCTACGACAACCCTTTACCTGGCAGATCACACATAGGTCTTGTGAATTACCCCGTTTCCATTTCAAAGGAAGACAGTCGTGGATTTTTAAATTTAAACCGCAAAGATATCTTATTTAAAATGGAACCATAATTAAATCTGAGATCACGCTTTCTAAGATCCCATGGCTGTGGCATATCACAAGCATCCTACGTTTCAAAGTGGCTTTCATGTGATTCCTTGAGAATATGGTTAATGTGGTGGGCTTTGGCAGATTACAATGGGCATAATCCTGTGTTTGGAAGACTACCTCCCAGTGGCGCGCAAATACTAAAGAAACCGCAGTCTTTGTTGGCGCTCTGATTTGTTGTGACTGAGGCTGAGAATGAACAGTGGAATGTGACAGTTTTTTTGTTTTTGCCTGTTTTATGCGGTGCACTGTTCGTGGGCAGCAGGAGACGGCTGAAGCAAGACAGGGGACTCTTGAAATAGAAATGCTGTAGATATTAAGCACTGTCCTAATTTTAAATTCTGAGAGATCATGAACTCTAACAAAAGGCTACAGAGGCCTGCTAATGGCTGATTTAAATGCAGACTTCTATAACTAATATAATCTTGGGTCATTGGTTGCCATTGGTAACTTCTCATCTTACCAATTGCTGCTTGTTTAAGAGGGGTCACATTGCTCTGATTTTAGGGGCCCCGTTTCTCAAGTCAGTGTAGCCATTCCATTTCTTTGTCCTATGGTAGCCCTGCAGGGTCATGCTGTTTCCTGTGAACAAACTCAATTGAAATAGGTCAAATAATGCTTTAAAACAAAAATAAATTAAAAAATGTTGCGTTAAAATAGAAACATGAGTGTGAATTTCCCCCGGCAGTGCTCAGTTTGTCCACTGAGGGAAGTTGTCAGAACAGGAAGTCTATTTTCTGAAGATAGTCAAATGCAAAGTGTTATTTTGATTCAATTACACAGTACAGCTTCTTCCATTTTATTAATCTGTGTTTTACAATATTTTACACAATGCACCCATAACCATATTAACACTTCATGATATTGTTGAAAACCTGTTAGCTATTGCTTAACATTGAACATTTAATCTGATTTATTTATTTTTCCCATTCATGTTTTCCATATTCTTTTATTTTCTCTCTATTTTATGACCCAGTAAGAATATGCCAACTCCACTGCAGTGCTACATGTCTAGTGTTACATCTCTATAAGATATGTGGACAGATGTCATGATGTGACTAGTTGTGGCATGAAACATGTTCTTGAGAGATAGTAGCCTGCCCTGTCACTTAGAGTTACATAGTTTGGTGAAGGTTTGGTGCACTGTGTATGAGGTAGAAATGGTTATTGTTCCTGGTTTGTGGCAGTGAACTATAACAAATGATTGAGTCTATATATTATGAGGCAAAAGTAAGATAGTGTTACTTTAAGGGTATTAGGAAACAGAGTCAAGTGCAACTCAATTGTACAATGAGGCCCTAGGCTTTGGGTCCAATCCACCGCCCCAACCTCCCTCCTGTTTACATCTAAAGAGCTTATAATTCTCCTCGTCACATTAAGCAAACATTGTATTTGTACATATTTAAATGTAAGTATATAACCATAATACAAGCATTTGCTGAAACATAGCAACTTATTTTCTGAACTGTGCCTCACCAAACGGAATTTAAAGCTGGCCGGCACTTGTGGTTTACTTGTGCTTTATTCAGCCTCTGCCCTCCTGGGAAGAGAAGACAAGGATTTTTGAGCAAATCAAAATCAATAGCTATCTAAAGGGGCGAATCTCACAACATTAATCTTCTGGATCCACCAGTGATTCTCACTGTAATTAATCAATGCTTTAAACTGAAGATATTTGGCAATTAATCTTTAATTCTCTAATGGAACATACACACAAGAGGCACTGAGCAACTAACACCGAGGGTAAGTTACGCTGGCGCAGGGCTTATTCAATACCAGTCTAATGAGGTCTATTATGAGTCAGATGTGGTCCTTTTGAAGCAGCCGAGTGTGCAGGAAGAGGGCCTTGTGAAGTGGAAGGTGCAAGTCATTACGCACAGCATTTTGCAAAATGTACAATTGTGAGGGAGGATGACTTCAATAAGAAAAGGCTCAGCTGGTCCCCATGGAGATGATTTGTCCCTAAAAAAGCACCAACGTTTAAAGATCATTTTGTGTCCTCTGGTATTTGGCACAGTTTAGATGAACTTCACCATGGTGTTTTAGCGATTTAGTGATTCTTAGAGTAAACGCTTTGATGGATGCTTTGGTCAAACAAAAGCCGCTGATATATTCTTGCAGAGGATCAGGCAGACAATTCACTCTGCATTTGTGTAAGGCTTTATCAAACAGGTGAATCCGGCATGACACCTACTGAGCGAGAGCCCGAACAAAAACACTACAGAGAGGAAATCAGTCAAGCCTGTCGCGTTGACCTACTTGACAGTGGTGTGTGAGCTGAACAGCGAGAGGCTGAGAAGTCCCTCTTTCTTTACCAATGTCTCACTGTCTCCAATTCTATTCTCTTCCCTTTTTTGAAACAGAACAGTGTCAATAGGTCCCTGAAATAATATCATTATTGCATTTCAGCTTGAGGCAATAGGATAGGGATAGGAATATGTAACACAATACATAAGTCACAATAGGACTACCTTGCATCCACAGGAAATTATATTTTTTTTGTTTAATGATATATTATAATACATTTATTAAACTCAAACCAAAGTGAGTCTTACACTGCAATTCCACACCCCTCCCTTGCACAGCCTGTGAGTACCTATGGTAGCCCTGCAGGGACATGCTGTTGTCCATGAACAAACCAAGAGGAAACAGGTCAGATGATGAGTTCAATTTAAAAATTTAGAATCAAAATCAATTTAGGGTAACATATGAAATGAATGTAAGTGTAATTAACAATGAATTAATGACTAAACAAAGTATTGATGCTGAAAAACACATATACATAGATATACAGTTCTAAAAGGTTATGAAGGCTGTACATTTTTCATTTCTTAATACAAATGCAAAGACTCTTATTTTGGAAAGATTATTTTGACCAAACTGTTTTGTCTGTATCTGTAGCTCAGATAATTGAACACACTGCACCTTTAAATAATAAACTTTCAAAACACATTTCAAAAGTGCTACTATTCCAATATGAAATGTTTACATGTTTGCTTTTAACCTCTTTCCTACTTGATAATGTTTCTTCTCATTTTAGAGCAAAAAATGTCTCGAGCAGCATTTTCACTTTGTAGCTTCTTCTAGCTCAGGAAATAAAGTCATCAGAATATACAAGCTTTACATGTATAGAGTAAATAATGCCACTGGTATGTGACCTTTATTGTATGAATTTGGCTGACTGGCAAATGGAGCAACAGTGGTGACTATTCAACGCTGTCACTCATTGCGCTGCTGCCATGGTAACTGTTGATAAGAGCGAGAGGCCTTATTACAGCCATGTAAAAAACACTTTATGTCCTTTTCACTCGGCTCATACCTGATGACTTCTGTTGTGCTAAACAAAACAAAAAAAAGCATGATGCGGGATAAACGGCACCTGGCTTTCATGCTACATTTGTATTTTCACACCACATTAATCTCTCTGATGGGAAAACAACAGCACAGCCATTAAGTACAGAGAAAAACACTGGATGGAAACTGACCAATCAGATTTTAGCATCTTATGTTAGGCATGTTAGCAAAATCTCAAAAGCAAAATGTCACTCTGAGTGTAGTATGAATACGTACAATTCATTATACTCATCGATAAGAGGTCTCCCAGTCACATTGTGAAGTTAAGCATGGCGTCCGTCCACATCAGATGAAATCAGTCCAGACATTAGCATCTGAGGTCAGCTTTTAAAGCCATGGTATCTGCATAAAAACAAGCTACAGTCTCCGATTTGTGACATGACTGGGGTCCTGGGAGCCTGGGAACTGTCCACAGTTAGCCCATGGCCCAGACAGGTGTGGCGTTCAAAATGCTCAATTATAGTGCATTTAAAATATGGATGATGTGATGGAAAGTACTGGTTAAAAATCAAATAGGTAGAACTAAAGTTGTTGTGAACACACTGCTACAGTTTAATACAAAGCTAATTCAAGCCAACTCCCAGCCAAGTAGCCTTAAATATTTAATGTTACTTATTTTAAAACTAAAATGAAAAAGTCCCAAAATCCAAAAGGTTAGAGCAACGAGACATCTCTGGCCTCCTTGGCACTGTGCAGAGACGAAGCCAATCCTCCAATTGTTCACTACAGACTCTACATTTCACTCGTTTTATTCTCCTCCCGACACGGGGGAACGGTTTAGAATCAAGCTGCCAGCAGTCGACAGCTCTGGCGTTTAGGGAGCGAACCAGAGACGGAGCAAACGGAGAAATGTGGAGGCACAACAGGTAGCTCTGTCAGACTCCAGGGCTCTGCCTCGCTGATCCCTGCCTCTCATTAGAACAGAAGGATGACAACACAGCCAGCGCATCAAGACCCAAGGATTGTTGGAAATGAAATAAAGGAGGGCAAAGAAGCGAGCTTGCTTTCCTAAAAACCCTTCTTTGCGCTGACAGGTTTGGTGTAGCGATGAGACATGTTTCGGGGAATGGTAAAACAAAGCAGCGTGAGAGGAAGGGCTGCGGCGGGTGAAAGACGGAGTAATTGGGAAGCGATGGTGTGACAGGCTGCTGGGTGAACACTGCTGACCCGCTGACTCACTTTTGAGGGCTGCATCTTCTCGAGGAACTGCAGTGAGGAGCTTAAGGAGGCGGCAGCCCACGCAGTTTGAAAACAAAAGTGTCTGTGGGTGTGGAGATCTGCACTTATCCCGACCCAGTCCGTTCAGAGAGCCACCGTTCTAAACATCGCCCTGATGTGGTTTGTTGGAGTTTGCAGGTACTTACCTTACAACAGTTGACAGTTTCCCTGAAGGGATCTGTTAAGAGCTCCTCAGGCACAATGTGTATGCATTGTAAAAATATATAAAACAAGAAAAAGGAAGGAAAACAGTGTCTGCCATCAAATGTAGACAGTGGAGAAGCGTTCAAGGAATAGGTACAGTACTGGAGTCCTGCTGCTTGTAGCACCTGAGTTTCAACACTCCAACAAACACTATACAACACACAGACCATAAGACCACAGACCTGATGTTTGGTTTCATAGTGAGGACTACACAGACACAAGCTCAGATGGAGATTTAAGTGATATAGTGCAATTGTTTTTATTTTATTAGCTTTGTACCAGAGAAGATGGCAAAAATGTGCATTTGTGGGTCAGGACTGACATCTAAAGTAAGCGTCTATAACAGGGGTGGGAAAACTAAGGCCCGGGGGCCACATGCGGTCTGTTAATCTGGCCCGCCAAGCTAATATTTACTAATATTTTATTGTATATTTTATTCTAATATTTTTTCTTTTCCTTCAAGCTATCATCTCCACTCTCACTGATTTTAGAACAAACTGTAAAGAGTGGATCTAAAACTGAGGAGGTGCCGCTCTGACTGTGGTGTTGAAGAGTATATTGCACATATTGTTTTGCCTATAGTTTAACCTTTAAACTATCGGAAAAAAGTTTTTTGAGCACAAGTGAGCTTACCGTGTTGCCTTGGTCCCATGTTCTAATGTGGCCCGTGATGAAATATAATTGCCCAGGAAGTATGTTTAGAAGTATTTGATATAAAACCGTCACAGAGCGTTCAGCAAAATGTTAAAAGTGAAACTTATGTTTACAAAGTTAGGTTTGATTCCAGCCAAACAAGAAAAAATACATGTAACTTGTTTGAGCTGGGACCAGATCTAGACAGGTGTGAAATGATTTTTGCCACACACCCCTGGAAGAAAAGCACTTTTATAGCCAATAACAAGGTTTAGCTTCTCCAAACTGGGAGTGTGCTGACTATCTACTGTAGGGAATGCATTAGCTTTCCAAAAGTGGCTTATAGAACCTCATTTACAAAAGACCAGAGTGTTGCTTTATTGTTTTGTTACAGGAGAAGTGTCTGCGTACCATTAGATAAATCAGACACAACCTAATTTCAGCTTCGCCAACGTCATCGGAGTGACTCATTTCTGTGTGTTTTCACAGCAAGGTGTTTTCACACACCTCCCTAACACAATAACAACCTGCAGATAACACATCTACACAAAGACTTTTGGCACAGCTTGTTTGCCAGAGGCCCCCCCCTTAGACAAAAACAAAACAAAACTATAAATTACTAAACGCCTGACCAAATTGAACCCCTCCTAAAAAAAAAAAAAAAAAATCTAAATGCTCTGTCTAGACACAACATTGCATCACTTACGCTTGGCTTCCCTGATGCTCCAGCACTTAAGTATTTACATAATTTGCTCAGCTACATGAGCAGATGAAAGTAGTAGTTTTTTGAATACATTTTGTGCTTTAGTTAATGCAGAAGACTTTAAACCCAAGATTAATATTTTTTCATAAGGAGAGTTAATCAGAATGCTGGATAGTTTTTTTGTATTAAATTGTAATGTTTAATTCTTCCTTAGATCATTGTTTGTGTCAATGTAAAAAAAATCTGCAAAAAGCAATAATGAGTGGACTTTAATCGAGCGGTTAAGGCCACCGTCCATGAACCACATTCATCATCTGGTGCTTGTCATCCCCGCCCTCTCCCTTTGCCCTTGTTTTCTGTTCCCTCTTCACTATCTGCTATTGAATAATGGCAAAACTGACCTCACATAAATATTTTAAAATTAAAGTAACTAGTTTTATTCTGTTTTCTTTTACAGCAAGAGAATTTAAATGGATCTGTGACGTGAATTATAATGCAACACCTAAAGAATGCCTCAAGAGGTATAGGTGTGATGAAGTACTGCTGGTAATGGCTAAAGGAGTTAGGTTTCCTATATTTTAGTTTAAATTTAAAGTTTTAGGTAATTTCTGTTAAATTCTAAGGATGTGAATATGTCCGTTATATAGTGTGTATTTTTTGATGGTGGCATTGCAGATTGCAAGTCCACTTCCTGTGAACAACTACAGTAGCCCTCTAGGGACATGTGTGTTTTGCGTGACCATATCTTGTAGAAATAGGCAATACCCTAGAAATACCCTTGATTCTGGCAATGTTTTTGAAAAAAAGCGGTTGATGTTGTTGTTGTTATTGCTTTAATGTGGCTGTTAAAGTTCAAGTCTGAGTCTATTATTACCAGATTTCTAACCTAATTTTTAGGCTTTAGAGAAAGTGACTCGACTGACTGCAAATGCTTTCCCTTTGTGTGTTTGGGCCAAAGAGAATTACTTCTGTCTTGTCTGGGTTACGTTGTAGAAAGTTGTTTTGCATGGAGGTAGTGACAGAGTGAGTCCACAGGCCCATAGTCGCCTGCTGTCAGTGACATGTACATCTGAGTGTCATCTACATAGTTGTGGTAGGACACATTGTTACTGCGAATTAACTGGCCCAGAGGAAGCATGTAAAGAATGAACAAAAGGGGTCCCAGGATGGACATTTAGTTCATTAATGCAAGATTGTGTTCAAACAATAAATGTGTTTTGATGTTTGTCCTCTCTCGGCAGCTGTACAGAAACAGGAAGTAATGGAACTTTGGTTTGGTCTATTTGGTAATAAAAAATTGGGGCTCCTCGGTGGCTCACCTGCTAGAACACATACCACATACTCAGGAGACCCTAGTTCAATTCCAGCTCGGGTCATTTGCCCAATGTTACTCCCCTCTCTCTCACCCTGTATCTAAAAAGAAAAAGAAAAATGAAAATTACATTGTACAGCACCAACAGCAGGCTAGCAGAAGTAGCAGTCTTCGCTTTGTATGTAGCATAATTTTCAAAAGACCAGGATTGAACACAAACTCAACTGTGATGTACAATAATAAGGCAATAAATTACCAGTAGTTTAAAAATGTATATATTAAATTCAATTATATAGAGTATATATTTTTGGTTCTAGTGTGGTGTCATTTATTTCAGAAGCTATCATTTTGCGAGACACACAATTTGGCCATCTAACTTTTAAAAATATAAATACTGCATGTTAACTTGTTCATATTTCTATGGTTGTATATATTTAAGATCAGAATGAAAAACTTGTTTTTGCCAAAAATAGGAGTTCATCTTATAGTGTAAGGGTGTGTCTTTAAATTCATGGCTGAACAGAAAACAGACAGAGAAGACAAGTGGGAGGTGAGTGAAGTGGGTTAGTGTCACGGGGGGCATAATGCCATAAAATTTTTAATGTTCCTTTACCCCACCCTTTTTTAGGAGGCTACTCAATTATTGATACATTTATGGACTGTCCAAGAACACAGTGGAGGAAATAAGGCCAGTAGGGCAGGGCCGGGTTACAGACTAAAACAACAACAAAAACAAAAATCCAGTTCTTTCTTCCTGTGTGTCATACTTGTCAACCTGCCAAATGAACAAAGCAGCTGCAGCGCACATTTTCTGGCACAAGCAATAACATTTGAATGTCAGAAAATAATTCTTGCAGTAATATTTTCTAATATTAGAGTCTCTGAAAAGGCCAAGAATGGCCATAGGGGGAAAGGAAATGACTTACTACTTTGGGCCGTGACAGTTCATAATTCCATTTCCAATATCTTTTCCCTTTAAAAGTTTAAGGTCCTACTTGATGTGCTTGGGGTGACTCATACATGTCTTTGGAAAGATCCTTTGCCTTTTTTTTATGTTTCCCTTTGTCGTTTGGTAAGATGACATGTGACAGCTAAAGTGAAATCTCCTTTATTATTGGGCTGCCATCTTGTGCCCCTGCATAATCAGCCTGCCTATGCTGTAATTACGCCTCCCCTGAAAACAGGCTACAGGACATGTGGCTTTATTGAGAATGATGAGGCACACACTGACTTAAACAACGTGACGCCGTGACAAGGCAAGGGATTTGGGATTTTCCACGGATGAGGGCCCGCATTCTCATCGGGCAGGTTTCACTTAACTTCGATAGGAGTCCTTGTCATTCTTTGTCGAATACAAAAACCTGTATTTAAGTAAAAAAAAGGAGCACAGGACAGGAATTCCTTAAAGCAATTCCACCTTGAGGTAAAATATTTGGTGGAATAAACTACCACCATATAGTTCTTTGAGTTTTGCAAACTAGTGACTAGACTGCTTGTTACATTATATTGTGTTACATTACATTATATACATACTGTAGATTGTACATGCTTTTGACAATATTTTTGCCAGATTCCTTTAATAAGGTAACTTTCTTAAATATGTCATTATCTAGAGTCAAAACAAGAAGTATATTAACATTAGAAAATGTTGTACAATGTGACTGAGGCCACAAGACTCTGTTTCAAGTTTAATTCATAGCTCAACAAGCTATTTTTGAGTGTGTTCACATTGCATACATGGATACAAAGATCTCAAATATATCTTGGACCCCACAGGAGACAGACAGACATAATGAGATATATGGAAACAATTCCTGACAAGCAAAGCAACTGTCTCAACGATAAATTGTTCAGACATAAGGACCTCAGGAAAGATCGAGAATCAGAAAAACTTTTCATCACTCATCCAAGGCACTTTGTCAGTTCAAAAAGAAAACTGGTCAATGGTCAATATCAAAGTTCAAAAGCGTAGTCATTCCCATGCTTGGAAGAAGGACAAATGTATGTATACCTTCTTAGAAAAGTATTTGGAAGTGCTTCCTCTGCAGCAGTGCTCAGTTTGTCCACTCTGGGCAGTTGTAGGAACAGTAAAGTAAAGGTAAAAAACAATTGTTTTGCAACCAAAAGAGAAGTAATGTAGGGGATTGACCACATTACCATTTAACATGGATTTAAAATAAAATTCAGAATAATCAGCGGTGAGGCTTTGGGAAGCTGAGGAGAGACTGCATGAATGGGAGGCTCAGACATCCATGCCCTCAAGTAAAATGATCTTTCACTGGTTGCTGACACGTGCCAATTACAAACCACCCACCTCCCACTTGTTTTTTAAGAGTAATTAGTCAGGGCCCAGTGTGTATTCCGGGAAGGTCTTAGGCGATGAGAGAAATGTGCCACAGGTCAGGCAGCTCAGTGGAGAGTTTTAGTGCTTCGAGAGCCCCTCACCATTCAACTCGTTGCTCAAAAATGTGTGGGCTGCATTGAAGTGGAGTAATGGAGTAAAGGTTTAGCACGCACAACGCCCCCGGGGTCAGCCATGATCATCATCAGACGAGAGGAGATACAAACACGCGATCACTGGGAAGGCTTCCCTTCCACAACTCGCGCTCTTACATCAGAGATACTATATGATGCATTAGATACGGCAGACAGCGATGGGGAGAAGACAGGCACGTGCTGCTCCGTCAAACTCACAATATGTATGTACATATCTATGTACATTAGATCTCTAAAATGCTGCTCTTGAGCTTTTTCCTTTTAAGAGAAAAAAAGTTTCTCATTCTAAAATGCCATGTCAGTTATGGCCAGGCCACATTTTCATTTGTATTTTCACAATGCATTTTTCAATAATGGGGGTAGCTTAAAATCAAGTGAGCATTTAAAATTTGCATAGTGATTGGTTTGTTGGCTTAGGTAAATTTCCATTATCAGTTATACCAATTAAAGGTGAACAGTGTTTTTTTGGGTGACATCTATTAACACTTCCACAGCTCACACTTCATTTTTTGGTGCCTGCGGAAGCCCAGCATGGAAACATTTACATTTATTCATTTTGCTGACGCTTTTATCCAAAGCGACTTACATTAAGCTTCAATTCACCAGTGTTACAGCTGGAACACCACTGGGGTCAAAGGGGGTTAAGTGTCTTGTCCAAGGACACAACAACAGTATGAACTGTGGGGAGAGCGGGAATTGAACCACCAACCCTCCAGTTGAGGGACAACCGCTCAACCACTGAGACACGTGCTTGGAAAATGAACTTTGAAAATGTAGAAACAAAAATAAATTTAGTGAAAAATGCCAAGCCTTGAGGCAAGATTAACTGTGCTCGGGTTTGTCCACTGGGCAGTTGTAGGAACAGGAAGTAAAAGTTCTTATGGAATCTCCTATGGATCTTTAAATGTGTATTTTGAGGTGGTATATACAGTACAGTGTACAGACAGTTTTGACTGATGTGTTCCATTACATAATACATTTTATACTATTTACCTTTTAAAGAGGGACTGTGTGTATTCTTATTTGATTCTGTTGGTTGAATGAATGAAAAAAAAGCTTAGGTTAATTAAAAAATAAAAATAGTATTAAATAAATGTTTTTTAATTATTTTTACATTTGTTTTGTAAAAGTAAACCCTTTGTTTTACCAACCATAACCAATTACAGTCAGTGCCAAAACCTATAAACCATTTACAGCAAAGAACAGATCATTTTTTCACCGTGCTGAATCCCGATTGGTTACCTTATGATCGGATTTGCACAAGAGACAAAAAACAAACCTGGTGTCAAATGCCAGGTTTGTTTTTAGTAATTAATAGTATCTCAACAATTTGGCCAATGCTATGAAAGCCTAGAATCTGTCTGACACTTGAAGACCTTCGTAATTACTTTAACTTGTCGAGGCTGTCCGACTTTAGAGCAACTTTCGGATTTATTTTTCAGCATGAGAGAGGACATTAATCACCAAAAGAAAAAAAAAGTATTGAGAGAGGAGGCGGACTTGTCTGACAGTGAAAAACAAAAAATAGTAACAATAGTTGTGCAACTTGCCTCTGACCTGCTGTCATGGCATGATAAATACCTGGCGCTGCTCGTGGTCGTCTGGAACAGAAGTGGGCTACAGCGGGGCACTGGTGGGAGCTTCATTCAACTCACCACTGCACGCTAACCTCTCCTATTTGTCCCCGTCGACCCCCAATTCAACATATTAACTGCGTCTAGACCCAACAGATGGCCGGGTTTTTCTTAGACTAAACAGGTCACCAAATAAAATCTCAAGAAGACCTTTTAGTTTTTAGTCTATACACCCTTAGTTTGTGTTTTGTTATTCGTCAATGTTCAAGGTTTTGTTACTTTTCAAGGTTCCGCTTGACGGCTGGGACATTGGGGAGAGGGAAAGAGAAATAAGCAATGTGCTGTGCTGTTCCTAGTGAGCCGTCCAAGTGCACCGTGTCCAGTAATTGTTGTTTAATTGGCAGTGAAATGTTGTTTTCTGGTTTGTCAATTTACAAATGATGTCCGGAGGAAACAGGCTTTACTAAATCCATGATGGCCATCTGTACAGTTTATTTAAAATAAACAAAACCTGCTCTTTTATAAATAATATTTATTTGATGAGGACTGTTGTGCACAAATATTCATCTATTATTCAGAATATGGCAGGTTTGGGGAGTTTCAGCACTGCTGAAATTATAATTATGCTTTTCTTAAGGTCAACTAGAAATGGTTTTGATTTTTAAACACACATCATCTCTGCTCTGCTACCACTGTTGTGAAGATCGAGAAACCCACTGTTTGAAACATTTTACAGACTCTGTCTTTAAGCCCCTCCCTTTAAGTCCAGTCTGCTTTCATTGGTCAGTTCTTAGGCTCTCTGTAGAGGGCTCCTAACCTTGATTTATCAGACTTTGTAACAGGAACCAGGCTGATCAAAGACTGTGAATTTAGGAACTTTTAGTAGAATAAAAGCGTCACATTCAAGCACAGATAAACACTGGGGGGGAGGAATAGCACCTTTAATAATGTAGGCCATTGTCTTTTCTTATAAACAACCTTAGTCAAGACTGTGGACTCAGGCACAGAGAACAACAGAAGGATTGCATTGGAATAACTGCCCTTCACTTCATTTAATCGAGAAAACATCATAATTGAATTGTTCACTGCCTAGAACTTTGTAGCATAAAGCATTAAATAGATAGGATTACTTACTGTTGCTCTTTCCACAACTACTTGGACAAACCGAGCACTGCTGGAGTAGAAGCACATTCATGTTTCTTTTTGAGCACACATCTCACATTAAAGCTTATTGGTACATTATAATTATTATAACCTTTTTTATAATTTATAATTATCAAACCTATTTTGCCTGGGTAAGCTCATAGACAAAAGCATGTCCTTGCAGGGCTACTGTAGGTGCTCGCGGACTCTTTAAAGGAGAGGTGAGGAGTGTTGAATCAATCAATTTCAATGTAGCTAGTAGATGACACTAAACCATAGATTGTAAATAAACATGGATATAATCCGCCCATTGGTCCCCTATTCATCAATATTGTCATTATAAACATGAGTTTTATACTTGTAAAGTCGCCATTGGGTTGCTCCTTATATTTCCGCTTTTGGAGCCTGCCCTCTGGTGGACGGCTGTATATCGTTGTATTTCGCTGTAAAATTGCCGTATGGCGGCGCCCTTACACGAGAACCATTTAAGAGGTTCCATGGGAGAGGCTTGCACTAAACACTACACACTGCACCTTTGATGTCTTAAACTCCCAGTTGTTTTTAAAAGTAACAATAAGCCATTCTATACACACAAGTAACTCAAGAGAGTGCACAAAACGCCTGTATAGCCTTTAGAAAACCAATTTTTTTTGTGGCTCATCTAAGTTTAATTTCAAATGAGTCCAGATTAATGGGGTATTATGGTTGTAGGTCATTTTTAATTGACCCCCCGATAACCATATAGGACAGTTATTCTAATGGAAAGCTTGCAATAAACTGGAAACAATCTTTTTTAATTGTGTGGTTTATGTGGGTTATGGATGCATATTACAGCATCATGAAGACTTTTAAGTCAGAATTCAGATTTATTCTCAGATCTGTCTGTTTTTTATTTTTATTTGACAGGAATAGAATCAAATGGCAAAGCTTCTCAGTGAACAAAAAGGCATTCTTAGCTCAAACACACCTTCTCTGTTCTTACTGAGCTAAGTGCCGCTAACTGCGCTAATTGTGTTTACTGCCTCCTCTTGACAGAACAAAAGGCTGCTCCTCAGATGTCCATTTCGGGGTTTTTTCTTTTCTTTTTTCTCTGAGAGTCACTAACGCATTAGCCTCTTTGCTCAGGGCCAGCCAAACAACAGCACACATCCGGATCCGAACTGCTCGGATCTCTCTCCTCCCATCCCTCTCCCCTCACCCGCTTTATCAAGGCACAGAGACCCCCTGGGAGGCTTTGATCTCCAGTGCACATCCTGAAGAATTAATGACTTCTAATGTACCAGTTAATGCAGAAAAGGCGGAACATCCATCATAACTGACAATTTAATGGCGCTTTCATAGATGGGCCACTCACATCTCTCCTATTCTCCTTCACCATTTTTTCCCCTTCTTCTACGCGGCACACACTTTCAAATATGTGGGCTCATATGATTCAAATGATAAAGATTGTCTCATATGACCAATTCCGCCATCTTCATAATGAGTATTTACCAATGTACGAAGACCTAAACAAGTTTACAAGTCATTTGTAGCAGACAGTGAGTTAATTAACGCAAGCTGCAAGATACTGTGTTAATGAAGCAGCGCTAACGACCAGCGCTAACGTACGCAAATCTGCACTTCGAACATTTTCTTAATTAATTGTTCCTGATCAAATCTGAATCAGCTGCTAAATGGTGCATCATACTGAGTTATTATAGGCATGAGTCATGAATTTAGGACTGTATCATTTTGGAGATAAAAGCACAGTAAATGAAGAGATATAAAACTATTACTTTTGTACAAATACAAAAGAAAAAAAGTTGTACTTGTATTGAAATAATTAGAAAGTGTGTATAATTGTACCATCATATTATTGCTTTTAACTTATTCAATCAAATGAATGGCTGCCTTTTGGTGGTGTCTGGTGGATAAATGTCATATTGCAATTCTACAACTTTCATCTTTCTCCACCTACGACCACCTACGGTAGCCCTGCAGGGACACGTTGTCTATGATGAAATACTTTTAAAAGAAATGAAAGTAAATACATTTAGCCCATACATCGTCCATGTAAGATTGTGTTTGAATGTACTTCTCCCATGGCAGTGCTCAGTTTGTCCCGTCTGGGCTATTGTAAGAACAAGATTTAGTTAAATGAATGTCTCCTCCCCACTCCATGGAGCTTTAAATGTCTATTTTTCCAAGCTAGACAGTGATTAATGCAATCGCACACTCCTGAAAACATAATTCTGACAGCTGTGTTGCACTTTGTTAAACAATATATAACCAAATCTGACACAGTTTACCTTTAACACCACTCAAGAAAATGATAAATTTAATGTATGTAATCTCTGCAAGTTGGTCCAAGAATAAAAATTGGTTGTTTTTTATTATCTGTCATGTTTTTTGCAGAAAGTTTAAAGTATATTTAAGAGACAAGTATTTTTGGATTAGTAGTTCCTGACAAATATACTCAACTCAGACAAAGAAACCTTCCCGTTCTTTTGTTGGATGTATCAAAGAAGCTGGAAAGGGATATTTATTGTGTTGCAAATGTTTAATTACTCCTCTCCTCACACCTTGAAGTAACCCGTGTGGGCCTGCAGTAAACACATAAGAGCGTTGTACATCACGTCGGTGCATTACAGCTCTCTGTCACCGAACAGACCGGCAGAGAATCGCTTGGCTGGCCTGCGTCTCTTTGAGTTGATGTAGAGAACCAATATTCCCCAGAACAGCTTGCACAGGCAGCTAATGTCCCTTTCAGCACATCTAAAATTATGTTCAGAGCACTGTCCAATCAATGGGACTGTCCAGCGAAGGGAGACCGAGCCACCTTGCAGCCAAATGAGTGGCTGTTGGATAATGGTGAGCTAAATTTATTGCAGTTCCTGAATTGGACTTTGCAGCAGGATTTACCCCGGGCGGAAGAGAGTTTTCAATCAGCCATTTCCAGATAGCACAAACATAACTGAAAAGCATTCGAGACAAGAAAACAATGCAGGCTTTTGCGTTCATTCTGACTGGAACATAATGGAAAAAGTTGTACAAAAACAAGCTAAGAACTTAAATGTGCCAGCAGTTGTTCATGCCTGAATAGGGACTGTCACTTTAAAGGCTAATCTTTTTCTGAATGAGACCATAATGGATGGGGGTGGCCATGAGACAAATGAGGATGAATTCCAGTGTTTACTTAGAGAAAGATTGATTAGGCTTATTTTCTTTTCAGGAGTTTATCGTCAAAAATGAACACTGAAATATGGAGGCGATCAAATCTGCAAAATGAATTCCAATCTTCATCTCTCCAACAAAACAGGACATCAACATTAGTTTAAACTAAAATAAGGTGATACATTTTACAAATAGAGCATGTGGTTTGGTCACTTTAGTAAAAAAAAACTTTTTATCACATGTTCTGATTCCCTTTGCAAAGACAAACGGGTCTTGAATCCCTTCCCTTTACAGTGTTTTCTGATGTTAGACAAATCATGACAGTTTATCTCAAATGGGAACGGTTTGTTGCAATGTTTCATTTCTCTGATTGCTAATGTATAACCAGCTCAAAATTCTATGCTCTATGTCAAAATCAATTAAATTCTTTTATTGGCAAGTGTACTATTTTGTCACACTGTAACAAGTGATAACATACAAACCAATATAAATGGCATGCTATTCATCAAACATTCCACTTCAGGGATTATTTGTCAAGAAAAGAAACAGGACAATAGCATTTGCTAAATTACTAAATGAAGGGGTTACCATACCTTGAACTGTATTTCCCATTGTAGCCTGTGAATGTGTAACTTAGGGTATTCATGCATAATATCCATGCAGCCTTGCAACTGTAACCTTTATTAATATGTATTTAGTCTTTTGGATGGTGGCCAAACTGTGTCAAGCTTACAGATACAGAATGTAATTTTTGTTGTCAGTTTGGCTTCTCTGTGCTTCGACCTCTCCGCCGAGTGACAGTGCGTTCAATAAAAAGTGGGTCCGACTAAACCTTTGGAGAATTTTCTGCTCCGTGGAAAATTTAATCTGTAACAGATGCTTGTTTTTCTGGGGACATCGCTGCACACAAGGCTGCGTGGGTCAAAAGTACAAGATAAGCATGTTAGTATTGAGCAAGCAGATGGGACGAAAAAATCGTTGTCATTGACCTGCAACAAACTATCAGATAGCCAAATACAGCAGCCGGAGGAGAGTGATCAGATTACTTTCTGCTACTGTATGTGCAATAATAAGACCTGCAGCTCAGCCATGCGTTAAATGGAAGACATTATCTGTGCTGTGGAGTCAATTACACAGATTTATTTTAGCCGTTGGTTTAGTTTGTAGTCTGTGAAAACAACAAAATTACCAATATGGACACAACACCTAACGACAACCTGCTATTAAAAAAAACATTATAAAAAGAGAAGTGTTTTCATTGCAAATAATATAAGGAAGAGCACCCTTTTTCATGCAACTGGCAATCTGAAGTCAAATAGCCGTCGGTAACCAGTGGATGATGTTTAGCGCTAGCTCATTTAATTCCTTTATTATTTCGCAGCGAGCTTTTCTGCTCCAGAAATCACAGGAAATTGATTCCATTATCTGTATGACTTCTCCCCTCTCGCCTAGCACCTGCATATGAAACACACCAACACACCGCCATCTTCACATCTCTGCCATTGAAGTGACATTACTATTGTCATGGCAACAAACCCTCTTTTCTCTCAGTGGCTGGTGAAACTGTGGAGCACCGCGTTCTGTTTTTGGAGTCAGGTGTAGCAGGTCGCAGCAGCAGTCCTCGGACTCACAATGCTAAAAGGTCACACTTTTATCTAGTGCATATAGAGACTTCGAACACCATGGAGGATTGCATGTCAAATTAGGAATATATTATTATTAAAATCAACAGACATCAAAAGCCTGGTTCTTCTTTGACATATTCTGTGCAAGAATTCTGTACATTACCAACAATGGATGTCAGCTAAGATTTTATTACAGCCCCTACAAAAAAAGTTAGTGTACCTGCCATAAAACATGTTTCAATAAAAATAAAAATGTTATTATTTTGGATCACATTGGACATATTCACTTTAAAATAAAATGGTAATGTGATCCCTGCACAGCCATTTCCACTACGTCAAAAAACTTTTGGACCAATCCAAACCAGCTTTATACAATGCTTATTTCCTCTGATTAGTATCCAATTACATCCAATTGCATTCTGTGTTTGCTGGCGCTGCCCCAATGAAACCCTACTCAATTGTTTTAGAATAGGAGGTCAGGCTAGAAAATTTTCTATTTAGAACCTTTGGGAATGACCTAAACTATATATAATCATAAGAAATGACCAGACTTCCTTACAACTTTACGCTCAAGAATTAATAAATTTTTTCATTTTGTCATTGTCAACTCGGTGCTCCCTGAACTCTAACCTATGAACTCATACATACATAATTATTGGTTCTGTAAATAACTTATTATGTGTACTTCTATGTTGTGTCAGCTGTCTTGGACACATCCATTGCACGGCCTGTCCATCCTGGGAGAGGATCCCTCTTTCTGTGGTTTATACTGAAGTTTCTCGTTTTTTTGTGGGAGGAGTTTTTCCTTACCCTGACAGAGGGTCAGGGGATGTTGTCTGTTAAGCCTTTTGAGAACTGTTGTTGTGATATTAGGCCATACAAAAATAAATGTCTTGTCACACTAGGAAAAAGTTTTCATTAGTTTTTTAGCCCCCTGTCTGACCGTGTGAATAGGATGAATATATATATACATATATACATATATAAATGCATACCATTTACAATTACATTTTTTTTTATCATTAGCAAGCCTGGCCAGCTAGACCCATTGGAATCTCTTCCAATCCAACCTATGTTCACCAAAATTAAGCCTACCTGACCAATTATTATTATTAGGTACACAGGCCAATATATTAACAACCAAATTCTGTCTGTGTGTGTCTATGCCTGTAATACAAATCACAGAGGTGTTGCCCGTGTTTGGTTTGAAGACTATTATAATTTGTTTCAGGATACATAGTATGGCAAGCAACTGTCAAAATATATTTAAAAGAGAACTCCTACATAATGTCTCATTTTCCTTGGCTTTTACAATGTCTGTGCTTTTCATCATAGTCTGTGCTATAATTAGAACTTGCACATCGAAATCCATTTAGAAATTCACATACCTGGAGACTGGTACCTTCTGCTGTGCCTCCCTGACACCACACTGGGATATTTTACCACTAATTTAATGTTGCTGCAACACAGTGAAACTTCAACTTTAAAATTAAAAACCATGCGAGTGATTAGACTTGCTGTGGTGGTTTATGTGAGAACTGATGAAATCATGTGACAAATCAGATCCTCAAAATGATGTTCAGTTCGGCACAGATTTTTGTCTATATCTGTCAGAGGAAGGACTGTAAGAGCCAAAGAGAGCCTTGTGATGTTCTTATACTCAAGGACATGGACACTGCACCTTGCAAAATCTAATTTACAAAGTGTGAAATTTCCTCATTCTCCTCCATGATAGCTTCATTTCATAGTGAAAGCTAATTATGGGAGCTATAATTTCTTTCAGCAGTCAAGTCATCAGCTGGTCAAACACAGAGCGCCTCGCCAAATGACATGAGATAATTGCTGTGGCAAAAACAAATGCTCTTCAAGATATTGCCCATTGCATTCTCAGACAAATTAATATAGAAGAATACTTGTTTATAAAGTCTATTTTTTGGGGGTAACCAAGGTTTTATTTCTGATGCTACACTACACGTGTCTTGTGTCAAATGGAGGGGCGGGCCGCTCACTGACTTATGTTATATACAGTATATTGTTCCATTCATTTGTAATAATTTATTCCTTATTGTCTAATCTCTTCATTTCATAGCTTTTTTTCTTGGTTGTTTATGCTGGAGCTTTTATCCAATAATATTTCAGCAATGTGTTGCCAGGGTCAATGAAATCTGCCTTGAGGCCGTCAGAATCAAGAGTGCAGGCACTTGTTGCTTAAAATAAATCATAATGAAACGGTACAATCAGATTTAGAGTTGGGTAGCCCGCCAAGTACCCTGGGCCAGCTGGCAGGGGAAGAATAACGTCAGAATTTTTATGTCTTTTGATTGGTTGGTCAGAGAGCGTAGCTTACTAGACAGAGCTAGCAACATACACAAGCTAAAATCATTTGATAGGGCAAACATTCTCGGCCAGAAAGAAAACCTACGCCAGAAATACAATGAGACAGACTGGACTTTCAGCATTAGCCTCCATGGCTCCAGAAAAGGATGTATTGTTGAAGTTAAATGCACTGTGCAACACTCTTCTCGAGGAAAGAAAGGAGGATGGACTTTGTGTTAAAATAATCACAAGTTTTGAATGAATTTTATTTAATTTATCTTCTATTTTGTAATTTTATTTGCACAATGTACAGTGTATCTGGAAAGTATTCACAGTGCTTCACTTTTTCTACATTCTGTCACAGCCATATTCATTTCTCTGTACCCTTCCCCAGATCTGTGCCTGTGTCTACAGACAATTCCTTGGACTTCATGGCTTGGTTTGTGCTCTGACCCTACAGTTGTGCTCATAAGTTTACATACCCTGGCAGAAATTGTGGTTTTTTTTGGCCATTTTTCAGAGAATATGAATGATCACACAAAAACTTTTTTTTTTACTCATGGTTAGTGGTTAACCACTATTGTCAAACAAAACTACCCATATGACCAAGCAGCTCAGTGGTAGAGCGGTCGTCTTTCAACCGGAAGCTAGAGGGTTCGATTCCCGCTCTCCCCACATTTCATACTGTTGTTGTGTCCTTGGGCAAGACACTTAACCCACCTTGCCTCCAGTGGCTGTAACACTGGTAATTACATTAGAACAATGTAAGTCGCTTTGGATAAAAGCGTCAGCTAAATGAATAAATGTAAATGACCCTGATCAAAGGTTTACATACCCTGGTGATTTTGGCCTGATAACATACACACAAGTTGAATATTATAAATATATAACATAAATATTATATAGTGGGATTATAATGTATTAGGTAATTGTTTAATTCAGGTAGGACACGATTGAAGGCCTAGGTGTCAAATGCACGGCCCACAATACCTGTTTGGCACTATCAAATTCCACATCTTTTGGAAATCTGTAAATTATTTTGAGATAAATGTCCCGCACTAGGTAGAAATGTCTAACTTTGTGAATAGAGACAGTGCACCTGTAGAAAAACAAGCATTTGCATCTCATGGGAAAAGTTTGGTGTGGTGACCTTCCAACTAGGGAAAGTTAAGCGTAAATAGAGAGAAAAAAATGTTTCTAGGTAGTTTATGTCTGCATATCTATCTCAGAAAACACATCAAACTTGAATAGTGTATGTAGTGGTTGATTCTTTACACCACACACAAGGTTTTAGGCATTTCTCTAACTTTTTGTAGAAGACCAAAATAATGAACAGATGGGGTTTTCCAATACAAAGTCAATGGACAGCAACAAAATGTTTCTCTCCCTCACAGAATGTGTGGCTTTTAGTTAATGATGTGTTTTGGGCTGTCTCTAAAGTCTCCAAAATATGGGAACTTCTGGCTCCATAAATTGAGGCGGTGAGTAGACTCAACACAATTAGTCCTCTCATCTTTACTGTCAATGTGGCAGTTCAATTTATTTGACTGTCTCTCTTTCAACCCTGGTAAAAAAAAAATAAAAACAACAACACAGAAACAGTTTTACAAGCAAAACAAACAGTGGAGCCACCCCTTTTTGACATTGTCTTGTAAAAAAAAAAAAATAAATAAATAAAACAGGCCAGATTTAAGATTCACTGGTTGCAATCTGCATGCTAAGGCCCATCAATTTTTCATGGTTCTCACACTATGAGCACTTGCAGCCAGAAGGGGGTAATGCAAAATTGATTTGTGTATTAAAACTGCTTAGCCAAGCAGGCATCACTGGGAAATGTAGTGATTACCCCCTTGGGACTTGAGAAGGCCACGTATAGCCAAAGTAATCAAAGTCCGGGACTCCTCTGTCCACATAGACATATAATCCATATAGGAGATAAACACAGCACAAAGCATACACTGTGAACAAAGAGTTATGACAATAAACATTTAGAAATCAAACTAAAAGGTAAAAAGACAGCCACACTGCTGCGAAAGAGGCTTTATTACTCCCTGCATCTGATACCATCTAGTCATTGTGTTTCTTATTTCAACTGGCAAAAATAAATAAAAATGTAATGAAATGAATGTTTGGCTTCTTTTATTTTGTATTAGCAAAGTCAATGTGGGTATTTTGCCAAAGTAAAATAGAAATTCAACCATGATTTTTAGTGCCTCTTGCATGTTATACTTTTTGAAATACTGTAATAAATAGTTACGCAAAATACTTGTTGTTAAATTGTTTACATGCTGCATATTTTGTAGCTTTCCAGGGGCATGTTTAATCTTCTTTTACAGCTGTTGTTCACTAGCAGCATTGCAGCATTCAATTAATATGAATTGTTTTTGTTGTATTCAAAGGCACAAGGTTATTTATTTAACTAAGATTTTTTTTTTTGCTTCACTGCACTGCTTATAATTAAAACTGAATACAGTGTGCATAATTAAGGTGTATGGTTCATAAATAGCTACCAGTTAGAAAGACCCTGTCTTTTGAAACACTGCAGAAAAAACAGCATTACTTTGTGCTCTTACTTAATAAATATTTTTAGTTTAATTTTTATTTTTTAGAAGTCACAGTAATATCAACATTACATATCACAATATTGATATTTTTTTCTAGTGTTCCAACTTGTATCAGAACTGCTTTAATATTTTTATACAAACAAGCAATTAAATTTAGCAATTCTTTAAAAAAAGAATAAACCATTTATGAATAGTAGTATGCATGCATACTGTATGTGTGCAATGACCTTTGAAAAGCTCATTTCTAGTCATCTATTAAAATAGAGCAATCTATGTTCTGCTAAAGTGTCAGGAAGCGCAAAACTGTCACATTCAAAAATACACAAGGCCAAAAAAAGATGGCACAGAAATCCTACTTGTATCAGTATTTGGTATTGGCGAGTACAGACAAAAGTCTGAGGCCTTGCTGTAAATGTTATGTAGCTCGGTTTTCTACACAAACAGACAAAGACGTGTCTACTTGCTGCATCCAACACTTGACCTTTGTCTGCTGTAAATTTTCCATTTCGCACAGCTCTGTACAGTAAGTAACCTTGCCTGAATGCATACACAATGAACACATACATATTTATTCGAGCACTTAAAAAGGGGTCGTCTCACAAGCCCTGTGTGGACTCTTTGAGTCCGGAATCGTCCTTGGGTGTCAGATGAGGAGAATACCTGCTCTTCCAGAGTTTTCACTAGCCTTTGATTTGGCTGTAGCTAACGTTATCAAAGGCTGTGCTAATATGGGCAAATGAGCTGAAGGTGCAAGCCAAGTCTAGAGCATATAACTTGACAAGAACATGATTTTTGCCTTCCAATAATCTTGTGTTGCTCAAAATACTTATTAGAAAGACAAACTTGTTTGCTGTTAAGCTCCGTAAAAACACATTTTTAACATCTTTTTCCTTTTTCCCATTAAACATTCACATACAATCCCCCTTAAATTATATACCCATCAACTAACCCTCCTACATTATGCTTTGACAACTCTTTAACTGTGAAAAGCACTCAAAGGTCATTTTTATCCCACAACATGAAAAGCTCCCTCCAATAAAAGTTCTTTAATCATAATTTGCCGCAGAGTTGGCACACGTCACCCGCGCAGCCAAACAAGTGGTGAGTCATGCTCAGTTAATGGTCAGCTCAACATGCAGCCTTTAACACAAAATGGAACGCCATTTCTTGATTATTGCTGGTGTCATGGGAGCTTAATTTAGTCCTGACCTACGTGTCAAAACATGTCCTCCATTGAAGTGCCCGTGGCGACAAAGTGAAAGGTTGAGCTGTGATGGAGTTGATTAGGTGGGATACTGTATGACCACAAAAACTCAGAAAACTTGGTAACATCAGAAACTGTATATGTATTTATTTTAGTGCATCATCATCCAGAACTGTTAATTCCTGATTCCTGTAATCAAGGCTGATGTATGATGGGCCATCAGCAAGGCGAGTAATATGTTTTAGAGAGAATTTAATATTGCGTTTGAATTTGCAAGACAATTTCCGTACCAGTATTGACGTTTCCAGGCTGCTGCAATCTTGTGTAACCTCAGCTGTGTTCCAAAAACACACTTTCACTTCTCTGTCAGAAAAGTCTGGTAATGATATTCTGTTGAAAAAGTACCAATGTTCTAAAAATAGTAAATTCCTCAATGTGGATATGCAAATAGATGGCAAAATCAAACATTTACTTTAAGATTTAGTGTCTTCACTCTGTAAAAAGGCTTATTCCTGTTGAGAAAATCCCTTAACCTGTAGTTTAGACGAAATGACAGTGTGACTTTTTATCCATGTTTGAGCAGCAACTTGTGACCTTTACAACTAAGAGCTCAAACATGTTGTGTGCTGCATCAGGGCTTTGAGGCTGGCACTCACCGGGTTTCCGCAGTGATTATGGAAATATTTGCCAATGTCTCTGCTGAGGGAGCATTTATGAAGCCTACCATCAGGCCCATCCCTCCCAGTGGCTTCTATCTTCATGTTCTGCTGTGGCCTAGTGGTTGTTTCAAAGCCTGTAATCTTATCCCCCCCCCCACAAGCCATCTTTGTGCAAAACAGAAGCATCACCACGGGGATGCTCCTTGTTTTAACACTGAAGATCGCCAAGGGGGTAGAAATGACCCCCTTGCTGTAAATTCATGACTTTTCAAAACGTTTTTATAGAAAGCCTCAATTTTCTAATTCTAAAATGGCTTTATTGAGCATCCAGTTAATTCTGAGCATTCTGGGATATAGGCTGTGAAAACTTTATTTATACCTAAAATTGTGAGGAGGTCATTTTAACCCCACTGAGATAACATTGTGGAAAACAATTTCCTATAACCACATTAGCTATATTTTCAATTGGTCGGGTTAGCTGTTTTTCACTATGAAAAAAATAATCACATTTGAAGCAAATATTCAAAACTCATTAATTAGAGTAAAGAAGAGAGTAAACCCTTTTGCAAGCCGTGCAAGAGGTTGGAAACATAGTAGCTGGAGGCATACTGCTGCAATGAGGGACAAAAGATGATAATTGTCTCCCATATAATCCCAGCTTTTTAAACTTCAAATTCAAACTTTTAATCATAAATGAATGAATAAATGAATGAATGAATATTAACCTTGTAGACAGCAAATGCAATGTTTTTTTAATTCATAAAGTCAGAGCCGTATTACCCAAACTCTGTCTAACACTGGAAAAGGTACTGGCTATATCATTCTTTCTCTTTTTGATATTACTGTAACACAAGAAAACAACTAGCTTTATCTGGAAAACTGTGATTTTGTTTCTTGTTTTCTAGGATTGAGAGGATAGTCTATTGTCCAATAAAAAGACTGGGGTGTTGTACATCACAATTTCAAAATTGGGTGACACTGATACAACCAGAGGCCAAAATGTTTATCAAAGAAAATTGTATTAGTAGTATAATAATAGCTTATATTGAATGCTTCAGTTACATGTCTTGGCAATGGAAACAAATCTCTGCTAACCCGTACAATACAGCTGCAGTGAAAACAGGGGCTGTGTTAGCTCATACTGAAACAGATATTAGCTTAACTTATTCAATGAAATATTAGTAAAATATGTATATAATGGGATTTAATGGAATCTGGGCAGGTCTCAAGTGAAAAGTGAAAAAGAAACCTCCACATGCATCTATCTTGCACCTACACTCACAAACCTGAACAATAATTTCAAGATTTTTTTGAGCAAATTCAGCCCCATTATTTGTACAGTTCAGTTGTTTTTCTTTGCTGTATTTAATTCTCTACCTCTATTGTAACAGAAGAATTACAATAACAATCACAGCAGAGCACACCGCCTTTTTGTTCACAATGCCTAATGTTCTTTATGATAAGCTAATCACTCTAATTGTTCAGAAAACTAATTTGCAGTCAATGGGAAACCAACGCTTTTAAATTTGACAGGACCCAAATATAAAATTTGACTATTTATTTTTTTTTAAGTAGACACGAGGCAGAGTTAATGAAGACAAATACATGTGTTTATTTAACCAGGAGTCAAGTCAAATGGAATAAAAATGCCACTCTTTAATACCTCAGGAGTCTTAAAAATGTAAAAATGTAAATGTAACACTAGTGAATGGAAGCTTCATGTAAGTCGCTTTGGATAAAAGCGTCTGCTAAATGACTAAATGTAAATGTCTTTAAATGTATTTTGAGGTTACATTCAGAATCCATGGCACTCCAAATATATTTTTACCATTGGGCTCCTAGGACTGTTTGGTAAGTGCACTATCTTGGGTATGTGGGAGGATCTTATCTAACCTTTCCTGCCTCATGAAAAATTCAGCATCCTGGCCACCAATCTCCGCCGTCTCAGGATGTTATGCCCCGATACAGAGGCGGCGGTGCTCGGCAGAGAAGAGGAAATTGCTTTGGACTCTGCCGCTGTACGATCAGTATTATCATCTGCAATGGGAGCTCATTCAGAACACACATACTGTATGGCGGGCAATACGGCGGAGTCCAAACGAGCACAGGGCTGTGTAAGGCCTCGGTTTTTGTGATGTGGCAGGTTATGCAACGCAAACTGTGGCGTGACAGCTCTGCCGACGTCGAAAGGGAAGGTCTAAACGGGGGTGAGTGACAGAGATGTCGAGATAAAGCGTCCTGTCAGTCTCCGCAAAGTGTTGCCCACCGCCAACACCAACCCCCCTTCCCTCCCCGCGGGGCAGAGCAACAAAAACAACCAGACAACTGTAGCCTTTCCTTTCTGAGCACATCTCTTGTCTTGGTATTTGGCTACATAAGCAGCCACAAATATTATCCCACCATTTTAAAATTGTACTTGAAAAGGATTTTTAAAGTGAGGTTTTATAGAGACTTGTGGTAATGTGGTTTCTATTAGATGACATTTTTGAGAGACAATATATACACAAGTATGTCATACAACGAATAAACAATCACCATTCAAGTCTTTTAAAGCAACTGGATGAACTTTTTTACAATATGACATTTAATCATTTGTACAGTTTGTATTGTATTATTATTTTAACTTTTTCTGATTTAACTTCTGTAATCATTTTTGGCCTTGTACATTCTAACACTGTTCTTAGTAAATTTCCTCCATCAATCAAGTTTTTTGGTGGTTTTCTGACACATTAAAGAAAGAACAAACCTCTTTCAGATACTCTGCTGTGTAATGCTGAGTAATGGGGCAACACCTGAGCTTAGTCCAGTACCAGGCATACACAACTGTTAAGTTTATTATTATCTATAGTTATTTTAACAAGCCTTAGCTCACAAGGGAGTTACAATAGCAGTTTGTTCACTTGGGCTTTTGCATTTAGGATGCAATGTTTTAGTTAGATACATTGTTCTTATTAGAGCTAATTAGACCCAACACAAATAAATACAAAGTGGAAAGCATTGTGTCTCTGACTGAGCTAAAATAAGTCTAAACTATGTCAATGGCCTCTTGTGTATGCATTTCTCAAGTGTTCCCTAAAGCAACAGTCAGGTGTAATAGAATATTCTGTAAACAAGCTGGAAGTCTAAATTTAGCAAGAAGCAGATTTTTTCTTTTCTTTTCTTTGGCCCCTCACTTTACTCCTACTTCTGCCTCTACATCGGGAGGAATTCTAGAAAATTAAAATCAACTTTGCTTCTCTTGAAGTGATTGCAAATTACAGTACTGAAGCTCTTAAAACACTTGAGTTTAGTTTGAAAGTGTGCCGATTTGCTGCTTACAATCAACAAAGAGCTGTCTGCATCCAGTGAAGGGCAATGAAGGATGAAAGCAATACAATGGCTACAACTATACAGTGAGTTTAAAATTATGCCTGGAGGTGTTAAAACCCACACAACCCAGCCAACTGTATGTTTGCTCGCTTTGCACAAGTGCGAACAACACCATCATCTGCAGAGTCTCGTGGTAATGGCTGAGCTCATGAGCGGAGAAGTCACACTGCTTTTATTTGCCCCTGTGCATCCAGCGAGCAGTGGGACGGACCCCCGCCGGGCCAGACGACAGGGAGCGGCTGAAGCAAAGCATGCAGCCAGAGGCTAGCCAGCAGGGAGCACCCAGACCAGCATGGGCAGGCTGCCCGACTGGACAGCCACCTGGGCTATGAGCCCTACACGCCGAAACTGCCCGAGGCTTGCAGCAGGACGCCGATACTGACACTCTGCTCCAATCACAGCCGACGAGAAGAACAGAGGAGGGGAGCACATGTAAGACAAAAACAGCACTGCACTGGACACTAGACTATTTTTCTAACTATACCCTCACTATTGTTACACATTTCTAAGGAATTATGCTGCTTTGAGTAATACAAGATCTGTAATATTCTTAGCTCAAAAGATTGCTGAATGTCCATGTCAAAGTTC
This sequence comes from Perccottus glenii, assembly GCA_024416835.2. Lineage (NCBI taxonomy): Eukaryota > Metazoa > Chordata > Actinopteri > Gobiiformes > Odontobutidae > Perccottus > Perccottus glenii. Next base: position 15,482,925 of record CM044546.2, on the reverse strand, counting down.
AAGATATTTTCTGGCTGACCTGTTATATCCCATTGTGCCACTAGATGGACTTCTGAGTCACTGCAGTGTGTTGCTCCAGTCGCCCTCAGTCCAACTGAAAATGGGAGGTTCTTTTGCTACAGGGCCGATTAAAACATCTGTTCAGAGGTCTTCTGGGTTGATGCAGGAAGTAAGTAGGTACAGTTTGCCATGTGGTGTTAATAAATAAAAAAAGTTTTGAAAAGTCAAAAATACATCTACTGTAATTTATATTGTTAAGTGTAAGACATATTTTTATTGGCTGTGGTTTAACATGAGATCTAAATGTGATACTTTTCAAATTGGAGACTTTTAAATCAGTGATTATCTTTGCAGCCTAATATAAGCGATTATAAAATCTTATGTTATGTAATTGAGTTACTTGAGTTACTTTATTACTGCCTTCTTAACTCTTCTGAGACTTTCTTGAACAATCCAGAATTTACCTTGCGGCACAAACCCATCATGAGACCTTTCCCTGATGCAAATGGTCCAGGATCAGTCGCTGCAACCTGTATAAAGACAAGAAAGGCCACATTTCAGTTTCATATTTTCATGCTGCAAGTGACTAATTGCATTTTTCATACAGCCTTTCCATCAATACAGGCTTCAAAGTCGGCCAGAATTATTTGAATCAGTGACCATTCATGCACATCAGTGTGTGACATTTAGAGTGTGCGCTCTGAAATACCAGTCGGGCATTTATTATGCAAATGAAAAGTGTTGAAAATCAGTAATTACAACATAATTTATAAAAAAAACATTTTCTTTTTTTTAATGACAGCTTCTCCATTGTGTTTGCGTCAAACTATTTATTAGATGGCCTTCTGTATTTGCGGAATAAAGCAATCAATGGATGTATAGATGTTGCCATGGTTTCGGAACATGATGTATGCCGCGGGTTTGTCGGCTTTGTGAAAAAAGATTATTATTGGATTACAAAGACTCAAATTGGCAGGAGGTTTTGTTTAGCTCCTAACAGATTCATTTTGTTTTAAAACGTTTGCTGTGATTTTTCGGTATTGACAAAAGGCACCTTGAACTGACGCCTGATTGCGTCAAAAAGCCTAAGAGCAATACCTGCTGAGACAAAGTGGCCCACGCCATAAAACCTGCTTACTTTGAAGCACAGACACAGGAATTATCCCAAGGAAATCAAGATAATGGCCTTCATTTACTCAATAAGCAGATATTAATTATCTGTCCCGCAGATTAGGAGGCCTGCCTTATTGAGAGCCTCGAGATAAATGGCCTTCTGATCAAGATATAATGAAAACGTTTTTAGGTCCTCCAACCAAGCACTCATGAATTTACATGTTAATTCCCTCTCTTGTTTTGGCAATTAAAACAAATTTCTAAAACCACACCCTGCACTGAACACCAGCAGTGCTGTTTGTTCTCCTCCAAGGATAATTGTAGGAGTCTCCGACACCCTCTGTGGAAAAGTAATGAAATGATAAATTTGTGCAACAACCGCAGGGTGACTATGATGAATTTTGTGGTATCTCTCAGACTAATAGCTCTGTCAACAAGAACAACTCTCTATAGACGAGAGCAAATGGGCCAAGCAATCATGGTATTTGTGGTTTAATGCACAAAACATGAGCTGCTGGTGTGGTGGTAAAAGTTTATTTACCATTTCTTACCAACAAATAATTTTGTGGACTTTTACTAAGTTGTTTTTGTGGAGCTGGACAATTGAAAAAGATAGGTCAACTTCATGTTTTCAGAAAAACAAGGCATAATACTTATATCATGTGCATATTTTATTATAGCAACTTTTTAGGACCTACAAAAGAAGTGGACCGTTTCCTTTCAAATACGTATCTTTTATGTGTTGATAAATATGTATTCTCACAAGATTGTAGCAATCACTGCAGAGAAGCTCTTATTTTTCACTGATAAAACAAGAATGCAGTATCAGAGAATGAGACTTGATGTAGTGTCTGTTGCTTTAAATTAAATAAGTTAATGCAACACTTTTAAACGGCAACTACAAGAGAGGGAAGTCAGTAATATAGTCAGTACAGTCTGATTATATTTATTTTATGCCATTTCACAACAAAACATATTAAGTTCCTCAACAAGAAAACCATAGATACCAGGAAGAAGCAGGGGATTCAGATCTCTGCAAGAGACACTCTCAAAAAGAGGGTGGCTACTCAAGGCCACTTGATGAGATAAAAGTGTCAACTGTTTTTGTAAGTGTTGACTGAACGGAATAATGGCAGTTCACAGCCAATGTGTGAAGCCTTGAAAGTTGTTGTTACTATTGTAGTAGCAGCATTATGTAACAATATATTTCTCAGTGCAATTCCAGGAAACACCCAATTGGATGGTGCACCCTTTTTACTACTTCTCAATAACTACATAAGTGCTGCGAAACAGTCTTTGTACAGTGCGGTGTAATCTATATAGTATAGAGGTACCCTTTTTTAATTTTTTATTATCCCTTTATTTTATCTCTGTGGGGAAGTTCAGTGTTGGCATCTGCCACCAGAGGGCGCCCAGCATGTTTTTGACTTTCATTTAATATGAAGCAAATGTTAAGCTAATGAAAAAATAATAAACTAATGATTAGGCTCAGCCTATGGTACAAGACAAATGAAAGTTTACAGAATTTTAAAGCTGAGGAAGTAAAAATGGTTAGTTGGGACGCAGTGGCTCAGTGGTAGGGCGGTTGTCCCTCAACCGGAAGGTTGGTGGTTCAATTCCTGCTCTCCCCACAGTTCATACTGTCGTTGTGTCCTTCGGCAAGACACTTAACCCACCTTGCCTCCAGTGGTGTTCCAGCTGTAACACTGGTGAATTGAAGCTTAATGTAAGTTGCTTTGGATAAAAGCATCAGCTAAATGAATAAATGTAAATGTAGCAATACTTTTTGGTTCAATATCAATAAATGACCCCTGAGAAAATTGTTTTGATTTTTGAGCCATTTTTTTTATTAATTGGCATTGTTACTGTTTGAAAAAAAAAATGGTTATTAAGCTTTACTCAAAATGCTGATTAATAAGCTATGCATGAAAGTATTGATGGAGTCAAACACATGCATTTTAAGTTGTACAAAACAAGACAACAAAGAAGCCTTTTTGAAAAGATATTTAAATCGCTGGCTAATAAATCTGAGCGTGATAATTAGTTAAACATGCATTGTTTTTTTTTATTCCTCGTGCGTGTGCCGATCATTAGCCTGCCCGGCAACCACAGCGCTATGCCGGTGGGGTGCGTGTCTGACCACATACCAATCAGTTGCTTGGATAATGAGTGTAATTGATTGGAGCCTCATTCGGATTCAATGGAATAGAGCATGCAAATTGTCCTTGCCAAGACATAATAAGGGCCCACAATAATGACACAATCAAAAATTTCACTTCTAATTTTGCAAACCGAAGCCGTCGCTCTGTGTTGATTGCATTGTGTAGGGCCAGCGTCTTGTAAATAGGCATGCTTTATCTCCATTTGCTGAGAAAATATGCCACATGCCCATATAGCTGCACAAGACTGAGAGTGGTTATAATCCATATTTTATTCACTAGTGTGAGTTTTTTTTTTCTTTTACTGCGCCATTGATTGCTTCTGACACTGGCTGCAAGAAAAGTTATTGTTTGCGCTCCTCTGAGGAAACTAGCTGCTGAGACCTTCCATCACTGCGATGCTTACAATGTCAATATCATGAGCACTTGATCCTGTATTATCCTCCACAAAATATTCACAGTGGAACCTGGCAACACTAAAATGCACACAACCATGAGACAATAAACACTTTTGTGTTTGCTCATTCAAAATGAAACCTATCTAATATTAATAGCACAATGCAAAATGCGGCACTTGTGTACGAAAGGCTTGGCCAAACTTTTACAAAACAGTCAAGTCATCCCCACTCTAATGAATGAATTAAGAAATTAAAGAGGCTTTGCTTGTCTTAGCCTCCCCCTTCAAAGGAAGGTTAATTTCCATTCAATATGCTACACTGCTCAAGACCCAGGACTTTATCCAAATCACTGTCCTTCTCAGAACAAACACACGGGTCCGTCTGACAACCTCTTGGCCCATCCTTAATCCTACTGCATCCTCTGGTCAATACTTAAAGATTGATTCACCTTTCGAGTCAAATAAACTATTAAATCCATTAGCAAGGCCAGCTCAGGCCTTCTTTACATTTTGATTACAATCAATTACCATCTCCTGATGCTGAACTGACTCTGTGGTTCCGTCCAAACGCTAAAACACTCTGACTCTGCAGTCTTATGCAGCAACATTGCAAACTAAAAAGTCCAAGTTGCCACCATTTAATTTCTTTCATCTTTAATTTTTATTTTTTTCAGTGACAAAGAGATCAGATTGTTATCTGGTTGGCTCCGGTGGCAGAAAAATTAAATTGCGAAGTCTCTAATGACAAGGATTTATTGTTGGGTGTAGAAGCGATTTTATCATGGATTATTTCCAGAGAGATTGTGTTCAGACACGGACAGATACCCGTTCTGGCAATGCCACTAAGGACAAAGATGCCAGTGAGCAGATGCAACAAATTAGATTTTTTTTGAGAGTTCACTTTCTTTCTGTTTTCAAAATTTGTTTATGACCTTTATTTGGAGAGGGGATAGCATAGACTGGAAGGCTCTTTATTTTTAAATGATTTTTGTGGCTTTGTACACTAGGGAGGGTAAATGTTCTTGGCTTTTCTGACTCAGTTTGACGAATGAACAGCCAACGGTCTAGGGATGGATATCGTTAAGGTTTTAACGGTATTACTACTCTTACCGATACTGCTTAACGGTCCGGTACTTTAACGATATTCTTATCGGTACTTTGTTGTGTGTTTTTTTTTTTTAAGAACAAGTTGAGAACAGAATTAACATTTATTTTTTTATTTTTTTATTAATAAAACAATTATTTGTAGTGCAAGAAACAGCCATGTTTGAACAAATAGCTATTATACACATATATACATTATATATATATATATATATATATATATATATATATATATATAGTTAGCCAAATAAATGTTTACATTTACATACTGATTTTTCTTTATTTGGAATTTTATAAACAAAAGAAATCAACAGAATTTCTACATAAGGTTAACAAACCAGGGAGATTTTATTTTAATTATTTTTATTTTATTTTAAATGACGTGAACAACGTTGATTCAACATGATTTTAGCATACATACCAGACGTAGATGGGGCAACAACCAGAGACGAGCTAGCTAGGCAGTCGAAAACTTTGCATTTCTCTGTCTGCACATAATGCACTTTTGAAAGGTGTTTAGTCAGATTGCTCGTGTTTCCGCCCTTACATGCAAACATTTTGTTGCACTTATGAAAACGTTTTTGTACTGGTTGTGCGTGTGCGTGCGCCGCACTCGTTGTGTTGTGTGTGTGTGTGTGACTGACAGACAGCCTCCGCGGCGCGCATGAGAGATCTCGCAGATCTCACAGACAAACGTCTTAATATTCCACATTAGAAATGTTTGGTAAGATAAAATGTGCACGATAACATTATTAAGCGAAAATACAAATACATAGTACATACATTTTTTCCCCTCCAGTACCGTAAGCAGAACCGATAGCGCCAGATCTTACTGATACTACGGTCTTTCATAATTTAGCCCCGGGGCCAGTTTAATACCGGGTTTCGGTACCCATCCCTACACCGGTCTGGATCACGGGCCAACTGTAGACTTCGGTTAGCCCCTTAGCATTGTTCCTGGTGCTTCTAGACTGAACAGACGCTATGAGTAAGGGAGAAAGTAAGATCACTCTTCTGGTCAGATGGATGGGTTTGGCTTTCTTGAGAGGCTAATGTCCTTGACTGTTTACATCAGACTGACTCAGTACACAAGTGCATACAGTACCTGATATTTTTTCTTTTAGTTGGCAAAAATTGTCTAAACTCAAAGATACCACTGCAGTTACTTCCTAGTAAAACTATAGTTTTCAGATGGCATAAAAAGACGTATTAATCAAACATTTACTTCCCCCAGAGTTGTCATGTATTAAAAACGTAGCTCAGAGACAAGACCCATCTTTTGCACCAGACAATAAACATGATTTTTACACAAGCATCTCTCATGGAACCCCTTAAAGAGCCTCAAGTAAGGGCGCCACCATACAGCGATATACAGTGATTTACCGCCGTCCACCAGAGGGCAGGCTCCAAAAGCGGAAATATAAGGAGAAAACCAATGGGGCCTTACAAGTGTAAGTTTTTACTACATTAATTTTTAATTAATACGTTCATTTATGCTATCTGAAAACTATTGTTTTACTATGCAGTAAAAGCCAAAAAGCACGGATATAACCAACATTTTATTGCTCTGTGGTAACGACAATATCGATGAATAGGGGAGCAATGGGCGGAAGACCTCCATATTTTCTACAGTCATTGTTTTTACAGTCTCCATTGGATTTCTGCTTTTGGAGCCTGCCCTCTGGTGGACGGGGGTATATCACTGTATGGTGGCACCCATACGTGGGGCCCATATAATCCAGCATCTTCACCTCCAAGATCCTCTGAGACCAGCCACCTGGACAGCTGCTGCAACAATTGGTTTGCGTAACCAAATAATTTCTTCACAAACTGTCAGAAACTGTCTCAAGGAAGCTCATCTGCGCTCGTCGTCCTCATCGAGGTCTCGACCTGACTGCAGTTTGTTGTCGGATTGGACCAACATTCCACAGGCCTCAATCAACAACCAAACACAATTTTTTTTTATCCAAATGGTTAGGTTAATGTTGTGTTAGACTACCTACATCTTGTAAACTGTACTTGGAGCTTACATCATACTAATGTGGGAAAAAAGCATAAATCACTCTAACACCACTCTGTTAGACCCGATTAATGAGAGTTGATGCTCTGTCAGTAATAGCTTTTAAGCACTCTACTGTATATTGTGGCCTAATGGTGCAATGAATCAATAGGAAACACTTAACGGGCATTGTCTGTACACAACACTGCAACTGAGGTCAAAGGTCTCCGCAAAGACACAGTGAGCTCGGGCTAAATTTTGCAAGGGACAAAGCTGCTGACATATGTTGGACAGGTCATTGTCAACATTGATTATTAACGGGGCCTGTGTTCCATCTTCAACCTATGTATTTTTGCCTAAAAAATAGTATCACAGTATTTCTACGGCTTTACATTATGTGCATTTTCTGGGCGAAAGAATTTCTAGTAATCCCTTTGGCTTTTAAGACGACTTCTAATGCCGTGAGATGCGAGTCAACCACATTTAGCAGGTAGTGTGTGTAAGCTTGTGTGAAGAGGAGGGATGAAAAAGACAGAAGGCGGGAGATGGAAAAGAGGAGAGAAGAAGGAGCTTTCATGCCGGTGTCCCTTTTAGACATGCTTTTAATTCCACTGCAGGAATATCAGCAATATTTAACTGGAAATGTCACAGAATGTCAAGTTGGAAAATGTCACTGGGGAAGGACTGGAGGCCGACCTCAAACCTCCTCTTTAAGATGAAATAAATATGCCTCTGTGGTATTGTAAAGACAGTTTTTTTTTCCTGCCAGGGCATGATTCGTCCATTTCTCAGTGGAGTTCATTCATTTTCAACGAAAGGGACAAAGAGCCAAAAGACCAGGGAGAGATAAATTAACTCATCTGTCATGGCGAGCGTGGGGAACAGCCAACATTCCTTGTCGTTTCAAGCATCCATCAGATAATTGTTGAGTTGCAGCTTTTGTTCAGTGGCTTCCTAAATGAGAGTGCGGTCACCATTTCCAGATTTACAAGTCACCCATTTACATTTGAAAGCCTACAATAAACACAGAGTTCATGAAGCGGTGAATTCAAAGCTAAAGCTCATTCACACTGTACGCCTTCACATTCAAGTTTCACTTATCTTGTCCTTATCTAGTACAAAAGACTTTTTACATTCCATGGTCAAATTAGAAGTACCACCAGTGCACTTCCCTGCAACATGTAGAAAAAAATCATCATATTTTGATGCTGACATTTGAACACTATGGCTATAAACAGCAAATAGGCTTGGTGAGTTAGAATCTTACACCAGCACTGCGATATGGTATCACACTGTACCAAAGTAAGGGATATGGGGAAACATAAAGCAACTGTAATCCAAAATCAATATGGCTGGAGACAGACAAACAGCAAGAAAACAGGGAGCACTTTTCAGCAAAAAAAAATTAATAAAATAAAACCTGCAGAAATCCTTCTTTCAAGCCGCACTAAAGAAGATTTTCGAAGGGCAGAAATGATCCACTTATGGTCTATCAAGACATTAACCAGGAGAGCTAGGTGTCGGATTAGATACGCATTTGCTTTGGTGCAGTGCATCCGAACCATCACTTTGCTCCTTTTGCTTCTCTTTTCCACAGACATCTCCGGTTAGACGTCCACCTCGCTGCTTTTAACATTAAGGAAATTGATATCAACAATAATGGACCTAGTGCAGATCATTACCAGCCGAGCCAATCAAGTTATAGTCCGTCCCTGGCAATCCAAACACATCAAGCTATCACAGACAAGAATAGCAATATCCCATGCAGAAGTTCAGACTGAAGGATAATGTTTCAGCAGGTTTTATTAAAGGATCCTTTTGGAACATCTTTAGCATACAATCATTTTAATTATGCAGCATTTACCACTATATGTTTTATGGTTGGCTGAACATTGTAAGCTAATGTACAGAATATTTGGCAATCTAATTAACCCAAAGCAACTAAACTTTAAACCACTTTTTTCACATTTGTATTGCACCTTAGATAGATACTTTATTTGTTACACAGATGGTTACAATTTACACAATAAACACTTAGCACAAACACCTACACAAAAATACATGTACAATTACATGACAGACAATGATGACTGAGTGAGGTGAAAGTCACTGGTCAGTGTGACAGTTTGATGAGGATGGAGATGGCAGATGGTACCAAACTTCTGTAAAAACATGCCCTCCTCCATTTCCATGTCCTGTACCTGCAGCCAGAGGGCAGGAGTTTGAAGTGGGGTTTGAAGGGGTGCTCGGGGGCGGCAGTGGCTCAGTGGAAGCGCGGTTGTATTTCAACCGGAAGGTAGGCGGTTCGATTTACGTTCTCTCCACAGTTCATACTGTCGCTGTGTCCTTGGGCAAGACACTTAACCCACCTTCCCTCTTATTAATGTGTAAGAATGTTTAGTGAATGTACTTGGTGTTGGTCGGAGAGGCCGTAGGCGCGGAATGGCTGCCACATCTCTGTCAGTCTGACCCCAGGGCAGCTGTGGTTACAGTTGTAGCTTACCACCACCAGTGTGTGACTCTGGAGTGAATGAATAATGGACGGACTGCGCTTTGAGTCCCATGGTCCCTTGGGAGAAAAGCGTAATATAAATCTAATCCACTATTATTATTATTATTATTATTATTATTATTATTATTTATTATTATTATTATTATTAAGTGGGTATTGAAGGGGTGCTCGGTTTCCTTAGCGATTGTTTTGGCGAGACGGGCTATTGCTCTGTCATTCCTCTCAAGCTTAGGACACACTACAAGATTTTATTTTTTTTCAAATTCCCAGTTGGGCAAATAGTTTGGGATAGTCGGCATTGCTAGTTGACACAAAAATCTGTTAGTGTGTGAGGGGTGAAGACGTACATTTGCAATTGTGTGAGGGAAACCAACCTGACCCGTCAATCAAGAATTTTTGAATTGTTTTGAGCCAAATCTGGAGACAATTTGGTAGTGTGAATTTATTATCGTTCCGACTGCAAACACGTGTTGCCAACAACCAATACAAAAGAGAGGGTGGGACACAGGAAATAGTGTCAGAAGACAACGAGAAGTAGCAGAAATATCAAAACAATACCGCCACCAACTGGTATGTTTGTTTACCCTTTAAAGTGTCGCCCTTGCGAGAGTTTGCCCAAGATTTTGATGTGTAAGGTTGGCTTTAGTTGGTTTGACAAATTATGTCTGTGATCCTTCACCAGGCACAGTTGTGTGTGATCGTCAGTCTTTCACTCATCATTCAAAAATCTGTGTACTCCTAGTCTTTTCAAAATTTGTAAAGACTGTGAAAGTTGTGTAGTAAGTCCCCAGCTTTAAATTTGAACTGATAGAAACCAAAACACAAACAAATGTAATGTACAATGAAGCTGCAGATAGTATGAGGCCTTCAGGCTCCACTCACTGGCACTGTAAGCACAATGAGTGGAGCCTGTCACACTACAGTATACTGTATATACTACCTGTATACGTATACAGTAGACTATGTCGATCATGATGCTTTCAGGATATCCTTTAGGTGGAAAGAAATGTGGATTGCTTTCAGACGTGTCACCTCCAGGATAAAGTCCAAATTGGCATCCAGTCGGAAAAGAACAACAATGACAATTTTAGTAAATACTTCAATTATGCAATGTTCCAACTTATGCGTTTTGGCCTCGTGTCAATGGCCCTCGTGACTGTGGGAGAAGCTAAGATCTCTCCGCCAGTGAGACGGCTCACATGGATAAACTACGACACTAATGTCCTGACCTAGACCATTTACATTTGATGGCACAAGATACAGGGTCTGTAACCCTGAGCCATTACGGGAAGTTAAGACATCATCACTGGGAGATGGACAGGTTGGTTGCACGTTTACAGTAAGTGTGAGACTTACATCGATAAGCACAGAGTCTAATTACTGCTCTACCTGATGCAGCGGCTGCAGGACAAATGTCAGTTTTAAAAGGATGAATAAATTCTTGATTATAAAAGATTATGTTTTTTTTCTTGAACTTTTGAGATATACTGAAAGTTTTAAAGTCTTTAAAAGCCCACAAGGTATTTTGAAAGGTTTCTAACATACAGTATTTATTATGTTTTCTGATACATATTCAAACTTAGTGAACAATTATTTTCCACACAAGCCTAGAAAATACTCTTTAAGTTGTTGAAATAGGACAGAATTCTCGGTAAACCCAATAATCTCCTCAAAAACACTTCACAGAACCTCTTACCAGATTTTGAGAGAGGCTAAGCACAAAATACAATTGGTCATCATTGATATCCTGTGAAGACCAGAGAGCATTATCAGCCTTCAATACCAAACCTCATCAATACACCCTTTGAACCAATTTAACATACCTTATCAAAATGAGTGATAAGGGAAAGACTTAATTAAACCTTTTTGGTCCTGGATTAAAGAGCCTTTGCTTCACCTAAGCCACTCAGTGAAAATCAAGTTTGGGAGTACAAAAGATTTTTACGCCAGCAGAAATTCTAAGTGGCTGAGCTGGGGTCAGGCAAGATATGAGGTGACACTCAAAAAGCGTGTGTATTTTTTCCGCTACCTTCACCATTGGTAGGTAATTGTATTAAAGGTGCATTATTTCAGGGTCCCGGGCCTTTAAATGAGATAAAGTGTCATCTGCTGTGTGTCCTTTCTGAGGTCAGCCCTCTCCAATGCCTTTATCTGCAGCTGCTCCTATCTTTTATAAGCTTTTGGTCACACAATCCCAAGTAAGATGATAGCGATGAACTGCTTTGTGATAATAATTCCTGTGTTAATAATTGCTCATTTAAAAGTGTTTTCCCCAAAGCTTTTAAAACTAACAAGTAGGTTGTCTGTATCTGCCATCGGTAAAGCGTGGGATGCTTCATGTAATCAGCAAACAAATATGTTATGCAAAGCTCTTTTGATGAAGTTACAGTCGACACAAAGGCGTACAGTGGTAGGGACCTTGAACCCAGCCGAGAAACGGTTAACGTCGATACCTGATGTGTACAGTTGCACTGGTTTTTCAACAGTTGCCTCTTGAAAGCCACCCACATCAAGTGACCATAACCCACTTAAAAACCCAATAACATTCATTCAGATAATGTGCAGTATATCATTAGTATTATCATATTATTAAAAGCTCTTAACAATGCAACGTTTTTCTAAGTCAAGGGCAAATTATAGAAGATAGTCTTTTAGTTCAAAGTTTAATCATCATCTTTTGAATTGAATAAATCCAAATTAGTATAAAAAGTAAATAGGTGGCCGTTTGTTCATGTTAAATAGGAAAATAGAGTCAAGTATAACATGATTCCAATAGTGTAGGCTAATGAGCTAAACTGCCAACCTCTTTATTATTGTTTTGTAGTGATCTACGTTAAGCGTTAGTAGACATTCACCCAGAAGCGATCCCTTTAAGGGAGCGGGTATTCAGAGTTCGGGGTGCTGTAGAAGAGACGTTAGAAAGTTTTGGCTTTACAGTTGTTTCGCTGTACAATTGTGTGGATATTGAAGTGTTTAGTAAAGAAGACTCGACTCACCTCCGTCTCCTGTCTCATCACTTTACACACACCACAGTTTTTGATTTGATCCTTGTTGTTGTAATATATTTTTCTTATTAATAATAATGTATTGAGTCTAGGCACCAAAATGTGTCCAATCCATGTGTAAGTTTCTCAGTGGGCTAAAGCTATTGCTGATGCAGTTGTTTAAATGGGATTTAAATAGCTACTGAAGATGATCAAATAAGTATTTTCAGCTAAGTTTGATTAACCAGCGATCTATTGCTTTAATTTTAGGCTTACGTTACAACATTGAAACATAATGTTACTTTTAGTGCGTTCATAAGTTCATAAAAAGTAATTTGGACTTCTTTAATGTGTCCTCAAAAGCAGCTTACTGCTTTGCGCCGAGGTCACTGGCCACACTTGATTCATCTTTCCAGGGCCGGAGTAATGTCAGGTTAACGTTGCATCACTTCCACTGGAGGATGAAATGCCAGAGATGTTCCCGGCCATGTGCACTCACTATCCCAGTTCTCATTTCCATCACAACCTCCTGTCCCCAGGCTCAAGTGCTGCGACATGGGCCCAGAGAACAGGCATTAACCTTTGAGGAGAGGGCTTTATAAATATATATTTATATATATGTTTTTGAGATGAAGGGAAAATAGGGCATCTGCTTCTATTGATTTTTCCTGTCTGCTCTGAGCCAGTGGCCAAGTTTCAAGTGTTTCATATATCTTGGCACACTCACAGATCTACACACAAGCCTTACTGTGTCATTAATTGTCTTGCTTTTTACAGTATGTGTTTTTTTCAACTTTGTTTTTTTGTGTTTGGTTGATGTGGTTGCATTGGCTCCAACACCAACAGTGTTTTGTGTAAAATGTATAACATTTCTATATTATTGTCACTGCGGTAATTTTCTTTTTTAATGATTGCATTATCCTCTTCTCCTCTCTTCGTGCACATTAACTTTTATAGTATAATAGCCTGGCGGTGATGCCACACTATGTTTGCTTTTATGGTTGTTCATAAACATTGTCCACTATTATGGCAGACATTGTTAAAGTATTAAGTAAAACAAGGTCCTTGGAATTGTCTACAATGGGGGAAAGGTTTGGTGCCCACCCTAGATGAGAAGTTCTTTGCAAAGGAGTGCTTGTAATAAAAAAAAGAAAAGAGGAAAAAAATGACTGAAAAAGAGATGTTTTGCAAGGATTAACAGCAAACAAAATTAGAAATTGTCATGATTAATGTGTTGTTAGATTTCAAGTTGCAATTTTCTTTCTTTGAACAAATTTTATAGTGTATGTATATACTAATTTATTTATTTTTATTTTTTTGTGGATTTCCTGAAAGATTTAAATGGGATTCAATTCTGCAACACAGCACATAGTTAATTTGCAATAGCCTTTAAATATAAAAAGTTACCAATACAATGCACGCGCTAAATAGAACTTAAAAAAAAACTCTGTCTGTCACTGGATTTGTCTTTCTTATTAAATGGGATTTATATACGAATAACTGATATTTTAAGAATCACAGTTTATTGAGCATCTACTGGCATTAGAATACATTTAATATAAATGGCGTTCCATACAGCTCCACACTAGGACCATTTACATTTTTTTCTACTCATGTGGGAAAAGTCAAATTACAAAGACAGAAACACAAGCTGACCATAGGTTTGCTTTTCATATCACAACAAGTAAATGCATGTTAATCAAATTGAAACACAAGAGTTGCGTGTTCCTAATTTTGTGTTTTTGTTTTCATTATTGTTGGCTCTCTGCTGGCTGTTTTATTCTTTTCCCTGTGAAGTCTGTCACTGCTTGGATTGTATATTTTCTTTCTACCTCCAATCTGCAATTCTAATGACAAGAATATGCAGAATAGGCCAGATGGTGGATCCCAGGCTGCTATTCCCAGCCCATCACCAAGGACTTTCTGTGCATATTCTTCAGCCCCCCCTCCCCCTTAACAAATACTTTCAAAATATTTACAAATTTCAAGATGTCTGTAATGCACTGATTTGCACATTTAACTATTCCATAATTTCCCATAAAGTTGAAGATGCATTGTGCTGTTTTTGTCTGCAAACAGCAATTCATCCCTTTCTACAGAAGCCCTGAGGGGACATGATATTTAAAGGTCAAATGCCTAGGCCTTCTTGCATGATTGTCAGTTCAAAAAGAAACATTAATGTGCTTCTCCAGCAGCTGTTCTCAGTTTGTAGGCTCTGGGCAGTGGTAGGACAAGAAAAGGAAGTAAATAAACTAATTGGCTCCTTTCCTTATTTCTCCAAAACAGGCACATGCAAAGATATTGAACCATTTCTTTCTTACACACTGCACAACATGAGAATATTAATATCCTATTGACCCATGTTTGTGCCATTGGTAATGCAATCAAAGCAACATGATTTTTGCCAGACCTTCATGTTGTTTGTTTTGCTCTTGTATTATTGTTTGTCAATTAAATTATCCGTCAGTCACAAGCCAATGAAATTACCCAATAACAAGTCATGCAACACACAACCACAAACCCTGAATGCTTAAGCAACATTCCCCCTGCAAACATTTGGCTTTGATGGACCCCAAAATAAGAGAAACAGGAAATGATCATTTGCATCTCTGCCAAACTGTCAAGTCAAACTCCTGCCAACAAAATGAACGCTGTCAAGCCCTGACATGACGGGCCACTTTGCGCGCACATGCCAAACTGTGTCAGGAACTCATCTTGCTACCTGTCCTTCAAATGCGCCATGGGGTGCCATCTTGCTTTTACTTTTTCACGTTGATCAGAAAGGGACACAATGCCGTTGTCCTCATTCCCACCAAAAATAGACCCTTAGCTTGTGTCCTTATTGGAGGGAGTGCGTCTTTTCCATGTCTTTACATATTTCAGAAAGCTTTATGCAAAGTCTCAATTCGCCCAGGTGCCTGCAAACAGCATTTTAAATAGGAGTGAGGCATGATCTGTCTAAATTTAGATTAAATCCCATTAAGCTTGCAAACATGACTGATGCACTGTTGGAGGGTGTGGACTCTGTCTAACACATGATGTTCACGCTTTGCAAAATTTAGCAGCTTATTTTTTACTTTATATGTATTCATTTTACAGTTGCAACACATCAAGTTAGTTTAATATCAAGCTGCCAAGTCTTACATTGTGTCATGATTATTAGGTGAAGTAATCTTTTTTATTTATTCAAATTTTTATTTATAATTATGTACAATATAAATATGTGTCACATCATTTTGTCAGGTGCAATATTTTTGGTTATGGCCTTAACTCTGCCTCTAACTATGTCAACACGTCCAATATTTAATAAAAAAAAGTGTTGATTGTGCATTGGCAATAAAATGCATTAAATACAAATGTTGTTTGTGGGTAAGCTGGCCAAAGGGTCTAAGCAGGAGTCAGACTCAGTAAAGTCCATTAGACATTTTATTCAAAACATATTCACCATCAAAAACGTGGCAAACATTAATTCTTATGTACAAAATAAACTGTTAACTCGGCTTTACAGAATAAATGATAACAGAAATCAACTCAACTTAGGAAAATCCCCCGTTTACTTGGATAAACTGGTGACTGCATTTTCCACCTCCCTTTTATACTCTCCCTACAGGTAAGGAACACCTCCAGGTAAGCACTAACCACTTCAACAGCTAGGTATAAGGCATCTAACATTAGCAGATAAGTAATCACTAATTTTACCTTTACAGGTTTGTTTTCCAACGCAATATGTGTTTTTACTAAAGCAGAAACACACACAAGACAGATACCAAAAAACAACAATACATAAAAAAATCAAATAATTGAAAAGTTTCCCCCTCTTAGCATATAGCCCATGACATCACCAAGGTTTTAAAATGGCTCCGAAAGGACACACTTTCTCTTTGTTCAAGTCGTGTGTTGGTACAGGTAAGCATGAAAACTGTTTGTGATCTTGTTTGTGCTCAATGTGTTTTGGGAAGTGTCTGGTGTCCATTTTCTTTTGGATTTTTTGGACCCTTTTCCCTTTATTTCAAGGGGAAATGACCCAAGCGGGAATCAGTCACACATCTCTATAACGAGTATATGGCATGCCACCGAGGTACCTTCTGGATCCATTTCTGAAATCTGAAAGATACAACATAAAAGGTAATGTTGCTTTTTATACCATAAAAAATACGTCTGGTTAAAATAATTAAAATAAACATAAATCAGACACTCAAGTATCAAACTGGAACACACTATTCTTATTTGTAATGTAATACAACACATACTGTATAGTATAGTGGTCAGTGCTGCCTTTTACAATCTGAAGAATTAATTTATTGGACATGGTTAAATCTCCTGAACTCAATTTGCCTTAAAAGACTGTGCTGAGAAAACCACATCAGCCTGACACAGGGTTTATTTGACCTATAAGAAGCTTTTCACACCTGCTTTTAAATTTTCACAGTGCACCTTAACAGCTCTTGATAAAGGGTGTTACTGTCATGCCGCTGGGGGCTCAGAAACAAGCTGTTAAAAAACACTAGGAACACCAATATCAGTGGCATTCTCAAGAAAAAGGGAAAGAAACATGTCCGTTAGTTCAACAGCAGAAATAAGGTGAGGCAGTTTAGATCCCCATGGCGCTGTGATCAGACTAATGTAAAGGCCATAAAATGAAAACCGTAAAGCGAATGAGACCTAGATTCTTGATTAAAAAAGTAGATTGCAAGCCAACTTGGTGCACTACACACATAAGTCATATATTTGCTGTTATATGGGAGCACTTTGGGAAAATTGGCAGGCAGGTCCCTCCTTTGAGCTGATAATGTGGCCTCCGAGGGGACATTCTTGTGCATATCATTGCTGCCCTCTGCAGTTCTACAATTCCTTTTTAATGAAGATGACACAGGCAAATGAGTTGAGAAGGACATAATGGCCTGTTGTATTACAATTGCACGTGTCTTAATTAAAAAAAAGCGATTTGGGTGTCCTAGAATGTCTTTGTCAGTGCTAATTCTCAAAAAATAAGTTAATCATTTGTATCTTGAGCTTTTATTCTGGTATATACAGAGCATTCAACTTTTCTAGGGCAAGTCCATCGTCCTATTTTTTCAGCACAGATCTGCAGTGACATAAATGTTCAGTCCTCACCTGTAGTGTGATGTGGCTTGTGACACACGGCTCAACTCTTCCCCTCGGGCTTGCCTGCTCACCGGCCTGCCTGGCGCATAACACCACAATGCAATTAATGACAGATGGCCAGGCGATGACCACGTCCTTGAGCTGCGAGCCTTATTGGCACCTAGCACTAATTGTATCACATATAACGCAACTAAAAGCATAATAAATCTGGGAGAGAGGGAATGTTTTATGCAAGCCCGTTCCACGTTTTCTTTCCGAGCGGTAAATTGCTCTGCTCTTGAAATATCTACAACCTTATGACACCCATACTGCATTAGCTTAATTGCCTTTTTTCTCTGCCCAGGTTCTCAGAGCCCAACGAAGAGACGAAAGTGGAAAAGAAGACCAATTGCGATTATGAAATGGTAGAAATCTTTACACATTACCAGAAATTGCTGTTACTATAAAAAAGACCAGGAAGTGGTAAAAAAAAGCATTACTAATAAAAACTGTCCAAGCATAAGAGGCCACCCACCATATAAAGATTCTGCTGAGTTTTGGCCATCCAGTTACATTCACAGTTTTACCCCCAAAAAACATAAACCTTTGAATACTGCTGAAGAGGTATTTTGGTTTTGTTACGGTGCACCCTTCACCTTGTCAAGGTGGACTGTGAATACAACGTCCTCAGTGAAAACAATGACATCCCAGTGAGGTCTACGCACAACCAGTTCAACAACTATAGCAAAATACAGTGTTTTTGTGCTGAGGGTTAGCACATGGATGTATTATTAGAACTGGATAGTGAGAGAGTAAAAAAAAAAACATGGCTGCTCATTATTTTCAATAGAAATTGCTCATTGGCGCAGGAAGCATAATTTTTTTAATTTTCACGTTCAATAGAGCAAGCACACTACGGCACTTGCGCATGCAGTCTTGTGTTTTACCCGCTGCCAGGTTCCACGTGATCTGTTCTGTCCAATGAAGGCGGAAAAGAGTGGTGACAATAAAAGCCATAATTCAGTAAATTATTATTATTATTTTTTTACAGAAAATAGGTAAACACACTAAATCCAACCATTTTGGTAGCTGTAGATGGACTGTCAGCTGAATACCAGCCGTTTGTTTTTACATTGCGCTCAAGCCTCTCTCATGGAACCCCTTAAAAGGTCCTCGAGTGAGGGCGCCATCATACAGCGATATACAGTAATATACCACCGTCCACTAGAGGGCAGGCTCCAAAAGCAGAAATATAAGGAGAAACCCAATGGCGACTTTACAATTGTAAAAATCATGTTTACAGCCTGGTAAAAAAGATGGCTCCGGTCTCTAGAGCTAAGTTTTTACTACATGACAACTCTGGGGGGAGTGACATTTAAAAAAAAAATACGTCTATGCTCTGTTTATGCTATCTGAAAACTATTGTTTTATTATGCAGTAAAAGCCAAAAAGCCCGGATGTAACCGCCATTTTAATGCCCTATGGTGGGGGTACTCAATAGGCGGACCGCGGTCCGGATCCGGACCTCGAGAGGCTTTGATCTAGACCGCAAGACATTATTCATAATTACAAGCGCATTGTGTAAAACATATGTTTGAACCGGCACTTCTAGGACCGCTACGTCTACACGCGCGGGTCCTCAGGTTACTATGATTACGGACAGAGCAGCGGGAAATTTTAACATGTTTAGCGTAGCCTGATAATGAGTTAGAAACGACTAAAATCTAAAAGCTGAGCCTTGGCAAAACATAATGAAGATTCACTGACGTTATGGACGGAGAGGGAAAGTTTATTTTAGTTTATTCAGCTCCTCAGCTCCATGTCAGTGTCAAAGCTGAACAACAGCCCTTTATCCTCTAGTCCCGGCTGCTTTGATAATCAGAGAATGAATCCAGAACTGAACCAGGACTGGACAGTTTTAATGTATTAAAAAGACTCAGCTCAGAGGGAAGTGATGACATCTAATGTGTTGAGTTGTACATTTGTCTGTCAACTTCTTTATTCTGTTGTAAGTTAGGTACTTATTTAACCTAATTTACAAACGTGAGTAATTAACATTCACGTTCATTTGAACCTAACACATGTTCATTTGGGTGATTAAAAACAGAAAAGGTGTGAAAGGAGGGTTTGGAGATGAGTGACACAGGTTAAGTCTTCCTTAAGTTGTGTCAGTTTCTTTGTGAATCCTAAATCCTGTTACAGAACTAATCATAAGCATTTTAATTAAAATTTTACCCCACACGGAGAAAATACAGGAAATAAATATTTCTATTCTAAATTTTGTTTTTAAATGAATCTGAAAATAAACAGTAAGAGTTAATTATTGGCAACAGATAATGCAAAAGAAATGCTCATTTTCCCTTGTTCCTGTTGTTTTCAGAGGAATGACAATAGAAAGAGATCAATTATGACAGGCATCTTTGTCATATTTGTTTAACAAATATGTTTTGGCTTGATTAGATGATTTTGGATTTAAAATGTTCTCATACATTTCAGTTTTAAAGGAGTACTAGGCATTATATGCAGGATTCCAGGCTGTTGTCAATAAACAACCAGGTCTTGAGCTTTAGTCTCTTTTGATTTTGTAGTTTTTTACTTTTGTCTGTGAGCTGTGTCGGTGAAAGCTAAACACTCAAACATCCTCCTCATGTAAACAAAGGATAAAATACAGAAAACAGTGGATTATCTACATTCATCTCCATTTTGTTTAAAAGGCTGTAGGTGCGGAATAAATGAGACTTTACTTTAAAGAATTATATTCAAAAACATATCCTTTAATTTAAATTTTCCGGACCCCTCACGGTGAGGAAAGTTACTAAGCGGACCTTGGCTGATTTTAATTGAGGACCCCTGCCCAATGGTAACGACAATATCGGTGAATAGGGGAGCAATGGGAGGAAGACCTCTATATTTTATACAGTGATTTAAGTCATTGATAGCGCTCTATGGGGAAAATACTCTTTGGGCTGTTTTTTTCACTGCAATACCTTGAGTGGCCACTAATCAAATTGGCTTCAGGGAAAGGGGCGGTGCCCTATCCAGTTCTAATAATACATTCCTGGGTAGCAGACTTCCGCCATTAGTTTTTGTGTGTGATGACTGGAGCGTTTGCAGAGCCCAGGTTCACAGCACCCCTACTGGCCTAGCAAACATACTACAGTATTTTCAACAAATGAGAAAATCCATGCTTATACAGAGTGTACTACTTATGTTACCACCCAGCTTTTCTGTAAATTAGGATTGGTTTTAGAATCTGATTGGTGATATAATTTATTGTCTTTATATTGGTTATCTTAATATTTGGAACCCCATTTACACATATTCTTAGTTAAACTTTATTGTATAATATACATGTCCATGTTCTACAATGTGTAGATCTTGTACAATGCATTTTGTGTGACATGAAGATTTTCAAATCAAAGTTCTTTAATTGTCTCCCATAGGAGAAATTTGTCTTGGACAAAAAGGCAGTACTGCCGCACTACATAAAACACAGTCACACACAAGATGATAAATACATAAATAACAATAAAGACAATTTTAAAAACAACATGGACAATGTCACCTCCTGATGTGCCAGCACCATCAATAAGTCTCCGGGACAGCCATACATGACCATGACCTATCCTTAAACCTTAATTTATACCATCCCCCCATGTACAGTGGATAAAAGTGTCTGCTAAATGACTAAATGTAAATGTAAAACATCGGAAATCACAGTTATCTTGACTTCGAGTGCCCTTTATGTTTGCGTTCATCATTTTATTGTTCACTGTTCCTGTTAAATTTCATAGTCAAACATGTGTGCTTCACATTTGTGCTTAATTATCCTAATTAGCAGTGTGCTTTTTGGTATCCATTTGGTTTCCATTTTGTTTGCATTTTATTACTTTTTGACAGTGGATAGCCTTTTCGTGGTGTCACTTTTGAAGAAATTTCCACAAATCTCACAGAAAAGTATTCAGGGGCTTATGAAGTCAAAATGTTTATTATTTTGTCATGTAATGAAAGATTATGTAATGCATACATTTGCATACATTTAAAAACTTATAGCCAGGTCCATATAGTTGAGATGTTTTGGGAGTCTATTACTAGGACACATTATTGGCTCACCTGAGGAGTGGTGTTCACACGTGTCCATGTAGACAGCTTGTGTCACCGCAGGGTTTTCCCTCAATACTGAGTGGCTCTCCCCACCCCTACCGCCCAAACCTTCCCACCTCAAGCTCATTACAGGGAGAGTGATGACGCTGTCTTAGAGCAGCTGCTGCAGGGACGCCACAGCCAAGAAACAGGAGCCAAAATACTAAAAGAAGCCCGGACACAGCCCAATGCGGAGAAGGCACTCAAGTAATGAACTTTAATAACCTGCACCAATACATCTCAAAAACCATCCGCAAATAATGTCAAATTGATTAAACACAAGCTTGTGCTTATTATTACACTAGGTACAACCACACCAACCACTTTATATGGAAGGATAAAGATTTTCATTGGCTACCTCAAACAAAAGGGTCATGCAGTCCAAACATGTTCACAGCTGCAATCAATGCCCGACATCGACTCAAACATGAAAAATGGGCGTTGACACATGCATACTAACACTTTAGAGCAATGAAGGATTGCTTACTGATCCAGTTTTCCAATCCAGCCCAGTGTCCTTCACTACATAGTCCTGTATCAACACTTTCAACATTTATGAACCGAAAGTAATTTTTATTTGGACCTACTAAATTAGATCCATGTTTTGGTAACATCATACAAATCTCTTTTGTTTTTATACAGTGGGGATCGAAAGTTTGGGCACCCCAGGTAAAATCTTTTATTAATGTGCATAAAGACGCCAAGAAAAGATGGAAAAATCTCCAAAAGCCATCAAATGACAGATTAGACATCCTTATAATAAGTCAAAAAAGTTAGATTTTATTTCCATCATTTACACTTTCAAAATAACAGTTTGGGCACCCTGCAGAGTTAATACCTTGTACTGCCCCCTTTGGCAAGCTAGGACCTGACAGTGTCATGGAATGTTCTCAATCATCGTCTGGATAGACCAGGTGATGTCAATCTCAAAGGTTTTAAATGCCCAGACTCATCTGGCCTTGCCCCAACAATCAGCACCATGGGTTCTTCTAAACTGAAACTGAAAATAGTTTGACGCTCACAAAGCAGGAGAAGGCTATAAAAAGATAGCAAAGCGTTTTCAGATGCCAATATCCTCTGTTCGGAATGTAATTAAGAAATGGCAGTCATCAGGAACAGTGGAAGTTAAAGCAAGATCTGGAAGACCAAGAAAAATATCAGACAGAACGGCTCGCAGGATTGTGAGAAAAGTCAAAACCCACGTTTGACTGCACAATCCCTCCAGAAAGATCTGGCAGACACTGGAGTTGTGGTACACTATTCCACTATAAAGAGATACTTGTACAAATATGGACTTCATGGAAGAGTCATCAGAAGAAAACCTCTTCTACGTCCTCAACACAAAAATCAGCGTTTGAAGTTTGCAAATGAACATATAGACAAGCCTGATGCATTTTGGAAACAAGTTCTGTGGACCGATGAGGTTAAAATAGAACTTTTGGCGGAATGAGCAAAGGTATGTTTGGAGAAGAAAGGGCACAGAATTTAATGAAAAGAACCTCTGTCCAACTGTTAAGCATGGGGGTGGAGCGATCATGTTTTGGGGTTGTATTGCAGCCAGTGGCACAGGAAACATTTCAGGAGTAGAAGGAAAAATGGATTCAATAAAATTTCAGCAAATTTTGGATGCTAACTTGATGCCATCTGTGAAAAAGCTGAAGTTAAAGAGAGGATGGCTTCTACAAATGGATAATGGTCCTAAACACACCTCAAAATCCACGGTGGATTACATCAAGAGGCATAAACTAAAGGTTTTGCCATGGCCTTCACAATCTCCTGACCTCAACATAATTGAAAATCTATGGATAGACCTTAAAAGAGCAGTGCGTGACAGACAGCCCAGAAATCTCAAAGAACTGGAAGACTTTTGTAAGAAAGAATGGGCAAAGATACCTCAAACAAGAATTGAAAGACTCTTGGATAGTTACAAAAAGTGTTTACAAGCTGTGATACTTGCCAAAGGGGGCAGTACAAGGTATTAACTCTGCACTCTTTGCAGACCCGTTTTTGTTTTCTGTTATTTTGAAAGTGTAAATGATGGAAATAAAATCTAACTTTTTTTGACTTATTATAAGGATGTCTAATCTGTCATTTGATGCCTTTTGGAGATTTTTCCATCTTTTCTTGGCGTCTTTATGCACATTAATAAAAATCTTTACCTGGGGTGCCCAAACTTTCGATCCCCACTGTATTTCAAAAACCTCTGCTCTAACAAATATCAGGACAACTTGTCTGTGACTTTTTGTTTTCAGTATCTTTTAACATCAACATTAGCAGCCTAACATTTTATCTTCCTCCTTTAACATCTCTCATTAGTATTTCCCACTAGCTCAACTACGTCCTTGTCCCCTGTGATAACTTTACCCTTAACCTAATGACCGAGCAAATTAGTCTTAGCTTTCCATCCTCTTGTAGATTATGCTGCAACACGGGCACGGTAATAAGCCGTCAGACAAAGTAAATGCCCACTATGTAGGGCACAAATCTTATTTGGCTGGCGCCAGTGTCTACAAAGAGAGCTGAGTATGCACCGGCGCTGCTTACTCTGAAGGAAAAGGGAGACGTATTAACATATTTCATTAAATATATTGAACAACCAGGGAATGGAGGCTCAAATATTTGGATGCAGAAGAAAAATCCCATGGGAACACTTTGGTAGGCCAGAAAATTAAAAAGAATGCAAGCCATCAGAATCTCTAAAAGGCTATAAGTGATTTTTTTATGCAACAGACTAAATTAAAATGGTGTGAGTATATAAAGAAAATCTCTCTCACACACACACACACACACACACACACACACACACACACACACACACACCATTAATGCTGTGAACAGAATTTGAATTCTATCCAGACTGACTTCACAAGACGAGGAAAATGGGCAAGTGAGCGTAAAAGTGACACAATAAAACTAAACTTGTAATGGTGTGTCGGAACAGTATGTTCAGTAAATATAAACTATAAACTAGTTAAATTATTGTTAGTCACAATCTTGTCCTTTTTTTAAGCCTACCTAACAAACATTGTCCATCAACAAAACAAAATGCGCAGAGGGCATTTTGCTTTAATTGCATTTGGGCAAACAGCACCGTTTCCTCAGAAAGGGCTTGTTTTTTGGTCCACAGTTTAGAAGGCCACTTGTGAATTGGACACTGATTTTTTTGCTGTTAGAACAAACAAAATGGATTGCTTTTTGTTTTGGTGTGAACCAAAAGTTTGCGAACTCACAAATCTTGAGATAATCCAGCTGCTGCACACGGTAAGGAAAACAAATTTAAAACCTGTGTAAAAACCACCAACTGGGCTGGCCACATTTGTCTAGATAACTAGAAGACAGATTGAAATGCATGCATGACCTAAGCTTGAACAGCTAAAAACCATCTCATGCTTTTGTGTGTTGAGTTGCCGACACTATATTAGATTATTGTTTCTATTGATTACACATGGTATGCTTTACAATGAACCTATTAAAAGCAGTGTAGGGAGCATTAGACATGCTCATCTTAACCAACCTTTTCTAAGTAATGCTCAACTCAGTATGCACTCTACTTGACAAACAAATGAGCTACAGCTGCATATTCCATGCTCAACAAGGTAATGTTTCAGAAAAGCCACTGTGTAGCAGAAGAAATGACTAAGTGGTCTTTGGCGATGGCTGCTCAGCTGAGTAAGCACAGCGGGATGGACTCCCCAGATCGCTGCAAACTAATGGAGGCAAAGGCAGTGGGTGGAGCGGGATGCACCCCCCACTGGCAGCAATCTGAAGCACATTTGCCATTAAGCTTGCAATCCACAGCACCACATGAAGAATGAGGATTTCCACAAGAAAGAGGAGACAGTGACAACGCCGAAGTCAGAATGAAGGGGGATATAGTAACTGTAGATCAAAAAGAGTGTGTGGGAAAGCATCTGAATGGTTTGCATTTCCTTGCTGGTCATCAGGAGGTTATTTTACGGCCAGAAGCATGTATTGATTGTGAACAGAGGCACGGTGCTGGGGGAATTTACGCTGTATTTATTTTTTGCATTAGGATTAGGGTGGGCGTTGAGAGGACGATCAATGCTCGTTTAATGTAGCTTCATGAATCACAGGCTCCTGAGCTATTACTTTGTATTTGTCGTTATCATTGGTGGGCTGAAGGGCCACGGTGATCATTAGATTAGTCTACATATAGAATTACAGTTCATGTCGACTCTTGAGGCACTGCCATAAACATCAGGAAACTGGATGCGTTGTGATATACTGCCAAAAAGCACAACCACATACAGTATATTAAACAACAAAATATCTGATGCTCTGTACTTTTTACATTGCTTATTGCTTTTTACATTGATCAACTCTTAAGTAGATTAATATGACAATCTAAATGCCAAACACATGATTTTGAAATTAAACCAGTGTTGAAGGGTATTGCCAGCAGTTCTAATACGTCAATATTTTGTCAATATTGCTGCTCGGGAATCATTATGAGCAGATTTACTTTACTCTGTAAGAGTGTGCTGTATGTGGTGCTGTAAATTATAACTAACTAAGATATTATTAAAAGTTAAGTCTATGTCACATTTCGAATACAGTCTTTAACAGGTTTATAAAACAGCTTGCACTTTTGTAGTTAGGTCATCTCTCACTCGCTCATCTCTGTTACTATTGACCTTTTATATATAAATGTTGTATATGTGCTGTAATAGTCTCTTTTAGGTTTATGTGGGGTTTAAGAGTGCATGCTAATGTCTCATCATCAAAAGATACAGTACTTTATGGTGTTATAGTCAAGTCACAAGAGTAGATCTCGAAATTTAGTTACCAAAGACTAGATTGAGTCGAGTCATTGTCATTTTAAGTACAAGTCCTAGTCCAATTATGAGTGAGTCACCAAAAAGATTTCAAGTCGAGTCCGGGTCAAGTCATCTTTAGTTCAACTGCAAGTCCGAGTCCATGTCTGAGTCACAAAAAAAAGTCTAAGTCGAGTCCAAAACAAAGTTAATTACATATCTGAAAACTGTGAGAGCAAAACTGACATTGAATAGGGTTTTAGTTTTGTATCTTAGTATAATATATGTGCAACAGGCAGAGGCTGTTGCTAAGCGTTACTTACGAGTGCACTGTGAACATGTCCGAGTCGATGTCCGAGTCATCTGTTCTCAAGTCTAAGTAGAGTCTCGAGTCCTTGTGGCTTATAATTAACGAGTCCAAGTCTGAGTCCGAGCCATAAAAAAGCAAGCCTGAGTTAAGTCATTGAGGCTTACCCTCGAGTCGAGTTCAGGACTCAAGTGCTCCACCTCTGGTACTTTATATACCATTAAGACTTTAAAGTTCTTTAGAACCCAGTGCAATATACAATACTTTTTTTTTTAAACCTTTATTTAACCAGGAAAGTCCCACTGAGATTACAAATCTCTTTTGCAGGGGAGTCCCTGCCCCCCCAATGTGTGTATTGGGGGGGAGGAGTCAAGGTGGGTTAAGTGTCTTGCCCAAGGACACAATGACAGTACGTGGGGGAGAGCGGGATGTTATGATGTTTTTGGATGTTTCGAGCAGGGATCGAACTGCCCACCCACCGGTCGAAGGACGGCCGCTCTACCCACTGACCTACTGCCGCCCTACTTCCTGTCCAGACTGCACAGAAAGTACAAACTGAGCACTGCTGGTGGAAAAGCACAATCATGCACAAGGCTATTAAAATAAATGTTATAGATACAATGATTTTGTTTCTAAATTTTAAAGTGAACTTAGGATCTGCCCTATTTCCACTAGGTTTGTTCCTAGAAAACAGCATGTCCATAAAAGGCTACCATAGTTGCTCACAGGCTGTAGAAAGTGGTGTGAGGTTTACAGTTGCAATCTGCACTTCTGTACCAAAGACTTTACACACAGTGACACCTTTAAATATAATTTGCAAGAAAACATGAAAGGACAATCTTATTGCACACAGGACATACTGTAGATGTATTCTTCTTTCAGGCAGGCTTCGCCGTATGATCAGTTCCAGTAAACCATGCATCATCATGACACAGTAGTGTGTTACTGCAGCAGCACCGATCAATTCATCAGCATATATCCGAGCGCATGTAAGTGTTTTATTGTGCAATAAAGTAGCTGATGAAAAAAGGTAACACTGGATCAGAGCCAAGACCTATTTGTGCCGGTGAGAAATAAGTGTAGCGCTTCTGCTGATGACAAGGAGTGAGCGGCAGGAGCATGAATCATTTTCACTCTACCATCATTGTACCTATCCCAGCACTCGTCAACCCTTCGACAGTCATTGACATAGACCACACAGCCAAGTAGCAATCCTGTGGTTCAAATGAATAATTCAACCATAACCAATAAGCCCATGTTCCAGTGCTCAGCCGGTGACACAAAAACGATAGCATCCCCACTTGTCTGCTGAAATTATAGAGATTAATAAGAGCATGCAAACGTCTGCACTCGTCTGACAAACGACTACCATGCATGGATTTGGGGGAGGAATCTCTTTGCCAGCTGCTTTGATGTGACCATACATGTGGTGTAAAGCTTACAATCCCTTCAAAAAGTGTGTTAGGGGGTCTGATATGACTAAATGAGAAAGAAATAAAGTTTCTCATGGTAATCCATCAGTCATTGTAAGAAACATGAAAACCAAATGGAAAGTTTGTGTAGAAATTTATTATCGCTGCAGCACGGTAAAATGTATAATCACTTGAAATTGAATATTCTAAAAATTATTTTAGTGACTCATTAAATAGACATATTCCTTTTTTTATTAACCTTTTTAATTGTATTAATGTTAGGGACGCATATGAAATTCAACAAAAATAGCAAGAGACCAGTAAACAATATAGATAATAAAAGAAATAATAGATAATAATAATAATAAAAAAGGTGATAGTCAAAAATGTATATATATATATATATATATATATATATATATATATATATATATATATATATATATATATATATATGCGACAGAGTCTTTTCTGATCACCTTGTTCAATAAAAAATATTAATTAGACATTACTGATACGTAGGTAACCCGTAGGCCCCGGATAAGCGGTAGAAGATGGATGGATGAATGGATGATACGTAGGTTTAAGTCAACTAACTGTCTAAAAAAACAAAGCATTAAAAACACTTCTCATTCAAGGCACGCAGTGATCTCTATCCATAATAAAGAGCTTATGGCAATCTATAAAGCTGCTATAATGTGTTGCGGCAGAACACGTGCGAATGTATATGCGTTTTTCTCACTTTATCTCACACACATGTGCACGTCTCACTGCTGAAAGCGCTGAATGTCAGCTGTGGTGACACCAGAGCCACCCACATGAGCCTGTTACTACATCCATATTCCTCTCCGCGGGGGGGGTACTGTATGTGCATGTGGTGCCGGGTTGCTTGGTGGCTCGCATGGAAATCAGTTTGACATGTTGCCTGATAGCAAGGAGATCTTGGGTTGGAACTTCAATACAGCTGACTAGAGCCGTTCTGGATGGAGATCACATGTACTCAGCGCATTCGTGTGGGTTTCTTTAAAGCCTGAAGACAAGCATGTAAGGTTGCTGCCCTTGACCAAGACACTGGGCCGTGGAAGTGGAGTAGAGTAGCTCCCCAAGTGCAGCCCTGTGCTACATATAAAAAGAGGAGGATAAGAGTAGAACCAACCACACTGTCCTGTACTCTACATTTGTTGGCGACACATGTAAGACTGCAGAATAAACAGTCAAATACTAGCTGCTTGAATATGATGTCTTCACTATTAATACATGGCTGTCGATTGTGCTGAACACAACCATGGCATTAAACTTACCTCTGCAGGACTTGTGGTATTTAATAACCTAACCTAACATCTCAAATGAAGCAGCTTTTGGGATTTTGGAGTTTGAGTTCTTTCTGCCTAGGACAAGAGAAGACCAGAACTAAATCTAAAGGATAAAATCACTAGGCCTGGGACAAAACCAGGACTAAACCCAAGACAAAACCAAAGACCAGAAATGTGGCTAAACTGGTGCTAAACACTAGCCTGGTTCTACCAGACTCTCGTACATTTCATTTGTACAGAGAGTCTGGCCTCGCTCCATTGACAAGCGTTTACTTCCTTGTATGCGGGAACTCTGTTGAAGTTTAAAACTATTGGATCTGCCCAGAGTCACTCAGGATCTGCCATAGCCAATCGCTAACGTTGATCCAACGCAAACTGACGCACTACATCAACGTCATCGTTCTCAGCCACTCCCTCTGTTCGCTGATTGGTCCTACAAAAAATTGATTTCTGGAAACCTAAGAATATAGAGCAATCCCAGACGTAGTACTGAAGCGAAATGAAATTGAGCGGAAGTACGTAGGAGGGCGGAGCCAGGCTAGCTAAACACAGGATAAAACAAGCATTCCAGCACTTAAGCTTAAGGCAAACCAAAATTATCTCTCATTAGATGCTAATGTTAAAGTTTCAAGTCTCAATTTCCAACATATAAGCATTCAGCAGATAACGTTTCAGCCACAATGATCTGAAGAAGGCTAAGGTCAAATGTTTTCTATTGAAAAAAATACTTGACATATAAAGACACTAGTGTGCAATGTTTTGCTGAATATTGAGAATTGTCTGTCTATTGCCACTGAAATCATTTTAAAATTAAGACCTTAAGAAAAAGGAGTTATTTATCTTGCGACACTGGTTTTGGGTGAGTGCATTAATGTGCAAAGCAACATAAAATGACCTGCACAGATCCTTTTCAGTGGCTTAAGGCTTTACCAAGGCTTTAAGAGATTGAGGTTCATAGATCTGTGCAATTGTGTCCATCTAAAAATTCAAGCGCTTTAATGTTCAGGCTAAAGCCCAGCACAGAGACAAGATGGACGCTTTAACCGTAATAGTAGCTGACAGCGTGATTAGCCACTGACAGCACCATTAGCTTGGAAAGTCACTCACTTTGAGGGCTGTCCTAGCTTACTTTCTTCTTCTTTCTTGTGGCACATCTAAAGCTCGCTGTTTCCAAATATCAAACATTTTCCTAGCTTTATACTCTCAGAGAAATGTGGTGCTGAAAGGCAAGTACACTGGGAAGGACTTTTTGCTCCTTAAGCATCCTTTCTGTTATTGATACAGGAAAGCCACATGCAAACGATGAACAAGCACTGTAAGCTGCGACTAACACTGAACAGCCAAAACACTGTGCGCTATGGATCAATATAGCTTTCTCTTGACAGGGAGTGATTGATCACAGGCCGACGTGAGATTTTAAGATGAAAACAGCAGGTGTCTTCTCTGAAGGAGGATGTGGAGTAACAGAGTGGTGCACCCGCTGATGAAACCCACAGGCCGGCAAAGACAGAAACCGGAGCCTTCACTCGCCCACGCACCTTACGTGACTGGAGAGGCTCAATTGAAGAGCGTCAGTCTGGAGATGCAGCCGCTGTTGTGCCGCTTTCGCTGCTGGTTTCTTTAAAGTCTGTTACCCTGCTCCCCTGCTGTTTTAAATTTTGTTTTATTTTTTCAATTGAGCTGTCTTGGTTTTTTGCTGAACATGAGCTGACCTGTGTCAAAGTAAGGCTCTTCAAAGCCACCAAAATCTGAATGTGTAGTAACTATTTGGGAAAAGATCTGTACAGCACAGTGTGTTTCTGATACATCACACAGATATTTACATTTCCAAAACTTTGGCAAGGGCACCAAAAACATCCCATTCCACAAGAAGTGTATTTCTCATATTATATAGAAAGACACATTGCATCTTTTCAATGTACCCTGCAGTGGTTCAGTTGTTGTGTTAACTGAAGGATAACGTAGTCCTTAGTGGAAATAAGGCCAAACAAGAACCAACAGAATACTTTTTTGACCAAATCAAATTTTTTTCTGTTGCTTCATGGAAGAGCTCATCAAAATAATAAACCTTTATCTTTGAACACTGTTTCCTTCCCAAACTCTTTAAAAGTGCCTCTAAAGTCCTTTTAGTGTTTTACCATTGGACTGATTTAATATAGCGCACATGTTATCAAAGCATCCACTGCAGATAAGAAAGCTTTTATCAGCCAGAAGATGTTTAAAAAGGACAAAGCATATAAAAGTTGAAATGCTGCACATTCATTGTCCTTCCATTGTCCTTCTGCATGTGTCACCCTGATTATATATCTACAGAAATTATAATGTAAGGGGTGTTCGGCGCATGAGGCGTCCATTCTGGATTGATTACATGGATATCACATCCCATCAAGGACATCAGTGGGATCCTGTCAGGCTTAAGTAATTCAGCAGCATGTTCAGACATGTTTGGGCAGCCTTTTGATACTTCAAAAAGGTTGAAATGTTGGAGATAACATCTGTTGACGTCTGTTCTTGTGGTGGTCCGAGTCAAATGTGTTTGTGAGCCTTTTAAAGGGCAGAGTGTGGTGTGGAGAAGCAAAGCCATGTTTGAATCATGACATTTGACAACAATTTATTACAAAGAGGACAAGTTTGGTAAATGTGTGGGCTGGAAAATCTTTTCTAGTGTCATCTTAAGACCTTTTCAGAGTTATGTTGGACCACAGAAAAAAAGTTTACTGTGTTGTTGTATGGGTACGCTGAACGTCTACAGTCAGTAGTGATGCTTTAAGAATCTGCAGTCAATATCTAATTGGTCATGTCTTACAAACCAGTGAAAGAAACCTGACGGACAACAGACCACATGTTGTGTCTGAGGTTTTAAGACTTTATGAAACCTCTGTATCTCATTTAAACAGTCCTCTCCTTAGTGAGTGTTTTCAAAAGTCCCACAAATACATAAGAAAAGGGGCTAAGTTGCAAATTCATCTGTGTCCACGCTTTTCCTGCTCTAAACACCACTGCGGCACTGTAAATACGAAGCATCAGATATGAGCCACACTAAGTCTGGTTGGTAGTAGTAGCACTTAAGAGTCTCTATCTATAAAGTATATCCCTAAGTGATGAATTTACACTGGAAAACATTGTAATAATTTTGATAAAAAGTAATATCAATACATAGCAACCCTTTTTATAATGTGATCCTAGATCAACGTTTTCCAAACTTTTGTTGTGAGGAACCTTATTTCAAAATGCCAAATTAGTCTTGACCCAAGATTTTTATGTCAAAAGCTTCATGATGCTTACGGTTGTTAATTTTGTCTATAATTTTGTTCTTTTTTTCCGCGTAAATTTGTTGGGTAATTTCGGTCTTAATTAGAGTTGTTATGTTGATTCTGTTACTTTACCCACTCTCAAAAGCATCTATTTTAATTAAATGCAAAGTATTACAATTATGTTTCCAGATTTTCAAAATTGGAATTCTATGGTGACCCAAAAGAAATTGACCCACCTTTGTCATGTTCCTGTTGTTCATTAACATCTAAGCCGAGACACATCTGGATGCAACATAAACGGTTTGTCAATTTGACAGTTTGTCAGTTTTCAAAAATCTTCATCTATCAATATGCAACAACAAACCTCTCGTACCTATCAGTCAGACTCACATATTTGTTTGTTACTGTTTGATGGATGGACAGCCAACCTAGTGGTGCAGAAAATCAACTTTTAACCATCACCTTGTCCATCAACTGGATTATCGCATTTAAGTTTGCAAACTCACAAAAAGCCTTCTTGTACTGCTCCAAACAAAGCGTCCACATCTCAACTGTCTATGATTTAACCAATGATGTGGCAAGTGTGGGCTTGTTCTAGGTTTCACAATGTAGTGACTGTTTTACTGTTACATACGTAGACAACATAGTGTTGCTCTGATTACAGTACAGTTACTTTCTAACAGAGCCAGGTTAGCCTAACCAAAATATTGTCTTTATGTTGCTATGACTATAATCTATTAAAAATCCCAAAGGTTTAATACATGTAAATCTATCAATACAGCTAAATGTTAATGATGCTAAAACATCCCACAAAAAAGCATCAAAGAATAATCCCTGGTAATTCTATCTACGCCTTGCTTACTCAAGCTGATATATTTTTCTCACCATCACAACTCCACATTAGCGCGATCAGAGGTCAACATAAACAACCCTTATGGAGTGTGAAGGGTCTCGTACATTACTGTAGCGCGCTGTTGGGTTAAAGCTGTTTAGCGGGGGATGCATTCCCATGTGGAGAAGGGCTCCTCCTCCTCAGACAGCCAGGGGTCAAGGTTGTGCAGTAATCCAATAAAGCTGATTCACTGCGTTGCTGTAATATGGGGTCACAGTGCTCTCAGATGCTGCAAGGATGAAAAACTAGTAATTGTCCTTGAGAATCACAGGCCGGTGGATTAATGTACATCAAGCCATGAGTTATATCGATGACAATATCACAGACGGGCAAATAAAGTCTGAAAGTTTGCTGAGTCGGTTTCATTTAGCTTGTTGTGGGTGTGACTTTCTGTAAAGAGCTAAAATTGAGAACACAATGCACAGCGGCACCTTCCTCGAACGCTGCAGGACTGGCCTTGAGGGTGCCAATCGCTCTGTTATGGAAATTACATTGGCTACTTGTCAATGGTGATGTCTTGGGAAGCAGGGCAGCCACCTAATTGGTTTAAAAAGTATTGTGCCATCAAGGAGAACATAGTGGCTAATTTTCCGAGCTGAGTAGAGAATTTAGAGAGCCAGGTTGCGCAAGGATTGACAAGTTTGCCAATGGTAGTAACTGAAACCGTGCCGTAAAGTTATGAAAGGTGGAGCACTTATAATACTGATAAAACTCTTTTATGTATATATGTAGATTCACAGTAATCAGTGTGTAAATTTTACCTTTAGGGAATTGTTTACGTGAATTGTCACGCAAAAGGTCATTTCTCACTGTTGCTACCTCCTTTTATGTGTATAATTGTTTTCCGTTCTGTCTCAATGCGTCTACGCTGTTATATCTAAACTTAAAGTAAATTGACTCTGTTGCCCTTTCTCACAGCATTTACATGTTGGCTAATCTTCGGTAAATTGTGGTCCAAACTCGTAAAGGTCAGTGGTGCTGGTACTGCCGCGCCGGAGACGCCGCCTGTCTGGACTCATCAGCACTTAGGGCCAGCACACGGGTGGTGACAGACAGCATAGGGGTTGATCAATGTGCCGACAGCTATGAGGTAAGTGGAGCTGAAAGGCCAAGTGTGTTTAAGTGAGCCACTGGGGGAGGCATGGGCTCCATCAAGATTATCTGGGAAATTAGATTGCAACAGTGCTTACGATCTAAAGTGTAAAAAGTTAGATACTTTTTAAGGTTATCACAGAGCAAATTTCCTCTTGGATTTTAAAAGTATAAAATTTGTCCCTCAAATACAGTTATGTTCCAAGTTTTTTACACTTGGCTGTTTCATATTTAGTTTTGTTTTATGCTCATAAATGTGTCTCATCAATACAGTTTCTGTTAGCAGCAGTGTTGTAAACATTTGCAGCATAGTGTACAATACATTGGCCTCTCAAGAAAAATAAGACATTTATTCCCATAGACATAAAGTGCCCAATGGCAAGATTCATAGTTAAACTTTTATTTTTGAAAACATAATCTTGATTGAAGGTTTAGGACAGTTATGAATTAAATAAATTTTGTCTCTAAATATAATCATCAAATCAATTAGAATTATTTCCATCAGCATGTCTCGGCAGGGCTACCATAGTAGCTCACTGCCTGTGATTAGCAATTTTACCACGAGGTGCTGCCAAAAACGACACACTGCTTCTTAAGGCTATTTCAGTTTTGCATACCTCCAGAGAAGTAAGGCATTAGGCCAATTGCTCTCATCTCTCAAAGTCATGATGTGAATTTCAAAGAAATGTGATCTTAAATGTAACAAAAAGAATCTAGATTTCTTCAGACAATTAAATGTAATAGTATGACTCATTCTCTAAAGTGTTTTATCACACCAGTCATCCACGTTGTCACATGCATGACCAAGGCCGTCCTTTTAACAGTTGCATAAGACTAGCTTTTTTTCTCAAAACCACTGATCAATCTTTGGCCAAAGTGAAGGCCAAGAGCACTGTTTCAAAACTTTTAAAAAGGTCAGATGTAGAGTAAAGGGCAGCCCTGTCTCGGCCTGATCACCCTGTCACTAATGTGTCCACCAGGAACAGTAAATGGCAGGAGGGGAGGGGGGGTCAGCGGCTTCTGATTGTGGCCTGCTCTCTGCTGGGTATAAGTATAGGTTAAGTAATGCACCCCCAAGAAAAAAAAAAAAAAATCAAGGCAAAACTGAAAATTAATTAAAGGCCATCAGTTCTCACCCTGGACTGACACCAAAAGTGACATGTGCGACTATAGCAACCAGCAGTTAAAACAAGCGTTGTGGGACAGGAGCAATGTGAGCGTCACTTTATGCAACAAGCATCAGCCAGTCAAAGCTCAGGATTTAATAAAAGTTCACAAGAGCACTAGGTCCAATAAAAAACTACAACTGTGTGAATTCAGCATTAATATCTCGGAAAACATTTAACATTTAAAATTGGTTTAAAATACTCATTTCATTTGGTCAACTACAGTCAATTTATACAATAACACTGACTGCATCAATGGAGAACATGATAAACACAAGTAGACAATTTATTTGTATTGAAAAGCAACCTATGCTAGAGGTCCTTTATCTAATTATTAGAGTGATCTTCTCATATTGGCATCCTGACATGACATGAATTAATTTCAAACCCCATACCTCCTCATGACCCATGCTATTTACAGTAAACATGATCTGATTTGATCTGACTGAGTCATAGCAGTGGCAATCTAGCAGTTAGTTTTGTCAGTTATTTCCAAAACACACAAGACCAGGGCCTCCAGCTTTCACTTCAATCTTGTAATTGGCCTGCTCCACAGATCTGCAATCACAACGCATCATAATTAATGGCCAGCTTTCCTCAAATGAGTCAACTTTTGTCCTTCCCTGTTTTTTTAATTGCTTAGTCCACAATTAAAACTGCCACCTGAGGAAATGCCCAATTACAGGAGACAAAAAAGATCGGTCATCACAGCTCGGGGTAATTTCAATACTCATCACAAGTGAAAGGGAATATTGCGCAGGCTGTCCAGTAGAGTTAGGCTGCTTGTCATAATGCTAGACCTGGCTGCCATTACAGATGACATTAATGCTGCTGAACAGTTCAGAGGCTTCTGAACTCTATCTGACCAGAGTATTCTTCAGGGGCTAAATCTTCTGTTCCCAGTTGTCTTCCAAGAGCCAGTGATGAATGACCTTTGACAAACGTTTGAATTATTCACAAAGATTCTTAAGAACATAAAGTTAAGACTCCTTGCTGACTTAAAGGTGCAGCCATAAAAGACAGACATCACAGGTGGAAGGAGCCATTACTTCCAATGCTTCCTGTTCCAACATCAACTCAGAGCAGACAAACTGAGCACTACTACAGGAGAAGCACACTCATGTTTACTTATTTATTATTTTAACACAATCTTGCTTGAAGGTTTAGGTTGTTGATAAACTAAATTGGTTCCTCTGTCTTGCCTCCTCTCGGTATTTACATGTTTTACACAATCACAAGCTGTCACAAGACACAAAATGTCAAATGAACAAAAACATTAGCCTAAAAGAATGACCAATGTAATAAAAACAATCAAATAAATCAAATTAAGTAAAGGGCTACTAATCTATTCTTTAGTCCCATAACATTTATTAAAAGCAGAAAGTGATTAATTCATACCTACATTATAAGTATAGAGGGTGGAAAGTTGAAATTAGTAAGAACACTTCATAAATCATAATACAGGAGCTATTTAAGCAGTTCAGGGAATATGAAGCACATAGGCAAAGTGGAAAATTGGCATTGGACATTAGGTAACCAGCTATTTTTGTCACTTTATTCTGCTCTATGATTGTATTATGACTCTGATTACCATAAACCTCATTTTTATTCCATTCACAAACATAAGCTACACAGGTCGAAGTGCCATAAATTATGATTAAAAAGGCACACGAGTCGTGCTTCATTTAAAGCTTACTTATCGATTCTGACTTAATGCATCAATCAATCACAAATTAGCATTAGCCAAGGACACGACTTGCTCCTCCACATGGAAACACCGCTGCAGCTGTTTAAGTGGCTACATCATATACAAAAAAGGAAAACAAATGGGCAGTGTCACCTTTACGAACTGGGCATTGGCTTTGTCACACAGAGAGGTCACATAATTTGCCGTAGGTAATAAGGAATATCATGAGCTATGATCTTTACACGGGTGCAGAAGTGTGTTAATTTAATTGAGCGATGGGTGTTCTGTGCATAATTCTTTCAATGACTTTAGTTTAAAGTAATGACAGAATTATGTTGCTAAAAATGTTTAGAGGACAACGTGCACTGCAGCGGGGAGACAAACGCGTGTAGGGTTGAATGAGACTGACCTAGTACTGGTAATGTCACACCTGCAAATGACATATGAAAGCACAATTTGCTTAAGTCTACATTAGTGGACTATTATCTTACAGTATATTAGTTCTGTTGTTGGCTCTTAAATAACCATGTTTGAATCAATGGGGCTATCATATATATTTCCTATCTAAACATTTGATTTAGTCTAGACCAATAACAGTTATTTATATTGTGCATTTAGGGTAAAGGTGTACATCATGGAACCACCTTCGCTCCATTTAAGTTTTAGGCCAACTGGGAAAAAAACTAACTGTGGAACACTGTCAGATTATCTACAAGTTAAAATGTGTAGATAATCCACAATATATTTTCAGAAATAATTTTAGCTTGGGTGAGCTTTATATTTTTTGTGCTATCTGTACTTAATTACGGCCTATCTATTAAGTTATTATACTAATGTTATGCTCCCTGGAACAATTATTTCAGGTCATCTACTTCCTTCTATGTCAGTGGTGGGCAATTATTTTGCCTCAAGGGCCACATTAGAAAATGTGACTTTATTGGAGGGCCGAGCCAACATGGTATACTCACTTATGCTCTATAAAAACTATTT
The DNA here is from genome assembly GCA_024416835.2 of Perccottus glenii. Taxonomy (NCBI): domain Eukaryota; kingdom Metazoa; phylum Chordata; class Actinopteri; order Gobiiformes; family Odontobutidae; genus Perccottus; species Perccottus glenii. The sequence continues at coordinate 15,444,541 of CM044546.2, read as the reverse complement.
TTTTTTTGCTGATAGTTTAAAGGTTGAACTATAGGCAAAATAATATGTGCAATAAACTCTTCAACACCACAGTCAGAGTGGCACCTTTCACCATAGTTTGCACAGTGACACAATACAAGGCTTTATAATTCTAGTCCAGTGGAAGCATACCAGACTTGGCTGTTCAGTACTACCACACTGTGTTGACTGTTCTGTCTCCGGGTCCCATATTTGAAAGGTAAATAAACTTCTTCTGTCTAAGGCAACTAAAAAGGCTCAAGCCTGTCATTACAGTGTGACTCCTCTCAGCTCCAAGGGAAGCTGAAATATTCCCTAACACCATCTTTAGATAGTACCTTAGGCATCCACACTGACAAATTAGTCTATTGCTGATATTTACAGATTCTGACATTACGGAAGAAAAAACACCCATACACAAGAAAGCATGTAAAACTCTACAAAGAAAGCCCGACCAGTAGAGCTAACTACTCGGGTATTGTGCCCCCAACATGTATGTATATGTCAAACTATTTCTCATATGCTATAGGATAGTCCTGACAAAAAACCCTCACATTTACTTGAGAACACTTACAGCAAAAGGTTTTTAAGCTTCCAGATTGCATGTGCTTATTCTACAAACTGATCTCAGGCACGATTCTAAAAGCATATTAGTGCAGAAGATTTACACAGCAAGTCTGGTAATTGGGCCTCACTCTGCTCTGTGTACCGTCATGAAATTTTACCGTCTGGATACGGAACATGCTGTCCTGTCATCAAATGCAGGTGTGACCTCCACGTCTGCCAAGCTCCCTTTGGTCTTATCTGTCTCAGAGCCTCCGCCAAACCACAATAACTTTGTGGTTTGACTAAAGGACTACATCATTCACAGTTTACTTAGAAATTATTGTAAGAAGTCATTGGCAATCTGTGTAAACAATCGGTTTCTCCTACTTTCTTTATCGAGCTTAACAGTTACACAGCACAGTACAAGTTGCATCCGGCTTGTCTGTTTGACGCTGGCCCTGCTCCATCCGGTCGAGATCAGCCGTTCTATCAGATTATCATTGACAGGAAGCCTGGACCTGCTGAGAGAGGCACTTTCCCTCCTGATTCTTGATCTGACATTGGGACGGACAACAAACAACTCTTTTCCACGGGGAGCGTGTGGCTCCATAATCCATACTGACCTTCCCTGGCTGCAATTCAGCCTTATTTTTAGTCCAAAGGGAGAGACCTAACCATGTGCTGTTGCAGCACAAGAGCTATGGAAACAATTTTCCTTGCAGCAGTACCAGCACTGACCCTTACCTATTACTGGTACTGCAATGAAAATGAAACAATTACATCACAGCAATTACAAGCACAGTTTTAAGTTTCTCGGTATGAGTCAAAATAAGCCAGTTCTAGTGGCAGTGCCAGCCAATGGGCTACATTATAATAACATAAAGAGAAAATAACCATTCCTTAGAGACTGATTGAAAAGTTCTTCTGCTGTACAATAAGCCAGTCATATTTATTTGGATGCAATGTACAATGCAATTTTCCCTTTTTAAGCTGTGAGTCTTAGTAAGACATCCCATAATAAAAAACAAATCTCTAAAAAAACAATATATTGTTGCTGAAGAGATATTTGCACAGGTTTCTTCAGTGCATATTAATAGCCAGTCTATCTGTCCTCATTAGGAACAAATTAACACCTCATCTGGAGGCCATTTTCATCACCCAAATAAGCAAATGATTTACTAATTAGCTTATTTCAATACAATGCATCTCAGCTTGTTGTCACTGTTACAGTGTTAATGATCTAATATGATCCGTAGTTCTAGTGTAATGACACTAGCCAGACCATGGCCAGAATCTGGCTGTGGGGCAAATTAAAATCTTAGTTAAAATACAGATTCTGGAAAATGATATAGACACAAAAAAAAAACATTTTGGAAATGAATGTTAAGAAGACCACAATACATTTTGAAAGAATAAAAGGGTCTTAGCTATTAGGTTTCTCAATTGATTATCAGCTAAATGCTACAAACTACAAGTTACGCTGTTATGCTGGATGTGTACAGAATGTCAAATACCACCATACGAATGAGCCTGAGCTATTCACAGACTTTTATCAACTGTGCTTTAACATCCAAGACTGTTAAACTGAAATCTGCCTGATTTACTAAAGTCGCAACACCACAGCAACCAAGTGTCAGAGTAAAGTCACAGCAACATTGTTGTTTAGCTTAGGTTTAACAAACACCGTCTACTGAAGATACAAGAATTGTAGTCAATAAAAAAGAAATGTAACAGAATAGTGCATTTAATGGATTCCAAAATGTAATAGGTCTAATGGCCCTCTCACTTTTACGCCAAATGTCAACTCTAAAGGATTGGACAACTTTGAGTTAAACCAATGGAAACTGACAATTGGACAAGACATCACAGAAAAAAGGGGGGTAAAAAACACATAATTAATCTGCTAGTTCATATGACATAACTGCACATATTGTAGCAGAGTTGCCATGTTCTCCCCGTCTTTGTAGATTTCCTCTGTGTGCACTGAGTTACCCTTCCACAAAAGTATAACGTCAGAACTCCCTTGAAAAAAAAATCAATCATTCTCCATGAGGGTTATAAACGGTTAAATAAAATGTGCTGAACATCAGTGTCCAAAGGGGGCTAATAGTGAGATTAGTACGAACAATAATGGGTCCCCGAATCAGACTTGTCTCACATACAGATTCCATTCCATTTAAACAGGTTACAAATCATAAATATGCCACAAATACCCATTTTGTTCATATGTAACAGACCCCCTTTGTTCCCGAGACCCAGGTCTTGTACTAAATAATAGTTTCAGTAATGTTCCCTTTAAATCTCCTGTGCTCACTTCAGATCACAACATGCTTCAAATGGAGGCTGGGCATATAGATGATAGAATTTAGCTTTTTTTTCTCAAAGTCTAATTATTACAGACTGTGCTGCTATTTGCATACTTTGGTTGAGCATCAGGGATTGTCTAGAGACCAAAGCAGCCTGGAGCAAATTAAATGAAACTTTGCGCCAAAGATAATTTGGTGATTAATATTTTGGAATGTTAATACAAGAATAAGTAGGTAAGGGGAACAAGGCGGCTTTTCTTAAGGAGAATAATTCTATTGCAGCTGCAGTGTGTGTTATTGTGTCTCTTTCATGGCTGTGTGCTCCGAGCAGCTGCAGTGCTTTAAAGTCTCAGTAGAAAGTACAGAACCAAGAAACGGAGAATGGGGAGTAAATGTTAAAATTACCATATTGATGGATGTTACAAAATAGGAGCTTCATCTTTTTCATCTGAATTTCAATGATGCATAATCATAATGGTCATTTGCTTTGGCCATTTGCATAGTTCCCAGATTATTCAATTTTTAGGTCATTTTACCAACAAAGAGAAATTAAGGCGGAAACTGTGCTTTATGTGGGTCACCGATAGCCACTTGCTAGGTCCACCTGAGGAAAAAAAGCAGGATGGGAATGTGCGTCACACATTTAATGGGCGTCTACTGCAGCTCACAGACAGAGGCTCTCAGCTTACCAACAGTGTCACAATAAGATAAAACATTAGCTAGATATTAAAAGGTCAATATTATATTTGTCTAAGGACCAAAACAAACTGAACAGATACTCAGCCTCTTTCCTTTTATATAGTTTGGTAGAGTCCCAATTAATAAGACTTGAAACCCGATATGTGAAGGCGGTGTAACATTGGGCAATCTGACCAATCAGAGTAGACTTGGTTTAAATGAAGTAGGCGGAGCTTGAAGACACGTATTTTCCACGCTTTTGGAGGCCGTCATGTGATGATTTTTGTGTAGAAATGTTATGAACACAAGGGTATGATACAAGATGAGTTCGAACTATGTGTCGGAGATATGGCAAAAAATATCTTTGTTTTATTGTTCAAATTATCAGAAACAATAGACTATTAACATGTACTTTAGCAAAACTTTACTAGACTAACTATATGTAGTAACTACTTTGCAAATTACCAGCAACAAACTGTAAATTACATATGGAAAATAAGATACAATTATATAAAACACAAGTGTTAGCTCTGTGTAAATGTGAAAATGTGAGCAACACATTAGCGTAGCAAGTAACTAAAATCTTTTCTATTGTCAGCATTGAGACAGGTAACATCTTTACTTCATTATATGTCACTTTATTAGATATGACACAGACAAACTGATGTCTTGCGTCTGTATGCGAGTCTAGAACTTCAACAAATCAAAGTTCAACAATTCAACAAATTTGCACTGTAGCAAAATTCAATGACCTCTCCGAACTGACAGATTGTCCAAAATTTCTGTAATCCTTTACAATCTGATATTTCATTTCATATCTACAGTATAATACAGTACAGAAAGTGTCAGCAGTCACCTCGAGTCTCTTTCTTAACAATTTAAAAAGGTTAGAAAGGTTAGAAATCTAGGGGTCATCATGGACTCAGACTTGAATTTCCATTCGTTGTCACATTAAGTCAATTACATCATCAGCATTTTATCATCTTAAAAACATTTCCAAAGTGAAAGGAATAATGTCTCAACCAGACTTAGAGAAACTTATCCATGCTTTTATCTCCAGCAGGTAAGATTACTGTAACGGCCTGCTCACTGGTCTCTCAAAACGAGGGTTAAGACAGCTGCAGCTTATTCAGAACGCGGCTGCTCGGGTTCTTACCAAAACCAGGAAGTACAACCACATCACGCCAGTTTTAAAATCTCTGCACTGGCTTCCTGTTGCTCAGAGAATAGACTTTAAAACAGCACTGCTGGTTTACAAGTCTATTATTGGAATATATTTCTGACATGCTAGTTACTTATGAACCTCCTCGGACTCTGAGAACATCTGGGACAGGCCTTCTGCTCGTGCCCAGAGTTAGAACTAAACAAGGTGAAGCATCGTTTAAGTTTCATGCAGCGATGCAGATGTAGTAAAACAAGCCTCAACTTTAACAATGTTCAAGAAGAGGTTAAAAACCTTCCTCTTTAGCTCTGTCTACATTACAACTTAAAGTGTTTATTTTCTGCACTCTTCTTTTAAAATGTTTTTAATTTTACTTATGTTTCTTAATCCAAATCTTATAAATTGTCTTTTATTCTTGTATAGTACTTTGTGTTACCCACGGAATGAATTGTGCTATATTAAAAAAATTGCCTTGCATTTTGATATGTGGTCAGTCAACTCACAAACATCCACAAACTATAAAAAGGATACAAAGTCAATTACATATAAAACTGTAATAATTTGCATATACCTTTTGCTAAAATAACATAAATGCAACTACATTTTTGAGACTACACTGGCCACTTCTCATACCCAATTAATAAAACAGCTATACATTTAATGATTCAAAAAGAGTTGTGCCCTAAAGAAGGTCTGCGAGCCAAAACGCGTTGGCATTTTATCAAACTAGCCATGTGTTAATAAAGGCTTTTACCTTTTTGAGTGCTTCAGTACACTGTTTTTTTGCATCACTAATGAGACTGATCCCTGCACTGAAGAGCACCAAAAGGACTGTTTAAACAAAGAATTTTACATCCAAGCAGCACTTCATACACGCAAGTTTTGAGCTATACATTTAAATATATACAAGCGCTAAACTTTAAATATAGAGTATCTTTTCATAACGCTCATTTTATCCCGGGCATCAGCAGCCATGTAATTTACAGGTATAAGCCTCCAGTACATGAATGTTAGCATATTAACAGTGTTGACTTCATTAATAAAAGATTCTCCCAGAACCTTGTTTAATTATCATTCCTGTTGGAGAGATTGTTAGCCCTGCTGCTGCCACTGGTGTTTTCCACCAACCAGTGCTATACATACACTCATCTTTGTGTTTGCATAAACTGTCCGCCGATAGGCTGCAGCAGGTTTCTCGCTAAGGTCTCCATAGCAACACCATGTCATCTGTGTTTAAGTCAGTCTGTGTAGCGGGAGTGTCACAGGGAAATACAGCCTCAGTACCCATCACACAAGTGACAGTGCAATTTACTTTAGCCCCTAATCCTGTTAGAAGCATCAACACCTGCATTACTTAAAGCAAACTGGGAACTGTTTGTAATATTTTGGGGTATTTTTCAAGCTTTGTACCTCAGTATCTACATGCACTGAGGCAGACTGGATTGTATAGGGTGTTCTCTCCATCAGACATTTCATCAAAATTGTAGTTCATTTTCAATTTGTCGAAAAGCTATTTAAAATTCTCGAACGCAAGCTCCTGTCATGGCGTATAGATGAAATTGTGTCATGGTCTTATATCATGGGTCAGACAGCTCATCCAAACACTGCAAAGTGAATCTACATAATCTATCAATATGCTGTAAAGCTTTAGGCCTTCAAGAAGACTCCGGCGATCAATAGCGCGCTGCACGTATCGACAGGACTTTAAATGGTGGCTTAACACAATGTGCAAACTCTGGAAACATTTTTCACAGCTCCTTCCACACCCTGTTGCACATTTGTTTCCAATACGTGGCCTATTTAATCAAGACTTTGGTGCTCAGTGGATGTTTGGGAGTGGAAATGGAGCAGCTTTTAAAGGGGAGTTTAATCTAAATCTGTCCTTGTGGCAGCCTTGAATAGAAGTAAGGGACTATTGCATACAAATGCTGATGCTATCTTAGGTATGTGGTGCTCGCTTAGTTAAACAGACCACAGGTTGGTTAGATGTGTCCTGTGTTCAAGGAGAATAAAAAAGCTGCTTAAAGATATTGTCACTTGTCACATAGTGTAACCAACTGTCTCAACTTATTTGAATCTACTAATTGTGTGGTTAAACTGAAAACATTTGCAGCTTAGTTCTTGGCCTTTTACTATTAATCACATCATATTAATGTTAGAAAATATAAACAAAATAAGTTACATTATAAGCTACATTCCACATCTCCTAGACATCTCCCCTTGTCTTTATGTTCATTGACTGAGAGTGAACTACTCTAAAGGTTTCAAGAGATTACTCAGTCATCAAGGTTCTTCCATCAATATTTGCTTCCATCACTTTAGTATTCATAATGTTCCAGAAGTATAATGTAAAAATTCATATGGTTTTGATCTAACTTTCTGTGTTGAATCATTGAGTCAAAAGTAGTGTCTTGCATGCTAATGGGTATCCTGGTAGTGTCATTCATAGACAGTTTGGAGCAAAAATTATGTCTATGTGTGTGATAGTAAAATTCCCATCTGACTGGTTCTGTAAGCGGAGTGAGTAAGGCCTGGAAATGCCAAAATCCTGGGAGCATCTTTGTACATTACTTTCCGATTGGCATACTGTAGATTCAAGCAGATGTAATAATCAGTGCATAGGGTGACCATATGTCAGTTCCGATTTTAAGCACTCTACCCAGTGTCCCTGTGGATCTCCACAAAAACACTAAAATGTTTTGCCTTCTTGCTGTCTCCATTTCTGTTGCTCAATAGTGATTAGTTCTTAAGAGTGAGACTATTGCTATCTCTTTAGTGTTCACTGTCTGACCATCAGCCAAAAATAAAGTTGTGATTTAGAAACAAACTCCATACAATACATGGCAATGAATGTGCTGCATTTTGGGAAAAAAAAAAACAGTTTCAACACTAATCAATGCTACCAGTTCATGGTTTTTAGTTGTTTAAATTTTTTTACGATGCTGTTGTTGAATTTGTGGTCAGCTTAAAGTGTCCTGGTTTTTGGGTTCGAAAATATTGTCACCCAATCAGTGCATTATTTGTTTTCACTGCAATAAAATCAACCAGAACTAGTCAAGTGAAGGTCCAGACATGATGAAATAGGCTAAAGACTTTTGAGTCACATAATGATCTATCAACATTGAATGCAATTGAAAGTATAAATTCACAAATTTATCTTTAATTCTCCTCTAAGTCACACCTTCAAAAGCACTGACATTGCTTGCATGTTACTGCACCTGATAATTCATTGAGACTACAGATTTCATATTCATAATTGAGGCATCTTGTTTATTTCTTTCTCTGCCGAGTGCAACTGGAACCAATTAGCAGTGCCGTGTTAATCTCATCAGGTACAAAATGACAGCTTAGCCGTGCCTCACAAGCCTCTTATCCAGACGAACAGCCTCAACCACATACAGGTTAGTTAGATTCTTGTGAGCAGAAGAACTAATGCAAACAGAATCTCCAAAGAGTGGGTTCTTATGGGATGGCGCACACTCATCCTGATTATCACCACTTAATGACTATTTATGTAAATTAACATAATAGACAGTGGAGATTGCTCCAAGCTGAGGAGCGCTGTGGTTGTTTACCTCAAAAGGTCTAATTATCCGTGACTCAAGCGCCCATCCCTAAACCACACAATGCTTTTGACTCAGAGGTTGTTTTACTTATCTTGATGTCAGTGTGATGACTCTGCATGACAACTAAAACAAAAAAACATTGGCCCAACATAAAAGCTTAGAAGTGAAGAGGCATTTTGAGATGTGGCGTGTGTCTCACAAGAAGAGAGCCTCAAGGTATCCTGCACTTAAAACACGAAAAAACTGACGACTTCTCCCCTTACGCTGGCTGTGATGTGCGACTCTCGAGCTTCGAAGCAAATGCAGTTCAGGAGCAGTCGAAGGGAAGCCCAGTGGATTGCTGTTGAACTAGTAAGAGTAAAGGCTGAGCTGGAACTTTGGGGGAGTAGGGGCTAAGTGGGTTTTGAAGAGTTCGGAGACTTGGAAATGGGAGCTGGCAGGTTGACACAGCTATTTACATATCAGGATACATGTGACGGATGAGTGAAGGATGCAGTCAGAGCAGTGGAGGAGTGGAGCATTGTTGGGGGCATTAAAAGATGTTGATGAATAACCACGTCCACGGAATGATTTTGTCAAATTTTGTTGACATTGTGCTGCAGAAATTTACCCCCAACATAAAGTTATGGTGCACATATTCACTAAAGTTTGTGACCCTAACTATCTCCAACATCCAAAAATAGAAGACTGCTAAATCAACTAGTCATCTTTCGTTCATAAGAGGGGGCGCAGTGGCTCAGTGGTAGAGCGGTGGTCCTTCAACCAGAAGGTAGGTGGTTGATTCCCGCTCTCCCCACAGTTCATACTGTCGACACTTAACCCACCTTGCCTACAGTGGTGTTCCAGCTGTAACACTGGTGAATGAAACCTTAATGTGTAAGTCGCTTTGGATAAAAGCATCAGCTAAATGACTAAATGTAAAAAAAAATAAGACTTAAAGTAAATTGCTTGCCTCTTAAGATGGGGTATATGGATAGAAAAAAAATAACCCTTGCCAATGAAACCTCCAATACACTGAATGATTTCACGGCCTGAGATTAAAACTGAGCCACTATGAGCCGATGCATGGCATGAGTCTTGTAATCGAGAGTATGTCTTTTGCTCTGAAGTGCCTGGGGCCACTGCTGTGATCCCGAGCAGATAGTGGGATCACCGTAGGGCCCTCTGTTTCCCTGGTGCTATACTCATCAACAGGTCCGGCCTTATTCTGCCATATCCGTCTCCTACTTTACGGAGAGCTCCTAACTGACGGATGAGGATGTTATGGGAATTGGCAGGAGTCGTTATGCCAGTGATTTTCCCGTTAAATGTGGAAGAAAAGGATGAATGGCAACCTCTTTAGACAGCAATTGGGAGTTGTGGGTTGGGCTGGTAATGCCACATCACTGGGAGTAAAATAACTAAAGGTTGGATGATTGATTGAGACTTATAATGGGCCCAAATTCCAACTCGTCTTTCTTTTGGCCAATAGCAGCGGTGACCATAATTTCCAGTGGCTCAAATCAGGATAGGTTTAATGAAAAAGGACTGTGCTCTCTCCCTAATCTTCTCCAGGCTTTCTCTTCCACCGTGTGCCTGAGTCCTTCCTCGTTACTCGCACCCAACCACTTTCTCCGCAGACGATTTCTCTATTGACAAAGTGTACTAATGAAATGTCACCTCCGACAGTCGGCCAAGACGATTGATGTCCCAGAACTTTTTTCACTTTACTTGAATTTCCTTCCTTGCACTTTTCTATTCCCCGCACTGATTTTTTCCCCCCTCCCATCTATTTTGCAGCTTGTGAAAGGTACTTTTTCCCATTTGCAAACTCTATGCATTGCTTTAGAAATATCATATGTCAAACTTGCAAGCAGAAGCAGGAGAGGCCAAAATTAGCATTCCGTTTTCAAGCTATAGAGTGCATCAGAAAAAGGTTAATTACTGTTCGTTAGAATGTGAGGTATGTCGTGGAATATAAAATGTGACAATCCCTACAATCGACAGTAGTGGTGTTTCCACCTTTACTCCTCGGAAAAGAATTAGGAGCTCAGTAGGCACATAGTAATAAAACTTAGGATTATGGTGTAAAACCTGAACAGTGCTTTTATTGTTATGTTACAGGAGTTATCTTGTGGTAAACTTTGGGACCATTTTTCCTATGCCACTCTGCCAAATTGCTAAAAAGAAGAGTCGTTTTGTGTTCCATTACTTTGATTATATTCTAACCTTGAAGCTTTTGTGCCTCAAAGCAACCAAAGCAATTTATACTGTCTTCAGGAGCATAAAAGATTGTTAAAGGTTCAATGTGTTCTGCTAGAAACTTCTGGTTCTTGGACATCGCACTACTTGACCTCTTTATGAGTCTAAACATATAACACTGGTCATGGAATCAATTGGAAAAACATCCTTTTTAACTCATGTTTTGTTGGATTGAACTCCATAACCATGTAAATGTCAGAATAGGATCTCTGCAGGCGAGAAGCAACAGGCTGGTGAAATATTCAACTTTTGTACTGTTTGATAACCCCCCTTCCACCTGCAACCAATTTAAATGAAAATAAATAAATCCCCTGTTAGGTCTGTGTGCTTAAAAAGTGCCTAAATACTTCAAAATGGCCAGAAATTGGGAGGGAAATCCATAATTCAGGAAGTCCCTGTGTATGAAGAGCCCACCTGTTCCTCCAAATCTACACACAGCACTCCACAGGTCCACAGCATGAGTGGATTTTTCTCAGTCTGCCCAGAGCGCACAGCAATGAAAGCAGTACGGGTGACTGACACTGGAGAATTGCCTTCTGTTGCATGCTGAGCTTCATCTCAAGGTCAAGATTTTTTCATATAAAATACACCTCAAATGAGAATGGTAGTGAACACAAACTGGTATAGCAATAATAATACACTTTCGATTAAGAAAAGCCAACAAGAAATATTGATAATGACTTAGTTGAGGCCTTTTTGGTGAGATCTGGTGGCAAAAGTAATTGAAAAGCATTGAAACTCCACATCTCACACTCCTTTTACCGTATGATGATGATAATCTCGCTGAAACAAAATCATCTTAGTTCATGAATGTCCTAATCCTGAGGAAGAATGTGTTCTGACTGCTAATTTGACTGTGCTTCTCTTTTGCAGTGCTCAGTTTGTTTGCTCTGGGCACCTGCAGAAACCTTAAGTTATGGTACTTAGACTTAGGTACTGTAGGCGGCAGTAGCTCAGTGGGTAGAGTGGTCGTCTTTCAACCGGAAGGTAGGCGGTTCGATTCCCACGCTCCCCACAGTTCATACTGTCGTTGTGTCCTTGGGCAAGACACTTAACCCACCTTGCCTCCAGTGACTGTAACACTGGTAATTTCATTAGAACAATGTAAGTCGCTTTGGATAAAAGCGTCAGCTAAATGAATAAATGTAAATGTAAATGTACTTCCTAATGAAATAGTGACTAATCAGAGTGCTCTTTTGTATGTGTTGCATAGAATTCTTTTCTCTTTTAACCAATCAGAAAACAGAACTGTATATGTGTCCAAATGAGTCACACAATGACAGACAATGCGTTAATGTGTATGTTTACTAGGCAGTGGAAATTGATTATTATTCACACTTGTTTAACAGTGACATGTTAAACAAAATGTAAAAACATACTTACAACATACTTCACCTTAAGGAAAATGTTATACGTACTGTTAACTTGTGCTAAATTTGATGACTCATGTGGTGACTCATCAACTGAATGAAAATGCAGTGACAAAGCATGTTGAAAAAGAAATGATACACATGAATCACTTCACTCCTTACTGCTTATTACTTTTACTTAAGTCCTCCAAATCATAAATTGTAATGGACAGAAAACTCTCCACCTCAGACTCAAGCCAGACAAGTCAGGGAAGGTGTTTTGCCCTGACAGCTGCAGGAAACCACCTGTCTAGTTTTTTTTTTTTTTTTTGGGAAGGGGAGGGTTGCTGTAAAAGGAAAATAAAAACTGGACAGGGCAGGCCAGGGGAAGGATTAACGCCTGCGGTTATCCAGCACTCACGGAGAACAATGGTCATATTTGTTGACTGTGGAATCCCATGGCTTTTATCTGCCTAGGGCTTGTACAAATATCTGTAGTCTGTCACTTTGATTGAACCTGGAGGGAAATAGAGACCAAATAATGTGAAATCAGTGACTTATCCCATTAATTTGCTCCATAACACAGCACTCTGTTCCCTAAGCCACAATAGAATTACACCCAAATCCATTTTTACAGAAACCCCTCATTCCCAAAGGTCTGCCTCTTACTATCTGTTGCCACTGGAGTAAATTTAGTCCCAAGTTATGAAATAGATGGCGAAATAACTACAAAAACGAGGGACTCCGCACTTCCATGTCTGACGCTTGAACTTTCTGCTCTGCTAATAAGGCTTTTACATCAAATACTCCAGGTGTTTATTTTGCAATGAGCCGTAAATAAGCGGCATTTACGTGGAGAGGTGAGCGGTTAATTGGAGGCGTGATGCGGCAGGCGCCAGCAGTGGTTGTGATGACAGAGGCAAAATGATGTTGTCAGGTTGGATTGAGGTATTTGCAGATGGAGATGGCGTGATGTAGACGAGACCTGGCGGCTCTGTTAAATCCTCCTGTGACCTTTCTCGCACGGGTTCAATTAGGAAACAGGACAAATGATGTGGAATAACAAAGCGTTATAGAGATACCGATGTCTAAATAAGCTTGGAAAAGGTAAAACTGGGAACAAATGTAAAGTAATATTCAGTGCAGTATAGAACTTTCCCTTTGGAGGATAAGTCTATTTTTCCTAGATAGACTGACACTATAAATATTCTGATTATACACCGCTAAAACATACATATTTTCACCAGTGTGTTCTATTTTATTTAAATACAGACTACTTTTGTTTATACAGATTTAAAGTTGCAGGTGTACATGTAGTGTATCATAAGTAACCTGAACCGGAGGTGTAGCTTATGACAAGTCAGTGCATCAAGTCGCAGTGCTTTAATTCTCTCCAAACAGGAGAAAACATTTGCATGCTCTCCCCTTTCTTCATAATATTCACATTTAGCGTAAGGTGCCATGAGATAATAATAATGACATTTTTATTGCTAAGTCTCCTTGGCTCTCTCAAAGTGGAGATCACAGGCACATCCTGGGGCTAAAGCAGGATTACACTGTAGTGAAACGGCACACACAGACACCTCCCCGGGTGTTATTTGCTTGATTTGGTTCTTAGATGGAAACATACAAAGAAAGAGCAATAAAAAGTGGTACAAAAAGAAAAAAAGGGGCCGCTTTTTGATTTCCGTAGGGAGCGAGGTATGTGCAAGGCACTCCTGAGTGACTTTTTGACAGCTGTTTGTTTTTGAAGAAGCGCTGTGGGGTAATTTATTTATTTCTCTGACAGAATGTGGATATGTAAAGTGTCTTTGCTGCTTGAGCCCTCCTTGGTATTCATTGTTTGAACAACACAGTGCCGTGCAACGCTGGCAAACATTCCCCCTCTTTTAAATGCAATGAGCAAATGCACAGTAAAGTACAATGTCAGGGATGATAACAAATGACTGGATGTGGCCGGGGAAAGCCACACCCACTCCCATGATGCTGATTAAGAATTAACAGCTTCAGTTGACTCTCTGGCTTCAAAGCCAATTTGCCGTGATAATTGAAGGAGATGAAACTGCGAGCACAATGGACTTGAGGCGGCATGTTGATTAGAATTGATGACTGCGTTGACTGTACAATGCCGGTGCACTAGGACACCAGCAGAGAGGTCCGCTTATCTCAAAGACAGACGAGAAACTAATGCCGACTTCTATCAGCATTACCCACAAAATGTGATATTACGCATTAGGTTGTCATGGAAATATTCTAATTAGGCCCAGAAAAGTCTTGTGCGTGTATAATTTGAAGATGCATGATTAATTTCAGTTTATTTGTAGCTTCTATAAAAATGTTTAAGTAGTAAGTATCGGGTAACCATACATCCCGATTTAACCGGTACAGTCAGCCTCCTATCCCAGCAAATAACAAAAACAAAAAAACACAAAAACTTCACAATTTTCTTCCTGTCTCAAATGTCACGATTTTTTATCGACTCACAAAGCCAAAGCAGAGCACTGTGCTTGCAACTTATTTATCTGTAGACTGTCTGTGTGTCAATCCCAGAATTACAAAGGCAATATTAACCAGTTAGAAAAAATCAACAGTGTTCCTACTATCAAAACAGAGAAAAACAACAAATGGTTCATATTTGTGTTTTAGTTTTGAAATGGAGTAACCAAAGAACGAACCACACGGATTCAATTGTAGGATTCATTTAGTCTTAAGATAATACGTTTGGAGGTGTGGACCACATCTACTTTGTCTGATAAAAAACCCTCAAACTTCTGGAGCTTGCTCTGCAAAAGAAGAACACGTTTATGTAAGCCATGCCTCACCAAAAAGAGCTATCAGAGGAGCTACAATCAAGAATTGTTGCTTAACATGAACTGGAAGGATTACAAAGTTATTTTGAGGACTTTAGAAATTCAGTCTACAGTTAGGCAAACAATCTACAAATGGAGACGATTTGGAAATGTTGCTACTCTACCAAGAAGTCAAAATGACACCAAGAGCACAACGAAGACTTATCACTGAGGTAAAGAAACAACCCCCGAATGACAGCCAAAGATTTGAAGGCATCATTGGAACTTGCTAACATCTCTGTTCATGAGTCTACAAAACATAAAACACTGTTTGTCAATACCCTTGACTTAGATGAAGATCAGATCACATTTTAAGACAGATTTATTCAGAAAACCATGAAATTCCAAAAGGTTCACATATTTTTTCTTGCCACTATAGTTTTGTTCTCATTTCAATTAAGAATATAAAGACTGAATTGCTGAAGTGCTTTTTATGGTCCAAATAAAATGTAGCATCAACTCTCATATTTCTTGACATTGCTCCTAATAGCACCTTAAAAAATACTTAAGGTTTTTTTTTTTTTTGGTACAGGCAGGGCGAGAGCTTAGCCTAATATAAAGGAAATGGTTTGAGCGTATGACTATACACTATATAGTATATTCTTTGATTCTCTCCCAGACAGCTTTTATCTGCCAGCGGCTGTATCAATACAGCATGACTTATTAATTTCAGTGCTCCAGAGGCATTGATCAGAGCCTCGTCGTTCTTGTGATCTCATTTCAGAATGTAATGTGAAACTACAGGGTCAATAAAAGGCATCTTATTTAATGCCCATATTTGGTCGCTTCATTGGATCGAGGAACTGGAAGCGTGCATCTCTGAGATAACCATCTTGTGTTTCATTTGGGAGCTAATAGCACATAAGGTGGCACTACTTATTTGTCTTGTGTTAAATTACACCACTTTCCGAGACTTTGCTCTGTTTTAGAAGTAGTTTTTTTTTGTTGCCATTATCAAAAGGTCTCCTCATAAAAAAATATCTCAGAAGATTACACTGCATCAGGCTTTTTGCTCCATTGTCATTTATCAACACTGACAAATTTTGTCTTGCGTTGCCTTTCAAAAAACATCTCCTCTAGCCGCCGCGATTCTGGCCATAAACTTTAATTTCCTGCCTTAAAGTGCATTTTATACAACTTCTCTATGTCACTGTGTACTTTTGTCTTTTCAACACAGACAAAGGTTAAAGCCGAGAAAGAAAATTGCACAGAGGAACATTGCAGATAAAAAAGATATGGTCCTGTGGGAGGAAGCATTGATATCACTCCTTTGCCTATCCTTTCTTATCGACACAACACAGTATCATATCGGGAAACAAACCTCGGAGAGAATTCTGGAGGAACACGCCTATGCGATAACACTGAAGCGAGGTGCCCTTTGTTCGCAGATAGTGCTCATAATGAGGTAAAAAGGGGAAAAACATTGGATTAATAATACATGGGTCATTTGTAAATCAATGATGGGGCATTGGGCCAATGAATAGGCTTGAGGATTTATTCTGATTACAGCGCGGCAATAAAGGCCCATTTACAACCTGAATGGGACAGCTAGTAATTAAGGAGCCCGCCTTAAAACAAAGGAAGAAGTAGTTCTATGGTGCACCAGCAGAGAGGGCTTGCATGTTAATGGACATGCTGTATTTCACCTGCAGCTGGTCTATAAGCCTAAGAAAGCCACTCCTCATGGAAACTGTGAAGTAGCCATCCATCTTATTATAATATTTGGACCGCAATGCAGTACCGTCGTTTGGGTATGGAATACTGCATTGAGGGAGGGAGGTGCACAAGGATGGAGACAGAGGTGAGAGGTGGCAAAATTCTGCGTAAAAGGGAGGTTTCACCAAGAATACTTAGGCCAAAACGGAGATCTCTAACTTTGGCTCATCAAACACATCCCACTCTAAAATGTTCAGGTTGTTATTTGTTGAATGTTTTTTTATCAAATTTATTACATTTACTCTGGCCAAAAGTGCAAAAAGAAACAAGTGGTAAGAAGGTAAGAAGGTCCACGGTTTGACTCCTGGCCCAAACGGGACCTTTTTGTGTGGAGTTTGGATGTTCTTCCTGTGCTTGATTGTGTTTCCTTCAGGTACTCTGGTTTCTCCCACCAACATCAAAACGTGCTGGGCGCCCCCTGGTGGCGGGTGCTAACAGTGAATTTTCCCACGGGGATAATAAAGTTTACAAAAATTTAATAGCTACAGACCAGCTTTGGTTCTAAAAGTCAACATTATTCAAAATGTAGCTCATAGAAGAAAAACAGGCTTCTTGTTAAAGGTGCTGCCATTTTCAACCCCAATCATGACTTCTTTCCTTGAGTTACTCCAATTAACTTCCACTTGATCAGAGAGATTGCAAACACGCCAACATATCGACTACATTAATGTCAGTCTGACTTTAGCTTCTTGACAGACATGATGTATTAAGTGCCGCTGGCTGCACTCGGCTGCCTCTTTAATTGGTTTGTCTAAATGTTTTATGAAATCAAGATAAAATTCAATCAATCCCCAAAACCGCTGAGTCATCCCCCAAAAGGCAGCGGAAATTTTGATTTATATGCGACGGGAGTGGCAACACCTCAAGGTTAAACCGAGCTATAGTGCTAGGTTTTATGACAAGCACAAGACGCTTTACGGACCATATTTGGATGCCTGACTGAGAATGACAGAATGTGTAATGTGATCAATGTCTTAGCTTGTGCTGAATTAACCGTGCAAAGCAATTCATATTCCATTAATAATTTTTGTGATGGAAATCAATAGTCATAAAACAGTTTTGTACACTTTTTACGCAACGCTGTGTGCTCATGCTAAAAATCCATTTCATTCTAATGCTTAAAATTGTGTTGTGTTTGGGTATAGATAACTTTGCATTGAAGGTGTACACTTCCAAATGGTCCAAGATGTGATTTTTGGTGTTTAAGTCTAATTATTCTTTAATGGCTTTTGTAATTACAGATAAATTGCTTATTTTGAACGAGGATCAATGTTTTTATTTAAATTAGATTGATTTCTAATTAAAAGCTAATTGAGCATAAGTCTGATGATTGTCTGCGGTGAAAGCAATACCTTCTATGTGCACATTTCCCAGGTCGGGCTGTAATAATGCTTTGCTGGCTGCCTGCAGATGTGATTCACCAAACTTGTGAGTAGATATTTCTCTACAGTGTGACATATGCTATCTGGAATGTCAGCTGAAATGAGAGGACGGCTCAAATGCAAAGCCATTTCCAGCTTGTTCCATTGTGGAGCTCATGTTGCTTCGTCTATTGTATGGCTTCCTCCAAGTTATCTGTCAAGGCCTGGCAAGCACCCTATTATTTTCTGCCATTTGACTGTCCCCCTCTGCCACAGTGCAACACTTCTGTCGAGGCCATGTGATCAATCTGATTCTTTTGACATCCCGCGAGCAGTATCTAGTGATCTGTAATGGCGGTAATGTTTCCTGTCAGAAAATGGTCCCGTGAAATGGGGTGTGGGAGCTAAAAGTGTGGAAAAGATACTATGGGAGATAACAGAGCAAGGCTGGCAACCTCTATAGCAAATATTACAGCCAAGTCTTTACCTAAAGTTAACACCAAGGCGACACTCTTATTGTTGATGCTTTCACTTCCTTCCTCTTCCATGTGACCTGTTTTTGCCAATGCCTGTCTTATGATAAAGTAAGAAAGTTATCTACAATGACCACAGCCATGTTTCTACTGAGTCACACAGTTTGGGATAGGTTAGTACCACACGGGTAACTCCAAATGCTATTTAAATGCTATTTAAGGTTGTATATATTGTTGTGTATAATGTTTTCATAGTGTATTGCCACTGTTTTTATAATATTAGTGTAAAGTATAAAAGCCCAACCAGGGACAAGAGTTGAGAATTAGCATTTGCTATAAACTTTATATGCATCACATCACCTGCAATATTTATTTTGTAACTATGTTTGATTGCATAGTCCCTGTTATAAATAATAAAAAAAAAAGAATTAGCAATGTCTGCTTTCTAAACAGTGACGCTATACAAGTGCCAAACGAGTTGTGTTTCTAAATAATTAATTACTTTTAAAGAATTAAAATGCTGTTGGAATAAAAAATAAAGAAGCAGGTTAGTCATTGTGATTAACGGTGAAAGGAGCCAAATGTTTAGCCCTTTACTGCAGCAATAAACAGCAGAAGTAGTTTATTTTCAGCTTTCTATATTTTAAATAATAGAGCTGTTTTCTACATTTTAGGGACTCCGGGACACCAACAAGCATACAAATTTTAGCTTTTTGTTAGCATTAAGACTGTCTATCCCAAAAACAAGACAAGTTTCATTTAAGAAAACATCAGCATTTTGTGTTTCTTCTTTTGATTATTATTTTTGTCTATGTTGTTCAGACTTCAGGGGTTAGCTCCACCTTTTAGTAAATGTAGGACACTAAAGGACGTAATGCCGACAGATTAAAAAGTGTAAAACAAATTGCAGTGGGCTTATTTGAAACTCTAGAAACATTTGTAAAAACAGGAAAAGAGAAGACCAAAAGAATTGTGATGGCTCTATCTCAACAGGTCAATCACATGCCCCAACTGCTTTTTATTGCAAATAATGGTGGCCTTAAACCTATGTTTGAGGCAGCTTCAAATCTCACAAGGTTCTGGATTAAAGTCAAGGCGCTGTATCCTGAGATTGCTACAAAAACCCTGTAGACTGGAAATAAGCAACATACTTTAAATGTCACTGTCTGTACGTATGTTACACAATGTTATGAGCGAAACTGGTCCGCGGTGCAAAAAAGGCCATACTGAATTAACACACAGTGTACCGCTCCAGTGGGAAGGTACCTCATATACCACAATAACATTCAACAAGAAGATAGTTCTAAACAGCATATTCCTTTTTGATTCCTTTAAAGTTGTAGGTGACAAAAGATTGCTGCTGCTTGTGCCTTGTCTTTCAAGGAGAGGCTTTTGCCGGTTAATACTCCATACAAGGCATCCTTGCCACTTCACACTGACAAAGCTGTACCTCTTTAGCACATCGCTTTTTATGTCACACACAGAGGTCAGCTGAGAAGAGGCAATTATTAAAATCCAATGTCAAGAGAAAGTGGGCAAAAATGTTTAAAACTTTCAACAATTATAAAAAAATAAAATAAAATCCAAGGTTAGTTTATGTTCTTTCTGTTCTGTGTATTGCTATATCCAAATGAGTTTGCATTACACAATAGGCAGTTTTTGTGCATTGCATTCAGCCACCTATACAACGCTGGGCTCTTTCTATAATGAGTTTTGCTTTTGCTTGTACATCCAGAGCATTGAACTTGTAATAATGCTTAAATATAAAGTACAATTAGATAGGACTACACACAGGCAAATACAAAAGGAGCTGTTCCTTATTAAAAGGCAGGGCTTTCAAGCAATGGGACAAGAAGTGTCCTCATCTGCCTTCTAACATTTTATCTCATAGCTGCTACAATGAGATTTTGTGCTGCAGTGTAATACACTAGAGAAAGTTATAGAATACAATTTAAGGTATACTCAAAAGCTACTCACTGACAAAAAGTGAAAAAGACGCAACACAAGGAAGGAGTTCTTTCACAAAAACATTAGACCCATAGCTGGAATAATCAAATGGAATTAATTTTGGGAGATTTACAATTATGTGAATGGTTTTGTTTAAGTCTGGATTGCACTGGAAAAGAGTTGTTGATTTGTAAAGGGGTATTCCAGATTTTTTTGTAGGTTTGTAGGTAGCAAGCAGCCTCTGTTAGTAACGTGGGACAACATAAACAATGTATTTTACACAACAAACAAAGACACATGAAATCAATTAATATCATGCATTGTTCAGTTGTTGTTGTACATATCTTAAAATGTGCTTTATTGGCACATGATTACCACTGCTGCTTATGCTAAGGTCTTTTTGCAAATACATTTTGTTTATAAGCCCATAATTGGACTTCCTTTGTGGTTTCCAAAATGCAACCCCGCTGACCAGAATCCAATGCATGCACTCTACTTGAAAAATAATGCCACGTTTCAGATAAACAATTATAATTGGTCAACACTGTTGGGCTTGGTGAAAGTCTCCATCGGTGGGCTTCCAGACCCACTAGACTTTGCCAAGAAAGTTGGTTGGTCTGGCTTGTCAGGCTAGTGGAATTAGTTAGGGATGTCAAGTTAAGCTTATTTTTCCTACCCACACACAAAGTTAGAAGGGAGTAGAGTAAGAATAACACTAATTTGGACACAAAGCATGAAAAGATATGCCTATCCAGATGTGTATATTTGGAACTCGTTTACACTGAATTGACGTTAAATTCATTAAACAGAAATCAGTGTAGAGCAATGTTTTCCTAGCTTTCTTTCATGTCAACAAATTTCTCAGTGTCTCCTTCACAATGACAGACTTTAAACATTCTACCCAAATTACATCTGGGAGACGCCAGCGCTGTGTGCATCTGCTGTGAGAGACGCTGAAGCGTCTCATAGTCGAGGGAGCCACTGAAAATTGTGCTGTCATGGTAGAAAACGCTGAGATTAATATGGGTGCATTTCGCTGCCATCATCCAGCTTTCATTATCAAGTAACAAGCGATGAAAAAAAAAAAAAAAGACACAAGACGCTGCTCCACGGCTCAACCTGAGATGTGACTGTGACATTATGTTGACAATTCACTGTGTGGGTTCTGTTCAAACAGACATAGGCATATCAACGCAAGTCATTACTGTCTATAGTAGATTGGCTTAGCGTTGTGAGGTGTAATTGGACAGCTGTCTGGCATTAGTCTTCCAAAATAAATTGGCTTTTTTAAAAGTACCTTTTAAAGCTGGCAGAAAGGGCACTGTAGTGTGATCATGTAGGCACACTTGTATCTTGGTATCATCTGAGCAATTTACACAGGGGACGATGAGAACTACTTTTTGAAAGGACCATTTCTGTCCCTGTCATTTAAAAGCTTAAATTATTCTCCTTGTCTCCAAAAATGTGCAGTTCTCATATCGTTACTCAAGTTAGATTGGACAAAAGAGTGAAAAGATGAGTTACTTTGTGGACTGTGAAAGCAGTTTCCTCTTATTTAAGGTGGACAAACTGGCAGCCATGTTTTTTATAAGGAAAAAGTACGGGGTTAACAATGCTATTCCGGTATAGACATATTGCAACTGTAAATTTCATAGGAAATAAAGAATATACCATAAAGATGTTATAATATGATAATCAATGTTTTACTTTATATTAAAATGTTGTGATGATAGAAGAAATTTGCAGATTTTTTTGGGGCAATTTGTGATTTGTGGTAATTTACTTTTTAATATTACAGTTGAAACAATTATTACATTATGTTTGTTTTTGTTTTTTTACATATGAACCCTTGCACGAGCATTTAGTAAGCAGCAGTCTTTCCATTAATTTGAATGAGAAACCAAAATAAAATCAGTTTCAAACCCTTTTAAGACCAAAAATAAACAAATGAGACCAAAAAATACATTTATAAATTTAGTATTCTAGCTGTAACTTAGTGTGCTCTTGTTAAAATTAGGCCACTGTATCCTGAGCCACTTACTCATAATTTCTATCCACTCACTAACAGCAAACAGAGTTGGTTAACATTAGCCAAAGTTAATTTTATTACATTGGATTTGCAATCTTCACTGGAGAAAACCTGAGCATACTTGACAAACTATGGTATGCCATGCTTCTGTGATTGTCCAGCATAACATTCCAGCCTTCTCGTTGTCCCTCGGCATCGCCTTGCTTCAATGGGGGGCAGATCATTCAGTGTTATTGCGCCCAAAATGTGGAACTCTCTCCCCATCACTCCGTTTAGTTAACACTATCTCTGAATTTAAATCCATGCTCAAAACACACCTTTTTCTGAATGTTACAGTTCTTAGTGGGTTTTTTCACTTTTTTTTTCACTTACTGTACCTGCACTCTCATTTGCCTATTGTTGTCCTGTCTGCTCTCTTTGTCAATTGTCCTTATTGTTGTTCGTTTATTGTAAAGCGTCCTTGAGCTCTGGAAAGGCGCTATATAAATAAAACTTATTATTATTATTATTATTATTATAACATAGGCTATGACTTCAGTGACTTTTAGTATATAGCCTTTAGCATTTGTGGTGCTAATTGCTCCTATTTAAAAACAGCTAAATACAGTATATAGTCAGTGGCCTATGTTCTCTACCCAGGCACTGACATAAAACCTGTGGCAGGTCAGTTGTCATTTGCCAAAACCCCCTTTTTGATGCAATATCCTTTGTGCTAATATGTCTATTAAAATGTATTGTGGTCTTCTGATATTTTGTTTTACAAACATTAAAAGGATATATTAAACAAGTTAAGAATAAAAATGAAAATTTGATGTAAGGCAATTTACTCTAATCACCATTATCACTCCAATTTGGTGAAATGTTACTTTAAAAATATTGTCACCAATACAATTCTGCTGTATGGTGAAAACTTGCTACATACAAATGGAAGGATTTTAATTTCTAGGGAAGGAGTTTGTTTTTTACAGTTTTATACAGATACCCACAGTTAGCTCATGAGACCCAGTGCAACCAAACTTCATCCCACACATTATTATATTAGTATTTGACGTATGTGCATCAAATGTCATTTCCGACATCCCAAACATAACCCGAGGTCATTTGATGGACTGTGCTCTTCATATTCCAATAAAGTTTTACTGCATTATCTGTGCGGGATTTATGTCCGAGTTAATGCCACCTAATAAGGGTGTTAGGAGCTACACAAAGGAGCCACTGGGAGCATGTCATGCATTAATGTTAGTGTTGTGACATGTCCATCCATCTTCTTTCGCTTATGTTGTGACACGTGATCTGACTTATTCCTAGGCTAGTCCTGTGGCTGAGGTTGAAAACGCCGATTAGTCTAGTCAAGGCCAAGTAATTGAGCTGTAAATGAGAGACACTTCCACGAAACGTAATGGATTCATCATCCTCAAAAGATAAATCTAAATGTGTTACAATGACCTTTCTGACCTTTGCCCTGGACAATATTGCCCTTGATCAATGCTTCCTTCTCATACATTTCTGATTCAAATTAAAAGACCTTTCACAAAATCAAATTAAGGTTATAATGTTTTAGAAGGCATCGTGGGGCCCTAAATGGAATTATAATAAATTCTATTATGGAATTATGTCAAAAGTTTCCATTTACAAAGTCTCTAAAGGCAGGTTTCTACTGGAGCAGGGCAAAATGTTTTCAGAGGCATTGTCAAATAACTCTAGTGTATCCCTAGGCTTTGGTTCCAAAAGTGTGGTAAGTTAATAAAAGATGTAGCTAAACAACGCGGTCTGTTGATTGCTGACAATAGATGGGAAACAGGAAATCAGTCTTCTTCTTTGCTATGTATTGCAGCAGTATCAGCGGCGGCTGGTGGTGATATTTGATGGGTAGGCTATCATTACAATCAATATTTGGGCAGCGGTTCCGCGAGGATCCGGGAACTCTCTTGTTTTGACATGGTGTGTTCTGGGAACTATTTGCCTGGATCCAGGAACACTGGGCAAAACAGTGCCAGCTGAGATTCAAACCTCAGTCCCCCACTCGCTAGCTGCACACATTACTAAGAGAGCTATACCACTGTTCATGTCACATTGTTACTTTGTAAGTCTCTAGGTTAAGAACTCTAGGTTTAATACATTTAGCCCCTATTGCCGGGGATTCAAGGGGTGGGCCTTCACACCTTTCAATCACCAAATGATTGGTACTTAGATCCCTGTGTGTGGCATTGTGCCTGGGCTGTAAACAATTTGTCCATTTGTCTTGTTTTTTAGATATAGTAGCCATCAAAACTATAAACACTATGTTCTAGAATATATATATATATATATATATATATATATATATATATATATATATATATATATATAATCTTATATATAATCTTATAATATAATAACATTAAAAATATACAATTAATGTTTACATATTTAGTAAATAAAGAAGACGAATTCCTAAGAATTGATAAAGTTTCTTAAGATCAGAGACAAAATGTCTTCACCCTGAAAACTGAGTCCAGATGCTTTTGCTTTAACCTTTTCTTCAAGATGACCTGGATGACTGAGAACCTTCACAGACATATTTAGTAAATGTTTAACAATGCATTTGCACTAAATGACAGGAGGGGCTTAGCCCACCTAGCCCACTGATAACAGCCGCCAACTATTCCTTTAGCCTCCCACATCACTCACAAGGATTTAGTTGCATCTTTATTTGTGTTAATGACAACACGCCTACACTTTAAATGTTTGCTTCAAATACACATTTCATCTCATATATATCTCTATGCAGGCTCACACTAGAAGATGGTCATGCCATTTGCAGTGTAAAACATCAGGTCTCTGTAACAAAGCTGCACACTCTGCACTCAGCTCAAGTGTGACTATTTGAAAACAGTTAACCAAAAAAAAAAAGGATCAAATGGATTTCTATGACATCTTTGAGTCAGCAGTCTTTTAACAAATCAAAACATGATTAATCTCTCCCATAAAGCTCGCCGAATGCAGACTTCCTTTTTATGAATGGACCTTCAAACGCCTCAAGATGTGATTTATCAATGTCTATAGCAGACAGGGGAAAAAACTTTCATTTTCTAAAGAAAAGTATGACTTTTTGTCTGCTTTGCTTCTAACAAGTCCCCTGTAGATCAGCACATTACAATAATTCTTTAAAATTTCAGACTGGCTTTGTGCTCACTGTCATTGTTTTCAGATTCTGTTTAACTGAACAATGAATAGAATTACACTTATTCTTAGTGTTCACTTCTCAATGTTATACAGCAGCTTAAATAACGTTGGTGTTTGTTTAATTTAGTGCAAATAATAGGAATCTGATTAGGGTAACATGAACATTAAATTACATTTTTAACTAGACACAAATTAAGGGCCATTATTTCCGCTACAGTAAGGATATAAAGTAATTGAGTCCATGTATTACATTCAGAACCACTCGACTGGACAGTTTCAGTCCAAAGTAAAATTTAAATTCTCGAATTTTAATTTCAAAGAAGCTGGGAGCTTAACAGAAAGTGGCAAAGTGCTCCTATGAAAGTTTTATTCCGACTGGCTGATGATAATCCCTTTCTTGACACTCCTTTGAACACTCTCAACGCAGTTAAAAGAGGAACAATCGATAATGAACTGAAGCTGGCCACATTAGAGCCCCCTCATCTGGGATAAGAATGTTCTCATTCCCCCATAAATCCATAACATCATGATTTTTTTTTTTGACAAAATGAAGACAATACGGTGCTTTCGAGCATTTAGGAATCTGGCATCCGTCCATTAATACCATCATTACTCTCGCATCAATGTCACTGCAAACTTCTCAATGTGATCTGATTTTTCTTGGGTTTCCTCACACTTCCATAAACACCCCAATGGATTCTTCTTCACTTTTTCTCGGCATCATCCCTCGTCCTATTGTTCAATCCGATCACGGCTGCCCTGTTCCTCACCTGTTCCCTTCAGGGTCATATCCCACCACAGTTAATTGAGTAATTAAATATTTTTATACCCCTATAGCACTGGTGGGGACAGCCATATAAATACTGTAATAACAAGGCAGACTTTGTGCTTTGAAGGTCAAGAGCGTTGCGCCGACTCCTGTCTGCCCCTTAAATATTTTATTAGCTCAAAATGAAAAATAGTACATCCAATTCAGACATACCTGCGAGTCATTCTAGATGCGGCGTTTACAATATTAGCAGACTGAGCTTCTGGGTACTCGTGTTTAGATAATCATTTTTATTTGTCCTTCATGGTCGTTAGACTGTAATAGAGATTCCTCATCAGTTGATTAAGTTTAACATTCCAGTCTGCGCATTAAAAAAGCCCAGACTTAATGCTCATTTTTTGATAGAAGTCTTTTTACTGCCTTTTTGAAATGCCCCAATAATATATGAATGTATTATAAAGATGAGCTGTTAACACAAAATTAATCAACGTTTTTATTGTCTGCAAGTTTGAAAATTTTAGTTGGACTTCAGGTCTGATTGCTTCTGTGAAGTTTTTTTTTTTTTTGTATTTAAAGTTAGCCACGGTTGTAAATGACTGGCATTAACTCAGAAGTTACAGCTCACTTATATTTGATTCTAACCATCTGCCAGAGATGGAAATGACTTGCTGTTTTGGCATAGGCTGCTTATTTGTCAAGGACACTTCTTTGACTCCGTCTGGAGGTAATCTATGTGGCAAATGCATCAACATGTAAAATTACTCTTTTATAACTGACCACTTTATAGTAAAACCAGCTAAATTTTCCTTTCCAATATATCCATCCATCTTCTACCACTTATCCAGGGCCGGGTCACAGGGGTAGCAGTTGAAGCAGAGACGCACTGACTTCCCTCTCCCCAGACACTTCCTCCAGCTCTTCCGGGGGGATACTGAGGCATTTCCAGGCCAGCCGAGAGACATAGTCTCTCCTTCGTGTCCTAGGTCTCCTACCGGTGGGACATGCCCGGAACACCTCCCTACTCTAAACCCCAGTGACCGAGCTCCTCACCCTATCTCTAAGGGAGCGCCCGGCAACCCTGCGGAGAAAGCTCATTTTGGCTGTCTGAATTCGGAATCTTGTTCTTTCAGTCATGACCCAAAGCTCATGGCCATATGTGAGAGCTTTGCCTTGCAGTACATCGACTGCATCACTGCAGAAGCTGCACCGATCCGTCTGTCAATCTCACGCTCCCTCCTTCCCTCACTCGTGAACAAGACCCCAAGATACTCCTCCACTTGAGGCAGGAGCTCTCCACCAACTTGACCAATATATTATATATATAAAATTCCCACAAAAGTCACTTTTTAGGTTGGGTAAAATAGTCTGTGATACATTTGAAACATTTCAAAATGAGGTGGGACACAAACCAATATGCCACTTGCATTTGGTCAACCCTACAACCACGTTTCCATGAATAGACATAATTCATTATGAAAAGACATATGAAGAGTTAATTTGCAAAACAGATAAAAGCCATTTTGAAAACCAGTCAACTGGGGCTTGTAATTTATTCTTTGCATAGCACAGTTTTCAAAAACCCAAATACATTTTAGTGGTCCTAATCGGTCACAGCCACTCAAGTTTGGTTTGACTGATATAACCTTTGGCAAATAATAGAAAAAAATATGTTTGAAAATATTTTTAAATACAGAGTCGTCTGCTTTTGCAAATTAACTCTTCATATGCTCTTCTCAAATTTGACAAAATCTTTGAATGTCAGACTCTCGATATCCACATAAACTACTAAAAACATGCATATTTCTTTTTTTTCCCCCAGAGTTTAGGAGGCTGTTTACACAACAACGCATTTTCTCCTAAAACACAAAGATTCTGATGTGTTTGGGCTGAAGAAAGACATTGACTTTTATATAAGACTGAGGAGCTGTTATTGTTCTGACCCCTGGACCGTTGTGGTGTAAACTGTGAAGACGGTGTCCTCAGTGATAACAATGATGTAATAGTTGAGTTTCAGTATTGCTGCAGGCCACACACAGTGAGTAAAACAATAACTCATTCATTGAGTTTTTTTTCAAAAACTCTTATTCTGATAATATATATTTAATATTCAATTCAACTTTATTCTGAACTCGTGGTCTAATATAGATACACGACACATAGAGACCAGATAGAAAGAAACAACAATTAAATAGGAATTTTAAAAAGACAGCTGTACCAGTGCCTCCCCAGTTTGGGCTGTTAGCCAACTGCACTAAATCTAATATTTGTCAGTGACATAATTATTTCATTCTCAGATTTATTTAACCTACAGATAAAGCTATACATTAACTTTCGCAGAGTTGCTCGTAGAGCAACAAAAATGTTGTCATCATCCAACATGTCCTCTGTAAAGATATGCATAAGATACTTGTTTTTGCTTGCGTTACCTCAAACACAGTATTTGACAGAAAGAAGTATATTGTTAGTATATATGAATGAATGCATACTAATGCGTTTATTAGTACAGCTTCAGAAAACCCTGGGATTAAAATGTTATATGTTTGAGAGCAGAGCTATTACTTTGCATCCATTAAAAACAAGAAATGTTTTAATTATATTTGCATCATTACTAAAGGTATCAAATAAATGGTATAAGGTAAACCATAAATGACTTATGACAAATACACTGTGTCTGTGACAAATGCCCTCCTTGATCCAATAAGCATTAAATCAAGACACAATTAAATGCCTGGGCTAATGTCAGACATCTCCCCTGACCTCTCCAAGGTTAAAATTAAAATTGATCAGGCTAGAGGCTTGCTCCTTATGGGGTGACCGTCCCCCTTGCTGTCCCATCGCCACGGCAACTCTCACCTTGGCACCATTCCATCAAGCACAGAGTACTGACCCTAATGTTAAGCATTAATTATTCCACAGGCCAGGACTCATTTGACTAATCAGCAGTTACGGGACTCAGGGGCCGAGGCAGCTGAGTGGCAAATGCCAATATCTACTCTGTCGTCTGAGTTGGTGTTGGGGAGTGACTATGGATCAACAAGCCAATATGGAAGAAGCGATCCATCATTTTGTCAGCCTTTGTCCAGAGGCTGAAGCGTGTGTTTTGCCAATGAGTCCAAAGAAGCAGAATCGGGGAGGGCCAATGAGCTAGTAATTCAACGTCATAATAACAACTTCCACTTACTGCTCTTAATTACAACATAGGTGAACAAGAAGCTCTTTCAAAAAGTGTCGGTAATGGCACTCTGTAAACTGTGTGGCTTTTAATTGGCAAAAAAGGCAGAGGCCACATGTTTCCACCATCATATCATAATACTCTTAAAACTATGCTATCAAAGCTGTCCACTCTGGCCCCAATGACTGTTATTAAAAACACTGGACCAAAGGCTGCGTGAACTCTTCTTTACCGATTGTGTACAAGTTGAACTCTGTCGAATAGGAGCCGACAAAGAAAAGCACAAAGTGGTTGTATTTCAATGGTGCATAAATTATAACCCTCTTTCCTAAAAAAAAAAAAAAATACACATTCAATTCCATTCCCGCTTCCCACGCCATACAAGCAGAGCATTTACGAAGAGCTTTTAACCGATTGCATTATTTAAAAAGCCACCCGACGCACAAAAGCAATTTGAGAGAATAGCAGCCGTAAAATATAGCTTTCAGTATTCGGTGGTGGGCACAAATGGTTTGTCTTTCATCACTGTTTTTTGTATTCTATGACTGCGCCTGTCCTCTTGTGTGACACAAACCCCCCCTCACCCCACTCAAAAGAGCACCATAAGTGTTCAGCCTGCTCTCCAATACAAATGATCTCACATCAGGTACACTTGAACCCACTTGCCCCACCGAGCATTTTCCAGGGTGCTATTGGAAACCTCTTGTTTCATTTTGAGGCAATAGCTTCTCCACAACGTTTAGCGCCGGGATGCACAAAGACCTTACAAAACCGAGCGACACTCTAAAGGTTAATGACAACAATACGCTGAAGATTGAGAACAATTTCTATTTTGTCCCATCTATAATTTAAAGATGCTCAAAAGTGGATGGAGTAACCACCCCAGACATACAGGAGACAAAAAGTTGCTCCATAAGTCATGGTTGAAAGAGGGATTAAAAGCCAAGGGCTAATTAAAATGCTGCAATGGTGTAACCTTCAGAGTTTTGTGTTTAAGCGTGGCTTCTTGCTCCGACAGAAAGTGGCAAATTAAATCAGGTCTGAGCAGTGACACGCTGTGAGAGACAAGCTCAATATGTATGATTTATCTACTTAGACAAATGAAATCACTGTCAGCTTATTCTAGCGAAAAGGTTTCCATGTCTCCTCCTTGGGACTAAATGCAATTTGTATCAAATTTGATTTTGTCAAAACTTTTTGTCCTTTCCCCAAAGACCCATGAAAAAAATTAAATAAAATCCTTGGCTGCAGGTCATTAGAAAGTGTCGTTCAGCATCTATTTTATATTTCATTTTACATTTCAGGAGCCGACAATGATGTCTTGATTTAAAGTAAATAAGCTAAGTTAACATTGTTGTATAATCAAAACAACAAAAAGTGTGAGGGCTTGCGAAGTTGTGCCAAAGTTCCTAAAACTGAGTTTTAATACTAACTACAAATGTAACACTCATATCATCAAACATTATTTGGGGAGGTACTTTCTCATCCTATTTAAACAAATTATTCCTTTGTTAGTTTCCAAATATGATGCTCCAAGTGCAGCTCTTTTCTTTAAATTGCATATGTTAAATAGTTTTGATTTCAACATTATCCAAGTCTGTATTTTTGTTTTTTCAGGGCTATATAGACCGTTCTATCTGCCGCGGGAGTTCACCTCCACCATTATAACTGCAGCTTATATTCCCCCGGACGCTGATGCCAAGCTTGCTATGAAAGAACTTTATGCAGCCATCAGTAAACAACAGACTATTCACCCGGAAGCAGCGTTTATTGTTGCGGGTGATTTTAATCACTCTAACTTAAAGACTGTGCTACCCAAATTTCATCCGAATGTTTCCTGTCACACCAGAGGGAACAAAACCCTAGATCATGTCTACACAAACATGGCTGGTGCTTACGTGGCGACACCCCTCCCCCACCTGGGACAATCAGATCACATATCTCTGTTCCTCACTCCCAAATATACACCCTCATCAACCGTGTGAAGCCATCAGTGAAGACCATCAAGGTGTGGCCTGCGGGGTAGATTTCACACTCCAGGAAAAGTTTCTACACACAGACTGGAGTATGTTTGCTTCCCAAGCCACCAGTGGTGCTCACACAGACATTGACTGCTACACCTCCTCTGTATTGGATTATATTAATACCACCATTGACAGTGTTACAACCCAGAAACAGATCACCACATACCCAAATCAGAAGCCATGGATAAATCAGGAAGTGCGACTCCTGTGGAAGACACGCAATACTGCCTTCAGATCAGGAGACGCACAAGCCTACAGCACATCCAGAGCAAACCTGAAGAGGGGCATCAAAAGGCCAAGCACTGCTACAAGCTGAAGATAGAGGGACACTTCTCCAACTCTGACCCTCGACGCATGTGGCAGGGCATCCAGGCCATCAGTGACTACAAACCCACCCACTCCACCCCTGCAGCCACCGATGTCAACTTCCTGAATGAGCTAAATGACTTTTATGCTCGCTTTGAAAGAGACAACAGAGAAACTGCAACCAAGCTCAAACCCTCAGTTGACCACCCCCATTCACACTCTCATCCACTGATGTCTGCAAGGCACTGAGCCGGATCAGCACACACAAGGCTGCTGGACCAGACAACATCCCTGGTCGTGTTCTCAGGGCATGTGCGGAGCAGCTCGCTGGGGTTTTTACAGACATTTTCAACCTGTCTCTTGCCCAAGCAGCTGTACCAACATGCTTCAAATGCACTTCCATTGTGCCAGTGCCAAAACACTCTAGTCCAAGGTGCCCCAACGAATCCGCCCTGTAGCACTCACACCCATCATCATGAAGTGCTTTGAGCGGCTGATCCTGGAACACCTAAAAGACTCCATACCACCCACATTGGACCCGCATCAGTTTGCTTACAGCAATAGGAGCACAGAGGATGCAGTTGCTATGGCACTGCACTCTGTGCTCACCCACCTGGACAATAAGAACTCTTATGCACGTATGCTGTTTGTTGACTTCAGCTCAGCATTCAACACTATCATCCCGACCAAGTTAATAGCCAAACTTGAAGACTTGGGCATCAATACCTCACTCTGCAACTGGATTCTGGACTTCCTGACCAACAGACCCCAGAATGTCCGATCTGGATCCACCTGCTCCACATCCATCACACTTAACACTGGTGTACCACAGGGCTGTGTGCTAAGCCCATTTCTCTACTCCTCTTCACCTCTGACTGCAAGCCTGTGTTTGGATCCAACGCCATCGTCAAGTTTGCAGACGACACTACAGTGATTGGTCTCATCAGCAACAACGATGAGACTGCCTACAGGAAGAGATCCAGCACCTGTCCACATGGTGCAACGAAAATAACCTGCTCCTCAACACCACCAAAACGAAGGAGCTCATCGTGAACTTCAGGAAAGAGTCTAGAGGCACACGACACCATCCACATCAATGGAATGGACGTCGAGCGTGTCTCCAGCTTCAAGTTCCTGGGGACCCACATCTCGGCTGACATGACCTGGACAACCAACACCTCCAGCCTGGTCAAGAAGGCTCACCAGCGCCTCTTCTTCCTGAGGACACTGAGGAAGAACCAGCTCTCCTCGGCCATCCTGGTGAACTTCTACCGCTGCGCGATAGAAAGCATCCTGACGAACTGTGTCACAGTGTGGTATGGGTGCTGCTCTGTCGCGAGCGCAAGGCATTGCAGCGGGTGGTGAAAACTGCCCAACGCATCACAGGGACTCCACTTCCTGCCATCGAAAACATCCAGAGGAAACGCTGTCTGCGTCGAGCTCGCAGCATCCTTAAGGACTCCTCTCACCCAGCCCACAGACTGTTCTCCCTCCTCCCCTCCGGCAGGCGTTTCAGGAGCCTCCGGACTAGAACCAGCAGACTAAAGAACAGTTTCTTCCCCAGAGCTGTGTCTTTACTGAACTCTAACCCTTGCTGACCCCACACCTCTCACAGACTCCTCTCTCACCCCCACCATGCCACTCCCTCACAGACTCTCCTCTCACCCCCACCATGCCACTACCCTCATAGACTCTTCTACCCCCACCACCATCCCACTCCCCTCACAGACTCTCCTCTCATCCCCACCATCCCCATCCCTTGCACTACTGCACCTTTGCTACCAACTGTTTACATTTCACTGTTTGCACTACCTTAAATCTACTGCTTACCTTAAGCTAACATACAAGCTAACTGTAAAATTCTGTTCATAGTCAGAGACATCTGTATATCACATGTGCTTGTTTGTTTGTGTGTGTGTGTGTGTGTGTGTGTGTGTGTGTGTGTGTGTGTGTGTGTGTGTGTGTGTGTGTGTGTGTGTGTGTGTGTGTATATGTGTGTATGTGTGAGTATGTATGTGTGTATGTGTGAGTGTGTGTGTGTGTGTGCTTGTGTGTGAGTGCGTGTATGTGAGTGTGTGTGAGTGTATGTATGTGTACGTGTGCATGTGAGTGAGTGAGTGTGTGTATGTGTGTAGGTGTGAGTATGTGTGCATGTGAGTGTGTATGTGAGTGTGTGTGTGTGTTTGTGTGTGTGAGTGTGTGTGTGAGTATGCAGCGTATGTGTATGTGTGTGTGTGAGTGTCTGTGTGTATAGCTCTCCCGGTTTAATTCCCCTGTGAGTATGTGTGTATGTGTGTATGTGAGTGTGTGTGTGTGTGTGTATGTGTGTGTGTGAGTGAGTGTGTGTATAGCTCTCCGGTCTAATTCCCTGGGTGTATGTGTGTATGGTTGTGTGTGTATGTGTGTGTGTATGTGAGTGAGTGTGTGTGTATGTGTGTATGGTTGTGTGTGTATGTGTGAGTATGTGTGTATGTGTGTATGTGTGTGTGTGTGTGTGAGTGTGTGTGTGTGTGTATGTGAGTGAGTGTGTGTATGTGTGTGCGACGCCATTACATTTAGAGTACATATTCACCTGTAAATGCTGTTTATAGAAAAGAGACACCTGTAATTATATTTATGGCACACACTCACCTTTTATAGTAATAACCATCTGTATATTTATATTCATTGTACATATTACCTGTAAATCCTGTACATCTCCATATCCTGCACGTACGCAACCATTGTATATATCCTGCACTTTACTGCTATTGCACTCCTGGTTAGACCTAAACTGCATTTCGTTGCCTTGTACCTGTACTTGTGTAATGACAATAAAGTTGAATCTAATCTAATCTAATATATGAAAAAAATTGACCTTCTACTTTAAAACATTATTTTCTCTGCAACTCACAGTTATCAAACTTCAAGCTTCAAATTTACATCTGCTTTTATTTAAAATTTACATGAGCAGTTTTCCATCACGGTGTTCTCTTGTGGAATAAAAATGTTGGTTTGATGGACTCATCTAGGACATATACAGAAAACTCAGAAAAATGTCGATTGCAGGATATTTGATTTAAACCCTCTTGAGGACTTTTTTTTAGTTAAAACTATAATGACATGATTTTTTTGTGTATTTGTAAATCCATTTCATATGTTTGGTGTGTTTTTATATAAGCCTTTATAAGTTAAGTAACGCTCCCTACACATATTTTGTTCAGTGTTTTGATTTTGTATTATTCATATTTCATGAGTTAAAATTAAAATAAATAAAAACAAGCAATCTACCTGTAAAAGTCACATTATGCATATGCGTACAGTGGTGTTCCAGCTGTAACACTGGTGAATGGAAGCTTCATGTAAGTCGCTTTGGATAAAAGCATCTGCTAAATGACTAAATGTAAACGTAAACAATAAACACTTGGATTCTATTGAGAGCTAACAAGGATTAGCTGCCCCTGCAAAAAAGTGTGTCACATGCATTCCAGACTTAATACTTTGTAAGTGTAAAAGTGACTTTTATTACAAGGTTATTTAATTTAATGCTTTTTTACAGGTAAAAACACGCTGACACTGAAGAGAGAAGAGATTTTCTACTTTACTCTAGCTTTACTCAAGGCTCATCCTGTAGCTAGCTAGCTCACGCCAAAGCTATTTAGCAGCTATCATATTTTAGAGTATCTAGGCGCAGAATAATAGGGCCATCCACTGTGTGACATTTGATTTTGACAACAATGTAAGACTTAAAAAGCTAGGTCTTTGTTAAGTCTGATTTCCAGCAAAAGTGATGAATACAAGTATAGAATAATAATGACAAGCTGCTCTAAAGAAAACAAAATTGGATGCACTTAAATGGGGCAGCAGTGCTAATAGTAATTGACTTGTGCTTGTTTGAATGCTCTTTGAATCATATAATCATACGGTTTGTTGTTGACTTAACAGACATCACCTATGGGCACTTAATATTGCACACTGACCTTTCTTTTATTGTATGACCGTTTATCCAGTCGCACTGACGACACCTCCAAAGAGAAGAACTGACGGACGTAATGGTAGAATTAAAGTGCATTTCCCATTCATCAGCTCCACAGCCTATTTAGGACCCCACACTCTCATCATTTCCTGAAAAGCGTCCTCAGTGGCTGACGCCCGGCTGAATGATAACAATGACAAATGGGCTTACTTTCATTCTGCAGTTGCCATCACCTCCAAATCCATAGTCATTTTCTCTGAAAAAAGGATATCCGCGTTAGCTAAGTGAGTGATTTATGAACTTGTCCACATGGCGTTAAATACAGAAAACACAAAGGAGAAGTTGGATAAGGCCCATTATCTCTTGTAGCGCTAGCTTTTACCTTGGGCGTCCAGGACACATTCAACACAGAATAACATAAAAACATAGATTTAGAAAGTTTGTAGGAAGTAGGTGCTAACTGTAAGATAAATTCTTGAAGTCAGTATGTTATTTCTAGAGTTTTCTTTCTGCAGTCACGTACGGTATCTGTGCTCAGCAGTGAGGCAGGAGCCAGCGAGAGCCATGTGGAACACAGTGCCAGGAAAATGCAGTTCTATCCACCACCTGTTCATACAGCGACTCCACGACTCACAGCCATCCCAGCATCAAAGCTTATGTTTAGTCACAGTCAGAGTGGCTCAGAGGAGCAGCACGAACACTTGCATGGAGGAAGTACTGGAAAACTGGTGTAAGAATCGCCTCTGTAGTGTTAGCACATGGCTTTTAAAGTGGCTGAAGACGGGACTTCAAATAGAGAATTTTGAGGAGTATAGATTTTTGCTGTTTGGAATAAGATTATAAAGTGTCAAAGCCGAAAGATGCTAAACAAAGATGATTAAACAGATTAACATTCTGCACACTACAATTATGAAGAATCACCTCCACACTGTTTTAATGGAGCATTATAAAAGGATTTTCCATTTTGTGAGGATTTATTTAATATTCATGAAAACACTTTTACCTTTTACTACTTGACTTTTCTACACATTTTGATTAAAACTACACAGTACTACTTTTAATAAAGTCCAAATCTAATAACAGAAATATAAGGCTGCATCCACACAGATTTATTATAATTTCATATTTATTGTTTAGTGTGTATACAAGCAATTCAAAATAAGGCCCAATATTACATTACGTCATTTTGTATAAATACTGCAACACATACTAATGGTGCGTTCACACTGGTGTGGTTTAAACGGACTCTGGTGCGGTTGCTCTATTAGCGCGGTTTGCTTGGCGCGCTGGATACGAACCTCAAGACCCCATCAAAACAGAGGTCTCGGAACGCATCCAACTGAACTCTGGTACATTTTTATTTAAGTGTGAACCTCAAGCGGATCATAGACAAGCTCAAACAGGAAGGACAAAAACATCACGTAAAATTTGACACCTTGACAATATTGTCTAACTAGATAAAATTTTAAAGGGTCAAATGTGAAGCACTGAGAAGGTAAAATGCAGTGGCAGCATGCTTTATCAGCATTTGGGTTAACAGTATCACCTAGTGTGTTTCTTAAAAAAGGCATGTATGTTTTTAAAAGGCAGTAGCACTTTACCTACAGACTCTCCGATCTTTACCAAACATTCTTACATATTCATACAGTACACCAGTGACACAGACACGGGAGGCAAGGTGGGTTAAGTATCAAGCCCAAGGACACAACTGTGGGGAAAGCGGAAATCGAACTGCCAACCTGGGTTATAGGACAACCGCTCTACCACGGAGCCACTATTTGTGCCAGCTCAGTGAACGCCAGCACAGTGAACGGCAGCTGTGGACGCTTACTGGACTGGGACTTTTTGCTGACAAACCAAACTAAATAGATAATTTTCTGTTTTGGTGCAAACTATATGAAGCGGACTACGAGTGTGGACACACCCTAAAACAGGGTATGACAAAATATACCACAATCTCTTTATGACTGATCATCAAATGAGTGTGGACGCTAAAGCAAAGATGAAAACTTTTGATGAAATACTATTAATGTGGACATAGCCCAGTGAATCAAATGTTTATGAGGTAATGGCAAGATAAATGGTGTGTATTATTTCAAGCATTTTTAGTGCCAAATACAATAGTTTTGCTTTTTCATTTTAAGGCAAATTTATAATTTTTTGCAGATTGAAAGTTTTGTTAAAAAGTAAGGTTGTGATTCCTGTCCCTCCACAATCCAACCTGGCCTTTATTTGGACAAACTCTTCTAGTTGAGTGTTAACATGGGGCTCCAGTGTCCAGTGCACTGCTCTCTGTTCTATTGTGAGTACATCTCAGATAAGGGCTATGGAGGAGGAGGATATAGGCTGCCAATCTTTCTGTGGGAGGCATAAGGTCCACATCTCATCTGAAAGTACCAGCTGGCTCCTGGAGGGGGGCTCTGCGCAACCGATAAGAGACAGTCAGACCTCAAGTCCAAAAAAATCTGTGCTCCAGTCAGTCTGCCTAAACTTTTTTCAATTCACTGTTGTCTAGTTTCATTTTCCATAAAGCATCAAGTCAGCAGACGCTAATAAAAAAGATTGTAAACAAAATGCAGCGGCTCCAATCACAATCAGAGATACACCGGTGACTATTACCAAAACACGCTGCTAATGATTTTCAATGTGTCTTGAGGCATAGCTTTTAAAAGTGACAGAAGCTGAGCAGGGCCTTTGCTTTAAAGCCTGCAATGATGTTACATTTCACTGCCAACAGCAAATTAAATTTAATATATTTATAAAGTGGGTGACAAGTTATTGGCATTAGGTAAGTTTGTTCTAGAAATAAACTCGGATGTATTTCTAGACCGAGCTTTGGCTAATGGTACAACAGAAAATAATGGCTGCTGTCAGGGATTAAAGGAGCTTATTTAGGAATGCAAGACGCCATTTAAAACCAGTTCAGAACTAGCTATTTTTAACAATTTCAATTCCTGTTTTATTGTTCAGCGAGCCAGCTCATTCGGCTAACTGCGCACATTGTTGCTGCTGTAATACAAAGACATAAATGAAAATAACAGCGAGACAACTTCAGAAAAACATAGAAGAGTTCTCGGAAATTCTGTTAAATCAACTTTTCAAGGCACATTGTAACCCACAGATGTCATTTAAACCTATTGATAGATTTCCAACTGTCAAAAAGAAATAACATGTTCTGACCTTACCCGCCACTAATGACTGTCTGGTTGTTTATATCTGACTGACAACCCTTAATAACAACACAGACACAACTGTCCACATCAAGTAAAAGGTAAAGTTCAGTAAACGTTTGGCCTTTTTCTGTGACTACAACAGCGCCTTTAGCTTGGGCCGAACTGACGCCAAAATGATGTGCAGATCAAAGTTAAGCACCAGGTTTCTAATAATTCTCAGTAAGCCTGGAAAAGCAGCTACGTCAATGATTAAACATACAGACAACAATTAAATGTGCAATTTGCAGGTAATGTGTTTGCTTAGCCACCTTGATAGCATCATTAAATACTTGGGCTACAGTTTACAGTAAATTAATGAATACACTAAGAATCCAATTCAGGTTGGATGACTTTTCAGATGCAGAGGGTGATTCTTCATTATCTGTTCATTACTCACTATTAATCCCTATAGCATCTATTTAATACACTGCTACAGAGTGTTATCAGCTAGTATTGCACCAGTGTTTTTTAGCTTGTGGGATTGAGCTGACTGTGAAGCACTTTGGTTCCTGGAAACAAGTGTGACATATTCACCCCGAGGGATTGCTTACATTAAATATTAGCACTGACAGGTGTCGGTTTATAATGCCAGTCAAATCACATTGGGAATAGTTCCATGGCTAGTGCATGGATATTGGATAGAGGCAAAAACCCACATTTATTGGTTTAGAATAACGACTGTATTCTATTCTTCTCTGGAACATCTCTTAACTCAGCATGCAATTACTGACCGTTTTGCATGGTGCAAAGCCCGGTTAGATGGGAAGGGTTGCATCAGGAAGGGCATCCGGCTTACCCGGATGGGGTTAAACCAAAAAGCACTTACTTTTTAACCAATATCAAACCGTACACTAATAATATTTACATTCCTATCTTTGAATTGCATATAATTTGTCAAAAGAATAGTGAAAAGAATCTGATTGTTGAGTTGTAGCACTAAAGGTCTTGGTCTAAAGGTCTCATTTTTGTTTGGTCTCGATCTCATTTTACTCTGTATTGTAGTGGTCTCAAAGTTATTTTTTATTGGTCAATGTTAAGACCACCCACATAATTCTTGTGTCTGGATAAAAACGTCTATGATTTTATCTTCATTTAAGGGAGTGTTCACTTGTAGTTCACTTCATAAGTTTGCACTAAAACAGTTTGGTTGAACAGCTAGAAGCCCCGGTCCGCTGAGCGTTTATACCTGGCATTTTAAATTGCGGACCAAACACAAAAACATGCATTTTTTTAAGGAAGACACTAAATTGTGCTGTTAGCTCAAATGCTAATTAGGCATGTTACTATTTATGGGTTTCAGACACAATAGTTTTTTTTTATGGATGCCATTTTGAGGACTTTTGACCATTGAAATGGCATAATCGTTAATGTTAATGTTGTGAATTGTTAATTGCTATGGCAACAGTACTAGTTTTTCATCACTTGAAACCCATGGATAACATTTCAGCTTCTTAGTACTTCACATTTGACCTCTTCTCATTTTATCTTGTTGGAAATTATTGTTTTGGTTTGTTTTCTTTTTTGACCTCAGGGGAGCTAAGCATTACGGGATGTTTTATTTGCCAGTTTATGACGACCTGCCTGTTTAAGATTGTCTATGGTCTACTTGAGGATCACACTTGAACCAAACCGTACCAGAGTTCACTTGGAAGCGGTCCAATACCTCTGTTTTGAAGGGGCCTCGGAGCACATGTTTGGTGCGCACTGAGGTTTGTCTAGAGCATTCACACTTATCCAATTGAACCGCACTAACAGAGCAACCACTCCAGAGTCTGTTTGAACCGCACCAAACACATCAAGACTCTGCCTCTTTCATTAAACACTAAGCATGAGTCTGGACTAAGACGAGACATTAACTATTTGAACTTACAGTAACTAGTCCCTGGTATCTATTTCATTCTATCATACACTGGTCTTCGTCCTGACCTGGTCTCTAACTAAGGTTTTATCTCATTACACTCTGGTCAGGGACAAAGACTTTTTCTTTTCAATACTAGGAATTTGTCTGAAATCTGTAAGTTAAACTGCCACTGGAAGTATTCACATAAACATATGACCATCCAGACTGGAATCAACACAAGACATCCAAAATAAGCTTCTATATGAATGATTTCATAAAACCCAGCCATTTTAGATGAACTATTATGATTGGTGCAACAGGATTTCAAGTAAAGAATATATTATTTCACCTATTCAGTTTATAATCTTCTTAAAATCATTCATATTTTAGGGAAGAAACTACTTTAAATGTAAAACTGTACGAAAAAAAAAAAAACTACACCTATTGTTTATTATTTTTAAAATCTGTTAAGCCAACATGAACCATTAAAAAAAAAAAAAAAAAAAAAACAAACACTGAGCTTTCATCACATTGTAAATCCATCTGAACCTCAAAGTAGACATAAGTGTCAGCATTGTGGTGCTGTCCATACTAAGAACTGGTTGAAGACCACATGGGGCATTACCCTGACCTGGTGTTGAGTCAACAAATAGGTTAGTGCACACACTGAGAAAAGGTGATGCCCTCTTTCAAGATCTTCAAACAAGGCTTGCTGGGTTACTTTTATTAGTTACAAATTGGTCCAGGCTTGTCTAGAGCAGATCATTAACAAGTCAAACACACTTTATTTTACACATTTTATACATTGTATCTACCTCATTAAGTACAATGTAACACACTGTGTAACAAACCGTAATATTATCTAACTACATTGTACATACATACCCTTATCCATTATGTACTGTATGTACTTTGTAGTTACATGTTAGTACAGTTTGTTACACAAGGAGGTAGATACAATGTCTCAAGTGTAGTGTAAAATACAATTGTTCTTTTCTAGTAAAATTGAGCATATAACATGTAACAACCATGGCTGTTAGGAAACTGACTAACAACTGACCATTGACTTTTATTTGATAGTAGACAGTAGACAG
This sequence comes from Perccottus glenii, assembly GCA_024416835.2. NCBI lineage: Eukaryota > Metazoa > Chordata > Actinopteri > Gobiiformes > Odontobutidae > Perccottus > Perccottus glenii. Next base: position 15,402,784 of record CM044546.2, on the reverse strand, counting down.
TAGAAACAGGGTGAGAATTAGGGGAGTAACATTAGGCAGATTACCTGACTGAGACTCAAACCCGGGTCTCCCACATATTGGGTATATGCTATATGAAGTTTTATTTTATTATCCCTTTATTTTCCCGAGGGGGAAATTCATTGTCGGCAGCGACCACAAGAAGGCGCCCAGGTACCCCAGAGACTATAGCATGTTTTGATATTGGTGAGGGAGAAACCCAGAGTACCTGGAGAAAACCCACCAAAGCATGGAAAGAACATGCAAACTGCAAACAGAAAGGCCCCGTCCGGCCCGGGAGTTAAACTCTGGACCTTACTAACAACAGTGCTTACTATTACCACCGTGCCCCCACCTTGTCATCTCATCCATATTAGTATAACAAATAACATAGTGTGAATTTCATTATGGGTCAATGGAGGAATGTAAAACCTATATACTTAATCGGGGCATGTCAGTTTGTATGTGTCATTGCAAAGATGCTAAATTTAAAATTATATAATAGAAGCCTTTCAGTTGGGTCTCATTATGTAAATATAATTTTTGGCCCTTATGAAACTCTCTTGTTATAAGTTATTCTCTTGGTTAAACAATGAAAAAGGGAAAATGGTATTTAAAGGATGGCGGCAGAAGGCGGGGACGATGAGCCAGGGATGTAACCACGAGGCAGAAAAACGATGTCTGTTTGAAAAGTATTTAAATGAAAACCAGTGATATATGTAGATCGATGCCTCCTCAATCCTTAGTGTATCTGTAAAGAAGCAGACAGACTGGGCTGTTTCTAGAAAGAAAGCCGCTGCATCATTGTGAACTCCTGCAGTGCCCCCTGTTGGAGAGAAGGCTGCACATTTGGATGTACATAATGTCTTGCTGGGTAAAGTGAGGAAAATGAATGGAATATGGGAGTAATCTTTAACGGTAAAGATAGGATAAGGTATTCTGATAGTCCAAAGAGAATATTTCCCAGTAGCAACAACTCTATATCTGCATGGTATTACATATAAATAAAATGCCACTATGGTTTCACTGAAAGTAATAAAGCATCTTTTACAAATACAATAAAGGAATAATGGAAACTCCAAGCAGACTGTGTGCGAGTCATCTTGGGAATTTTCATTTTCTCTTCATTCTTTTCTCTCTCTCTATTGTTGCTTACTGCCTGAGCAGAGTGGATAAATCAAACCAATGGCCTGGGAACACTGCTGGTCAGCCGCAATGGAAGGAGCGAAAGAGAGGAGGGGAGGGGGTTAGTTAGGAGTAAAAGCCCACACATTGGAAAATGAACTGATGTCTTTCAAAGAGAAATCCCATATGATGGGAAAGCAGCCAAGTGGCACTGTGCTGTGACAGTGCCTTGTTAGGGACTTTAGCTTAAGAACTACTACTGCGTTTGGCTTCTTCTAAGACGAGGAGAGGGCTGAATAAAACGAGAAGCAAGATATAGAAGCAGGGGAAGGCAGGGGAACGGGAAAGAGGACAGATACAGCCATGGATCACCGGGCTTCACTAGTTCAAGGAAAGTTCATCGGAACTCTTGCTCGGATTCATGTCATCTGTTTAGCTGTTCGTTGGTCCCTGGGGTACATTTCTCTGACTTTACAGCTTGTTCAACTCGACAAAAGGCCAGGAAGCTTATCAAATCTCCAGCAGCAAGGAACAGGTTCTAAGCCAGGCTACATATTTCAAACGATCAGTTAAGGATCTTTCCAGTATGGACAAAGCAGGCCTTTTTTTTCTTCTCCTTTCTCTTGCAAACACAGGCATATGATGTTGAGAGCTGACGGCAAAAAAACAACCAGCAATTTGGCAGACAGTAATAGTCTGCTAATTACAAACAGTGGCTCTGTCAGTGAGTAAGTGGCCGTGTAGAATGTCATGAAAAATGGCTCCTTCTGTCTTTGTCCAGATGACTGAAAAGCAAAGGGAAAGAAAAATGCACAGTTGTATGTAATTGCGGCGGCAAATGCCAAAGTGGCAAATGGCTGTTGTCAAATGGACCCCGTTTTGTAAACGTAAATGAGGAAATTAAGCAGTGGACAGTTCATAAAATGAGAAGAAGTCCTCAAACTGAATTATAAAGCGCTACAAAGAGATACTATACAATTTACTACAGTAATTATTGTTGTTACAAAACAATAAATACAAAACATGCAGCACTTAGCCTTCTGTGATGTAGATGACAACACAGAAGGCCACTATACACTGCAGATGTGTCAGATGTAATTAAATATGACATAAATGTAAACCCTAAATAAAGCATGATTATATGTTCAATGAATGCTATAGAGCTGCAATATAAGATACACTTCTAAAGTTTCCGGAGCCACTACATGTGACTTGACATGACACTGACCCTTGTGTGGTCACATGGACATGGATTCCACCTCAATCCTTGTCGTCCACTGGGTATGTCCTACTTTTGGTTCATACATTTCACCTTCAAGAGCAGTGGAAAGAAAGGGGAGGGTGCTAGCTTTAGGTTAATGTATTTATAGGATTGTCCTCTCATATACAGTGTATATAGGTTTCTCTGCAGCCCAGAAATCATTTGGATCAACATTCAACAAAACTTTCTGTGCTCTTATACCTTTGGGATCTCTAACTGTAAGCCAAGTGCTTGTACGAGAAGTACAGAAGGCCAACAGAGGCCCACTATTGCTATTTTTCACTTCTCTTGAATCTTTTGAGAGGGGCACAGTAGCTTTTCGTGACAGTATGATGTAGATAAGGAACACAGTGAACCTCTAAGAAAATGTATTATTTCAAAAAGGCATACACTTTACATAGTGGTTCAGAAACAACAGATTATTAAACTAATCTAAACAGACTGGGCTTAGTGGGTAGGGCTTAAAGACATAGATGCAATAAGAGAATAAGGAAGTATATGAAAATATATGTTGATATCATATGCAGTCGTAGTCAAAGTTTCTGCTCAAGTAAAATAGAGTTACACTGAATTTTACAAAAGTTAGAGTGCTTTGAAGATAGCATACTGAAATTTCTTGTCTAAGTAAATGCATTAAGAGTCCACATATTGTTCACTACAATGACAACAAAACAAACAAATACTTCTGTAAGTGAGTGAAAATAAACGTTGTACAATACAGAAAGTACTTAAAACCTGAGTACACTTTGTTACCCTTACTCAAGAACGCTTTAACTTGAGTTATTATTACTAACACATTTGCCTACTCAGTAAGTATTATCTTATACCTTTTATAGACTAAAATGTATGAACAGTGTATAAGATGTTAACAGTGTTACAGAAAGTCACACTTTTAGCACTATAATGTAGTTTAATACTTAAGCACAAATTCCATTTCCTCTTTCCACTTTATTCTCATATAGGTTGGCTTTACATTGTCCCACAGTAACTCTAAGTCAACACAAATATTAAATACACAAAACTAATTAAACTATGACTCTATGAAAAGACTTTTTGTAGTTGCAGACACATTGCACATAGTGTGGTTACGTGTTCAGTTTCTATATCTATATCTAATTCTAAAAGCTGATTTTCAAGTGAGCCTTCTATACAGCGTCTTTAAGGGAATGGATGAGACAAGGAGAATCAATAACAGCACTAGTATCAATAATTTCTTATCAGTTCCCATTCCCAGTTATTGCTGGAGGTGCACAATCTTCAATAGAAACTAGAATTTACAAGTGGTCTTTTTTGGACTAAAAGAAAAAAAAAAAAAAAGAAAAACAGTGTATGGAAAGCACCAAGCCTTCAATCACAGTGTAACACAGACTTCTAGCTCTATCTCTCAAACAAGTCACGTTTTTTTTCACTTCCTGGGGGATGCTCCGGCTTCCCAAAGCACACAATTCTTCTGCTAATGTACGATAAGGGAGAATGAAGCCGCTACAAAGGTTAGCACGCTCTTCACTCTCGCTAGGTAAATAATGATATATTGCCTTCAATGTAAGCGCTTCATTCTTTCCCACCTCCTGTATCTCAATATCTCATTATGATATTTGCTCGCATACAACCTGCGTCTGTGTAAAACTACAAAGACAAACAGCAGAAACATTCACAGCGCTGAAGACAGGCAGATTACATTTCATTTTATCATTGCTAGAGTGTGCCGGTGCCAAGCCTCAAAAGTCTCAGACCATATGAGAGCTTAACATGCATGGAGACAAGAAAAATATAGTGTATGTGCTCTTATTGATAGAGATACTATGAAATGCTGTTTGCTTTATTATTCTGCTAATAACCATGGTTCAATGCGATTACAATAATTGCTACTGCACAAAAGACTAAGGCAAGAGGTTGTGTGCATGTATCATAATGCTTCATTTAGGCACTAATTCAAATTGAAAAACAATATAGGCTTATAACAGTTACATGATTTGCTCACGCTTGTTTGCAGGAATGGCTTTGCTTGGAGCCGAGGAGCTCTTAATTAGACGAGCCGGTTTATGTTTAGAAAGATGAGCTCCTCAGAGTTGTCTCCAACAGCTTCTTAAATGTAATGCAGAAAAATATCAGTCCTTTGTTACAGGAGGTGTGCAGGATGAGGTTTCACATAGGTTGGACCCTGACTAATGCTGAGCAGTACTTAAATCAGAACGAGAGATGGATAAGACCTCTGCAGAATCAAAATGATTATAAAAGGAGGGGGGAGCGCACCAAGCTTAGTGGGTAGAGCACTCGCAAATACACAAACACAAGAGACCCTGTTCGAAATACCCCCCTCTCTCTCTCTTGCCTTGTTTCCTGACATTCTACTGTCATCTATCAATAGGATTATAAAAAGATTATAAAAGATATAAGTAAATGGGCACACAATCTGTAAATTAAAAAAGACAACAATACGATAATTAATGAGACATAATGCGATGTGTTTGCAGCAGCGCGGTTGCAGTTATAGTCTTTTAGATGGGCATGTATTTTATAAAGTCACAAATTATGCTTTCAGAAGTTAAAAATGTATATCTTGCAAGACATGGCAATTAATACAAAAGCATTCCTTCTGAAATCATTTTAAGTAACCCTTTATTATCCTTGTGGGAAAGTTCATGTTCAGCAGGGGGTCCCCAGCATGTTTTTTGATGTTGGTGGGGGAAACCAGAGTACCCAAAGGAAACGCACCCAAGCACAAGGAGAACACGCAAACTCTATTTTAGTGTACCTACTCAAACACAAGTCAAACATTCAATGTTATCTGACCACTTGCCACATATGATGAAACATAATGTAGATAGATATCTCACAATATGCAACATGTGACAGCTACAGCTCAATGCTACTCGTTATACAGTCATATTAGCTCCGGGACATGCACAATAAAGTATTGGTTGTAATGGTAGCTTGGACCACCTGCTGAAATGACCAGCAGTGGTGACTGCACCACAACCACAGATTCAAGTGGAACAAATGTCTTTGTACTAACCTTGCTCTATCCAAATAGCTGCCTGACGCCAAACCATTCAACAACAGTAGTCAACTTCCCAACCTGCTTACCATTCAGCTCGGATGCCCCCATGCCGATTTTTACTGCACTCTTCCTGGCAGCCCATAAAGGCCATTACAGAGCAGTTTAAAGTGACAAAGCATGTGATATGAACCAGGAGCAGGGAGGCCATTATCACCGTCTGGGGCCATGCTGTGGTGCCAGGTCCAGCTGGTACTCGCAGCCTCCCGGCGATGCCCCCATGGTGACAGAACGTCCACTGCGGAGAACACTGGTCTCACTACTGTCCTGGAATACCGCTGAAAGTCATGAGGATTTAATGAGATGACAGCGCATTGTATCAAAAGCTAGTGGGGGGCCCAGCGCTGCTTTCCACTTGCTCCTCATTAAAACCCTTTTAATGGGCTCTGAGGATGGCAAACCTCCTCTAACTGCCTTTTCGCTTGTTCAGGTTGTCAGGAAAAATTATTTTTGTTTAAGGGTGAACTTGCCATTCAGCACTGAAATATTGATTTGGGTAAACTTCAAGGAGACTTAGGGGCTGGCGCTGGTATACTTTCAGAGTAGCTATGAGTTAATGGCTTTGGATACTGAAATTGGATGGGATTTGGTCTAAGCGGATGTTTGTCGGAGAACAGTTTAGCCCAAAATAAGAGAAGATTCTGGCCATTCATTTACACAAGCAAACACATAAAGCTCTATGCTCGTGACTGCACTAAAAGCCAAAGCAACAAAAGGTTAAAAGAATAATGGCATTGCCTTTGTTGTACCGTTTTGGAGACTGTCTGACATTTAGCTGCAATGCTCGGCTGCCACGCTCGAGACATTTCCAGAGATGTTTAGTAAACACATTACCTCAATTAAAGTATAACCTATATTATACAGTAAGTGTAAAGAACGTCCTATAATCCCAGCTTTCATGTTTGTGTTCACTGCACTTTGAGAGTTCATGCCTCAAAGCTGGCCTGCAGCGACTTGAGATGAATGCAGCCAGCATTAAACTTAAAATCCAAATGTGCACAGGCGTTCGAAGCAGGGATGAACACAGAACGACTAATTACATCATTAACCATATTAAAATGACTCTGCATTTCAGAAAAGGGCAAACAACATATATGCTACGCAGAGCAACCTGTCACAGTACCACTGCAATAGAAGATAGTGGAAAATTAAAGATGCAGCCAAATGACATGGTAATTAGCATGACAGTAATTGTGTATTTACCCAGCTAATGACTGCGGATGCTTATAAGTAGATAATAGGCCAATATGTCCTTAAGGTGGTGTGATTAGCATTAAATGAGCTTTTTTATCTATTCAGACCTGGCCACACGACAATAAATCCCAGCAATCTTCATCACACAGCATTTCATTTTACCGTGAGAGCAATGTGGTTTTGTCAGTCTTTAGTGGTTTCATGAGCTAATGCTAACTAGCACTGCAATTGCTAATCAAACAAGAAAAGCTCCAAAATTGACATCCTGGCTGCACTTAGAAATCAGCATCCGGTAGTGACATTTTAGTAGTTTAGTCAATGTGGAAACAAAATCAAGTGTTTTATGATTACATAGCGGGTATGAGCCTTCATAAAAGATTGTGTGTTAAAAAAATCTCCAAAGTGCTCAGTTGCAGGAACAGGAAGTAATAAAACGTCCACTGGGTCTTTTGTCAAGGTAGACTGTTATTTCGAGGTGATTATACATTATTGAAAAAATAATAATAATAATAATATACTAACAAATATACACAACACACCTTTAAATTAGTAACTCACAGCTACAGTAATGTATACGAGGTTTGATGGGAACATGCTTTTAGTGTTTAATAAAAATGTGTTATGAATAGGTTGTTGATGAGCCAATTCCGGTACTTTTCAGAACAAACAAACAAAAAAAAAACATATGCTTACTATACAAGGTAATGTATGTGCTATATATCATCTATCTTATATATCTTATTCAAAGTGTTTTGTCAGGTGGGTATTAAAAATCCCAAATTTTCTGCCGTCTCCATCACCTACTGCCATCCTCACACCCCAACAGCAAAGCAACCTTATCTGCTTTTATTTTATTAAAAAAATTGCAAAATACAATTATGTTACACCAACATATTTATTTTTTTTTTTTTTTGCAATATTTCCAACGCTGGAATAGCCACCTTTGCTGTTCTATTGGTAGTCATATCTCCCTTGTTGACATCTGTGTCAATCAATAGCGTCCCTCAATGTCACTGGCCAAAGCTTCCAGTATGTGCTGTACATCCTCATCAGTTAAAATTCTTCATAATAAAGCCTTGATAAAAAAGATCTTCTTTTTCTACAGATGACAGTATGCTGTTAGATCAATAATCATTTATCTAATGTATAGTTGCTTATTTGTGTCTTCAATTGTTGGAAAGTTAATATATGAAATTTCTGCCAGACACACAACACATAAAAGATAGACAGCACATATAATGCTGGTTGTTTCACCCTGAAAGCAATGTCATGTTACCAAGTTTGGAGCATACAGGGTCTTCATATTTTATAATCTCATGACTTTTTTATGTTGCGGTACAGGATGTTCCGAACATGCTACGCCATATGCTCTATTTGGACAGCATATAATTCAATTTAGATGAGAGCGGAGATGAAATAGGGCAGATCACCTGCTGCCTCAATTCTTAAACCAAATGCAGTGTTACAAAGTGTCAGAGATGGATGTATGAACTCTGGAAAAATGAAGACTTGGCTATCGGCTGTGACCACTTCTTACAGGTCATGCTGAGAAGGCAAAGACTTTGATGGGATTACAATGTCTGTCACTCTAAAGGAAAAATGTCTACAAGTTTGACCTCCATAGCACTGATTCTGGTGACAGTGAAGGACCACTGCAGCTAATCTTAAAGAAAAATAAAACGAATATGTGAATCGTTTTCCACTGGCAGACTCAAACGTAGTGGTAGCTGACATTCAAACAGCCTTGTAAGAAAAGTCTGGGAACAAAGTTTAGAGTTCTTAACAAATACACATTTATCATATGTTACGCTCGGTGAAATTGAGAGACAAACTTGAAATCCCTGAATGATTTCCGCATAGAGGCACTTTCCTGTGATGTGTGAGGGGAAGCTATAACTCTTCAAAACAGCAGTTATCCGCCGCAATCTATAAACATACATCATCCAGTAACAACACATTCATCACAGAGCAGCAAGAAAAGAGCTGAGGAAAGGAAGGTCTGCGTAATATCTCTGATTAAATCTGGGTAGAGCGGCACCCAAAGTTACACTCTCAAGCAAAATCATTTGTTCTTGGCAAATTAGTGTGGGCAGGTGCTATTATTCTCGCATGAACTCTTCGGCTTTGGGGGAAGAAATTCATCTCTTCAGAAATAGGAATGTGAAGTTATTCAATCACTACCTGGTGGCTCAAGCAAAATTACCTTTTTGCTTTGTAAGCAGCTACTGTGCATCTGTGTAGATGGCATTTAGAACAGCGATCAGCTAAATAAAAGCCACTCAGGGCACGACTAAAGCCACTGTAACAGCACCAGCCGATTTAACAGAGGAAAATAAATTCACAAAGCTGCAGAAACCAACAGTATTCAAAGCTTTTTTGAAAGCACAAAAAAAGATTATTGCAAGGTTTGCAGTAGTACAACTAGGAACGTGCCCTTTATTTAAATAAAGCACTATTTGAGGACGATGTAGACTGAGCAATGGACAAAATTTAAGTATTTGTATAGTATAGTCATTGAGAGTTAGCAACAGGCAGTGAGACATGAATCAGTTTATGTTCATGTATCATGTGTCCATTGTATCTCTTATTTGTGTAAAAACGCTGTGTATTTACAGATTTCAGTATTCCGTTTTATCATGTTTCATTATTGTCTTTGTGCATGTGAACATCATCTCTTGATTTCAGAAACCAGGATAAGCTAGTGTCCTATAAGTTACTGTGGCATGTATAAAGTAACAGTGGTTAACAAACTGTGGAAGCATGGACTCACTTGATATATAACAAAACAAACATGGCGTTTCAGGTGACAAATTTTCAAACTGGTTGCTACAAAGCTACAGCTATCTATTATAGGCTCAAAAGACAACATTAAGCAATTCAGCAAAAAGAATAGGTACCCTCACTTCTAGAAGGGTTTGCTTATCATAAACTAATCCCATGGTCCACTATTTTTACAGTAGATGGTTTACCCCTGAGAGTAATTGCCTTTCACTGTCTTGGAGGGCTAAAGTGGCACAGCTTAAACCCCTGCTTTGAAAATATGACAAATTTAAGACGGCTACACCAAACGACATAATTGTTAAACTGACCCTTTCTAGCAGACGCTCCTGCCACTGAAAGCTGCTGCAATCTGAATAAATAAGCAAACATACGCTCATCTCGTGGACCCCTCACACGGCGTACAGTTCTGAACTCAATTTCACACTCGGCTGCCTTCTCAGACAATTTAGACAGGCTGATGCCAACAGCAGAAAGTGAAGAGACAATGCATTTATTTATCGACTTTTTGGCAGAAAGGGGGATTTGTCGGGTTGAGGGTGTATGTGTGTGCGTGTACCTTCACATGACAGAGACACACTGGGAAGGAAGCACGAGAAATGTGATTCAACCCCGAAGAGATGCGGAGAAAGAGTGCAAGAGGAAGAGCGAGACAACAGGCGTATCCAGGGGAATTGTTTTCTTAGTCACTCATCCGGTTGTTTGTCCCAACGCTCCCGACATGAAACGCTCCGCGTCCAGAGAGACCAACTCTGCTGTGGGAACGCTGACAAATAAAAATACAATACAACTAGGCCACTTGTCACAGTGCCATTGTGCGTGTTGCCTATATGTTCTATTCACTGTACATACTTTACATGAATAGATGGATAAATGATTCAACCGCAGGAAGTAGTCCTCTAAAAGAAAGAGATAAGCCTTACTGTATAGTGTTTTTGCATCACCCTCTTTATTTTGGTATCACTTGCACACACTTTGCAAAGTCAAGGACAAAACCTTTAAGCCTGTAGCGGGAACATGCAGTGGATAGCGAGTGCCTTTGCCAAAGATTGATTTACTTTTTGGGGCAGGAAATTATTCTAAGTGTGTAGAAAACATCCAAGTGGTTGTTCAGGTCTGCCGCGCTGTTGCTTATCACAAAGACTTCAGGGTAATTGACTTAGACGTTTAAAATAAAACTTCAAAATTCAAAAGTAAGCAGGTATGACATTCTAATGGGCTTCTTCATTAAGTCTCCCAGCAGGGGGTAATGTGTTTGAAATTAACGTGACATTTTCAACTCCAAAGACTTTCATTCAATGCTCATTTCTCCTCGCTGAGACTGTAATTTATGCACAGTTGTGATCTTATACAAAGCTGTGTTTTCTAAGCCGCTGAAATCCAACATCTAACATTGAAAACAACATGTAAACACGGAGGAACAGTGAGCGGTGGGGAGGACGCATTGGAGTGGGGTAAACGCATTGCGTGGGAAGAACAGATTGCAAGGTCTTGGGGTCAGATAATCTTCAGTCTATTTATTGGATGAGTGTGTAATGTCATGAAGCAGGGAAAAGCTGAAATAGTATTAGTTTCCATATTTATCATTTAGTAAGAGAGCTGGAGTGTAGTATATACTAGCTGTTTTGACCCAAAGGCAGAGTTAAGATCTGGACAGTTGTCAGATTGTCAGACAGCTGCAAGACTAATTTTGGGGCCTTTACATACACTGACAGACAATGTTTATTGACTATGGCAATTTAGCGTCACCAATTTGTCTATACATTTACGTCTTATGGCAGTAGGATGTAGTCAGAGTGCCAGAAAGGTCGTCAAAAAGCAAACCTTTCATCTACTATGCACCAAGTACACAATCAGGCATAACATTATGACCACCTGCCTTAATGTGTTGGTTCCTCTTTTGTTTGCGAAAACAGCCCTGACATTTCGAGACATGGACTCCACTAAACCCTTAAGGTGTGCTGTGGTATCTGGCATAAAGATGTTAGCAGCAGATCCTTTCCTGTAAATTGTGAGGTGGGGACTTGATTTATTGGACTTGTTTACCTACAAATGCTGGATTGAGATTATTATTATTCTAAACTATTTTGGTGTAATATACTGTAGATAGACTAAAAATAGCATATCTATATGTATTGTATTTATTTATTAATTATTATTTGTATAACTATTATATGGGTTTACTGTCCATACATATGGTTTGATGCAAGATGATCTTTAAGGAAGCAGCTACACATACTGTGTTTTGGGGTGGGGTTAAATATTTTTTTTCAATAATTTCTTTTTCAAGCAGATAGTCTCTGTATGGTTTATTGTGAAAACTTGAATGAAATCTGTTTATAAAATATTTAGAAAATGTTAATGTTGTTGAGTACCTGCTAATTTGTTTTATTTATGTATTTTTTCACTTGCTCAAAATAAATTAATAATAACAATAATCTAGATCCAAATCAACACCTCAAACTCAGACCAGGCCACCTTCTTCCATTGCTCCGTGGTCGAGTTCTGATGCTCGCAAGGCCATTGTTGGGGCTTTCGGCAGTGCACAAAGGTCAACATGGGCACCCTGACTAGTTTGCAGCTCATGCACAACAAACTGCAATGCACTGTGTATTTTGACACCTTTCTATTAGAACCAGTATTAACTTCTTCATCAATTTGAGTAACAGTAGCTCCTCTGCTGGATCGGACCACACTGGCCAGCCTTCGCTCCCTACCTGCATCAATGAGCCTTGGCCATGACAGAGCCATGACCCTATCGCCAGTTCACAATGGCCCTTGTCAGACTCGCTCAAATCCTTACGTTGCCCATTTTTCCTGCTTCTAACACATCAACTTTGAGGACAAAATGTTCACCTGCGGCCTAATACATCCCACACACTTAAAGGTGCCATGATAAAATATAATATGCTAAACACTGCTAGTATCCTTTGTGTAGACTTCCTCTCTCATTGGAGAAAAACCTATGTATTTTTTTCAAATGAAATTGTTCTATATCCAAACAGAAATGGTTGTTGTAGTGTTTTCAGTCAGTAAGATGGAATGTCCCTTTGATTTGCAACAACAAACAGATAATAATAGATTAGGTATCCCACTCCTTTTTAATCCAGTCAGTAATCTCTTGGTTATTATTGATATAGTGTTAAAGGTCTACTATTTACTTACAGGCTTTAGTCCTCTAGTCACCTCTCTCAGTTTTCAAGGTGCAACTCAAGTCATGTTGTGCAGGATAAGAATATGGTCTGAAAAATAGCTAATATGCATCATAATTGCCCAATGTGCAATAACTTTGTATAAAACAGTATCAGATGAAACCTTTATGCTAGATGAAAAGAAATGTAATGTGCGCCTGAATACATAAACACGTTTTTATATAAATGATGAGCACCGCTGAGTCTGCTATATTCTCCATAGAGGTGCAATACATCCAGTCAAATTACAAAATGAAAGCAATGAATAAGAACAAACTATACAGTGGGTGGAAGGGGAGAGCGGTGCTGTAGAAGCAACCTGTGCTTGCGATATGATGGGGTTAGTCCTCCCCGGCTGAGTTTTATCCAACACTCTGCGCTATTATCGTCATTTCCCACTAAGCAGAAGCTCCCCAGATGCTCCCCAGAGAGCGACATTGAGCTGTACTGGCGCCTTTGCCACGTTACCATGGAGACGTTCCCATGGCATAGCCCATTACAGAAACAGACAAGTACACATCACTTTAGAGAAGCTCTTCTTTTTTGGAAGATAATCTACAGTGCTCAAACTTTCTGTTGTTAGAAAATGGTCTGGGGCAGGTTTTGGGAGAAAGTTGTAATAATTAACCTGACGCACAAGAAGGTGATCATGTTATAAATTGCACTAATGTCATTCTTTCTGCTGAGTCACTTAATCAAGCACAAATTAAATGGATTAACAAACAACTCCCTAGCAGCCCCTCACCCTCAGCATGTGTGTCCTCCATCACCCAAATGAGCGCCGTGATGAGGTTAAACATGGCGCACGGCCCTCTCCTATTGTTCCCTGTTACAGTGTTTTTCTGCGGGGAGCCATTTCAAGTCTGCACGCTTCTGATTAAGTCAAGTTTTATTACAACATCCTCGGCAGGTAATGAGTCTGGCGCGAGGATGATAAGGCACTGGTAGAACATCCAATATGGCCGTTATGACTCCAGGAAATTAGAATAAATAAGAAAGCGCTAGCCCGGCGCTAATTCTCAGTTTGTTTAAAGGAAAGCTTTGATGATGCTGATCCGTCACCGACAATGCTCTTTTATAACACATCATTAGCTGGGTGACAGATGAGTCACCTCGCAGCAGGCTGAGGTGAGGTTATCAATATTGAAGAGAGCTATAATAGGTGGACCTTTGCTGTGAACGAACAAGATGACTCATGATGGATGCTTTTGAAGGTTTGATTTTTTAAGTGACTCATCACTTTTGAATGACCTTTAATTGCGCGAGGCTTGGTCTTAAGGGGCTCTGATTAGTTTGGGCTGGACAGGATTAATGTGAACAACTTGAGGGGAATGTTGATTAATGTTGGCTCCAAACTCACCTTGATTAAGTCAGAAATCACAAATTAGGACGCCAAGCTGACAAATACTTCAATTTCTGAAGTAAGTGTTTAAGTGACATTTTATAATTTATATGTTGCCAAGTCTTCTACTAATTTTACTGACCTTCAAAAAATGGGTTTCATCTTGTTCTGTGGTGGTTTGCTGGAGATTCCTGTGATACTTTTGGACATTATGGGCTGAGGCAGTGGATGGGTAATTCAAATCTAGGACTATTGCATCTACAGTACTTTGGGAGTTGTCTTTTGCCAATGAGGCTAAGTACAGCCCTTTATGGGGCATTTTTCTGAGGTTTGGAGTGTTCATTTTTGTGTCTTGCAGAGGCAGATTTCTCATTTTAAAGTTGGAGATGACAAAATCAAGGTCTCATTTGGGCAAGGTTATTGTGTTCATATTGTGTTAATAGAAAATCATTTATGTTATGATATGGCATGGTGAATATTATACAACTGATATGACATTTTTGTCATATTTCGATATCCCTTTGAGCAGAGTAACATATATAGTAAACTACATGACTCTTGACTAACTTCTATTGATCACATGGGTAAAAGTATCTCCACTGAATACCAGTTGGTCACAACAAGACACTAAAGAGCACCTTCAGCATTAACAGTGAAATTACCCTCATAAGCTCATTTTCATCTTGCATCATTCCTGCTAACTCGATTAAACAAAAAGTGGGTAAATGATGTGTACTTTATGCAAACTCACCTGGAAACAGAGCAGCTTTTTCTGCAGCTTTAAAGAAACTTGGACGCGCCATCTTCTTTCCTCCCTCTTCGCCAACTCCATTTCCCAGCAGGCATTTCCAAACACCTGTTCCTGCTGAGACACATATCAAGAATGGCATTTTAACATCCGTCCGCCGCTTTTTTCCACACACACACATTTTTGGTGCACATGATGGCTTCACTTCCAAAGGCATAACTTGAGGGGTTCATTAATTAGGCAAGCAAACTAGCCATCATTACCCAGCAATGAAAAATGTTGTCACAGTGAAGGGCACACTGATTACAAAAGAACTCCTGCTGCTAAATAACTGCTAGTGTTAGATTTAACTTTTTCTATGACTTTTCTATTATACTACTAAATACTTATTTTACTATCATATTACTTTTACTACTGTTCTGAATACTTTATGTACTGCTGACATTTTGCTTGGTAGATGTTACTGTATGGCACATTCAAATGCAATTTCTGTACTTAAACACAAGCATTACCAAGCAAGCAAAAATGTAATATACTGTATATTCACAGCCTCGATTAGGTATTTTTGTGCAATTTCAGAGGACAGTTTGGTAGATCGCTAAATTCATGTAAATTTAAGCCAACAGAAGATATATATATATATATATATATATATATATATATATATACTTCTGCTTAGTGGGAAATGACGATAATATATATCAGTCACCCAAGACTGCAGAACCCAACACACCAACCTGTGCACTGCCTGGATTGATTACAAGAAAGCATATGACTCAATGCCACACACATGGATCAGTGAATGCTTGGAGATGTACAACATCAACAGGACTCTAAGAGACTTCATTGCAAACTCAATGAGGCTGTGGAAAACCACCCTTGAGGCCAATGGCAAGCCACTTGCACAAGTATCCATCAAATGTGGCATATACCAAGGAGATGCTCTATCCCCACTGCTGTTCTGCATAGGCCTGAACCCCCTCATAATCGACAAGACTGGCTATGGATACCGACTCAGGAATAGGGCCACCATCAGTCACCTCCTCTACATGGATGACATCAAGCTATACGTTAAGAGTGAGCGGGACATCGACTCACTGATCCACACCACCAGGATCTACAGCTCTGACATTGGGATGTCATTCGGGCTTGAGAAGTGTAGTCGAATGGTGACAAAGAGAGGGAAGGTAGTCCACACAGAAGGGGTCTCACTCCCAGAAGGAACAATAGCAGACATTGAGGATGGTTACAAGTACCTTGGAATACCACAGGCAAATGGCAACCTCGAAGAGGTAACAAGGAACACAGCAACTGCCAAATACCTCAAACGAGTAAGGCAAGTCCTAAGAAGTCAGCTCAATGGCAAGAACAAGGCACGGGCAATAAACAGCTACGCCCTGCCAGTGATCAGATACCCTGTGGGAATAATAAGGTGGCCAAAAGAAGAGATACAGACCACAGATGTTAAGACACGAAAGCTCCTCACCATGCATGGAGGGTTCCACCCCAAATCCAGCACCCTGAGACTGTACGCTAGCCGTAAAGAAGGCGGCCGTGGACTAGTGAGTGTGAGAGCCACTATCCAGGATGAAACATCCAAGATCCACAAGTACATCAAAGATAAGGCCCCAACAGATGACGTGCTCAGTGAATGTCTCAGGCAATGGGGAACAGAGGAAGAGGAGCTGGAGGAGGGACCATCATGGGAGGACAAACCCCTACATGGGATGTACCACCGGAACATAACTGAAGTGGCTGATATCAAGAAATCCTACCAATGGCTAGAACGGGCCGGACTGAAGGACAGCACAGAGGCACTCATCATGGCTGCACAGAAGCAGGCCTTGAGCACCAGAGCAATAGAGGCCCAGATCTACCACACCAGACAAGACCCAAGGTGTAGGCTGTGCAAACAGGCCCCTGAGACAATCCAACACTTAACTGCAGGGTGTAAGATGCTGGCAGGGAAAGCATACATGGAGCGCCATAACCAAGTGGCTGGCATAGTGTACAGGAACATCTGTACGGAGTATGGACTGGAAACCCCGAGGTCAAAGTGGGAAACACCTCCAGACAGAATGGTAATGGCGAACCAACCAGACATTGTGGTGGTGGAAACAGCAGAGGAAGGCCATTGTGGTTGAAGTGGCAATACCAAGTGATTGCAACATCAGGAAAAAGGAACATGAGAAACTAGAGAAATACCAAGGACTCAGAGAAAAAGGCTAGAAAAAGGCTTGGAAGGTGAAGGCAACAGTGGTGCCTGTGGTCATCGGAGCACTCGGGGCAGTAACCCCCAAACTGGAAGAGTGGCTACAGCAGATCCCTGGAACCTGACATCTCGGTCCAGAAAAGTGCAGTACTAGGAACAGCAAAGATACTGCGCAGAACCCTGAAGCTCCCAGGCTAGAGGACCCAAGCCCGAAGGATGAGACCACCCGCAGAGGGTGATGGACAAAGTTATTTTTTATATAAATATAAGTATTGTAAAAGTATTTGTGGATATTTGTTGACCTAAGGATACATTTGTTAAACTGAGATGTGTGGCCTTTCAACAAATTTTGATAAATGTTTTGAATTTTTTGAGTTTAGCACTCCGTTAACAAATGGCTAAAAACATGCAGATTCTATGTGAGATTCTATGAATCATTTGCGGGAATGTTTTTTGGAATGCATCAATAAGCGTGTCTTGGTTGACATGAAGTAGTTCCAAAATAGCAATCTATTAAATTTCCCCAGAGTGAAAGGGGACAGTATGGATATAGAATATAGTGGCAGTGCGGGTGGGGGAGGGCTTTTGTGAATCGGCTCTATGACTCATGCCTTTTGTTGAGCAATGTAACATGTGAGATTTTATCTTTTGTCTTGAAAGTTAACTTGCAAAACTATGCATTCAAGTGTTAGGCTTTGAATTTAATGACAGCACAAATGCTTGATCTTCACACTCATCTCAAGAAGTTCATGCTGCGAGTAGTTAAAACACACAACAAGGCCATTAAAACGAGGAATAGAGTTTAAAATCCTGATGGAACGACAGCCCAAACTTCACCGAGCTGTATACTCCTCTCTTGACATCCCTTTTGACAATTACTTATGTAATACGATTGCTTGCCAGCTGGTGGTGGGAAGCAATTTGACAGTTTTATCACAACTTTGACAAAAGTAATTTACTTGGCTCAGTCCTTTTGTGCTTCTGCGGGAAATAAATCATCCAAATAAAAATAAATAAATGGCACCCCACGAGGATTTGACAGTTCAATGTCTTCCAGCCCAGCACAAATGGTGTATGGTCTTCACCTAGCGTCATAAAAGTGGAGCCCTGCGGGCTGTGCACAGTGATCCATCATCTGTCTGGGGGACACTTTGGTGGTCCATCGCCGCTTGTAGGACAGCTGGGACCGGGAGGACGCAGCTGTTTAAGGCTCCGCTTCACCGTGAACGTGATGAGGTATAAAAAAGGGGGATTGAGAAGGAGCTCAGAGATGATTCTTCAGCTTGTGTTTTAAATCCACTGTTCTTTGATGAGCTACAGCGACAGTAAATTGAACCGGAGACTGCAAATGTATTGTACAAGATATACTGTACCTATTGTAAATGTGTTTTCCAAGTTCCACTCCCTGGTCACTCTGGACTAGAAGATTTTATTCACCATAAATTCCCTTCTTAGGCTGCTTACATTATCATATACCATCCACAATGTATATGTATACACTATAAAACAGATATCCAATTGTTCTTTTTGAGCAAGCATAGGTAACCTTTAAAGTTCTTCCCTGACATACAAGTCATTGTCTACTACTCGTTTTATTAGGTGTGTACTTACTCAAGTAAGGATGTAAATGTGAACCTAATGCATTCCTATTTACTGATATGATGTTAAGCACAGATTACAGAGCCTAAATGTTCTATAAGTAGTTCAACATACTGTACATATGCACTCTGAGATGAGAGGAACATGTAAAAAGCCCGCAGGACTGCTCTTGTTGCATCAGCTATTGCGCTGGGAGTTGGCTTTGATGTAATCTTGTGATATTTGATTTGATTATGCTGATTTGATTGTGCCGGATCATCCATCCTTCCTGATGTCCCTTGATATCCTTCAAAAGTATTTCCCTTTATTGGCCCTGCCACTCGAGCCGGGCAGAATTTCAATGCTCGTTTGATGGTATTAATGCACCATTTGAATGCAGGACTGGAGGTGAGGGAGGAAAAGCCCGTGCGGCGGGAGCATGCGTCGAATCTAAAAGTCAGATGTCACAAGTCAGCACAGGCGAGGAATTTGTCTTTTTTCCCCCTCCAAATGCAGATTGTACAACTGGAGTGGAATAGCAAATGTTCAAGCCTCTTTCAGGGATTTTTGGAGTGTAACTAAAAATGGGAAGCACTTTTCCTTCACAGAACTGGAAACTCTCACAATCAGCCACTTCATGTTTGAAAAGGCTTCTGCATCTGAATGAGTGCAGGGGAAAAAAGACAAGCGTTTAGAAAAGAAAAATGAGCAGATGTGCAGCCCACCTGTCGTCAGAATGCAGCTATTGGCATTCTCTTGCTTTTAAAGATCCAAAATGGTTACAATGAACACAGTTCAAACTGCCTCCCTGTCCTAAAATATACAAAAAAAAGCTAATTTATTAATATCATATATCATATGATATTTATCATATGAAATATGATATTTAATCAAAAGAAAGTGTGTCTAATAGTAGGCTCGACTTTTTGAATGTTCTGAGAAAAATGCAGTCTGAAAGTTAAACAAAATGAATATGTCTGATGAGTCATTGCTTGAGGAAATCAATTCATTTAGTCCTAGAGGTGCCAAGTTATTTATTGCCCTTCAGTACGAGCATTTAGTTCAATTTAATTTCGGGCTGCGGAGGAAAAAAACAAAAAACAACACAGGAAATTGGAAGAGCATTACTTTATTTATGCACCAGGATATGTTTATAAGTCATCTGCATTTTTCAACAGCACTTTTTTTTTAATTTTAACACCTACAACATATTTTATCATGGACTGACAGGTTGGATTTTCCATAACAGAGAATGCTCCTCTAGTTCCCCAAGCGCTGAAAGATAAAAGACACTCAAAACTTTCTGTAACGCAGATTGGATTTTCATAAAACAAGCAAATGAACTGACTTCACCTAGTTTTTTCTTGTAAAATGTCTTCTCAGATGTTTATGGTTATCTTAGTTCGGACAGATTTGGATGGAATTATACACACAAACAGTAAACACATTAACATAATTGTTACTGTAATTGTTGCATTGGACTTAAGTTACACACTTACTATTAGCTCCTCACCAAAGATTTTATTCGGGTTGCCATATTCTTTTAGCCCAAAAATTAAGAATAAACATTTGTGGTAGTCCATGAAATAAAAAAAAATGCTGCTTATCTAAAGAACAGGAGAAAATGACACTGTGCTAAGAATCATTAAAAGGACACTAAAAAGGAGCTTAAAAACACTAAACCTTTTACCAAAAACACAAAACTAAAAGTGACTTTGTTTGCACAAAGTTTGCACTTATCATGATTGAAAGTGGTTATGGCTGGGATAAATTTATGAGAATATGAGTGTTTTAATACATCGTGTTTTGTGATTTGTCTGTAGTAGTGTGTTCATATTATAGACAGTGTTGTGCAAGTTACTTCCAAACTGTAATACATTATAGATTACTTGTTACTGTTATTTAAATGTAATACTTTACCTTACAATATTACTGTCTCAGAATTGTAATACATTACATTACTCCTGTATTACTTTTGAGTTACTTTCATGAATATAACTACATGGTAGAACTTAAAATTCTAAAATGACAAAATGTAATACAGAGCATTTTACATCCAGTAGAAGGCAATTTGATGTTCCATAATGACTGTGGGCTATCCAGGCTACTAACAATATAGCATATAATTGGCAAAGTGAACGCTCAAGACAAGAAAGGATGACAGACAAAATCACAAATGATTAAAGCCTGTTAAAAGTATGGTAGAGGTAAAATTATTATCTGGCAATATCCGTGAATAGCTTGGGTCTATTAATATTAGACACAACATAAGTTCTTTCGGTTTTACACAAAGGTTGCATTTGACTATTACGTTCTTTTTCTCCTTATCACTGACAAATTCAAAGTAATGAGCATACGTCCACCTCGTGAATGTACAGTCGTCTTCTGCCATCTTCATTAGCCGCTTTTCCACTGGCAAGCGCGACTCGCGAGCACAGCAGGTGCAGAAATCATGCCTCGCGCCACTCCTGTAAAACCCGCCTTTACTGGACTATGTCACGCAATAACAAAGTTACACCAACAAGAGGGAGATTAATGAAATCTCGCGGTCTCGCAAAGGTTTTTTTTTTTGTAATGCAAGCTTTGCTGAAAATGTACCGAGTAAAATATTACTGAAAATTAATTAGTAATGCCTTACACTACTGCGTTACAGGAAAAAGTAATAAATTACTGTAATGCATTACTTTTGTAACGCGTTACTCCCAATACTGATTATAGATCAATATCTATATCGACTGGTCTTTTTATCCCTTTACCGTATTTTATATTTACCGTAATTTATTTGTAAAACATCCACCTGCCCAGGGACTACAGGTGTAAATTAGCATCTTTGCTATAACCTGGCAACAAACATCTCGCCTTTTGACTTTGTCTTGGTTAATGTATTGTTGTGCACTGCCCCGTAACAAATAAAAATTATACTATACTGTAAATAAACCAAATATTTTAAACTTGGTCCGATTTTCAGATTTTGTTTTTGTAAATGTATGAAATATTTAAGTATATAAGACTTCCTTTCCATTTTAAAACATTTACACAAAACTTGTAAATGTATTAATTTCATTAATTTTTCAACCACTTGTTCATGTTAGGGGTCACAGGTGACTGGAGCCTATCCCAGCAACTATGGGCCTCTGGGTAAATTTGTTCTTATGTTTAAAACTTTAATAACCTGGAGAAGTTTCATAGTTATCTTCTAATTAAAACATGTCCCTATTCATCTGTAGTAGTGTCTCAGCCAACCAGATAATATAGGTTTGTTTTAACCTTTTGAGATCTGGGTCTCATGAAAACACTAATAAAGCCAATGTGCATGACAGAGACATACAAAGTAATGTGAGGGCTTTTATTAGTTCAAAATATGACATGACAATTGTATGAAGTGAAAAAAACCTGTAACAAAAACATTTTTTTCCACATGGTGTCACATGATACAGCTTCTGATACAGTGTCTACAATGACAATAATATCACAAATAATACAACACTTCTGCATGAATTAAATTACAATAAATAACTGTGGAAATGTAGTGGAACAATATACTGATTGACAATCAAATAAAAAATGGGCATTATTTCTTTGCATTGTGTCAATTTAATGCAATTTGACTAAAATGAACAAATGACATCACATGCTTTTAGTTAAACAATTGCAAGCTCGGTATCATAAAAGGAAAATGATCCGATACATATTCATGTATCAGATACAGTATATTGATATATTGTTCCAAATCTAGTACAATTTATCCTAAAACCTACTCCCCTGTTATATAGCTGGGTACGGATGTGACCATTAACAGTGTCTACGTGATGTACAGATTGCATTGTAACAACATATGTTTACTAACTTGATAAGTTATGCTATTGTATTCACAACTTTTGCAAAGTGCGTCATTGATAAAAATTAAATAAGAAAATAAACCTTGTCAACAGCCACCACCGGGAGCGCCCAAGTACTCCAGTCATGTCACTAACCAGACACTATATCATGTTTTGAAGTTGGTGGGGGAAACTGGAGTACCTGTAGAAAACCCACTGAAGCACGGGGAGAACACAGAAAGGCCCAGGAGTCAAACTCTGGACCTTCTTGCTGTGAGGCAACAGTGCTAACCACTGTACCACTGTGCGGCCATTATTTTTTAAATACCTAAAAACAGAAAGCTTCATTTAGAAAAGGGCACAAACTTAATAGTTACTAAATATTCTGTAAAATGTTTATGTTGCTTAAAACAATTGACAATATGGCATGATTATATGAAATTAAAAAAGTTTGGCCAACCCAGTTCAAATGTCTAGTTTTGATTTACCAACAGAAAAAGTTTGAAAGTTCAAGTGTTAGGTCACCAGAGTCACCCTTAAAAGTCACTCTACGAGTTTTTCCAAACTTTTGCTTCACATGTCGTGTTGTGACGCTAGTGGCATTGTGTATTCAAAACCATTTCCCAGTATTTGTACCTTGAGCTTTTTGGATTTGTTAAGAATAGTGTATTTTCGGATTTTAGGCACACTCTTACCAGACTTTTGTCCTTAGGGGCCCATGTAACAACTGCAGTGTTTATCGCTCTGATGGAAGGCCCTGTTTAACTGCTCAAATGTAGCAAGAAGTTGTATTTAAAGTAAGTGCACTTCCATTACCAGCAGAGGTTTGTCAGGGAAATGTGACATGCATTAAAATCTGCATTGTGAAGGATGCTGAATTTGTTTTTTCAAGGACGACAGTGTTTAACATAATGCTGTGGAAATGACAGATGGCTGTTGGGGGTTATTAATCAAAATGAAGCGGAGCAATGTCTCAAACCACCTTGCTTTTGACTTTCATAATGGCACCATTCAGTCTAGCATCATATCCTAATATTTTTACATGGTTTTGCATTCGGGTCACATTTTCTAAACAAGTGTCATCTCACCTCCAACTATCTTTTTCGAGTTCTGCTGAAAAAGCCATTTATCTGCTCATAGTAAATCATAATTGCCTTTCTAAAAGCCCTAAATGACAGATAAATACCAGACACTTTATAATCTTAGGATCCATTTTGACTAAAGTGGACCCTTTCCTCTCAAAAATTATCAATAGGAGCAAAGATACCTGCAGATAAAGCGGAGAATAAATGACACATCTAACCCAGCCTCTCGGGGAACAAGGCTTTTAGATGCAAAAAACCCAGAAGGGAACAGTGTCTTATCATAGGTTTTATTGTCTCCCCTGGGCATGTGGGTAGAGCTGTGTATCTGCATATAATAACACACACCGTAAGCTCACAGTTGAAACAGGGACGGGAACAAGCGGCAGCAGAAACGAGACAATGTCAAGCGGGTAGATGTTAGTAATTTAGAGAAAACTGTCAGGTGGCGAATTAAACAGCTGGATTTAGGCTCATTTCAAAATGATAAACTCCAGCACACGGTCTACCTTGCAATAGTGAGATGTATTGAGGCATAGGAGGGTATTTTAACAAGGGAGTGAAGAGTTCCCACAGCTGTAATCATTGAGGAAAACTCAAGGGGCCACATTTAAACAATTTACAATCCCACTAAACTGAAAATTTTGCAAGATGTAGCTCAGATATAATCTCCCAAGGGCCTCAGTGGTGAGCTAGTCTTTTCTTACAAAAAAGGGCCTACTCCACTTTTTATGCATACATAAAAGGTGTATGTATTAGAAGACTGCATATGATCTTTTTATGTCATCAAGCTCTTTGTGGATTTTTGGATACTTTACATTTAGTCATTTAGCAGACACTTTTATCCAAAGCGACTTACATTAAGGTTCCTTTCACCAGTGTTACAGCTGGAACACCACTGGAGGCAAGGTGGGTTAAGTGTCTTGCCCAAGGACACAACAACAGTATGAACTGTGGGGAGAGCGGGATTCGAACCGCCTACCTTCCGGTTGAAGGGCAACCGCTCTACCACTGAGCCACTGCCGCCTTTAACATACAGTAAGTCATGGTGAAAGTTTTTGTTTGAGTGTTGTAGTCAAATATATGTTGATCACCCTCTTCTTTACTCTTATATTCAATGACATTAGCTCATTCCTTTTTAAGATGGCATCCTATGGTTTTACAGCAAGAACCTGATAAAAGGCTAATGCCTATTTTCATGTGCAAAGTGTTCTTTTGGCATTTAAGTAAAATGAATTTCTGCAAGAATATAAAATCTTAACTGCAACACTGTCCCTAATGCAGCTGTAAATTGTGTGCCACTGGTTTTGTAATCCCATGTTTTCCAACATCTTGCTCCATCAGTAACTACATTTTCAAATCACATCATGACTAAACTGACTGTTATGAAAGAAAATAATCATTTTACTCTTCTCTGCACATATGAAAGAAAGAACACAGCATGGCTCTCCAACAGTAGAGTAACACTGCCATCTTGTGACGGAAGGGGAGGATACATTTGGAGAAATCTACTGTATATTTTCAAATATGGAGGAGAAATACATCTGGACAGAACATTCAGAAATGTAGTACATCAAGTCTTTGAAAATCAGTGACAGTCAACTGGTCACATGTTAAGTGGGGATCTTTTTGCTTGCTTTCATCAAGGCTTTAATGGCCCTTGCTCTCATTTCCAGCTCTAACAGTTCCAGTTGTTGAATTGACGGCTTACAAACCGTTCCCAGAGCTGCTCCGCTTCCTGCGGCCTGCTGCTGGTTTACACTCGGCTCTACGGGTTCTGCCACGGCGAACGATAGAATCTCACTCACACTTTTGTCAATGTCACTCTGAATGTTCTTTTTAGGTTTGTTCACTTGGATGGCAATGACTGGCTCTGGTATTGGGTCAGGTTTTACTACAGGGTCTTCAGCTGGGATGACTTTTGTTAAATCATCTGTTGTTTTTAGAGTCTGTTCATCTTTCGATGCCTCTATGTCGCTGTCGTATGCGTCTGCGTTAATACTTAGGACATCACTCTCTTCACTTGAACCTCCAGCTTCTGGAACAAGATGAGCAGACATGTTTATTTATTCAGTTTTTCCTTTTAAGTAACATAATACCAATAACTCAGAAAATTAAGAATTGGAAGTGCAAGACCAGATAAAAAATATTTTTTTATTATTCTCAATACTCAGCTGCAAGAGGTGCTAAATGTAACTAATTTGGGCTAAGAGCTAATTTAAGGGCTAATTTGGGCCAATTTAGTTACATTTAGCACCTCTGAGTTATTGGTATTATGAAGCGGTACGTTAGAGAATTGGGATTAACATTTACATTTGGGCCTTAAAATTACCTTTGGTCTCTTCAGCTTTTGTGGCATCCTTGAGACAAGATGTTGAATCTACAATGTTGTCTTGCCTTAACAAAAAAAAAAAAAAAAAAAGATATACTGTATATAATTGAAAAGCTAATACAACAAAAACACAAAGAATGATTTTTTCCACTTACTGGCTTTCAATGGATTCCTCTGAAGGTTCTTTGGATGTAACCTCTTCACCTTGTAATAAAAAGGACACAGATTTTGTCTGCATTGAACTTGGACAATAATATATATATATATATTTTTTTTTATTGAAATGCCTTGTGGTGCTGAAATGAGGTTACAGCTCTTACCTGCTAAGACCTGGAGAATATTTCTCTCAGAGAGCTCCTCCAGTTGCTCCCAACACATCTTTTTGATCTCCTCTAAAGCGCAATCCTGTTGGGAAAAAAAAATTATATATATATATATATATATATATATACACACACACATACATATACTAATAGCATCTGCAGAGTGAACTGTATCACTTAACATTCACATCTAAATGGAGAACATACTACTATTCTCTCATTTGCAAGTGGTTTATCTTACTTCTTTATGTTTATAAGTGAATGTGTGCCATATTCTTCTGTTTATACTGCCAAAAACAAAGAAACCTACACTAGGCCGTGTTGTGTGCTGCATTACAATATTCTGAAAAGTGAAAATAAGGTTAAAATAGAAACTGCGACAAACTTTTTGCTGAAGCCCTTCAAGTGGAAGTTGCTTTTTTAAACACGGGACGGAGTAGCTCAGTGGTAGAGCAGTCGTCCTATAACCGGAAGGTTGGCGGTTCGATTCCCGCTCTGCCCTGTTCATACTGTCGTTGTGTCCTTCGGCAAGACACTTAACCCACCTTGCCTCCAGTGTCCATAGCACTGGTGTATGAATGTGTGTGACTGTAGAGGTGTGTTTGGTGGTGGTAGGAGAAGGTTGAGCGCCGTGTATATGGCAGCCCCCCTCTCTGTCTGCCCCAGGTGTGAATGTGTGTGAATGGGGTGAGTGGAAGCACGATGTAAAGCGCTTTGGGTGCCCGAGAAGGGTGCAAAAAAGCGCTATATAAATGCATGCCATTTACCATTTACCAAACAATGCCATCAAGAAGCCAAAAGCATAAAATTCCCCAAAAACAACTTATACATGTTAAACACAATGCTTTAAAGTTTGATAAATGTAGAGTGTGATAAAATATTTTAGTCTGGTATACTGAGTAATTTGAAATGATTTGTTTCACTCATTTTAAGATATTTCACAAGTACATTTAAAACTCGAGTTCACATTGGCTACGAATTTACCTTGAGTTCATCTGGCAGCATCTTTCGAAGTTTCTTCTCCCCCAGGACGTGGAAACACTGCTGCAGCATCTCCCTCTTGTCGGTGACATAAGCTGTGATCGGCTGGAACTGCACAGTCAGGTCCAGTCCGCCCTCCTCAATGTCGCTGCCAATTCGGTCCAGCTCAGGGTCGGCCAGGTCGTCTCTAATGTCCTGCTTTTGACAAACAACATATCAGCATCACTTGTAACATTTAGGTACAGGAATTTGTATTATTAACTGTTCAAAATTTAATATAGGACTACACCAGAATGAACTAAAATATCCTACTATCAAATGCTGTATACAGTTTGAACTCTGTCATGTTGTAATTTATCAAATCATTGCATGTTCAGATAATTTGTTAATCGATTATTTAACATTTATATAAAGCGTCATATTTTTTTATTATTGTTACGTTTACTGGATAAGTTTAACATTACAAAGCAAAATGCTAAGCTTAAAAAAAATAAAAATAAAATAGGTGCATAGTTTTAATTAACAATACATTTAAAACGTTCTGGGTGTTTTGCTTTAGGAAGAAGTTGGTGTAATGTATTATTTTCAAGCTTAAAAAAAACCAAGGCCGTTTATTTCCTATATTAGACTTTAATGATGCGAATATGAAATTTGGCGAGATGCCCTTCCTGCTCTGTAATGGCGACTGAAAATGCTATATCCGCAGTTTTAATTTTTTTATTTAATCTACTAATTGATATTTATATTTGTCAATCAAATTCCGTAAGGCACTTGGAAATACCCTGTGTAGAAATGCTATAAAAATAAATTGTACAGGTTTACCTTAAATTACTTTCATTGATGACGCTGTGGTACCACTAATACTCATTTATTTAAGCTTTGTCCCTTTGACAGCCATGCGTCCCCCACGATGCCATATTGACCACATGAAAGCATACATTTTAAGTCGCAGTCATCATAAAATAAATCGCTGTACTGTTTGCTTCGGGCTTCGCAATCCCCACTAGCCCAAAGATGTAGCTAAACCATATGTAAACACATGCACAAAACACAATTATCGTACATATCTCACCCCTGCGTTGGACTCGGCGCTTCTTCGTTTCCTGCTCTCATGTTTGTCTTCTGCTGAAGCGTGTTTCCTTTTCTTATCTCCACTGCTCGCTTTCTTTTTGAGCATTTTAGAGATATTTCTCTTGTAAGCTCGAAGTTCAATACGTCGCGGTTTTATTACGTCACAAGTATCAACTTCTTCCTTTTGGTAAACTTATGAGATGCACTGTTTCCGCCCCCTAGTGGAGTGGGAGTTCATTTAAAGCTGAAAGAGAAATCCAGCCAGGTGAAAAAAAAAAAAAAGAATAATTTGTAATACCACCCAGAAGGTGTATGTATAACAAAAACAAAGTGGACTGTGAAAACGTACTTAGTCTGTATTATTTAAATTTTGTGGGATGGTTATTTCTTCTCAAAGCATTATGTATATAACATAAGCTTATAAAAAAAGGTTAAAGTAAAAGCATCTGGATTCAGTTTTTAAGGTGAAGTCCAGAGAACTGAGAACCGTCACAGACAACATAAGCTTAGCTTTAATAGCTTCAAATCTCCTACTGACCACCTCCATAAAGATTTTTCCTGATTTGACAAAGAAATGTGTCAAATCCATATAAGTTCAATAATGCAAAATAATATCTTGACTTTAGGTGAAGTTTTTTTTAGCATAAGATAAGACATAAATTACAGACAACAGAGCCCTCTTGTGTCTCTTCCCTGAAAATGCAAATATTGAAAATGAAAATCAATTTAGGCTATTTATTTAATAATGAGTAATAACCTTGAATAATTGTGTATTGGAAAGCGATGATTAGTCTTGTTGTTCTCCCTTTTAAAGCTTCTTCAGGGCCAGGAACACAGACTCCTGTGTAATTCTTAATACTCCACAGTGGTGTGTATTTTGACTGAACTTCTCTCGCAGTGAAAGATGCCACTGCTGTGATCTCTCAAGCTGCTGCTGGAAGTGTAAATGCATTCAAACTGTATCCCATCATTTTACACTTCAAAAGCCCGCTCCCATTCCCTGCGACAGTCAATCACAACTTCTCTCACGGTGTTTCACATGGTCATGCCATCGCCTCGTCTCCATCTGCTTTGCCGTCTCATCAAATGCTGTGTGTCGTGTTCATTAGCTGGGAAACGGCAGACATATGCCCGCAGCTCATCTGGATCAGCCTGGCTTTAAGACAGTCAGCACTCACATTGATGTTAATGTACGCTATTGTTCTTTCAAGGGAGGGACATGTGAATATAAAGTAGTATAATCAGCACAAAAGTGGGAGAAAATTTGATGAAACAGGGGGAAAAAAACAAGTTTCACTGTATTGTCATTTTTAGTAACATATCTAATCAACAACACTTTTTGTTTCTTCAGCTGCCCAGAGCGGACAAACTAAGTTAGGATATTGGAAGGATTGGAGGAATAGTGTATTAATGTTTCTTTCTTGACTTTTTTTTTTTTTAACTTCACAGGTTTTGTTACCACACGTCAAGTGAACTATTTCCATTGGGTCAGCCCAGCGACTAAATGGCCATTGTCCAGGGTGTACTCCGCCTAAGGCCCAAAGTTACTGGGATAGGCTCCAGTCACCTGTGACTAAGCAGTAGAAAAATGAATGAATTAATCTTTCCATTGGGTTTGTTCATAGACAAGAGCATGCCCCTGCAAGGTTATTAAAGGGTAAAGAAAGAAAAGGTGTGAGGTGTTTAATAGCAAGCAGCAATTTCCACTAGATGTTGCCAAAACTTACATGCCACACGTTTAAAGCAACCCTGTGTAACTTTTAGCCAGCAGAGGGCCCAGATTCCACTCTGTGCAACTGCAGAGCCATCTACAGTATATTTACAAGTAGAGACATTTAAGATGGCAAGTTTGGAAGAAAGAACATGTCTTCTGAAACGGTAGAGTCATTTTAAAGTGTGTACAAATATAATTCTGCTAGGGTCCAGTGTATTGGCCTATTTTCTTTATTAGAGGTGTAGAGCATGTCACTCACTAATCTCTCACCATATGTCCCCGTCCCTGTGGCAGGAATTTATTGGTTTTTGGGAGGTTTCTGTCCAGCAGGGTACTGTGTCAGTAAGATAGGCATGATTCTACCAATCTCATGTCATGACTAAAAACCATCAAAATAATATTGAGAATAGAAAAATAAAAGTTTATTGGCTAAAAGTTACAGGGTGGCTTTAAGTGAAACATCTTAATTCATTTAAGGCTGTTGACAGTGGAGTGATTAGCACCTCTGTCTCACAACAAGAAAGATGGGTTTGATCCATTGGCTATTTGGAGTCCTCGTGCTTTCCCCTCGTTACAGTAGTTCCTCCGGCGTCCTCCCGTCATAAAAACATGCCTGTGGATGAATAAGACAATCCATATCACCCCTAGAGAAAATGTGTGTTGTCTGTCTGTGTATGTCACTAAGTGTCGGCCCTGCAACTGACATCATCCAGGTTGTACCCTGCCTCCCTCCCAAAGCCACTGGAATATGATGCAGCCCCCGGAGACCCCTAATGGGAATAAGCGGACGGAAAAAAATGACTGTATGATTATTAAAAAGATGTTTCCAAAAACCTTCTTTTAGTCTATTTTGTTTATCCAGTGGCACCACAATTTGTCTGTCTGCAGAACATTTTCATAGGTGATCCAAACTGAATGGATTTTTATGACTTCCAAGTCCATTTGTGTGTTGATACAACTGCAGAATAAACTGACTTAATACACCAAACTAAAACTGCTGCTATGGCTGTGTGGAAACAAACTCAAAAAGTTAATTAAATTAAAGGACAAATCAAACATACTCTCCTGTGCGAGGCAGAATGACATTGAAGTTTTTACAAGTAAACACCTCCCTGCAGCCTGCTCCTGTCCACCTCCCAGGTAGCCAATGCATCCCCTTCATCTGGATCGAGACGCTACGTTCAAGGTGCTGACGACACAAGCCGGGCTGTAAATCACTCTAATTGGCCTTCCACCGCCTTCTGCTTGGAAATAAGGCACAAAGCTGGCACCATGGTTTCCCGGGCGCCATGGCGACAGCTGTTTCCACATAATGCCCGGTTGTTATCCTGATGCCATTCGCCAAATTATGCCGAGGATGTGGCGGCCGGGCGCATCGATCACCCTCACGTCGCAGTGTGTTTTCTTTGCAGCATCTGCTCCCGTGTGTGTGCGTGGAGATCACCTCGTTAAAAGGGCAATGATGGAGCTGGCAGCGCTGGAGGGGACACTGAACTGGGAAGACCTGAAAAGATGAACAACAACTGCTTTCACATACTGCAATCAAAACTCTGACACTAACTAAAATGTGACTTTATGATGGCTGCATACTGTTATAAGATTGTTTAATGAGCAAATCCACCAAATTGGAAACATATACTGTAGCAACTCATTTAATTATGTTTAGGTGGAGGAAGAAAAAAAAGTCATGCATAAGTTATGATAAAAGACAAAAGCAAAGCCAAATTAAAGAAGGTTTTGATGCTGAATCTAATCCTACATTCACTGTTTTTGGAGTCACAATTCCTTTTCCACTGTTGAAACTCCACATAATGTGATTGCAATTATAGACTCATTTGTTGCGGCGCTGAAACATTATTAAGCCATAATTACGCTGAATAAAGCAGAAGTTTTTGTGACATTTCCAATTTTCAAACCAATAATTATTTTAACACACACACACACAGAGTTCTGTTTGAATCAACACTGCTCTAGCGCTTATTTCGAACAACACCCTTCCAGTAGATTTCAGCGCCTCACTAACAGGTGTATAAGTTAAAAGTGACAGCTATGGCTCCAATCAACACTTGTCTTGAATATATTTATTACCTTGTTCTTATTTTAGATGAGATCATAATGTGGAAGTTTCCAGAATTTAGTTAGAAAAAAATATAAAGAAAAAAGTTTTCCACCAACTCAAGCAAATGTGATCTGACAAATGCCTGGGCGACAATATATTTTTATGCATGGATATTATTTTCTCTTTGTTAAAAAAATCTCCATTTACTCAGCACCACAACGAATGAGTGCTACAACAATAAAATTTAAATAATTATTTAGTTAGGACAAGTGATTGGGTTGAACTGTAGTTTAGTGATATATTATGATAAAAAGCAAACCTATTCTAGAGTTCACAAAAGTCAACTCTAGAATAAGTTTCCTTCCCTGTTATAAAACCTTTGGTGACTGCTTTTAGCCTATATGCACCGAGACGCTGGAACAGCCTTCCAGAGTTATACATTTTCTTTTACTCCTTTCTATTTTCTGAGTAAATACAGTAAAACAAAGCCACTATTGTTTTTAAACTGTTGTGAATGATTTTATGTGAAGCATCTTGTGTTGCATTGAATTGTTCATTCATTCATTCATTTTCTACCGCTTAGTCCCGTTAGGGGTCGGGTGACTGGAGCCTATCCCAGCAGCTTTGGGCCTGAGGCGGGATACACCCTGGCCAATTACTCACAGGGCAAACATTTAGAGGCAGACAGTGACATACAACCATTCACTCTCACATTCATTCACTAGGGACATGCATGTCTTTGGACGATGGGAGGAAGCCGGAGTACCCGGAGAGAACCCACGGTAACACGTGGAGGACATGCAGACTCCTCAGAGAAAGACCGGAGTCGGCCGAGAATGTCTGAGTCGGCCGGGTTTTGAACTCACGACCTTCTTGCTGTGAGGCAGGAGTGCTAACCACTCTGCTAATTTAGGACTAGGGTCATGTATCCTACAGGTTTGCTTTTACGTCTCTGGTCTACAACCCAGATATCATCCACCATGCTGCCATCAGCTCTGGGACACTCACCACTGTGACCTGTAGCTATTCTTGTTCATATCTGCAACCAATACTTTCATCCATAGCACTGGCTATAGCTCAGTAAAGTTCTTTTTACCACTTACCTTTTTATTATACATATCATTGTATTCTCGTTATGACTCTCTTGTTATGAATGTCATAGTATTGTATTGTAATTGTTATATTACTTTGCTTGTGTATGTAGCAAAGATCATCTGTTCCACTACTGAATGTAAGTGTATTATACTAGAAGACATAGACCATTACACTTTATAGTCTTGGGATAGCATCAGCTAAAAATGTGTATCATACAGTTTATTGCTTTAAATCAATAAAGCAATTACAGATGCATGTAAGTAATAATAATAATAATAATAATAATAATAATAATAAAGATGGTAGCAAATTGTTACCATTGGCTACTGAGCGTCATGGTGGCAGCAGCACTGTGGTACAGTAGTTAGCACCCCCGGGCCGGATGGCGTCTTTGTGTGTGGAGAGCAGGTACTCCAGTTTCTCCGACCAACATCAAAACATGCTATAGTCTGGTAAGTGACATGACCAGGGTACTTGCCGACAAAGAATTGATAAATGAAATAATAAAGGGATAATATTAAAAAAACTAAAAAATGACTAACAGTTCATTCCATCAAATTTGGGTATTCCCAAAAAATCCATCCATCCATATTCCAAAAATTCAGATTGTAAAACTGATACAACATGGAGAAAGGGCTACTATTATTTTGCACATTTTGCCCTCAAAATTGAGCTTATTATATGCCCAAACATTGTTAAAAGTTTAAAATGTAATCAATATCCATTTGAAACCATATTGCCAAGTACATATTATTATTTGATACTTATTTTAGGGACTAAACGTTAAAAAATACATGTTTAATGACACCAGTATCTTATTTCACACACGAGCACTAATGCAAAACAGAAACATTTTTTAACTGACCATTCAAAGCCTGGGTTCACACTTCATCTCACTCACTCAGCGGAGTGGCAGGAGAGGAGATCAGGCGTGAAGAATGTGCCAACCTCCTTAAAGGCACCTTACTATCAACGAGAGACCCGAGGGCAAGTCTTCAGAGACTGTTGACATTGAGACAGCTTAATGGGCCGTCACTGTTTCGGAAATACGTATGTGACAAGTACAATGACTAATAGGTCTTGGCAAAAGATGGATAATCCAGCTGACCAGAATGTACTGCACAATCTCAGACTTTTTCTGGCCAATCAAAAGTGAGAACTCACTAAATCAACCAAGAATAACAGTGGTGAATATGTATGTTTTAGATATTGCTTACAAGTTTAAGCTGTCTCCTAAACAAATGAATAGAGTCACATATGATGCTTGATAACACAGTTAAAGAACTAATCACTTTCTTTTCAGCTCCACTTCACAACAGCCCTCCCGCTCGCCTCGTTTGTCGTGTTGTTAACTTGAATATCAATTGTCCTCTACAAAGCAGCGGGTCTGTCGGAGGAGTGCAAAAACAAGGCCGTGTGTACGCAGCCGCTGCAGTGAGTAATGGAAGCCAGGGCTGTCTATTAAAAATCTATTTGTTGCCTCTCGCAGACGTCTGGAAGCAGTGGGGTGTGCAGTGATGAGAAGATGCTTTGAGTGAGATGGAATTGCAAAGTGATACAGAGAGGGATAAAGTTTTGAAATATAAATAAAGTCTGAAATAAGACAAGCATAACTCTGGGGGTTGGATAAATGTTAAAAGGTAAGGTATTTTAGCTGTAATAAAAATAAACACAGTTGACTTGGCTGGCATGATTTAGCATTAGCCCAGAAATATACAGTATAACAGCTAATTTATACAGCAAATGTTTGTATCTATGACATTAGGAAATAAAAAAGATCTAAACCTCACTGTAATTGCACTAAAGTTAAGTAAAGTAAGTGCTTGGTTCACAGTTTCCTACACAGAGCAGCAGAGTGTAACAAGTAAACAACATGACAGAGGTGGCCTGTGCTTGAGGGAGATCCTTGAGTCTGATTTGAAGTTTACATAGTGTGACATTACTACACCACTTGTTTTGTCTCTTATCTGACATTGAAGGAAAGGTACCTGTTATACTGGAGCATTGCACTTACACTGGGATAAAAGGGAAGGCATGTAAACAAACTGCAAATTTTGCAATTCGCATTGCATTTAATCAAAACTAATTTAAATAAATACATGCACTAACAACACACAACCTATTTAGAGAACAAGCATACTGTAGTTAAAGACACCTCGAGCCCCTTCTCTTTGAGATGGAGGTGCAGACTGCAGACTCAGGTCCATCAGGGCCTTTTGAGTTGATGCATCCTCTTGTGAAGTTGTATCACAAGACACTAGAGAGGTTGGACCATCTGTGGCAATGTAATCATTAAAAAAAAAAGAAAAAAGTCATTACGATGTACAATCCCATGTAGATTGATATATGATGGCTTACCTCTTAAAACAGCAAAGAGTTGCAACAATCCACTCAGTTTTATTCAATGATGTGAAAAGACTTGTTGAATATAATACGTAGGCCCAATAATTTAAGTATGTATCACTTGAGTCTATTACAGGGGCCCATTATTAATGGAGTTTAGCAGGTTTTATTTATTTATTTATTGTCCACATACGGCAGCTTTACATGATTTAGGTGGATAAAAAAAAAGAGTTGGGTAGTGTACAAAACTATTCACAAATTGTGTCCGCTATATAGTGCAGCCGTGTGGAGTGATTGGGGAGTTATGGGCTAATAAGTGGATCTCACTTCTGATTGCAAAAAGAATTGCACTCAATGTTTTTTTGCTTTGTTGCAAAGCAGAGGGATTGGGTCAGCAATGCGTTTTAAAACCATGAGGGGTATTTTCAACCAGATATTAGAAGATGACGTTTATGGGATAGACATGAACCATGAAGCAAAAAGGACACTTTCTTAAATAATTTCATTATACATTTTGGAGTGTAGCTTTAAGTGCTTCCAGTTGGATGGTTCATTCATGTTATATAATGATTTTTTTGACATTGACAAGAAATTCCCAGAAAGCCAGAAACTGAGCACCACAAAAGCAGCATGTGTCTTTACTTTTAGGTAGCTTTAAATCTGACTAAGACTGCCTGTTTTAAGACCTTTTCTCAGGAGAACCGGCGCACACTTCTGCTTCATCCCACCATCCTTACAGATATCGTCTAGAGAATATCTGTCTTCATATTCCGTACTTGAGGGGGAAAAAATCCGCTTTTTCACAGTTGGCGTACTTCACATAGACCAGTCAAGTGATGTCAGTCATATTCATATTCTAGCTGCCTCTGCAGGGGATAAGCCTCTCACTTCTTATGCCATAAGCCCAGAAATTGTTTGGTAAATAACAAGATAAAAAGTGCATTTCTTCACAGGACAGGAAGAGAGATAAATGGTGAATGTGGGATGAAAAAACAGCCTGACGTGTCTCATCTGCACATCTCCACTTGGAGAAGCTGAGGAGTGAGCAACATGTGGGGAAGTGTGTGAGAAAGGGAGGCAAGGAGATCAGAACTCATCCCATCGAGAAAGAGCAATGAACTTTGAAGCTTCCTTGGAACACAACCAGCACCTCGACTCGCTGCGATCCCCAAGAGTTGTGCTCCGTGTGCATTCGAGTTAGAGTCAGACAACGATAGTCTGACGAGGACCAGACACAGGATGAGATTTTGTCTTCCCCTCGCCTTTGATTCAGTAATTGAGGGCTAAAATTGGGAAGCAAACTGACAGGCTCCAGACCCCCGAGGCCCAACCCCCGAGCCTCGGTTCATTCCCGGAACACTCAGCCCGAGGTTGTGGCCATACATTTCTCATTTAATGGAGAACAGAAACGGGCAGAGATGAGTTCATTGTTATCAGCTTGCTCGGGGATTGTCTCAGGCTATACTTACCACCTGGCTGTCTTCTGGAGCCAAAGTCAGAGCAGCTTCTCGGGGAGCAGAGTTATGAGTTCAGAGAGGCCCGCCGCAGCAGAGAGGAGAAACTGGTTCAATGACACACGCCTACACATGCAAACTTCTACAAACACTGTATAAAAGAATATATGCTGTGTTTATAACTTGAAATATAATTCTAACAAATACACTGTAAAATCAGCAGTTGTTATTTTTAAATATATAATAAAAATAAAAGTAAGACTATAATGGTTTGTGCATATTTTCTTTTCACACCGTGTTACTAAAGAAAAACAACATACTGTAAAGATGTTGTTGCTGTATATTGCTAATCTTTAGAATATTTTTTACTGTGTATATTAATGTTTGTCCAAATGCATAACCAGCTACAGTTATTATAATTATAGAACAAGTTCAAGTTCGACTCGAGCCGGGCCTTTATGTGTGGAACTTGTATGTTCTCCCTGTGCTCGGGTGGGTTTTCTCCAGGTACTCCGGTTTCTCCCACTAACATCAAAACATGCTCTGCTCTTTTCGGTTAGCAACATGACCGGAGTATCTGGGCGTTCCACCGGGCGTTCGGTGTAATAATAAAGGTTTAAAAAAAAATAAAAATAAAAACTACAGTCACATATTACTGTAGTTTTAAATTATTTTTACTTAAATGTTGAATGTGAAAACCTATATTTTACATATTGCATCCAGAACAATTAAAGTAATAAAGTGTTTTGGCTTTTACATTCACTCGTGGCAGTATTCCACCATAAATAAAAGCTATTGAATATTATTGTATATCACAAATGTATCTTTATCGCAATATCAACAACTGAATTGTATTGTAATAAAGTATACAAAAATAATTGTCCTTAAATAAAATTGTGCTACAACAAAAGAATTGTTAGTAGCACCTGTGAAACCAGTGGAAATGAGTTTAGAAGCTTGATTATCCAAATATTTTTATATATTATTGATTCAACCTTTAACAAGCCATAGGTAACATTCATTCATATTGTTATCACAAAGAGATATAATCGGAAGGTCAGTCCAGCACAAATGACAAGTTCTTTGACCAAAGATCTACAAGAATTGAAAAGAAATCAAAAGAGGTTAAAAGAAGAAGCAGAAAAGACAAGTTTATCTAACTTGCTTGTGTGTTGTTATGGTGACTCTGGGACAAGGCGAGTAGTCCAATTAAATCACCAAGGCAACCCAGAACTGAAGCTTGTCCTTGTAAATGTATTGAGCTGTTGAGAGTTCTACTACTAAAATATGCAATGCCAAGTTTTATAAAACATCTCTCCAAGTTTATTGGGGGTTCATCGAGGTAATTGCTCACTGCATATATTGAGCTTAAAAGGGACTTCAAATCCTAGAAGGTTCTATTGAGTATTATGCCCTTCAAATTCTAAAGCATGTTGATAAAGTGTAGCAAAAGTGGAGTTTGGTGAATCCTAAAGGTAGCTTTTAAAAAGGACAAGCCTTTAAGTATGACTGACAGCAGCCAGGCTTGACATATTAGTGCCATTTCAAGCTGTCAAGAGGGATATTTACTGTCACATAAGCCCTGGATTTACCCAGACTCTCTTTCCAACGTCCATTTCTCCATCTCACTCTCTTCTAAAGCAATTCCTGTCTGAGAAAACCAACTAAAAAAAAAAATCACATTTAAGGTCTCTATACACAAATAGAGCATTGTTTGTGGCTCATACCAGTGTTTGTTTAGTATAGCTGCCTGACACACAGCACTTCCATAGATGGCACTGTTTCATTGCAGAAAAGGGAACAGGCGAGGCGTTTGCTGCCCAGAAACAACACTCACTGGCTTCAGTATGATGTCATGCTGCGAGAGACATGGCCCCAAGTCCGGGGGTCCCACGTGTAGACAGTTAATATTAATTTAGTCGAGATGAATGGGGTCTAAAAAATAGAACATCATTTAACAGCTGCTCTTTTGTAAAGATATACCATTAGATTATCATAAGATTCATGATTCTACACAAATACGTGCTATGCTTCCACTATTACAGCAATTCTACAATGTTTTTTTTTTGTTGCTCTTGTTAAGCCCCAGGAATAGTATTGCTCATTATTTTAAACCACTGGGTTCTCAGGCGATACTTGCAACCTTGTAACAAGGTACAAGGTACAAGATACATTTACTAAGACTAGCCTTACATGCCATTATTTCCACGCAGAATGAATAAACAGATGTACTTTGCATTATGTAGGTCAGTGCAAGACAAACACATAAGTGTCAGTAAGTAGAAGAATGTTAAGGAGGTACCTTATATCTGACTGCAATAAGCATATAGAGATTCAAAAAATTTGATTTGCACAATGTCACAGTGAAAATGATAAATGGCAGTATGGACTTGTTTCTTCAATTGTTTCATAAGATCCAATGGACAAATCTTTTAATGGTGTCGGTCTATATGGTCATATGATTGGTTCATTTTTTTGTTATTTAGAAACCATTTTAGGCCCGACATTGTTGTTAAGCATTTACTGACATAGTTTTGACTGCTCAGTTTTACACATTGCACTTTTATGCTACTTATGAGTTACAAACGGATGGACAAATAACACAAATCTTTGAAGAGCAATAAAATGCGGCTGACAAGGTCTTTGATTGGAACAAAAAGGCTTTGAGTGAGCAGCCTGATGTCTGATTATGCAAGGCAATAATCATTTCAAAAGGCTTCTAAATATGACAAAGATAAGCAACGAGTGTGGGCTGGTGCAACACAAACTACTTTGAACCACAACATGACTGCTGCAAACCTACAAAATACAATACGTCAGCTGCAGCTTTAACTATTGATGTTCTCCTGTCACCGGTCCACTGTGCGCTCCCTTTATCCATCACACATTTCTACCTCCTTCTCCTCCTCCTCTGTACACCTGTACCTCTTTACAAATGAGCTCCCAGGATGCGGCCCGTCTATCCGACCGACATCAGCGCTTTCGCATCATTCCTCACAGTCGCCCCAAAGTGTTAGGTCAGATACAACCGCTCTATATCTCAGCACAACGGCCCGATCGATAAAGCCAGG
This sequence comes from Perccottus glenii, assembly GCA_024416835.2. NCBI lineage: Eukaryota > Metazoa > Chordata > Actinopteri > Gobiiformes > Odontobutidae > Perccottus > Perccottus glenii. Next base: position 15,362,957 of record CM044546.2, on the reverse strand, counting down.
ACGGATATGAATGCAGATGATTATTTGGCCTCTCTGGGAAAATGAAAGGCTTCGCAAAACAAAGGGCATTTTGCTCGAGCTGGGTTCGAAAAGCGGAGTTGAATTTGAGTCAAATGCATTTCAGTGGTGGCCAATCAGACTTGCAGATCAGACATTTGCACATCCATCTGAGATAAATACATAGACAAATCACAAATTCTTCACACTGGAAGATTAGAAGGGATTGAAAAACGACCTGATGATATCCCACTGAGTTGCGTGGCCACATGCAGTGAGAATTTGAATTTAGTGACCAATTTGGATGCCCATTAGACCAACAGCAAGGTGTAAAATGCAGATGTCTAAGGTGTGAAAATGTTTCTGGCAGCCATACCCCCTGTGGGCTTTGGTGTTATGCAGACATCTCTGTTACACACACACACTAAAATGATGCCAGGTCTCAAACTGCACGTGTAACCAGAGCTGCAGAACTTTCTGCTGGGAGTAAATCCACATTTGATTCTTTTGATGCAGTATATTTTTCCTTGTTAGTTCTGCTTCTCTCTGTCCATTTAAGGGAGAGCAGAGGATTTTCTGGAAACTTGTGGGGGCTGGATTCTTTGCAATAGCTGTGTGTGCATCTATCTAGACAATGTTTCTCAGAAAATGTGCTCTTGCAGCTATAAATTGGATTAATTGCACATTGTATCCAAAAAAGCTTTTGTGGTTAACGCCTGTCAATATAATTTAATTGTAAACAAAATAAAATCTTCAATAAATACTGACAGTAACAGACTTTTACCTGTAAATGCCAATGCATCCCTGGAATTGGAATGTGGTATATCTATTAGAAAGTAAAATACAGGTTTGGAATCACAATTAAATGTCCAGTTTAAACTGCTCGTTCTACAATTACAGGGGCATATTTGTGTTTACACACTTACAGACCTTTAAGTGCCTGGGCTGTGTGCAGAATAGAAACATCTGTTTTGTTAAGAGTTATGTGATCCGAGTGCCACACAAATTGTGTTTGGAAAAATAAAACAGATTGCATTTGAAGCAAACTTTCAAAATGAAGGTGTGTTACCAGAATATCAGAATAATATTTTTTTGTAAAGTTGGAGGTACAAGCTATACTATTTTAATTCACAAATGATGCTTGTGTTTTTTTGCATGTAGACAACAAATGCAATGTTCTTACTTTCACAAAGTGAGAGCTGTAAGATGCCAGATTTAAAACCACAAACAGCACCTGCAAAAAAGCTTTGTTTCTTTTACATATATTATTTATTGTTCCATCTTCTTACAATATAACTTTTTTTAAGCCCAAAAACAAAACAATCTTTGTTTGAACAAACAAAACCATTTTTGGTTTTCCTTTTTATTTTCTCATTTTTGCCCAACAAGGGATTCTCTATCACCCATCGACAGACTGAAGTGTTTAGCACCACTCTTTGGTGTTTTCACCTGAAAAGACTGCACTTGTTGGAAAAATTTAGACTTAATTTAACTATATGTCCTTAGCCTCATTTGGGCTTGTCTATTCATTTAGGTCAGCATACCCTCTTTCAGCACCACTCTAGACACTAAAATGGCATGGGGCAGTAGTAGTACGCAGTACAAGGCTATATAGTCTTATGTTTTCCGGAAGCATGGTAGACTGTTTGTTCAATGCTACACTGTGTTGAGTGTCCTGTCTCCGGGTCCCTAAGACATCCAAAATATCTCAAGCCTGTCTTTTTCTCTTGTAAGACTCCTTGTAGCTCTAAGGGCAACACAAATATTCTCTAACACTTGTGTTTTTAATAATGCATCCAAATGGAAACTTAATTTCTTTCTATTAACACTAAACCAGGCACAACTGCAACAGACTGTGAGAAAGCTAATCATGGAAGCCCCTTTGACCTCTCTGCAGGAACTGTACACCTCCAGAACAGACAAGAGGGCAGGCAACATTATTAGAGACCCCACTCAGCCCGGTCATGGGTTTTTTGTGTAGCTTGTGTTCTTTTGAATGCAGTGTGAATAGTAGTAGTATGCTACCTGTTTATCAGCTACTGTATGTGTGTTTACAGAATCACATGACACGATTGCCTTTGACAGTCAAGCTGTTGCGCTGACAAGTTTGGCATTTTAAGGCCACGGTTTGTTGCATGGGTCACAAATATTTCCCAGAACCTCTGAGCTGCATTAGGACAATAATCCGGTGTGGGCGTGCCAGTAGAACAGCTGGGCATAGTCCAACCCCATAGACATATCAGATCATGCTTTGATGAAACAACCAGACCTATGTCCCCTTGTCCTCGGCCGCTTGGCACGACCTGCTCATTAGCAGGTTTGAGGGTCCCAACCCTGCCATCTGTCCTGAGGCTAAAGTTCACTGTGGCCCCCACTGCGCCACGATGGCACACACTGGGGCCCCTCCCAATCCAGCGGCCAAGAAGCAGAAGGTGACATTCCAATGAAACTTTCAGTCGGGTTTATTCTGGGAAAGATCCAAGCAATGCATCACCCTGACAACAAAAAGAGGTGCAGAGAGCTTGGTGTGTTTACTTTGTTTACAATATAGAGAGGATCTCAAATATGCAGCTTCTGGCTTTGAAAGTCTGGCTGTCTGTGTACCTGGTGGAGGTGGGTGTATGGGCAGGAAGATGTGGAAAATAAGACGCTCTTTTCCCATTCTGTTCTCTCAAACACTTTTCCAGCAGGCATCGGCACTTGATAGAGATGTGTGAGTCTAGCTCAGCATGACAATGTTCCGCTCCTCTAAAGTCATAGTGAATAGCGAGGAAGGAGGAAGAGAATTGATCAAGACTGGTGAGAGATGGGAGACGGCGCGGCGACTCTCCTGTCAACGCCTGAAGCCCGACTAGCACCAGCGCTCATCTCATGTGTCACCCAGCCTGAAATTAGGATGGGCTTGGTTGCTCGTAAATCAGCAACAGGGGCCTTGCAAACTGTTACCGCCATAAATGAATTTCACCGTTTAATCACTTTTATCCTCTCTTCTCTAGAGGTACATCTCCTTTCAGCCGTTCTTCAACCGAAAATAGATTGGATAAAGAATGATGTGTGGTTAAAAAAAGCCAGTGTAATTTCACTCGCTCACTCTATTAGATTTGATGGGGATATTTATGTCCAATAACAGTAATGTAAGAATTGACAAGAAATGGAGCATTTACGGGCTGTACTAAAGAGAAAGAACAATCTGTTCAGACTAACGGGAAATTGTTAACACCCAAAATAACTAGCAATGATTAATGAAAACTGCCATTACAACTGTGTGTAATTTGAAATAAAGCATATATCAGCATATTACGTGGTTACAAAAGCTATTATAGAATTATGCTAGGTTTACTACTACTAAAAATGCAGTATAGATGTGTCATTGACCTTAATAAATGTACTATAGCGGACAAGACTTTTACTTTTTATTATTTACTAAAAACACTGCTAAAAGAATAGTTAAAGGCTCAGTGGGTAGTTTCCTGCAACATCTGGTGGTGACAATGCAGAATATAATTACACACCTCTCACTCTTCCTTTCAAGAGCTTGTAAGCATCTATGGTAGCCAGGCAGGGACATGCTGTTGTCCATGACCGAACCTAGTTAAAATAGGTCAGCTCATAAGTTCTATTTAAAAATGTAAAAATATTTTTATTTCATTTCAATTCATAAATGTCCAAATTCTTAACACAAGAGTGTAAGTTCCAATAAGACACAATGGGCAGTTGTCGGTCTTAAAAAATCTAAGTAAAGAACCTGATGCTTCATTGCAGTGCTTTCTATTGTGTCCATTATTCTCAGATGCAAAGCTTGTTATATTGAGACGAGCTGAAAACATATAGCTGTGATTGATTTGCTCCTTTTCATTCAACAGTATTTAACAGTGCACTTTTAAACCTACAAGAAACTTACATGAACATATGGCAATCACTTCAATAATCAGGCAAAGGGCAAAGGGATAAAAGATGACTCATTTTTAACCTTTCTCATATTTATAGCGTCCATTGAGATCTGGTGCATTCTCACTTCTGCCCTGAACCACTAGGGGCCAGTAACGGCCCATCTGACCAATACATCCCCACCATTGCAACAAAAACAGTATGTACTCTGGCACACTGCTCACAGCGGGACAGTTCCCCAAAACATGCTATTTCCAAAGTGATTATGTGAAGTATACAAAGGCACAGCGAAGGCAAGGGATGTTCTGCTGATGGATAATACATGTAATTTATTGCCCAATTCTTCTGCTGATCTCATAACAAAACAATACGCTGTCTGCCTCAATATTTATGACATACTCCAGTAAAGGAAGCTATCCCCTCACTGCAGGCCTGTGTTCTGCAGGATGGAGGCCGCACAAACGATGCAGTACACATCAATAAGACATAAACCACGGCATTATTGTCAGATTGTAAATGACTCCATCTTTGATGCCTCTCCAGTGAGCATTCGACTCAGACACCTCTTTGTCTTCCTCTCCCAGCCTTCTGTTTTGTCTCTGGTGACAAACCCCAGTCTAAGTCCTATATGTGAGGTTTCTATAGCAACTGTCTTAGCGGCGGGAACTCATCAGTTAATTTCCCCGTAGGCTCTGACAAAGAAATTAATGAAAAAAAGACTTTGGACATCAGGTTGACACTGTGGGTGAGGTCTCTGGGTCTACTCTATGTTTAATTTAATAAATGAATGTCACTGCTGAGATAGAATGGAGATTCTGAGTGTTAAACTTTGGTGCCTAGCTTGTGGATAGAAGTGGACTAAAGACAAGAGTTGTGCACCTTCGCTTGGCATAGTTTCAGGAAATTGGAGCATTTGTCTGCGTTGTGTAACAGACTCATGGCGATAATTCTAATTTTCTTTTTGTTTTGTTTTTCACAGCAATTGGATTGAGCCTTTCCAATCAGCCTAGTGTTCTGCAGAAAAAATGCCTGTTGAACACAGCAGCAAATTTACATGTGGTAAAAGTTTACTAACCTTTCACAGTAGCATCTGGGAGGGTTTCTGTTGAATGCATTTGTGAAAGGGCAGGTCTTGGTGATTGGATTCATCCACCACAGTTTTATCCAATCAGAGCAGCACCATGTTTACATTTGTAACAATAAACCTGTCAGTACTACCACATTATCGGTCACACCAGCCAGTCTGGACAGGGTTTGGGCCTTGGAAGGTTAGGTTGGAGCAGTTCAAGATGGATTGCGTGAGTTTGTAAACTCACCAATCTCGAATCCAGCTGCAACACAATGTTTAAAGTTCACAGCCTGGTACGAAAGACGGCAGTCATTTATTATTTCTTTAATTCTATCTTCTAAATTTTGTTAAAAGGAAGTGTTGAGATTTGTCCACAGTAAGCTACCTCTAAATTAATGGTTAAAATTGTCAATATAATCTGAATACTTGTAGAATACTAGTTGAAGTGAGCCAGCAGCAGAGTTTGAGTGCAGAGGACAGGGCACAACCTGCCTTGTTAATGTCTCGGTGACAGCGGGGGATGCCTAATGTGGGTGGAACACACGCGGTCTTGGCATTGATGGGCATTCGAGGGGGCCGCTCACACCGCTGGAAATCCGGCAGCTTTTAAGGCTCTGGCTGTGGCTCTAGAGGTCTTCGGAAATGTCAATCATGTGGCCCCGGGCCCACACGCTGGGACGCTGCGTTACAACTCACTCGGCCCTGCACTCTGACAGCCGTTAGAACGCAGAAAAAGTTATCTTCATTTTACAATTATGATAAGAACTTGAGGAATACTAAGAAAACACCAGTGGCTCATCAAAGAACATGACTTTTAAAAGACTTATACAAAAAGGGAATTAAATTGAATGAAGCTAAATATCTGTAAAAACACTTGAGATTAAGGGTAACAGTGCCCAGGTGTGAAGAAAAGGCATTAACAAGTTCAATCTTGTTAATGCACTGTTTCTTGTGTAGTGCTGTGTAGAGTTAATGGCAACATCTGGTGAAATCACAGATTGCACTTCACATCCACCCCCTTTAAAAAACACCTATGGTAGCCCTGCAGGGTCATGCTGTTGTCTATGAACCTGCCCAGTGGAAATAGGTCAGATGATGAGTTTACTTTTCAAAAGCAGTGTTGCAGCTCTAGGAAGTGGGAAGAATGAATGGAACTGTAATGGTCTTTCCACTGGGTTCTATGGAGCTTTACATTTTTCCAAGATATGCAAATGATAAAAGTGTTATTTTGAGGCAGTTATAAACAATTTAAAAGTTTTGATCAACATATTTAATTCTTTTTAACTATATGCTACAGAACTTTACACAATGGACCTCTAAACTATAGTATAATGAGTCCAGGATATGTTTTAAAGGTGCCATTTCCTGCAGTATTAACTTATTAGAATTAAATTGATACATATCTTATAAGAAGGAATCCTCACAGTTATTTAACCTTGACAGATTGTGAGGCTGCAAGAAAATGATTTATTACAAGTCAAGACAATCTTATCTGTGTGTAGAGGTACCATGAAAACCACAAATTGATTTCTTCTAACAAGAGTCTACCAATCAAAATTACCAAACAGTAAAACCCTGAAAGTACTTTTAAAATCAACTTGGCAATAAACTAAACTGGCAGACGCTGTAAAACTGAAGCAAAGTGGCCGTCAAAACCTAAATTGCTCCAATAATCCAAATCAAATGCGTACCAGCTCCCGTTGTGTTATTGATTCCACCTTGCTTTATATTTGTACGAGTCCCGTCAGGTTTCCCATTTTCCTGAGGCTGACAAGAAGGACCATTCATTTAGCCTTGGCTAATCACGAGTGCCCATTTGTTTTTCTCATATCCAGCCTTGTTTTACAGGATTTAATACATCTCAAACATTTTATCTTTGCGTGTAAACATTTTAAAACATCAAGAGTGCTGCGTGTCAGACCAGGTGCCGTCTAGTAAGTTCAGGTGGAGCAGCCAGACACTCGGCTAGACATTGATTTGTATTTAAAATAATACATAAACAACGAGGCAAGGCAGCTACTTTTACCGCTGGCTCAGTGAAAGGACTGTTGTAAATAAAATTTTAATGTCGTTGGAAATATTTAATTGTCAAAGTTATAAAAAGGTTCAAACAAGCAAACTGCAGATAGTTTTTGAACTGACAAAGTCTTTCAAGTATGGATGACCAGATATATGAGAATCCATTTTCCACTAACTACGCAAAGTGTTGAAGTAACACAGATGATCCAGTTCAATTAAAGAACATTCTAGACCTGACTCGTACATCAAAAAGTATTCTGTGTAAAAGGTAACCTCTATTGCTAAGTCTTACTTGCATATTCATAAGAATAGATGTAATAATAAAGGTAATATTACTTTTTTACATTCATCCCCTCTTCTTTCGTGCAGCTGTTTACTAAAGCAGTAGTTCTATATAATGAATGGGCTCCTGTCACACAGCGCCAATTAGTAAACGCTTCGGTTCAGAAAGAGGCCAAGTGTGCCATTCATCTTCAGCGCTGCACTCACTTCTAAAAGTAAATCAAGTCTTAACTTTCAGGTAGAGAGTGGCCTCCCTTTTGCAGGAAAAAAACAGGCCGACGATAATCATATTGAGCCATGACAGTCCTTCAAACCAAGCAAAACAGACCCGACTGGAATGGCATCAATAATACTCGATGGATAAGAGGAAAGGAAAAGCTTCTTAAACTTTTACATTAAAATTCAAACTATTTCATCAGGAGCTTCACTCAGAGGCTTGGTCGCGCGAGGTAAAAGCTTTGACATTGTCAGTGGGTGATTATAATATAAACAGCAGCGTTGTGCTTCCGCCTGTGTGGCCGTGACACTGTCATCTCTAGCTCTTCGATTGTGGATGGACCTGCCACTCAGAGCGGCCGCCACCTGTCAGTCACACGTGGCAGCGACACATTAATGACCCTCATTAAGCGTCGTGGCCATATGGCATGTACGCCTGCGCAACCAATGGCTGCCCTGCCGCCCTGAAAGCAGATTGCTCTGGAGACGAGACCAGGGCCCTGGTCACCTCAATGAGGAGCTCATCGCTGTGGTTACGCTGACAGAGGAAATATGGCAGCGTTGCTGGGGGGCAACTATAATGGAGTCTGTGCATCTGCTTCGGAATGTCATCCCAGATGTCCCCTTATGTCCAGCAAGGGACAGTGAGCAGTGAGAATGAGCAAGTCTAGGGCTCAGTTATTGCTCTGTGAGGCCACAGTAGGACTCTGCATCATTGTTGGAGTGCAGCTTTTAAATTTCAATGTAAAGCCAATCATTCAATGCATCTGGTATTTTTATTTTCCCAACCAGCTACTGTTATGATATTAACAAAAAAAATTAAAATGAATAAAAGCCGCCTTAAATAAAAGTCATATTATGGTAAATAATATTGTATAATTTCTAATTTGCTTAACACTTGATCAAGAGCATGTATTTTACTATTCTATACAAACAATTAGGCTTAATCCCAACCGCTGCACAACCGCCCAAATGGAGATTTTGGAGGACCACACTTGAAACAATGGAGTAAGATAAATTCCCAGCACGCAGTGTGTTCACCGGCACCATGTTTGTAAGAGACGTGCAAAATGTAACAAAAATAAAGATTTGAAATGATGATAGTCCTGTTTTATGTTCCTTTAATCTTAAACTTGTTTATGCAGTCATCTTTTTTCTCCTCAGGAAAGTTTCTGAAAAAGGTCTGTTTGTTAATGTTACTCACATCGACAGGTCACAGTCTCGTATTTGCAGAACTTTTTTTACTTTTTCTTTTATTAGATAATGCATAACACCGCTATCTGTTTTTTCAGCAATCTCAATTGATATGTCGTCGTGTTTTATGTCTGTGAGCAGGGACTGAGGAAACAGCAGCTGATACTGTTCAGAGCAAGACTCAAGTCAAAATACTTATTTTCAGAATATTATATATACTGTAATATACATATTATGTATTTAGAATATAATAAACTATATGAGATTATGTAGCGCCTGTATATGTTATGTTTAGTATATTATATTATATATTTTATAGACCTTATTAAAGCCTACATTCCTGCGTCTACAGGTGAACCGTTTTTTACAGGTAGAATCATAGCCCTTCCCCTTTCTCTGGAGGTCGAAGTGGTAGGACTAAGGGTTAGGGGTAAATTAAGAATTGGGACATAGTCTGGTTTCTGTGGATTGATGTGGCAAACTAACCAATCAGAAGAAAGGGGGCAGTACCAACATACAAAGAGAAACTGCTTTGGATCAATGCAATTTGAAAAACATACAATCAAAGCACTGCGTAAAACCTGACCCATTTTAGAAAAACGCCTCTGATTGGTCCGACAGACCCATTAACTTGACAAAGGCTTGTACCTAAGAGCAAAAATACTGCAATACTGTTTTAAAGTATGATTTTCATTTTGTTCATTAGTATGAAACACTACATGTGCTGTCTACATAATGATCCTCGAGTTGAGGTACCACACAACAATGCAATAGATGAATATATAATAAAAAAATAGGGGGTTAATAAAGTTAAATTGAATTAAAAAGTGCTTTCAAAGTATGAAACCTTCTTTGACCGTGACAGCTTTTACATGTCAGGTATAATGGATATAGCTCACTTAAGATAGCTTCACCTATAAATGTAGCTAGCATATATTTCTAAAAACAGCTTTAACATTGATCGGAACAAAAGAAGGTATTTACTGTTCGTCCAATCATTTAGTGCCTTGCTAAACTGACAAGAATAAATAGGAAATACTGACATTTAGAGCCTGTAACTACCATAATGACCGGGCACAAGGTATAACCTTTATCAAATAGCAAGCTTTACAATGTCTTATGCGTGTCTAGTGAAGCCTGTGACTGTGTACATTGTGGAACTAGTCAAACTCATCAACCTCCAGCTTTCAAGCCAAATGCTTCCATTTTTTATATCAAGACTCATATTTTCTATCCTATTACCAAGACAGGAAACCAGATGTTTTTTTCTTCTGTTAAGATGGAAAGCAGACAAAATTGTGTCAAAACACACACAAAACAGCAATGGCACCTTTTTTCCTTTGCGATCAGTCGAGTGATAGAGGCATTATACTGTATTTGACTGCCAACTCTGAGGTTTATTTTGTGAGGAAAGGATGCAGCTGAAAATTCTGGCACACAGCTCGGTTCCATTTGCCACGTTTTGCTTTCTCGTTGATGTGCCATGACACTCCAATTGCATTATCTTTAAACTTCACATTTAGACAGTGCCTATTTGCAGTAGCATTCACACACAAAGTTGACAGGCACCTTGTGATGCTAGGGGTAGACATTGCATCGAGTGTTCTCTCTGTCTTGTGGCCATATCCTCCCGAGACAATGACATATAGAGGAAAATTGCTTCTGCTCTACTGTCAATGTATTCCAGTATAGATCCATTCTACTAGTATCACAAACCAGGCGCAATGTTGAGCCGACAACCACTAACTGTTAAAGTTTAAGTGATCAGTTCACAATATATCAATATATGGAAATGAATTTAATTCTTCATTCATGTTTTGCTGTCTGGAAAAATCCCATTTCAACCCAAATAAAGTACACTTCAGTCAATTTCCTTTTATCCAAAGGCATATATTGAATCTTCCTATAAATAAATCAGTTGCCCAAGAACAAGGTGCCAAGAGCATTAGGCTTGTCACTCCAATTGATGCAGGGATTTGGGTCACAGTGCTAAAGTCACTTTCTTAGGCCTGACTATCTCTGCTTCTCTTTTCTTACTTCCTTCCAGGCTTAAAACGCAGTGAGACAGCTTGAGGGACTAAGCAAAGACGACGTGTCCAATCCGAGAGTCCGCGCTCGCTCAGACTCGCTGACTTGCCAGCTTTGAGGAGAGGGTTAGGGGCAGCTCTTTTGCCAGAATTCATCTAGTCTTCGAGGGCTCTCATGCGAGTATTTGGTTTGGGACTGTGGACAGTTGTCTACTCGGTGGACTTTACTAGTGCGATTTCTCACAGTTCACTGCTCAGCTGATACGATCATAAAAGACATAAGGTGACAGAGGCTTTTTCTTGTCTCTGAAATAAGGTCTAAAACGAGGTCTTTAAATCATAGTGTGGAGGTAATAATGTCCATCTGGTGCTGGTCTGATGAAACTGACAACCAAAAAGCCTCTTGTTCCACACTTTCTGCTTCTACATTATTCAGTTTCATTGTCTTTTCTTCCAAAAAGGTATACAAATGCTACTACACTTAGTAAACTCTAGCCCAGACTCTCAATTTTACCACCTTAAATATTCACAGTCAGCTTCCGTCACTGTCAGACTACAGAAGTGTTTTTGTCGAGGGTTTAGGCTGCACGTCTGGACTGTGGACATTTGAATTCACAGACAGAAGCGGCCCGACACAGGGGGCCTACAGAGCATAAAGCAGCACACCCAAATGCGCTCTTTGACTAAAGCTGTTAAGCCCCCACTGATCAATTGGCCTGGCCTTTTTATTAGTCATGGACACACGTACACAGGCAGGCAACACTGTTCACGAGAGTACATGCTAAATGTCAAGCATGCAGTCACAGAAACATTTATTAACACATAGACAAAAGACACAGCAGGTAAGAAATTTAATAACTCACCAACACTTGTTTCTATGGATACCGTAGAAGCAGCATACAGTGCATGTTAATCATATATTCATGCCTTGCCTGCTGTTAAAACAGCCACAGTTCCCTATGGCAACAAGGACAACCTTGTCAGCTTCAGATGCACTGCAATAATTTAATTATAAAGGTTATTGATTGTGTTGCTTGACTTCATCTTTACATTAGAGTGTTGGCTCCCTGTTACTTTATAGCTCCACAACCCAGAGATGGAAACTTGTTGAGTTGCACTGGCAGGATTTTGTGATGTAACAATTAACTATTGGCCACTTAATTTGTCCATGCTGCACCGCACACCACCGCAGGCTTTAAGGCAAACCAGAGCCAGAGAGGGACAGAAATCAAAACTAGCTTATAAATATTACTGTTAATCTATCACAACTTTTTCTGTGAAGCTAAGGCCCAATTACCACAATGTCCTCTGACTTTCCCATTTCACCATTTAACATGTAAACCAAATTCACAAAAGAAAGTAAAGCAACCCTGATTATCATTTCGGCTTTGGAAATAAGTGTTTTAGAATTTAGCTGTGGCAACTTTTCGAAGGACAGCCATTTTGTGTGTCCTTGCTATTTTCTCCTGATGCAGCAAAGTATAGTGATAGTAAACATATGCATCTTCTTTTCATTTTTAGCCGACAGAGCTTATCTGCGAGAGTGCAGGGTGCTGATACTGTTGGTTTCCAGCGCTGTGCCACACTATTCAGATTTGGCTTTAAACAGAGCCTTGTCTATTGCCTATTCTGTATTCCGGTGACGCTAAGGTCAAAGCTAAAAGAGTGAAAAAGCCCCCTGCTTTTAAGAAATGCATAGCCGAGTTGCCTTTGGCTGCTACCGGTTGTTTCATGAGGAGTCCGGGGACTAAAATGTTGGCAGGGTGGTTCTTCAAGTGCAGCCCTAAATGACTCCATCAAAATAAAGGCCTGGGTGAATCATCCGACGCTCAATCGAGCTCTGCTGATCAGTATGCACCTGCAGTGAGATGTGTGTTGTGCATTAATAGGCTCTTTCTTGGCTCTCATTTTAACCTCTAACCCTGCACTGCATAACAATTCCAATTTAATCACACTTTTGTGTCCTATTTGGCTCAGTAACTTAGATTTTAAATTGGGGTTACCTTTGGTATAAGTTTTGCATAAAGTTTTAAACAAAAGCAATCCTCCAGATTAGGTACAATAGCATTTATTCAATAAAGCTTTTTACATTTGTCAGACTTACATTTTGACTAAACGTGGTTTAATTAAGACAATAAAGACAATTTAGTGAGGTATAGTAAAATGACTTTGACCCATTTTATGTCTAAAAAATGTTAAATTTTGATTTTTTTTTACATTCATACAGGGGTAGGGTTACCGGCTAAAATTTCCATATCATTGGTAAAATGTGCATGCACTGCTTTAAGGCTTATAGATTTTCTCTACCCTGGCCAGCCATCCTAATTCTTTTTCTATTCTAAACAAAGAATTAGTCTGTTCCCTGTCGATTTGACTTGGATTTCCAGAGGATGAAACAAATGGATGCAATTGGAGAGACATACAACCAATCAGTATTCTGGGGCCAGTACCAACATACACAGGATAAACTGCGTCTGAATCCACGCATGAAAAACCTACAACCAACCAGAGACACAAAGCTTTGCATAAAGTCCGCCCAATTTTAGATAAACAGTTATGAGTGGCCAAGTGGGACTCACTCCATTGGATTGGCAATAATGATATGACTCTAAATATGTGACTCTCTACTTTGTGAATTAAATTTCAAGACACAAACACGTTCCAGGTCACAGTGAAGCCATTAACTTGATTATTTGTCTGACTACAAAGTGATTTAAGGCTGTAACAAGCTACATTTATTGACATGCAAATAGTTTATGTCTGGTCCATGAAACAGAATTAATTTATTTTGATAAAGCTGTCTTTTTCCATAGATATATGCCCTATTCCCTTTGCTAAAAAATAATATAGTAATATTTGACAGAAATCCTGTAATCTGACCTGCTTGTATTTGTATTTATTTACTGTTCAGATAAACTTCCTCTGAGCCAGGAACAGTAACTAAGCCAGCGTCGGGCATCTGCTCGTGCTCCCATGACAAGGCTGGCGTAGCTGCTGGGTCATAAAACCCTGTCAAAGTGAATAATGAGGTGGTCTTCAAGCCTGAGCCTGTGCCAAACCAGGTAGGTGACGTGCTGAGGGCAAAGCATGCTGGGAGCTGCACGGTTCCGCCGACAGGCACTGCAGCGCTTTGTCATCTGCCGAGTTGGCTCATGTGAGTGCGTTCATCTGAAAGGTTCGGGCTGTCGGCGGATCAAGGGAAGCCGAAACTCTTCCCGATGTCAGATAAACACTGGGAGTGGAGTAGTCTGCCCAGCTACCAGACAGATTGCAAAGCGCTGGGAGGCACGAGAGTGTCTGGGCCGTGAACTCTCTTTTGGTGTTTTCCCTCCTCTTCCTTCTCCTCCTTGCAAACCGTGTTGGTGAAGCGAGCCTCTTAACCGATCCATTAGACAGTAAGGTTTGGGAGTGGAGAGAGACGGTGAGAGCCTGCTCGTTATTTCTTGTCTATTGTCAACAGGATCGCCGCTGCCCTTTCAAGCAACCGCAATGCTTTCCAGACAAGATTACATACAAAGACCAGGCACGCTGTTGAGACTTCAAGGCACCCCTCGATGGAGACGGCAAAACAATAAAACAAACCCAACTCTGTGCCGTAGGAGATGTTTTGTGGGCGGGAGATATCACATGATTCAAAAAGCACATGGTAGTCTGATTATATTGGAGAGAATAGCATTTTGTCCATTGTTTTCATTTGGGCCTCCGGAAAAGTTGATTTATTCCAAAAGGCTCACATGCTTTGAATATTTCTGCATGAGACACACAAACTGTAGGCACAAAAGAATTATTATTGAGTGAGGTGCCACAGCTGAGCACAGTTTTCCACAGCAGTGTGAATCCAACACAACTAAAAAAGCTGATCGTTTTTAAGCATCCTCCCTTTGGGGTTTACACTGTAAAGACAATATAAGGATATTAATATATTTTATCTAAATATTCACGCCAAATCTTTAATATTCTATAGGATGCAGGCACTTTAACAGCTCTGCAGTTAAATCATGCATAATATTTACTTTTTTTGGTGCCTGCCTTGAGTTGATTCATTTGTTGATCAAGCTTGTCCTCAAGGCGTTGATAAATTATTCATTTTCCCTTGTTCACAGCTCTCTTACTGGAAGTGAAATAATTAAACTTTGAAATGTCCAAAGGAGACATGATGTAATGGATAAGAAAGGGAAATCATTAACTGCAAAGGTGACTCAAAGATGAGAAAGGGGAACAGGGGATTGTATGTAGTGAGGTTCCATGGCAAAAGACTGTCTTTTACAGTAATAGAGGAGCACTGGAATCCCAACTGAACTCCAGTCAAAAGGAAATCAATGCTAGGCCATCTAATGTAGTCCATATTGTGCTGGACCAGAAGGACTAAAGCTGTGTTTGCACCTAGCAGTCTGTTACAAGTCTGTAAGTCAAGCTTTCTTAGCACGGGGATTTGGAAACTAAATGCTGCTACTTTAAACTTGGAACTTCTTATAAGCTTCAGTGGGTATTTGTTTACAGTGGGGATCGAAAGTTTGGGCACCCCAAGGTAAAAAATTTTATTAATGTGCATAAAGACGCCAAGAAAATATGGAAAAATCTCCAAAAGGCATAAAATGACAGATTAGACATCCAATAAGTCAAAAAAAGTTAGATTTTATTTCCATCATTTACACTTTCAAAATAACAGAAAACAAAAAAATGGTGTCTGCAAAAGTTTGGGCACCCTGCAGAGTTAATACCTTGTACTGCCCCCTTTGGCAAGCTAAGACCTGACAGTGTCATGGATTGTTCTTAATCATCGTCTGGATAGACCAGGTGATGTCAATCTCAAAGGTTTTAAATACCCAGACTCATCTGACCTTGCCCCAACAATCAGCACCATGGGTTCTTCTAAGCAGTTGTCTAGAAAACTGAAACTGAAAATAGTTTGACGCTCACAAAGCAGGAGAAGGCTATAAAAAGATAGCAAAGCGTTTTTCAGATGCCAATATCCTCTGTTCAGAATGTAATTAAGAAATGGCAGTCATCAGGAACAGTGGAAGTTAAAGCAAGATCTGGAAGACCAAGAAAAATATCAGACAGAACGGCTCGCAGGATTGTGAGAAAAGTAAGTCAAAACCCACGTTTGACTGCACGATCCCTCCAGAAAGATCTGGCAGACACTGGAGTTGTGGTACACTATTCCAATATAAAGAGATACTTGTACAAATATGGACTTCATGGAAGAGTCATCAGAAGAAAACCTCTTCTACGTCCTCAACACAAAAATCAGCGTTTGAAGTTTGCAAATGAACATATAGACAAGCCTGATGCATTTTGGAAACAGGTTCTGTGGACCGATGAGGTTAAAATAGAACTTTTTGGCCGGAATGAGCAAAGATATGTTTGGAGAAGAAAGGGCACAGAATTTAATGAAAAGAACCTCTGTCCAACTGTTAAGCATGGGGGTGGAGCGATCATGTTTTGGGGTTGTATTGCAGCCAGTGGCACAGGGAACATTTCAGGAGTAGAAGGAAAAATGGATTCAATAAAATTTCAGCAAATTTTGGATGCTAACTTGATGCCATCTGTGAAAAAGCTGAAGTTAAAGAGAGGATAGCTTCTACAAATGGATAATGGTCCTAAACACACCTCAAAATCCACGGTGGATTACATCAAGAGGCATAAACTAAAGGTTTTGCCATGGCCTTCACAATCTCCTGACCTCAACATAATTGAAAATCTATTAGTGATGGGAAGTTCAGTTCATTTTACTGACTCAGTTCTTTAAGTCTCGTTCAGCAAAATGAACAAATCTTTTTTCAAGTCATTTCGTTCATTTCGTTCATTTCAGCAGAATCTAATTAAAATGTTGCATATTACAATTTTTAATACATTTAGTACTTTTGGAATAAAAACTATAATAACTATAAGCTAATGCATTTATGGCCAAACTTTGAAAAATAAATTATAAATTAATTGCAGCTTACTTCAGGCAGAGAGTTCAACTCACCTCTTAATCCAAATAGTTGTTTTCCTTTGTCACTTCATATTTAGCTTAATATTAATTCCGTCAACATGTCTGGTCTGGGCCGTGACAGCCTCATGTAGCTGTAGCTAATACATCCGTCCGTCCGGAACAGAAAGGACTCATTTATCTCAGTCGTTCGCCGTTCGTTAGTTCACCAAGTCCCAGTCCCATAGAGAAGAGTATGCAGTTACGGAAACAGAAAGGAACTGTTCATCTCCCGAATCGCTCGTTCGTTCGTTCACGGAAACAGAAAGGAAAGAACGAGCGAGCGAGCGACTCGAGATGAACAGTTCCTTTCTGTTTCCGGTAACTGCATACTCTTTCTCTATGGGACTGGGACTTGGTGAACGAACGAACGAACAAACGACTTGGGAGATGAATGAGTCCTTTCTGTTTCCTGTATGAGATGTGGTGCAATGCGCATGCGCGGGTCTACACAAAAATGAACGACTCGCTCTCTGAGATGACTAGTCGTTCCCGAGTCATATTAAAGACTCGTTCAAAAAGAACGAATCGTTCATGAACGACTCATCACTAAAATCTATGGATAGACCTTAAAAGAGCAGTGCGTGACAGACAGCCCAGAAATCTCAAAGAACTGGAAGACTTTTGTAAGGAAGAATGGGCAAAGATACCTCAAACAAGAATTGAAAGACTCTTGGCCAGTTACAAAAAGTGTTTACAAGCTGTGATACTTGACGAAGGGGTCAGTACAAGGTATTAACTCTGCAGGGTGCCCAAACTTTTGCAGACCCCATTTTTTTGTTTTCTGTTATTTTGAAAGTGTAAATGATGGCAATAAAATCTAACTTTTTTGACTTATTATAGGATGTCTAGTCTGTCATTTGATGCCTTTTGGAGATTTTTCCATCTTTTCTTGGCGTCTTTATGCACATTAATAAAGATTTTTACCTGGGGTGCCCAAACTTTCGATCCCCACTGTATATAAAGGTGGGATGTGATGTTTCTGGAAGCATCTGCTGGTGAAATAGCAGATTGGCAGTCCACACTTTGTTATTTATGAACAAGCCCAGGAAATGTTAGTCAGTAAGTAATGAGTTCAGTGTCAAAATGCAGGAACAGAAAGTACAGTTATTTATAACATTTACATAAATGACCCAAGCTTTTAGAAAGTGTATTTAATCAGAAACCTCAGTGTGCTTCATCTCCAGCAGTGCTTAGTTTTTCCAATCTTAAGCCTCTGTAGCAAGAGGACATAACGGGACTTTTACTGGGCTTGGAGTTGAATGAATGTGTAAGAATGTTGATGGTGTTGGTCGGAGAGTCCGTAGGCGCGGAATGGCTGCCACGTCTCTGTCAGTCTGCCCCAGGGCAGCTGTGGCTACAGTAGCTTACTACCACCAGTGTGTGACTGTGGAGTGAATGAATAATTGATATGTAAAGCGTCCTTGAGCTCTGGAAAGGCGCTATATAAATATAACAATTATTATTATTATTATTATTATTATTTATTATTGGAGTTTTAAAAGTAGATTTTTCCATGATAGAGAAATCAAAGTGTGAAGAGAAGGCTTTGTATAGCATATAAAAACACGACTTGTGCAGTGCTGCTATGACGTCACTATCATCACCCCACTACAGACGAGACTGACTACTACCTCTTTGTGGAAACAGCATGTTCTTAAAGATTACACATGTGGTAAAAGGCTTTCTGTGTCACTATAACCCCCCGGTGTTCTGTGACCTGCCTGTATAGGGGTCAAACGGTCACATACATTGCTCACTTTATTTCTTAAAATAGATGCTTCAGGACATCAAGGCTTACCTTCCCATGAGAAAGTGGAAATTAAAAAGCAGGTTAATACAAGCCATTGGCCATTAAAGCAGGCTGGCTCATAATTCTGACACTGTTATGTCATATCTTAAGTTGCAAAAAGTGGGAAAAAGGAAACAGAGGGTAGTATTTCAGTCCTTTAAATCAAAGCAGGACACAAGGCGGAGACTTGGCACGAGCCCGTAAAAGTGTCAACAAAGGCAATTAACCAGAGGAAGAGGAGACGCTCTTTCCTCAAGGCAACACAAGCCAATGTGAGATTTTACACCTCACGCTCTAGACGGGGTCATGCACCGGGGTCTGCTGCTGCGCCAGGGATTTGAATAGTTCAGCCTGAAAAGTGCACAATGCAGGGGCCTAAGCCAATGCAGCATTTCCAGAGGAAACCGCTGAGATATACATATCGCCTGAATATGAAAAACCTTTAGAAATGAGACAAGAACGCTATAATGGAAGGACAGACTTTAAGGTTAAAATATTTCCACATTTAAGCAACTAAAATTATTTGCAGGGATACAATGTGACTTTTAGATTCGCCACAAAGTTTGGAATATAAACTTTGCAAAAGGTCCTAAAAGATTAAATAATCAGTTTGCTGCACTGGTATTGGCTTTCAGGAGGATTTAAAAGCCTTTTTTTGTAATGCATTTTGCATTTTTAGATTGTGCTGGTTTGTGATTGTATGCAACATAATACATTTATGTAAACAATCAATATGCATATATGCTTTGAGATAAATACTATGACCTAGAAGAAGTTTTGAAACCCAAATCAAAACAGTTTCACTCTAGAAAGACAACAACATCGGATGGGAGCAGTTAAACTAACGACTCACCTGAGCCTTAATCTGGGCCCTGTACTACGAACCCAGTTAAACCTACCCCAGATACAGTATGTCTCACCTACGTAGCTGAACAATACCTAAAAATCTGGATAGGTGATATCACAAAGCGGGTTATCAGCTCATTCAGTTCCCTGGGTTTCTCTGCGGAGTGAGAGCGCGTTCATGTAAAACATGTGGAGCCAGCACTTAACAACCTATCACAGCGACATGTTGGAGATATGATCATGATATGAACAGTATACTATACACGCACAACAAAGCCAAAGACTAACAACCAACAGAAGTATGGAGTCTATGTTTTAAAAGTAAAAAATAAATATCACGGAGACTAAATCCGTTAATCTCAACATAACTGATGATAAACTCCATTGTGAGCACAATGTCATTCAGGTGTTTAAAACCTCTAAGTTACAATCTAACATGACTTTACAGTGTCAGTAGATTGCTGTACATTTGTGCTCCAGTCAGCCGGCGCTTGTGCAGACACTTCACTTATTTCTGTCTCCGCGCTGCGTCTTTCCCTCCTCTTTGACACCAGCATTTTATTTCTCGTTCCTGATTGGTCAGTGTCCGTGTTTCTATCACCTATCTGCAAACTTAACCTGCTCCAGGGCAGATTAGCCGTTCATCCTAAGTTACCACGCTGATCTACCTTGATAGAAAGTGAACCAGCTTCGGGATACCAAAAATCCAGGGTTACTTATTTCGCTAACCTCCCAAACCAGCTTCGTAGTCCAGAGTCACACTGCCCTTTCAAGGTAACGACTATGAGACCAGAACAGCCTGGTCCAATCAAAGTTAGTTTCAGGTCAAACCCCTCCCTCTAGAGATAAAAGCTTAGCTCTCGTATCAGTTGAATTCACTATTGACAAAGTCCCTTTGCTTCAACCTTTTCTTTAAGATGACCTGGATGACTGAGAACCTTTACAGACACTATGACCTAGGGCTGGGCAGGAAAAAGTTAATTCAATGTATTTAAATGTATGATTTTGAACAATGTCAAATGTCAGTCATTTCCAATTTCAGTTTCCTGCACTGTACACTCTGTAAAAGCTAATGCTAAGGCTTAAAAAGTAGAATGAACCCATGAGTAGCTAGAAAAGGGCTGTGGTGTCTCATGCTAAAGATGTGTAATAATCGTCAGAGAAAGGGCGTCATGTTACTTCTGTAATGCTTTGGTTTTTGGAAAGTACCAGGAAAATAACAAGAACACTGTAGCATCCGTGTGACTCAACAGAGTTATGGAAATTATCTATTCATTTGAATTAGACTGAACGCTTTTTTGTGTGTTTTAACTAGACTTGGTGTGGAAATTACACTACAACATAGAGGGCTCAAACTAAACGGCACATTGCTAGCTGCTGCTTTGCAATTGTTTTGTGTTGGTATTGAGGAAATACTTTGATCAAAAACATAGCTCCCTTATTTATATTATTATTTCAAGTATCTCAATCTTTTACGGTAAGAGAAGCTTTAGGTTCAGGTGGCACTACGTTATTGCTACCGGCCATAAAATCATATGTGTCGTTCATGTTCATTGACTAAAATATGAAAATCCATCTTTGTACAGGAAGTTTTTCTTTTCCGATCTTGAGTTACGAGGTTTCAAATGTCAGGAAAGAATATGAGTAGAAAAAACTGGATAGTTTTCTTGTAAACTAAAAAAAGCATAGGCTAATTAAGACCTGACTGCAGATAGACAGTCCTCTAAGCAGTGGCTAATGCGCTTTGCAGTGAGCTGAGCAGAGACATTGTACCAATTACTACTTCTTCTAGGCTCCTCTAACGGGTAGCCTGAAGCCAGATGCGCTAACTCTGAGCACAGAGGGTGATTACAGGCTGAAAGCATGGCATGAGCTCTGTGTAACACTCACCTGTCGAGCACATCATTGGATCTCTTCGAACTCGTCTAATCTTCCCCCGTTCCCACTGACAATGCCTTTGATTGTACTCTCGCGCTGGCAACCTGTCAAGTCATGGGAGCAGAGCATATTGTTAGTACTGGAGGTATCAGCACTTTACGGAAAATGAGTGGTTGTTTGTCAGATTCAGCTGCAGGCAGGAGCCCAGTGATTTCATAAGAAAACTGAACTGAAAGTCAGGCTGATGATTAACTTTAAGGAATTTCTGAAGAATAAACAAGAGGCAACTGGAAGCCTGAGAATAATAATGTCTGTATACAGCTGCAATACCAGTGATGGTCGCTAGAGGGTGGCTCCAAAACAACAAACAAAAAAAAAACCCAGCATTTTTGAATACTTTTTAGATTTTATTGTTATTGTATATTTAAATCACATTCATATTTGAATAGAAAAAAAAAACTAAAAGCATCAGCCAGTATTCAAACTCCAGGCTTCAGAACAGCATTTGCAAAACTCTACGGAAAGCTGTGCTCAAAAAACCTCCTCAGCACAACAGAGCAAGGAATAATGGAACAATGTGGTGAGTAATCTTACTTTAAGCTCGGGCTTTTATGGACGCTTGTGAAATTCCCATTTGCTCGATCGCTTCTGGCTATGTGGCTTAAAGTGTGATGCTCTAAAGAAGAGAGAAAAAATAAAAGCTTTAAGACAGAAAACCTAAATATGAAGTCACCATTCTGAATCATTTCCAATGTAATTAGACCTACTGTATAGAATATAACATGACTGGCCTTTCTTTTTCTTTTCTAACAAACCTCACACACATTAAGTGCTTGAAGGGGTGCACAGTATATAGGTTGCACATTTTACGCAGCTAAAGAAAAGAAAGCACATTTCAAAACATCTACTTACCCTCAAACACATATCTTTCCAAGAAACTGTCAAATACTAAAGACACAGAAAAAGTCAAAGAAATTTCTCATCTAACGTGCAAATTGCTGTTGGGATGAGTTATAGCTGAAAACTGAACCATGTCTTAATGTAATAAAGGACTCTACAGCAGTCTATGAAAAAGGATAGTACCTCTCTCTATATACAATATCAAAATAAAATTGAGAAAACAATTGGTTGAACCTGAGATGCGGCTGTAGATTTTCTTAAAAAGTATAAACAAAACGTCATCCAAAGCTAGATCTCACAGTGAGAACACCCGTCTGATAGTTTGACAAGAAAATGAATTTATTCTCAAGCATCTGGCAGAAAAAAATGTCTCATTCTTTAAAAGAGGTAGACACTCCAACTAATGGGAAAGAGAAAAAGCGTACCCACTGTGTTGCAGTCTGTTTTGTGGAGCCCCATGGTTTCAATGAAATGAATGAATAACCTTCCTTTATAGAGCCCAGAAGTAAAAATCTCAATATGACACTGAAAGATGAAAAACAGTCACAAATAAATTAACAATTAATACAGATGTGAGTTTCTGGGATGGAAGAGGAGTTTTCAGGATAACTATTATAATATTAGTCCTAAAGTGCTGTAGGGCCTTTGGTTATTGCTCTACCATCTCCCTCTCAAAAACAAACAGGAACGGAGCTCCGGACCACAGGGTGCATGTGAATGAGTTGATGTTGGAAAAGACAAGGGCCATGAAACATCAAGTAAGCGCCTGGCCTCACGCGGTGAATGTCAGTTTGACATCTTTGAGCAGCTGAGAGAGAGAATAAAAGAATCATTCTGCTCTCTGTGATGCCCACTTAATGTCGGACGAATCAATCCTTGGGCGTTCATAAAGAGAAGTGTAGATTTCATTGTGTTGTAAACATCGCCGTAGTGTGGGTTTTCTATTTTATCCTCTTAGCTTTGCTGTTGCGTTGTTGGTTAAGTTACACCAACATATTTTACTCTACAGAGAAGCAAAAGAGGATCATAAAGCGATAAGTGCATTGCTTTTTTGCCACTAAAACATTTCAGTAGCACCTTAAGAAAAAGAAATGTGATCAACAATCGAAAAAAAAAGTATTGTGTCGCTTTGCACCAACAAATCAAATACAACTGACTGTGTGTGGAGGATGTTTAGGTTTAGTTTTGAAGATCTTATTTGAGAATATCAAAAGTAGTTCATATAAATTCTGATGCTTGTTATAATAATTTAAAATTTCCTATGGTTAATTTTTGGTTGCTCTTAGTCCTCTTCAGGTCATGTCAAACCTAATCATGCCATGTCTTTCTAATCCAAACATGAACATAGACATAACTTGCCACGGACTGAATCCTGCACCTGGGAACTTGTCAGAGAGACCACAAAGACAGCGTGGTCTCTCTGGATAATCTGAACAAAAAAATTCTTATGTATAATGCAAATTAATTTCAAGTGATATATGGTCCAATCTTTAGAAAGTTGTATGAGAGAAGTGTTTTTACATTTACATTTATTCATTTAGCTGACGCTTTTATCCAAAGCGACTTACATTGTTCTACAGTAATTACCAGTGTTACAGTCACTGGAGGCAAGGTGGGTTAAGTGTCTTGCCCAAGGACACAACGACGGTATGAACTGTGGGCAGAGCGGGAATCGAACCGCCTACCTTCCGGTTGAAAGACGACCACTCTACCCACTGAGCTACTGCCGCCCCTTTTTATTTTATTGATTTAATTTTTTATCAGAAGTGGTTCAAATGATTAATGCATTTAAGTGGCACGCTCTGATTTTCCTTTTGCCGTGTCTGTCTCAGACACCACTTACACTCAAAAGCAGCATAGGAACCTTTCCTGCACAAAATACATTACACCCAAGTAAATTTTATAGCTTACCGTAAACCTTTAGCTCTGTGATAACGACAATTACCTACATTAAATACACTGCTGGGTTAGCGCTGTTGCCTCACAACAAGAAAATCTAGGGTTCAATTCCCGGGCCGGACAGAACTTTTCTGTGTGGAGTTTGCATGTTCTCCTTTTGCTTGGATGGGTTTTTTTCAGGAAAAAAGACTACTTTCTCTGTTATACCGGAAAATGTTATTTTTTTTGTTGACCTCAGCGTCAACCAATAGGAGCGCTCCCTTTCCTGGAAGTGCATATGTGATTGGCCAAAGCTTGTCCGGATTTGAAAATTCTCATCTATTAAAATCCTTTATTATAAAGCCTAGATGGCGTCTTACGCTTTTGTTCTTATTACAATATACAGTAAGTGATTAAACTTTTCTTTTTTTCAGAAGTATTTAAAAAACACACACTTCCCATTTAATATATTATATTACATTAACAGGTTAATATACTGCATTTCAGGCCCTTTTAAAACTTTCATATGGAAGGTGACAAATTCGATGTGGTATGGCTAATAGGAGAAAATCCAGACCCAGATATATGAGAACTTAAAGCAGATCTAAATTTACCTTTATAAATAGTTTTAAGTTCTTACCATGGTTAATTGAGTTGTAACGGTGTGTTTGAAGTGTGCACGATCGTGGCACTTGAATGGCTCACAAAATGGCGTCAGTGCAAACAAAATGAAGGACTCAAAACTGATTCCAACGTGGCTTTTATGTTGAACTTATATATTCTTCCTATTTCCATTAGATCTATTGTTATTTTATGTCCTTGAGATATAGCTACCGTTATGTAACATTTCTTTAGCTTACATCTCGCAGAGATGCAAGCATGCTATGTTACTACGCGGTGAGGAGTGTTTGTTTACATAGTGTCAGCGACTGGCTTCACTTTAGTTTAGACCCAATGCAAGTTTTCACAAGGCTATGGCTACTTCATTGTTATGACAATAAAAAGTACAATAAATTAGACGCAAAAATAAAGTGAAAGAAAACAATATTTCAAATGTATTTTTTTACATATAACAATTTGGTTGACAGTGAGGTAAATATTCAGTGTATATATTAGATAGTGTGCTGCTGAGCTTTGTTGTCCTGAGCTGTGCTGTGAGTATTTGCAAGTGTGAGTCACTGACGGAAGCTGTAGGGGGAGCTGTGCAAATCTTACAGTTTTACAGTTTTTTGAGTGTTGGGGTTAATTACAAGGTTTCTTACAGACGTTTAATGGTAACAGCACAATAATATTATCTTTCAAAAAGATAAAATATGTTCTCTCGTGAAACAATAAGAGCAGCTTTAACTGATCAAAGATATTATAAGAAATGCTGTGTTTTAATAAATTTGGGCATCGGTGGTTTTCAGTGTCGCCAGTCTCTTGAGTTTGACCTCTTCAGACCACCGTCGATGTCCGGAGGTGGAGTAGTGACTCTCCATGCTGACGACACTAAAAGCCCTGTTCAAGTGACATGCACAACGGAGACTACCTTGTAAGTGAAACGCTCCGGGGTAAGGCACACTGATTTTACGATGTCAGACCATGTATCAAGGTCAGAACTGTCGAGTAGCATTATCAGGGTGACCGAATCAGAGAACAGCCATGACAGTAGAGCACTCCCCCCTCCATCCATCCAACTGTGACTCTGCCTTTAACTCACACTGTTGCTGACACGTGCCCGTCATCCCAGGATCACAGACAAGCGGGCGTACTTCAGTTTCAATGTAACCTCCAGCTTTCGAACAGCTACTGTGATAAAGTGGGATTGTAATTTTTGCACTTGACAGCCTATCGGACCGAGCCAACCGTGGTGAATTCATCCTTTTTCCACAATGTTGCCTTTATGTATTTAGTCAGCCATCCATTCACGACCAAAGCGTCACGCACTATTGCTGCTGAGTGGCATTTTCTTAATAACAGATGGATACAGGCATTAATTACATTACAGAGGCTGCATTTGGGTGTTTATTTGATGTCCATTGAGGCAGAACGTTGGAGGGGAAGGACGCTGAATCATCCAATTAACCTCTGCTGTGTATCAAAAGAGTCCTCGCAGAATGTTAAAGACTTTCCACAGAGATGCCAACCACAGGTCCACTCTCTGGCGTGGCACTAAATGGACTTTGAAACGTCCTTCCAAAGGGCCACTGTAGAGGTCAACAGATTTTAGCACAGTTAGCCAATACCCTCCATATTATTTGCTTAAACACAATTGTTTTTGGTATGTTTGAACTCTGGGCCTCTTAGTTACCAACAATTTCTTTTCCCCAAAAGAAGTAGACACCAATTAAAAGTCAAAGGAATTGTTTTAGAGTGTTTAATGATTCTTCTCTTGCATAAAGCAACATTTTAATTGATACAAATAGGATTACCAATCAGATTTACATAAGTATATAAATGTGGTCAAATGTCTAAAATAATTTTTGGTGTGACCAGCAAACATTCTGATAATGGTTCAAGCTCATGACAACAGCATAGAAAAGAAAAAAAGCTTTGGCCTTTAAAAAAATACAATGCAGTCACAGTAAACATATAATGAAATAAATATGTGGATATTTGCATTAAAAAAGTGCAAGAAAGGAACATTCCTGAGTTAATGTACAGGTTAACCCGTACTGCAGTGTTTTTAGTCAGGATTTATCGCTTATCAATCGGCATCAATTTTAATAAGAGACAACATGTTTGACATTTTCAGACTTCTCCATCGCTGTCTTCTTTTGAAGCGGCTCTGAAAACACATTCCACTGCACCACCTTTATAATTTTTCTTAACAGACTGAATGTTATTTAGTGCAAATTATGGTTATTAAAAAAATAATGCAGTGGAATGCAAAGTATGTAGCTTTATGCCTCTTTATCAATGGAAAATATTCTACTAATGCAATCTAATAAAATAGCTCAAGATAAATATGAGTCAAAATGCACACAAAAACATTCTTCTTTGTCCAAAAGGATGAAATGTAAACAAATAATATGAAGACTTACTGCCTCATGGACTCCATTAGCTATATACATTTTATTCAACAGTTATTTTTTTATTTCTAATGTGGCATAGTGCTGATTAGTGATATGACAGGGCAAAAGTCTTTTTAACACCAGTGTAAAATAGCAATAGTTAAGATGACACCACTGCTGAGAGTGCATGAAAAAAAATTTGAAAGTTATTTGGAGTTTTGAGTGACGGAAAAATGCGGGATTAGTTTTTTTTAATGGTATGTTGCTGACTAGTTGTAAGTGCATTTGCATATGTCACCGCTACACATTCTCCACTTCTTTGGTCTTCATACATTCCAGTGGCAGCTCATCTGACGTATTCACCTCGTTGTGGTACACCGCGTCCTCGTGCTGGTGCCTTGCAAAATTCACAAAGACCTGCAATAGCAAAAAAATAAATAAAAATAGGAAACACTGAAAGACTTATATTATATATATTTCTCTCCAGTCCCAATTTGGCATTGCTTTAAAAACAAACAAGAAAATACATTTTGTTGTTAGAAATTAAATTTCATTGGTTATCTTGGTTTGAGTGTAGTACGAAGGCTTTGACCACATTTGAAATTAAAATCTAAAATATGCCAAAAAGTCATTCTAAAACTTTATTTGTTTGGAGAAAACAGTTGTTAAAGTCACAGTTTGTGCTGCCCTGTTCTCGGCTGTGTCTTGACCATCAGCGCTAAGGTCTGTGTGTGGATCAATAGTAATTGTAGAGCAGGTCGGGTGTTATACTATAGGTCAAGCCTCTTCTCTATAAATCACCAGCTGAAAGGTGACGGTCTGGGTCTTCACAGGTTTTCTCACAGCGCCCTTCTGGATTTTAATACTGTGTCCTTCTAGACCTGCAATGATTTATTAACTGCCTCAGATCTGGTAGATATTGACCAGCTCACATATAGGGCAACTGTCCTTTAGTTAAAAGTTAGCACTGTCTTTACATTTAAAAGTGTTTTTTTCTGGACGGACATAGAAAACATGAAGAAAATATTTGGAGTGACTTTGAATATGGTTTCTGTATCTCTGCTTTTGGGCTATAGAGACAGATAATGTTGATTCAAGCTTAGGCCGACTGTATGACATCCTCACATACACTGTCCAAAGAAACCTGTCTTGGATCAGCGATAGACCTCCCGCCACAACAGCGAACTGGAAAGGACTTGTCCTGGAACTGTTCCCAATGAAATACCTGACCTCCATTTTTCACTCCTTGTTCATTGTTCTTTGTGTTTTTCTTGTTCAAAAACGAGTAAATCATTTTTACAAAAAACCTAAAGTGGTTTTGTCTTTTAAAGTTACTTGAGTTGTGACGGCCAAGGCTTCTGATCCAAAACAATTATTGACACAGGCCACTGCGTTACTGAGGTTATCACTGAGGAAGCAGGCTGTTTCTAAGCACTGTGTCGAGCATCAATGTGGAAAGGAGACTGAGGGAATAAGGTGCAACAGAAAGCGGACAAATAAGTCTTAAAAAAAAGTAAAATCTGTGTGAAAATGTACAAGAGATTCACAGAAAGTAGACAAAATCAGGACTTGATGTACCGGAGCCCACAGAATACTCAGCCTCTTCTTGTATCTTCGTGTAACAAGTCAGACTTTGCCTCATAAAAGTGGGATAGGACTGATGCTCAGTGATCCACGGTGTTGTTTTCCTCATCATATTCAGAAAACAGGGATTCAGAGTTTGGAGGGGCTCAGAACACATGCATGCTGCTCAGTCCAGTGAGTCAATCCCACTCCGATTGACTCTGAGATGTTTTGTTCGAGATTCTATCAGCTAAAAGACAATTAGAGGGGCAATAGAACAGACGGAGCTAACGCTGTACAGTTGGGGGGCAATTTAGAGGATTAACGTTAGTCTGTGCCACAACAGACTGACCTAAACCATAAAACGTCTGTTGAAAAAAAAACAGTTTTGATTAGACCCAGGCAGTGCTATAATTACAACTTCAGTGATTTCAGTATGTATGTATTAGTTGTGTTCAATGTGTGATTTTTACTTTTTAAATGCATTGATTCCAACCACACTTATTTAGGACTTATTGCCAATAAAGTACACTCACTTTTTTAGCTCAAAAAAGGTTTTGCTTTTATCCCAATAGGGAGTAAAGCGATGACCTTTTCAGGCCTCTCACAGGTCTCACCTTCCTACCTCTCATTCAAAACCCTGACTGTCTGCTGCTGAGCTAATGCTGAGCTAACAGCAGCACTGCAGAACCACACTCTCATGTGTAAGAGCTCGATTGCAGCAGGTCCCTGGGGACGTTTGAAAAACACCAATCGGAAGCAAGCAGTGTCTAGTTTATCTCCCTAACCAGGGGTCTGGCCGGAGCACCTGGACTGGAATAAAAGAGAAACAAAAATCTCTGTCTAGACTGATCCATAGGGAAGCTACGGGTTGAATATCTCCTGTACTAAAGTTCTCTGAGAGCGCAGTGGCTCAGGTGGTAGAGCGGTCCTCCAATTACCAGAAGGTTGGTGGTTTAATTCCCGCTCTACCCAGTTCCTACTGTCAATGTGTCCGTAGCAAAATGGCAGCCACCTCTTCACCACCAGTGTGTGACTGTGGAGTGAATGAATAATGGACTCTGTAAAGCTCTTTGATAGTCTTGAAAAGCACTATATAAATCCAATTCATTACTATTATTATTCATTGGTTATTGCTCAGTATAAAAAAAGGGATTATTATTATTATTATTTATTCTAATACTTGAATTTATTTTGTTTAATTAAAAATTTAGCTATTTAAACAAAAGAAAAAAAAACAGGAAGATTGACCTATGAATAAAATTAGACACAATAGGGTTAATGAGGCTTATTTTGACGTAGTACCACTAAATCTGCCTTTTGGCGCTTACCTGGTCCAGAGTGGTCTGGGACACAGAGTAGTCCTCGATGGCCAGCCGCTGCTGGTGGTGTGTGAACTGGCTGAATATGTTGGCCAGAGCCCCGGGCGAGTGTGGGAGCTGATACTGCAGCGTATTGTGATGTTTCTCCTTCAGGACGCTGCCTGGAAACCTCTGCTGAACAAAGTCTTCCACTGGCTTCAGGGCAGGAGGCGACCCACCGACCCTCACAATCACTGTGTAGCCGTCACCAAACCTGAAAGAACAGAATAAAATACATGCTCAGAACAATATACGCAAGCAAATAAACAAACCAAATTGCGCAGTTGGGGCTACAGTCCTGGAATGGTATGATAAGAAGGAAAGAAGAGGGCTGAGAGAAAAATATAAGAGGAAGAAACAGACAAGACAACTGGCTCTGGTAGGCCTTATCGTTTTAGCAGAAGAAGCCATTAGCAACAGATTATAAGCAACCTTTATACCAGCTGGATTTACAGGGGAGTACTGTAACTTAAGGATTAACTCTGGGTTCATTTTTCCCTTGAGTAACTAACCATGGCACTCCTAACTTGTACACTCCCCAACACATGTTCTGAAAATCATGCTGCGTTAAAACATATCTTGCTGCACTGATTATGATAACCAAATATAGTACTTATTGTTATTTATTATATTGTTCAAAATACCTGCAGCAGAAACCTTTAACAACTGTAGTTTGTAATTCCTTTGCTAACAAGCTCACAAGTTAATGAGAAACTAAAGTTGACAGAACAAATTGGTAACTAGCTTGAAGACGTTCCCTGAACAAATTTTCAGAAAAATTTCAAAACAACTCAAAAGAAAAATCCATCTCTACAGAAGAACGGTAGGCTGCATTTTGAACTGTTCTTGAGCTACTTTCCGTGCTGTTCCATGATAAAATTCAATATCAACATTTCAAAGTGTTTTTTCTTTCTATTAATATTACATACTGAGATGTGAGTAATACAAAATACTTGCAGGAGGAACTGCTTGAACATAATCAGCCAATTCTACGGCCCCCCGCAGCTCCATCTTTACTGTTTTCATTTTGGTTTAGTTTGGTCTGGCTGTGCTCTCTCTTGCAGCAGACAGATGTTTAATTGAACAACAAAAAAAATTGCTAAACCCATGAAATATTTGTTCAGACTCACAACTACCCCAATAAAATGAACATATATTAAAATATTTTATCAGTAAAGAGAACATTATTTTGGACTTAAAAAATAATAAAGGGCCACAGCTAAGCTCTAAAGCTAATTAACATTCTGCATCCTGCCAGCTGAACGCCATGTCGGCTGAGCACCAAATAAGACCGTGTGCCTTGTTATTCTGTCGTTAGCACTCTTATGACCCATTGTTTTATGCCTAATTAATTCCCTAATGTTGGATTTACTCATTGAAATGTCCATTGTGGGCTGGTGCGGCCCTACATGCAACGCAAGTCAGAGACTCCCTTAGTGGCAATTAGAGATATGGTGAGTAAACTAGTCCCACACGATCCCACTGGGAACAGGAGAAAAGTACTGTAGTGGTGAGAAACAGAATGAATAGACCCCATGGGTAGCACCGTCCCTTTAGTTCAAACACTTGGAGTTAAAGAGTCCCGGTGCAAAAATAGTCTTAGTTTGCATAAGGGAAGTTTTTATATGGGAGATGCCTAATAAGCAGTCATTTTGTTAAGACTGCACAGATGTGACGAGCGTGGGATCATTTCGAGGCTCATTAGCTGAAAGAGGTCTTATTTGAATTCGTTATCGTGTACATTACTAATGACATCTACCTTGTGCCAATAAGAATGAAGCCGGTTTTCTCAGAATTAATTTTTGTTACTAATATATACAGTAAAAACCACTGTGTTAAAAATAGCATTACCATTTTCAGTGTAATTACTCTGAGTAATATTTGCAGCAATGACTGGACTATTTTCAGACAACATGATGCAACAGGCTGATTCTCTTTTCACACATTACCATCTGCCACCTGCCAAAAAAGCAGGATCTGAGAGCCACGTCTTCACTGTGATCTCCTAAGGGTCTGCACACTATGGGTGATCAAAAGCATCCCCATGAAACTGTAGCATGTGGAAATAGCTACAAGTGCCCTGTGACAATCGCCTTTTGAAATGCTTCATTTAGTGAGTGCTTTTTCTAGATGTAAACCCCCCAGCATTGGAATGATACACCACAGGACCCTGAGACCTCACAGTATGGAGCTGGTGTGGTATAAGACATACTGTAGCACTACTGCCCTTTCAAATAGTTAAACCTACTGCTTAACATTATATTCACAGTGACACAGTAGTGTAGCCTCACAGTAAAAAAGTTTGACTTCGAGGCCGGACAGAGCCTCTCTGAGTGGAGGTTGCATGTTCTCCCTTTGCTTGGGTGGGTTTTCTCCGGGTACTCCGGGTTCCACCATCAAAAACATGCTATATTCTCTGTTCAGTGATATGACCGGGATACCTGGGCGCCCCCTGGTGGCGGCTGCCAACAATGAATTTTCCCACAGGGATAATAAAAGAAACCAACAAACTGTCAATCGAAACCTCTATCTAAAAATGACAGGTTGATATTTTGTATGGTAGAGGTTGGGCTGTTATTAAATGAATTTCCATCACTAGATAGTGAGCTATTGAATTGGAAAAGCCCTATTGTCCTTCATTTTGCTTTGTAATAGTGTGGGTTTGTATAGAGGCACTGATAATAACATTTCTAAGTTTGGCTCTGCTGTCATGGTTCTGCTTTGAATGAAAAAGACCTTGAAAAATAATATTACAATGAAACTGAAAAACTGAAATTTGAGAAGCCATGTAGCTTATTCTAACTTCAACGCACTTTGTCCTTTACAGTAATCTTTGAACCCTACAGTTAAAAAAAATGCATTGTTCATATTTGAACAAGGTGAGGAGCCTTGCTTCCACACAAAGCCTCACATTTGATGAAAGAACACACATTATCTGTGGCCAGAACCCACCCCACCCCCACCCCCCTGCTGTGTTAAGCACTATATTTTTTATAAGATGCAACAGTCTGTTATCAGGAAACAAAACCACAACCCAGTAGTCAACAGCCAGACATCAAGCCTAATTCATCATCCAATCAAGACTATAACCATACCCCCTTGTGTTTTATTATAGCTGTCGGCGCATGAAATATGTTTAGCCTAAGGACTGGCAGGCTAAACCAAAATGCAAACAGATCTTGTAAAAAAAGAAACCCAATAAGGATGGAAGGCAGACTGGTGAAATTGTCTGGTGCTATGGTTCGGGGCATCTGTGGGTAATGAAATGTTGCTTGTCAGTGGCAGTAAAAGGACTTATCAATTAGCTTATCCTCATTCCTTCACACCGCCTTTCCTCGCTTTTATTTTCTTCCACTCCCTTTAGCTCCACAGAGGCTCCGGGCGTCACTTTGGGGGAAAATATCGTTCTTTCATATTCATCATTTTTATTCTGTCTCTGTATTTACAACAACACAAGTTCTTTCATCTTTAATTTACTTTCTGTCTTTGCTCTCCTCAAATAAACTCTGTGCCTGTGCAGGGGAAAGGAGAGCTGGGGTACCTTCAAAATATATATATTTTAAATATATATAAAAAATGTTGTTATAATGCACAGTTGTAAACACAGAGTGGCAGACTGAAAATGAATCAGTGACTGTGGATTAAGATGGATTCAATTTAGGCAAGGCTTTAAAAATAAATCTTTTAGGAACAAAAATGTTATAAACACTGTTAAACTATCAAACTGTTTACTTCTGATTTATGGCATTGTTCTCATTAATAGCATTCTTTCACTTAGGAATTGCAATTTGACAATTTACTCCTATGGGTTTACTTAGCCGCAGATAAATTTATTTTGGAGAAAACTGCAGAATCCATTGCATCGTTTAAAGTAAAATAACATTTACTGGCATAAGAAAGTCATAATGCAGGCTTTAAATGGTGGCTTTGAAGAAACTATTCAATTTCTTATGTTTGAAGTCATGCCTGTGCCACAATGTCACAACTAATCCTTTCATAATACTTTACACAAAAGACACGATACAGCAGCTCGGCGCAGCATGGCGAAGTCATTGTGAAGTTGGTTCTCTTTTCTTCATTTTCATTATTTGGACTCAATCCACTCCCCCGCCCCCGGTCTGCAGGAACGTTGTCCTTCCATGTAATTTAAAACAAACAAGAGCCAGACACAGATAAGGGCATGACAGCCGGAAAATAATTTGGCTGCCTTCCTACATCTGAGAGAGTCTGGAAAGGTCACCCTCGCCGGACCCAAACCTTGTGTTTGTGTCCGCCGCAGGAGGATGGCGAACTAGGGGGCAATAGGTCACAGAGTGGAGGTGGTGGTCGGATGCTTTGATCAGACAGGAAGTCATTCAAAAATCGTCCTCGGTTTGTTAAGGGGAGCCGGCAGTGTTCGCAGGAGAGTCACTGTAAGGGGCCGAGGGACTGATGGGGATGAACGGGCGGATTGGGTTGATCCGGGGTTAGAATGTGAGCAGGTCTTCAAAGGTGGGATTTTCCCTGTTGTGTTTGTGAGCTGACCGGCAGGATTCCAGCCAATGAGCAACAGTGAGCAGAGGATAGGGGCAATTTGAATTTATTCCATGCGCTGTAGAGAAAGCCAAGTATACTTTTATTATCTGTGTATACTGACATATTCAAGACAAGTCACCTTGAAACCTATGTCCTTACCTCAGTGTGTGTATAATGTACTGTATATGAACAGAATAATTAGACTGGACGGTAAAAACTGTCTATTTCAGTGTCGCAACACCGCAAGTGACCAGTCTGACTGACGGCTTACAGACTTATTGAAATCTTCAAATACTTTCAAAGAATATTTTTAAAGCAAACTCTTTTTTATCTTGAAGTCAGTGACTACAGTGGTTAGGATCAGTGCTACTTCACTGGCCTTGTGCAGCCCTTACTGCACACAGCAAGATGTAGCTACATCTATCTCAATAATGTTTTTTTTTGCACTGAAAAAAGCAAATGTGTTGGATTGGAATAAGCGAAAAACATACTGTACTTTCATTTTGCTGAAAGATCATTAGAATTGTTTGTGGAAGTTATTGATTTATGTTGAGGCAGGAAGTATGAACAGAAAATCAGTAAGTAGATATGAGCTTATAATATTATGTTTTGAGGCCTGGAATAGAAAAAGGGGCCAGAGTAAAAAAAAAAGAGGGAATTTTTCTCTATGGCAGCTGACGTTAACTCTGACATGGTCTTCTCATACTTTTATACAGTAAAGTAAAGCAAACACACACAGGTTCTCTTTAGAAAGACAGTCATTAATTCAGTCGACTCCTACTTACTCTAACTCTTACTACTACTTACTGTCCTTGAGCTAACATTGCACGAAAAAAAAATTGTAACTCTGCTTTTGAATGATTAGTAGTGTCTCACTACTGCAGTGCCGCCACATATTTACAAGGTGTTAGCATGCAATATTATGTTCCAAAAGCAATCCAACACGAAGGCCGTCATCAGCCCTGTAAAAGTTATTACCAGAGGAGTCTCAAGCGTGCATAGTTCATCGTCGACCTAATAAAATACCCTGAGTTGTGGCGCAATTGCCGCAGACCTTGAGAGCTCTAATGTGGGTGCAGAGACTTGCTTGGCTTGTGAGCATCAAATGAGGAATGATAACGCTGATGCTAGTAACTGAACTACAAAATAACATAATTTCAGGCAATGAAGTGGAAAACGCGTGTCATATTTCTAAGTGCAGGCGGCGTATTTACAACAACTTCCACGTCCGTCATTGTTCTAGCCTTAATTTTACTATGTTGCTGATGCGCTGTAAACTGTAAAGAGTAAATGCTCTTTTCGCCATCCATCTTCAACATTGACGTGTGCTTAAAAGCAGTCAACTATTTAGTTAATGGTGCACCTGCAGAACTGAGTGAGTGGAATGGAGTTTATTGGACTTCTTTACGTCAAGTTCAGGGGATTGATCCAAACTTTTAGATGCTGCTCTTGTAAAAAAAAAAAAAAAAATACAACTCTTCACTGCATTACCTTAATGCATTTAAGGCACTTTAGCCCACACTTTTATATCATGGCGTACTTTGAGCAGGGAGAAAATAAGACTCGAGGCTGCACTAAGAGGCTGGGATATGAATGATATCAATCAGTGAAAAAAAAAAATAGGCTTGTAGGTGTCCTTCCTAACTGACAAGATTATAGGGGAGCTTTGAAGCTGGTTTTATTGGTTCCTCCACTTTATTTGGGTTTACTTAGCACCTGGGAGCGTGCACACAGGCGCTCTGCTACACTAAAGCACTATTTACAGCCTCATCCACTTTTTACTGCGATATTTCCCCACCTCCTTTGTCAGCCTTTCACAAAATTCGTGATTGATTTGAATGGTGCTACGCCAGGACAGGTAAGGAGGGTGTTGTTATCAGCCAAAGCGAATGATAATTAAGGTACTCCGGTGAATGCGCAATCCAAATCCTCAGCCCCCGTTGCACATATAAACTTCCTCTCTTGTGGTTTAAATGGTCTATTTTGGCTCATTTGGGCGTGATTGATACACAGAGGAAGGGCTGTTAAAGTGGCAGAAGGGCATGTTGGTGATAAAGACAGGGTCAGCACTGAACTAAAGGGGGCACTACTAACAAGCACTTGGATGACTGGGTCTGAAGTCATGCCACCTGAGAGTAACAGGGGAAGGAATAAATAAAGAGGAATATGGAGAGATTTTTTTTAAACAGAGACGAAAAGGGATGGAAAAGGGATGGGGGGGGGGATTGGGTGAGCGTGTGTTACATATGAGATATGGGGGGTCAGAGCGTGAGTGCAGAGCCTGTGGTGAGACTCTACGGCACTTTCGGACAGCCTGTGATGAAAAAGAGATGAAGATGTTGGGGAAAGTGCACAGCCTGAGCAATGCAGGTCAGCTGTTCATGCCGTGCGACAATGACTGCATTCCCCGCTTCAAAGTGTGATGGAAGTCTTTCACAGAACTGGAGCATTTGTGTTAACTGGATTTCCAGACTATAAAAAAGGTACATGTTAAAAGCTGCCTCTGTGCTCATACTGTAAATGTATTGCCTACATAAGTGCACACCTGTGGTATGTCACTTATATAAATGAAACGGCCATAAAGATGACTGCAATGATATGTTATGATAACCCGTTACTTGCCGTTTCAACCTAGCCCTCCAAAGTCAATCAGTTTCCAGAGATAGACTGTAGAATATCCCAAGATTACATAGCTTTACACATATTCAGTATGTGTATTAACAGCGCTTCACTTTTCCCACATTATGTCATCTTACAGCCTTATTCCAAAATGGATTAAGTTCATTATTTTCATCAAAATTCTACAAACAATATTCCATATATTCCATTGTATTCCAGTGTATTTTCCAATATATGTAATTGTTGTTGTTTTTATTGTTGTTTTTTAAATCTTGATTTTAATTGTTTTTAATTATGTGACATTGTATTTTTACTAATGTTGTAAGGCGACCTTGAGTGTCCAGAAAGGCGTGTTATAAATAAAATGTATTATTATTTATTATTATTATAATGACGTGAAAAAAAATCTGAAAAAGCACATGTACGTAAGTATTCACAACCTTTGCCACAACACTCAAATAAGGTCAGGTGCATCCTTATTCCACTGATCACCCTTGAGATGTTGATTGGAGACCCCTGTGGTAAACTCAGTCGATTGGACATGATTTGGAAAGGCTACACCTGTTTATATAAAGTCCCATAGTTAACAGTGCATGTCAAACCAAGCCATGAAGTCCTTTAGATCACTACGTTGCTGATGCACTTTAAAATGTAAAGAGTAAATTTTCTTTTAGCCATCCATCTTCAACTTGTAAACAGGATTTTATCAAGGCACAGATCTAGGGACCTTCCACCAGGACTCTTCCTAGAGCTGGTCAAACTCTTTGTCACTCTGACGGCTTTTTTTGTTCTTGATTTTAAATACATTTGCATAGATTTAAAAAAAATGTGGATTTTCAGCTGGTACTCATTTGACAAATCTAATGTTCAATATTAACTTATGGTAAACACGTGAGTGTAAGCTTGTGATTGGATCAATCTCACCCCATGATGTGTAACTTCAAGAACTATTTAATGGACAAATTCCTTGTGTCTGTGTTGTATGCTGAGTCCAGGCTCTTGTCTTGTCCAAACTGGACTATTGCAATGCCCTACTGGCTGGACTCCCCGCCTGCACAACCAAACCTCTGCAGCTGATCCAGAATGCAGCAGCAAGAGTGGTCTTTAATGAACCAAAGAGAGCGCACGTATCTCCTCTATTCATTAGGTTACACTGGCTCCCGGTTGACGCCCGCATCAAGTTCAAAGCTATGCTCTTGGCCTACAAAACCACCTCTGGTTCTGCACCCCCATACCTCCACTCACTAATACAGACCTACGTTCCTACCAGATCCCTGCGCTCTGCAAATGAACAACGTCTGGTGGTACCGTCCCAAAAAGGTACAAAATCACTCTCACGTACCTTCTCTGGATCTGTTCCACATTGGTGGAATGATCTACCCGCTGCTACAAGATCAGCAGACTCTGTAGCCATCTTTAAAAACACCTGAAAACACATCTCTTCCGTCAACACCTGACTGACAAACACTGAGCCCTACTTCCTTTCTATCGATTCCTTTCAAAAAAAAAAAAAAAAAAAAAAATTTTCTTATCCTTAGCATCGTATACTGCGCTGGGTTTAAACTGACTAGTTTTTGTGCACTTATGCTTCTTGTACCTTGTGTTGTTAAAGTTGCTTCCATTGTTATCCTCACTTGTAAGTCGCTTTGGATAAAAGCGTCTGCTAAATGACTAAATGTAAATGTAAATGTATGCCTGTATGCTTTACTGCATTCATGTTTCTGTCCCAGAGCTCTGATTAAACCTGTTTTGTATTAACGGGCTCCTCATTTCTGATCCTCTGAATATCATGACAATAGGTTTATAACTGCACCAGATTATGGTCAGGGAAAGAGGGAGTGGCAATGTGTCACACAGAAACCAGTCTGTAATACATAATAAATTGCAGACACAATGAATTAGTGTTAAAAGACAAAATAATGCAAAAAAAAAAACAATCAATCAATCAAGAAATAGACAAAAGTATCCGCCTTTTGCCATTTGTATGGGGCTAGTATTGTAATAAAAGTATGTGTGAACATGTACTAAGATTTCGGAGTTTGTAATACAATTTGTGCTTGTCAAGGTTTGTGTGTGTAAAATCTGTCTGTGAATGCACAAAAGCAAAAAGTCCTAAGTCGTAAACACAAATTTCTAAATACACACAACACTTGTAAATTGTGTTTACAGAGACAAAGGACTGGTTAAAATGGACTGTGTGCCTCTTAGAGCTAAGCATCAGTTAAGTATATGTTTGTATGCCAGCACAGAAAAATCTTTGGATTCTGATTTAATAAAACGTCTGCTCTCAGTCACAAATCTTGATACGCACAAATCGTATTACAGACAAATCTTGATATGCACACACAAATTGAGTACACAACGACTTTTTCAATAAAAACCCCATACACTTGAGGCTTGTGCTTTCATCTGTTGACATTTTGCCTATAATTCTGCAAAAAAACTTCTGAAAACAGTTTCACAAACTAAGATTAAAAGGATTTTTGTAATGAACTTTCTAAAAGATGTTTTTGAGAATTTTCAAAATTTGTGCAGTTGCTTTAAAAGATGTTTCATATTTGGAGTGTGTGCTGCTTCTGAGCGGTTCTCATCTGTTCATCTCCGGGTTTTTATGGGTTTCAGGTTAGGGTACTGAGACAACAAAAGTAACAGTTCCTATCCTCCACGCCTGCATAGATGTATGAGCTCACATTTTTAAATGCTATGGGTCACACGTTGAGCCACAGCGGGGGGTTTGGGAACTCGGAGTGGGCACGGACGCAGCACAAACATGTGGAGGGAAAGTGACGAGAAACGAAAACAGAGAAGACAGTCCTTAATTGCCTTTTCAGTCATTAACAGGGTCCCACACCTCATGAAACATTAATTACACCGAGCGCTTTAGCGATAGGGACGCTTAATTAGAAATTATTCACTGCATGGCAAGGACTGAGAGATAGCATTTCGCCGGCGTGTAAATCGAGATCTAAAATAAGTGCGGTGAGGAATCTGTGTAGATGTCGTGCTTATCTGGCTTCCCCTCACCGACTCATCTTGTGGAGAACACTTCCCTGTTACCTGATAGCATGTTGAGAGAAGTAGAACACGCTTTAACCCTTTGTTCTCCTCCCCCATTTGTCCCTCCGCCCACGGCTCTCACCTATCCCATACCTCCTGCCCTGCTTCATAAATTATTTGCACAGCCCCAGCTTGTCCCCCTGTGGACAGGATGTAATTGACACAGAG
This sequence comes from Perccottus glenii, assembly GCA_024416835.2. Classification (NCBI taxonomy): domain Eukaryota; kingdom Metazoa; phylum Chordata; class Actinopteri; order Gobiiformes; family Odontobutidae; genus Perccottus; species Perccottus glenii. The sequence goes on along the minus strand of CM044546.2, from coordinate 15,322,715 downwards.
GATCTGTCAATTACCCTAACATCTGGGAGGGACTGATTGCTACATCGCTCTTCCACTTTAGCCCTGGCCCTGCCGACTCCCACACTTGTTTTTAGCTCCTATCTAAAAATCTACCTCTCGGCAGTGCCCTAAAAGCCCAGCCAATGATACAACATTAACATTCCTGATTGGAAATACCCTTGACACTACTGCCCCCTCTTTGCTGTTCCAGGCATTTACCCTAATCCCCTACATGACGTGAAAAATGGTCCAACCCACCCCTCATCCCAGGTGTATTGATCTGTCCCTTCACCCAGCGATTGCCACCACATCTTCCTGTCAAGTGTGTAGCTCTTCTGCGTGTGCGCCGAGTGTCCTTCTTGGTACGGGATCACACAATAGAGTGGTAATAATGTCAGCACACTGTACCTAAGATAATGGATCGGCTTAGCTATAACATGTGGGGCTGGCGGTGTAAGTGCTGGCCCCGGTGAATGTCCGATGAATATCAGAGTGGGAGGAGGTGACATGCACAAGCCCCATTAACAGTGTGCGGGAGGATGTGGATGGATGAAGTAGAATTTATGGGTCCACAAAGAAAATCGAGGTAATAGTGAAAAATTACAGGCAACTAATCTAAGACCCACAGGCCTGTGCTTGCACATTTGCTTTATAAATTGATCTGTCAGCGTGGAATCAATGCTAGGCTATTGATGAGATTACTCTGAGACAATCTTCAGCTAATAAATAAGTTTTAACTCGGTTCATTAAGGGGAATTCAATGCATAAGCAAAATTAACAGAACTGAAACAGTTTTATCGAAACCTTTTCAACATTAAAAATTCCATGTTAATTAGCCGCTTTTTATAACAATGATCAAATCTTAATCTTTGTAGTAGAACAATACATCATCCCAATTACTCCAACAATAACAACTCTCTTGTGACGCACTATTGATAAAGTCCTGAGTTTGACTCCCGGGCCGGGCGGGGCCTTTCTGTGTAGAGTTTGCATGTTCTCCCTGAACTCGGGTGGGTTTTCTCCAGGTACTCCGGTTTCCCCCACCACCAAAAAAAACATGTTAGTCTCCAGTTAGTGCCTTAGGTGCCCCCTGGTGGTGGCCGCTAACATTGAATTTCCCCACAGGCATAATAAAGAGATAAAAAATAAATAAATGTAAACTGTCAATGGACCTGTACAGCCACAGAATCACAATGGTCAAAAATGTAGGTGTACTGGAAGGTTGCTAGTGAAGCTAACATCCATTAAAGTAATGAACCTGAAAAAAACAAACCAAAGAATACACTGCTGTCTGTTTTCAAAATAATCAATCTAATGCTTAGAAAAAGAAGAAAGTGTATGTCTTTGTATGAGCATAAAGTGATGGTAATGTCCCAGTGTGTCCTTTGATCTGTACCTAAGCCAGTTTAAGGAGGTTGTGTTGTTCTTGTGGTGTAACACACTCAGAGAAAGAAGGTCCTCACCTGTTCTTCAGATGCTGGATGCTTCCGAGACACTTGAAGCGTCCGTTTACCATGATGGCCATGCGTGTGCACAATGCTTCACACTCCTCCATGCTGTCAAGAAAAATGTAAATAAAAAATAAAGTGTTACTTTGAAGTCCATCTAACGCAGACTTCTTTGCAGTTCAAACGTGGGTTATTTATATGTGTCCACTTTGACACTTTAAATGGACGACTAATCTAGTAATTACAGAGAAAGGAAGGGACCATCTGTAGCTCTTATTATTTCATTTTTTTCTTTGGTGTCGGGCAGGAGCAGGATTCATTTGTAGCCGAGGCAAAACCTGTGAAGCTTTTCTGAAGAATAGTGCAATTAGGATTATGACTTTGTAAAACCTGGTGAATGTGCCACTTAACAAAACACAACCACCTGGTCATGCCACAGACGATTGGACGCAGCTCAGCCAAAGTGTCTGAGACAACAACAAACCTTTTTATTTCTCCTGTGGGGACATGTGTAATGAGGATAATATTCAAAACCAAGATAATTTGAAAATAAATAGGTTTAGAAGTTGTTAAATGTTCCCCATCAACAAGCACCATTGGTTTTGAGCAACATGGGCATTTCTTTTGTTCATAAAAATTGTCAGCAGTACAACTTAGGAAAACTTGACTGTGCTCCAGGACGTTTTGATAATGAAAAGGCTCCAGCACACATATTGACACATTCTTTTCAGAAAAGAATAAGCTCCAATCAGTCAATATGCCCTTGTGCTTCATGAAATCTTTATAGCAGATTGTGAGCTGGTGACTGCCAATATTACCTGCCACACAGGAAATACTACTTTTCAGCTAAAGCATAACCAAATCAATAATCATTGTGAAATGTGCCGCTCACATAACCACTGTTATGTTTTTATTCTCTCCATAGATTCTATCCTAACTTAGTGAGCTGAAAACAAGACCAGAGAGACAGTAGAGACCTGTGTGACGTGAGGATAACAGAGCGTCCCTCCTTTATGATACTGAGGATGCAATCCCACAGGAAGCGGCGAGCCTTAGGGTCCATTCCAGTTGTCGGCTCATCCTGCAACAAAAACCACAATATAATAATTAAAACCTGGCTGCCCATATTGAACACATGCATCCAGATAAAATAAAAGAACCTTAGTCAATAAAGTTTAACTTCAAACTATAATGGTCCTACAACAGTGTAGCTCTGGTAGCACTTTATAATCCAGAATAGTAATAACATGGTGATAGCGTGCTAATAATATGACAATGAATAGGAAATATTATAGTGATTATGGTTAATTATTAAGTAGTTCCTATTCCTGTATGAGTTCCTAGAGGTTAAACGGTTATACAAAACTATACATTAACTGCTTTAAATTGATGAAACAATACCGTTAAGCTAACATTGTCCAAAAACGTGCAATATGTAAACTTATTTTACCCTACAATTTTCACCTTTTGAAGAGATTGACAAAAAACACTAGTATTTAAAACCAGAATATGCCTATATTCAGCAGTCTTCACCAGAGCACCCAGACAGACACTCAGTGATTTGCTGTTTTTCTTTCTCCTTGGGGCCAATCTGTCCATGGCCGATTAGAGAATGACAGTACTCAGTCCATTGGCTGGTTTTCGTTCCAGGCCTGCTTCTCCCTCTCTAGCAGTCTCCTACAAATCCCACGGGGTGTTTTTCACCGCCACCGTGCCCAATGTGTCCCTGTGCAAACCCTACGTGGCACTGCCTGAAGGCTGCCGGGGCCTCTCTGGGCTAGAACACAATACTGAAACTGACACAGAAAGTGACAACACATTATCCCACTGCCTCAGAGTGAAAGCTGGCCTGGCACACTTGAGTAAATACAGGCGACTGAAATAGTGCATCCCCATAGCTATTGTATAATCCACAAAAAGGAGTGCTTTGGTGGTTTGGGTAACTAATGGTGCAAAGATTTTAGCTGTTTTGTAAGAAATGTCCATAGAAATGACTCAATCGTCTAGATAAAAATTGTACTAAAATTGTCAGTGTTTAAATACTAAACATATTTAAGTGCATTATATTATTAAAATAAAACTCCATTCAGCATTCATTTCACGGTGAAACCCAACAACAATCTACCTAAAGTTGAATTCATTTAGGTACAACACACTAAACTGCAGAAATGACTTTCTAACAAAGTGGTTTTCTTGAAAGCATATGATGTGGTTTATTCTGAGTCATGCTTCCATTAATCTCCCATCAGTGCGACTAGGCCATTGCCTTTTCTTTTAAGTCCTGATGAACAGGACTTTAATATGTGCAAACACAGTACTGTGTGCCTTACATCTTTCTAAAGAAATTAGTTCCTCCAAAAAAGAATTAAAACATGACCAGTGATTGACCCTGAAATACACACGCTTCTCATCCACGAGTAATGCATTTATAATCCCTTGAGAAGTGTGGAGGATTTTCCACTGTGATCTTCTGTCTTTTTACTCTTTTTTTTTATTTCAGAAAGCATGCTTACAGTGCAGTCGATCCAAAATAAAAACTGCACCACTGCAACACTTGCAGAGCATCAATATTGTTCTAAAGCATTACTGTAATAAGCCATAATAATAGACGCTATACCATGGTAATTCCCTGATATATCAATGAAGCTCTATCTCACCAGAAAGATCACCGGAGGACAGCCGATCAAGGCCATAGCAGTGGAGAGTTTGCGCTTGTTCCCACCGCTGTAGGTCCCAGCAGGCTTGTTGGCATATGTGACCAACCCCAGCTTTTGTATTCCCCACTCGGCCACCTTTAAAGAAAAAACAAAAATGGCATTTATAATATACTCTGTCTTTACACAGCTTGCATGATGGATGATTAGCTTTGATCTCATGTGTATTTCTGCTGTGTGTGTTTCAAGGACATCATGTGACAGCTGCCGTCACTGTACACCCTGAACAACTGACAGCTGTTTGCTGCAATTTTAACACAAGCAATCACACAACTTTGGTAAAAAAGTGACAATGAGAAAAATGTCATTCATTTTGCAGAGTTGGTTTTCTATTTTATTTATTTTTGCAAACGTTTGGCAAATCACCTAGACTGGCAAATCAATAAATATCTTTATTGAGCCATCGACACTCAGTAGTTTAAGCTGTGTTTTGAATGGAATACTACTTGTTATCATATGTCCAGACAACCAACAGAAAGTAATATGTGAAAAAGACAATCATGATAGCAGCTAATAGAGATTAACTGAAGGACCGGAAACCATGATAAAAGATCATATGATGCTGGTCTAACTGGGGTACACTGTAACATGTGATGCAAATATTCCAAACTTTGCATACAGTACACTACAAAGTGTCCAGTTTTTAACAAAGCCATTGTTTTAAGATGTTCAGGTCTGGCTACAAACTGCCGTCCTGGATTTTAGTCAAATTAGACATTATTCTATTTGTATTATTATGCAAATATGAATCCACCAGGGTTCACTTTGGACAACATTTTCCTCCATCACAATAGGCCACGGTCAAATGAAGAGTTATGCTAGGAGCATGCAAGTCGGTCCCTTTGCACTGCAGCTCCAAGATCAAAGACCTGGCACTGTGTCTGAGGCCTATGGTGGCCGCCAGCCTCTTCCTCGTTTGATGTTAGTGCTGGTGCGAGAGGAGCGCACAGGGCAGTGCGTAGCGCTGGCCACACCACTGGGCATGGTGAATAATGTAAAGCCATAACCCACAGCTGCTGCTTTTTCTACCACTGGCCATTTTTTATTATGTATGGCTTCTCCCATTGAGGTTATCTATCACTCCGACACATACTTCAGCTTGCCCTACATTCATTCTCGATAAAAAGGCATTTTGATAGAGAGGGAAAACATCCAACTGGATAATAAACATACTTAGTTAGAAGGAGCAGTGGAATTCATGAGTTAAAGCATGTACAAGGACACAAAGTCACAAAAGATGATTTAGTTACCATGGTGACTTCATTTTCAGGTACTCCTCGAAGCCGAGCATAAAACTCCAGATGCTCTTGTCCGGTGAGAAGATCATTGATTGCATCGAACTGGGGGCAGTAGCCCAAGTTCTGGTGCACGTCTCTCATCTCTTTACGTATGCTGCAAAACAAAGCACAACATTTTGACAATGTTGACATACTTCCATTGAATAAATGCTTGGGCAGATCATCTTTTTTCACCAAAGCACAAAAAGAGTAATGAGCTGAAAAGAGAGGAGTGGGTGTTCTTACATCTGTTCTCTCTCGTTTTACATTTAGTTTTGCCTAAAGGTCTTTGGGAGTTTTCTTTGATCTCTTTTAGCTATATTAATCAACATTAACATAGCTGTGTTAGACCTTGTTCTATTCAGCTCCCCTTCTTTGTTGAACACAAAGTCAATTACCACATATAGAACTGAACAACTGTAACGACTGCGGTAACAACCAACCGCAGACTTGGAGATACGCGCAGAGGTAAAGACATGTGTTTGTTCCTAAAAATAAGGAAGTGTCTCTCTGCCTGCCTGCCTGCCTGCCTGCCTGCCTGCCTGGCTTTCGAACTAGCGCTCCAGTCTCATATTGCTGGTGTCAAGGTTTTTTTTGGCAGGTACGAAGGTTTCTTTTGACTGATTTTGTAAGGCTGAGGCAAAAACAGAGCAGGGTAGAGGGTGAAGATGTGAAAAGGAATGAAATATGTGCGAGACGAAAGTATGTATTTCTGAGAATAGAACAAGAAAGAAGAGATCACAGAAATAAAGTTGAAACGACAGAGAGGGAATATGGAAACTACCTGAGCGGTACACAGGAGGGGTTGAGAGACAGAGAACTAGAAAGCAGTGCAACATGGAAAAAAAAAGCCTGAGCTCAATCCCCATCAGAACGGCCATCTTGGGTGGCTAATTATGATGAGTTACTTGGTGCTCTAGTGGGAGTTAGCAGCTCACCTGTATCCATTTAGGAAGGCCTCTCCGGCGGAGACCGGAATGTCTCCTGTCAGCATCTTGAACGTGGTGGTCTTTCCAGCTCCATTGATTCCCAACAAACCAAAACACTGGAAAACACAAGAGGGATTTCTTTACCGCTTATTACCGATAGGGCACTTAGAAACAATGATCCACAAAGTTTGCTTGGAATGTGTAAAGATAACATAGCGTCTGTTCTTGTACACAAATAAACAGAGTCAGCACCGCAGTCACAGAGAAGCAAACACAAACACAATCCTTACTGTTCCCCGCAGCATTCCTTCTGTAAATTGTTACAACAAACAACATTGTGTGCTTCTCTTTTTTCGTCCTGGAAGCCCTCTCCTTGAAGCCCTCGCAGTCATGTGACCTACCTCAGGTGTTCTGGCTCTGACTTAAATATTGGATTGCTGTCATTCATTGATCCCTGCTTGTTTGTGACCCGGATATGTAGACGCCTGCTCAGTGCAATGTAAATGAATGGAAATGTGCTGTGTGATCAGCGGCGCCCTGCGGATCACTGTGCTCTACTGGCATTTACACTGGGCTTTGGGTAAACAGCGGCGGGCAGGATGGATACCAGAGCAAAGCCCACTGAGCACGATCGCCTGTCAGCATTGGAGATTATGTTTTAAATCAGATTCGCAGCAGTGCGGTGTGATATGTGCACCTTAGATGCCTTAAACTTGACAGGGGATCAATACAACACAAATGTTTCCTTGTCTAAATGGTGATGGGTGTTTGCTTGATTTTCCACTGCTTCTGAACTGAACATTTTTCTTTCACTTATAGATCTGGTAGCTCTGTGCTAACCAGTAGCATAATAGCAGAAAACAAGCCTAATAAGGAGATTACTCTTCCCTCTCATGGCATTTATAAACACTGTTTGGAAGACTACTCAGCCTAAGCCCAACGCCAAATGTTTTCAGCACACTGAAAATTAAAGCCAAGTAAAAAATTTTTGTAAATATACTAATGTTTTGTAAATATTTTCAGTCATTTTCTAACTTTTGGAAAGTTGTAAGACTAATCAAAAGGTTTCAGAGCTTGAAAAGGGGGCAGTGTGATTGTGGCTCACCTCTGCGGCAGGTACGCCCACACAGAGCCTGTCCACAGCGGGGGTGCTCTTCCGAGGGTACACCTGCGAAGAGCACACAATAAAAAGAATGAGTAAGAGAGGGAGGACGCGAGGTGAGGAGCAGACGGTGAGAAAGTACAGATAGCACAGAGGATGGCATGAGAAAATATGGAGCGATAGACTAAAGCAGCGGGGGAGAGGTGAGAGTGAGCAGGTGGGAATAGGAGTGGAGGAAGATGGGGGAACACATTTTTAACAAGAAGGGATCATTTGCAACATTTAGAGGGCACCAGATGGGAAAAAGGTGAAAAAAAAAGGTATTTCCACAGGGAAGACAGAAGGGCAGGACGATATTACACGTGGCTTCTTTAGTGACATGCATCAGAAGGAAATCCATCTCCACTTTGAGAACTTCTGTACCCTCGATGTAAGCTGACAGTGGTAGACAGAACTGCTCCACAGAACACAGTCTGTTTCACAGTACCATCTAGGAGAGCTTCTGTTGAAAAAGTTTGCGAAAGTGCAGGTACTTTCAGTGAATACATAGTTGTCAATTGGATTTATCAACCGCAGTATTGTAGTTTACATTCGTAACGGTAAATCGGTCGCTACATCTTCAAACCTAAAACTGTTTGTTGGACACAAAAGGCCAGTTAAGTCAGGGTTCGACAGTGAGTACTTTGCTTGGAGCATTTCAAGATGGATTTTCAGGAGTTTGTAAACTTCCAAATCCTGCGTAAATCCAGCTGCAGCCCAAGTTTTCTATGTTTTATTTTATTCACTTTAAATACATGGACCTCCAGAAAACAACATGCTTGTTATTGACGGCTAAAAATATATGCTTTAGTGAATAAATATTTAACGGACTAGTACATACAGTCAAGGTAAAAGTATTTCAGTTTTTCAGAATAGGATTTCAAGAGCTCAGGTGAAAATGAGAGAATGTGTGATGCTGGTCCCATTGTCACTTGAAAACTTTTCTCTGCTTTATCTGCATCCTCCCCCGCTGACCAGCCTCATCCATAAACATCTGCACTCAAGTCTGCACACAGAAGCGCCAATAGAGCAAGATACTGCTCTGAAAAGTGAACAGCAATGGTTGAAAAAAAACAAAAACTTTAGTTTGATGACAGTTTGGAAGCAGTGCTGTCTTGTTCTTGAGTCAAAAGACAAGACTTTGTTGTAACTGCTGAGTGTGACAGTTCAGACATTTAGCATTCAAAATCCAAGGACAGTACAGTGTGCCTTTGAGTTATGTAAGTCTTTGAGTGCTTCCCTTTACATAGACAGAAACACGGCAGTTTAGTTAGAACAAAAAGTGGCAGCACATTGTATATAGGGTGCATTTTCTGTTCCTATAGAGACTGATCAGCCACTAAATTCAACACTGACGTAAATTTCGAGCTGCTACTTAAAGGCTGACAAACAATGACAATACATTCATGGCAGAGTTGACACAGTAAAAGCCTTTGATAAAAGCACGGATCCATCACTCTTTCTGTGCCACCTGACAGCTGCACTCACTACTTATCAACTTGGATTACACATAGCACTTTTTAGTGATAGTTTGCTGTGCTAACGCTACATCAAAGCGCCAGATACACGGATGGAGGAAGGCAATTAAAGCGTAATTCCCCTCTGACTTGAGCAGCGCAGCAGCTGTCACGATAAGCAAGGCCCACATTTGATCAGATGAGACAGCTGAGAGAATAAACCCCAGATTTGCAACCTTAAAATATAGATAAAGATTGCTCTGATCTGCAATTGGTAGACATACATTTGCTAAATATTACGTGGAAAAAAAGTTTGTGATCTGTGCCGGCCAATCAAAAGAGCGTAAGGTCATCTTTGCTTATAGTTGCTAGCTGTGCCGTAACCATGCCACAAGTCAATTTTTTTCATCCATTAAAACACAACTTTGTTCAAAGTTTGTGTCAGCTGATTAAGTAACTGGAAGGTGGGTCTGACAGCACGGGGTTTTGGAGATGCTCACAGTCAGACAAACTTTCTATCACAGTCTCCATCGATTACAGCTGATGCTAATGCAGCAGCTAAGTGGGGGTTAGCAGGTGCAGCGTGTTTCTGTTAAGGGCAGTGGGGAAAGGAAAGGGAGGAGCACAAATGTGACAGATGATTGATGGCCTGTCGATCGCTTCAGAGCCGCTCTCAGATTTATGATGGGCCCCAGACTGTGGCGCACGGCCACCAGAGCTGCGCACTCATTGATCAATTTGTTATCTGCGCCTCGAATGGATAGGGCACAGCTGTGGTGGGAGTCAATGAGGGCACTGTAGGAAGCATTCTGATGCCTTCTGCCACTGAGCTGCTGTTTGTGAGCGCTGATGGACCACTGTGTCTCATTACAGAGAAATACTGTCTGCCGTGAGTGAACACACTGAGCAGCAGCTCATTGTGTCACTATGAGTGAATCGGACCTGCAGCTTTTTAGGAGTTATTTTCGTTCCATCTCTTGAATAAAAAACAAAGAAACATTAACTGAAATATACTTTTTGATCCTGTCTGTCAATTTTACATAATGACTGTAGGAGCCATACATTGGGTATGATTTATTTATGATATTGTGTGTGTGTGTCAGAGGTCGCGCTAGACTTTCTCACTCTCCGTCATTTTGACGGACGGAGTCGTAAAAAATTTCCGTCCTCGTCAATCATTACCTGTCATTTTTTAATTTTCATACTTTAATAATATTAATATTATAATGGATTTTTGTTTAACTCACCTTTCAAGAAATTTCAAGACGAGCATAGAGGACAGATTATTTGTTTTATTTAAGTAAAACAGATAACGTTACACAAAAAGTGAAAGGATATTTTGTGATTGAACTCTAGAGCACGCAGTATATTATACACTATGATTCCGACAAAAATTAATTGAACTTATTTAAATCGCTGTTGTTGTGCCCCTGACAATTCCGTTACTTGTGTTAGTTTTTCTACATTTTCCTTCTTCCCGCCTCAGCCACGTAAACTCCTGTTCCCACTGAACACGATACTGCCTCTTCTTCACCTCCTTTTTGCCGCTTGTCCCATAACAGCTGTTGGTGACTGCTCAGTGTTCTCCATTTGTCCTCCTTCACCCTCCAGTGCATCATGTCCTCTTTTTTCACCTTTATTTACAATATCAGAACTTTTTGGCGGTTTGAAAAAACTACTCGCACTCAACTGCCGTGACCTTTTTGCAACTGAATGCAGCGTGACAAAAACAACACGATTCAAGATAATTGCTGATTGATATGTACATTCGCCACCAACTGGTCAGGAGTAGGAATTACAATAGATCACCCTCAAAATAATCCGTCAAAATGACGGATGGCATTCAGATTTTTCCATCATTGTGAAAAAAACCCTGTCAATGACGGAAAATATTCGGTTAATGCGACCTCTGGTGTGTGTGCATGTGCTAACTGACGTCATCGTTACTGTGGGTGGCACTGGGGGCATGGTGTCTGTATTTAGTGTGGGTGTGTGTTCACCTGTGGAGAGGAATGGAATTTTGGATCATGGCGGCAGGGTGAGCATGGGGAGAAACTTTCTGTTGACCGTCAGCGTGAACGTCAACAACAACGTCAGCGTCACTGTAACAGTCACCTTTCCTGTACTTATCAACATCTTGTATGAATGCACTGTCTCAAGGTACACTTGTGTGGTATATGAAGAACATCTATCAAGTAAGTGTCTGTTCCTTGAAAAATAGTGCAATAAAGATTTAACATCATGTGCAATGAGTCGGCGTGACGCGTCTTCAGTGTTAACCCACATGTTTTAGCCTGCCGCGGCGTTTGGATGAATTTTGGAGTTTATACGCGCAATAATGACCATGTGCAATTTTTTATAGAGGAAGAGAGGTGGAATAGAAGTCATGGGAGAGTACTTGATTTGTTTTTCATGGTGTAATTTCTTTCATTATAAAAAGCGATGTTTGTCAAATTAAAAGATACATTTTAAGGACAAAAATGCCATTCTTTCTATTTTCATATCTCAGAATGTTGTATTGAAAGCCACAAACAAATATGTGGCAAAAAATTAAGTAACATGTATCAAACTGACCACTATTGAAAGCTGATAAAAAACACTCCTCCTTCTTCAAACATCTTCAACCAACGCTGGCCTTTCTGTGAGGATTCTGCATGTCCTCCCCGTGCCCAGACATGCATGTATAGTTTAATTGGCCCTGTCAGCCCTGCGACTAACAGGCCATTGTCCAGAGTGTACCCCGCCAAAAACCCAAAGCTGCTGGGATAGGCTCCAGTCACTTGCGACCCCTAACAGAAATAAGTGGAAGAAAATTAATGAATGGTATTAATGATTTTTTTAAGTTTAAAAATTACAACAATGGCACTAAATTAAGAAAATCATAATATAATTTGCTGGTACCTCATAACTTCCATTCACATTTTGTCCAACTTGGTGTAGCCCATGTGGTCTCAATGTCTGTCAATTTCCCCAAAATCCTATTTTCTTTGTAGATGATAATCAGTTTGTGCATACGTTTATTTTGGATTGTTTTAGACATAGGCTTTTATTTTGGCGGTGCCACTACTTACGCGCTGCTTCTCAGTGCCATGAGAAAATCAGAGGGGAGGTAAGCGGCAGAATTTACTCTTGTGATTTAGGTGTTTATATTTGATAGAAAGTTCATATTAACCACATAGGCATTGTTTCTGTTGGTCAAAAATTGTGTGAAAAAGTGTTTTATATCTAAATACAGCACTTTGAAGAAAGCTAGCATTAACATGTGAGTATAGGCTAGCAAGTGTGGTCTCATGTATCTGTGGTGCTTTATTTTATGTTCCTACAGACTTGTGTGGGAAAGTGAGACCTAGAGTGGCTGTAAAGTTATATTTCTGTTTCACACAGGTATGTGGTTGATGTTGTGCACTATTCAATGTGATTTCATTGTTTTGATGTATATTGTTGTTCATATAACATGTACCTTTTGTACATGCTTATTTGTTCTATTTAAAATATAAAATTGCCATGATTAGAGGGGTTTACTTGTTAAAGATGTACACTATACGATCACACTGTAAAAATATAAATATCATTGTAATTAGTAAAATTGACATGAGTGCCATGAGTGCCATGAGGAAATCAGAGGGGAGACTTGTGTGGGAAAGTCAGACCTGGAGTGGCTGTAAAGTGATATTTCTCTGTTTCACACAGTAAACCTCCTGAATGGCAAACCCCTGTGTGTGGCTCAATTCATCAATCTACACAACGCAGAAGTTTCTATAGTCGGTCAGCACAGACACGCCGGCTACATTAGCAAACTCTAATCTTCTCTAATGTATATTTTACTAATACATTACTAATCCAGCTGTTTGCCCAGCAGTCTTGCGGTAAATATTACCCGCTGAAATGTGCATTGTATTCATGAGCAACAAGTGAAAGATTAAGTGTTAAAAAAGGAGTTGTTGCCTGTTAGCTGGGCCAGATGTTGGCGCCGGAGCTATAACACAGGCTGCTGCGGTGACACTTCCTGCTGCCAGCCGCCTGCAGAGAGGGAACATCTGCCGGCGGACGGCGCATTCATCTCAGAGGCGGCGTTGCAGCAAGTTTGACTTCACCTACCGCAAAGAGGGGAGGACCAGAGCTGCATGGGAGCACAGACGCTCGCAGAATGCACCGTTGTTTGGTTCTCATGCTCCACTGTGCTGTTTGTGAATGTTTAGGCAATCATTCTGCCTTTTTAATTCTCGTTATTAGTGAATATTTCAGATATAAGGGAAGAAAGAAAATCTGTCTTTGTGGCCCAGAAACAGTCCTGGTCTTATTTATAATTGCTGCAAGACACAGATCATCAACTGGCGGCCCGCGGGCCACATCTGACCGCCACAGCTTTCCATCCGGCCCCCCAGCCAGGACTCAAAACTAACGATGACGTGGGGATGGTCCATAATGCTGCTCAGGGTGAAACACACACCTCCGTCTTGTCTCTGTCACAACCAGTTCAGAAGGAGGATGTGCACAATATCAGCACAATTTTTTGACTGCACAATAGAAATAGGTAATTAATTCCACTTTAGCAAAATTGGTTCACTTGTTCACTGTCTGTGTCTCACCTGCTGCACAGACTTAGAGGGGTTTAATGAGCAGAGCTTAACGAGTAAAAGCAAGTCTGTGTCAGAGGCTGAGCTTTACTCTCTTCAAAACAGACGAAAAGTACGTAAATGTCCCATCACCAGTGGAGAACAGAGAGAATGTGAGCAGTAATATGTGTTAGCAATCTCTGAGCCATAAATTATTACTTCATAACAGAGTCAGACCCATCTTAAACTAAGTGTTCACCTGTTAGAGGCCGATCCTCATCATTTGCATGCAATCTTTGGCATTTAGGCAATAGGAACGTGGGCTCAAATCCCACGCCAGGTCAGGAGGTGGTATATATATACACAAGTTTAAAGTCAACCCCGTGCTGAGCAGCAAAACCATTATTTAGAACTAACACACATTACATTCTGTAACAATAGTAATTTATCTACTATTAGGCATGTGCAGTGCGAGCTTTCAGATGATTTTGTGTTTTATTATCGATACAGACTATAACACAGCAATCTGTTTATTTATTTTTTTGCATGGGCTGCTTTTACAACACGCTATGCAACACTAAGTAATGTCACATCAGTTGTGTTTTTTTACGCACGCGTTGTTTTTTAGACAACTGGAAGAAATATTGATTTGATGTGCAGCAGCCACTTACCGAGAGCCATGCTCCACACTCCCTCATCCCGGTGTTGTGAGGCTGGATAGTGTTACAGGTGTGTCTGTGAAATCTGTCCTGATCCAACGTTTGCTCCAACACATTTTTACAACATTATTCCGGACACTGAATCTTGCTTCCCTTGCTGGGAAGGATGGAGCAGGGGACTTTGTCGTTCTTCTTCAACACTCACGTGGGCAGCAACGGTGACACCTGGAGGGGCGTGATTGGGAGGCAATTGGGGATCTCGGTGGCAAGGCACCGGGGGTGGATGAGATCCGCCCTGAGTACCTCAAGTCTCTGGATGTTGGGGGGCTGTTGTTGTGGCTGACACGCCCCTGCAACATTGCGTGGCGGTTGGGAACATTACCTCTGGAATGGCAGACTGGGGTGGTGTGTTCCAACTACATGGGGATCACACTCCTCAGCCCCCCGTAGGGGTGCTCTGGGGGGTGGTACGGGGCCTTTGCTACGGGCTGTCCGGTCCATGTATGACCAGAGAAGGAGCTTGGTTCGCATTGCCGGCAGTTAGTCAGACTTGTTCTCAGTACATGTCGGACTCCGGCAGGGCTGCCCTTTGTCACTGGTCCATAAAAAAAATGGAACAGGATTTCTAGGCGCAGCCGGGGGGCAAAGCTTGAGGAAGTTTCTCCCCCAGACTTCCTACTCTCGGACTCTGCTTAGACTGCTGCCCCCGCGACCGGCCCTGGATAAGCGGAAGATGATGGATGGATGGACTGGAGAGCAAAGAGCATGGATGTCCAACTTAAAGTTGTGTACAAGTTCATGTAAAATCAGATTTTATTTGAGTTTTCAGGATAAAAGAAAAAAGAAGAAAAGATATCAAACAGTGAAGAACTCTAATTAAAAAAGCAGGTAAAAAGGTATGTATTCATTTATATATTTTAGTTTGAAGGTCTGGCCCCCCACAGCATCGTTAAGGAACCTTAACCCTGGCCCTTGGGCAGATTGTGTTGATGACACCCTGCTGTCAGAACTTCAAAATCCAAAACTTTGCAAATCCAGCAAACTTATTTTCTTTATGTAAACACTCTTTGTTGTTGCATCTATTCACAGCAGTACAACAATCTCAACTTTTTAGATTTTGCATTTTTCCCTGGCCTTGGGTTGTCACCATATACCACTAATGTCTCCTGTGGCAGACTTTTCAAACACAAATCTGAACTTTGCGTTTACACATAATGTTGCTGTTGTCCGTATAACAAAAGACAGAAGTGACAACACAACAATAAAGTAGGAAAACATCTCTTACAGTGGAGTGTAATCAGAGAAAAAAAGACCATTACCTTGGTCAGGTCACAGATCCTCAACAGGTCGTTCTGGGTTTTGCCGCAATACACTCGCTCCCGTTCCCTTGCCACGTCCGTATCCTCTTCTTTGTCTGTCGGCGACTTCCACTTCATGAGCCTGCCACAGTCACAGAGTCAGCGAACCACCCCATTCATTCAAATTAACTTGAACTGATATGGCAAATTATCTTGGTCAAAGTTTAAGCTAGGGGGCAACCATTCTCAGTAATTTTCATAAATACTAGTAGGCGCTGCGGGACATTAGTCGCCATGGCAACGTCGCATTTGCAGAGAGTTAACATCAAAATGAGTAAACTGGGATTAGTTTGGCAAACAAATTCACAGCACAGCAGATGTTTTATATGAAATGGCTCTACAGAATATTACTAATTTAAATGATGAAGAATGGGATGGAATATCTCTCCTGGATGAAAAAAAAAACAAATGGAGTGAAGAGATCTCTAAAAAAAGAAATACAAAAAGAATACAAATCAAAAGAGCAGGGAATAATGGCCGCATCAAAGGAAGATGTGACTAAAATGAGATGAAAGCAGATTGACAGTAGAATTTAGATGATTTTTATGAAGCAGAAATGGGAACAGACAGCTGCCAGCACCTTGGTTTGCAGAAGAACTTATACTGGATGAGGATGGTGAGGGTGAACATGACGGCTCCTTGAATGGACATCGCACACAGGTTTTTCCCCACCATGTCCCAGCCGAGCGGGTCTTTAAATCGGTCCTCCCCTTTGAGAAAGAACACACAGTAAATCAATACTATACAATGTCATTTTATATTACTATTAAGCCCCTATCTACAAGCTCAGATGGTGATTTATAAAATGGAAATCAAAGCAACAGGGATTTACCAGATGTGTGTTTCTTTCATGAGCTGCCAAATGCAAAAAGTTGAGCTGGAATTTGTCAGGTTTTCGATGTGTTTTGGAAGCCAACACTTTAAAAAATGCCACTTAGGCTCAGAAGAAATAAACTAAATGTCACCTGTGTCATGTGAGGAAGTGTAGTGGCATCCTGTACTTGAAGATGAAGCCTGTTTTGGTTTAATCATGCATATAAGTAAACTGTTGACAGCCCCCACTCTAATCATTTCCTTCCCCTTTCGTTCCTCTCGAGCCCGGGGGTGTTGGTAAGCAGGCGGGGGAAAAATGAAAGCGCTTTCAGTCTCATTCTCTGGTAAATAGCCCCCCTCTCCACACTAGCCCTTTTAAGTTGTGATTGCTTTTCTCTTTATGCTCTCCGCCACCCGCTGCAAATGATTCCTCAAACCACCATTTCCTGCTTCATCTCTCCGCAGATAAGACTCCTCTTCCTCTTTCATGTGCCTCTTCACCTCTCGATGGCCTACTCGACCCATGACGGTGCATAGCCCTCCACTCCCTTTACCCGGGCTAAATATAACACAGGTGGAGAGGAGCGCTCTAGAGGAGGTTAGGAAATTTGTAAAATATTCCTCTCAGTGGTGGGCTTCATTTTAAATAAAAGCTGTAAAGAAGCACGGTCAGTGTTTGGCATTTTAGAAACTGGTTCTAGTTAAGTAACACTACTAATCTCAAAGTAACTATTAGTTAGTAATCCTTTACACATCATTTAGTCACAATTTCCAACCAGGTCCCTTAAATAGTAAAATCTTTATTTATGTCACGTTCAGAACCTGGTCTATTGGAGATACGTTTTTCCCTCCATCTGTTTATGTTGTGTTTTTTAATCTGTGTCTCTCTGTCAAATGTTAAAGTTATCAAAAAAACTGTGAATACAAACAACGTTTTTCAAATTAACAGTCTGCTTGAGTTATCAGCATTTTTCTTTTTAACACACAACATTATTTGTAGCGTAGCATTAATTGCATTTGTTCCAATTTTGGTGACAGATTTATTTTCTGCACAGCTGCAATTAGCACTTTTAATGTCAGTGGATGCCACTGTTAACAGAAATAACACTCTTGGCAATGTTTTAGTGAGAGCTAACTGGCATCTTATATAAAAAAGAATGACTAATGAGGACATGTGATTGAGCCTGTTAAACACACAATACAAACATAAGCATTCCAACTTTAAACACAAGACGTGTTTCATTTAATGTGAGCCCTTTTAAGCTCTTCTCCATGTAATTTTTGTGATTGTTGAAATCATTAAGACAATCAAAAGAACGAGTGGGTTTCTTACCAAAGCCGCTGAAAAGTGTGGCCATGGCCTGGTTCTTGGCCATGTCGATTAACCCTCTCCCCAGACAGAAATGTGGGAAGATGAGCAGCACCTGCTTCACAATGTCGTTGATGCGGGTGATGTTCTGTAGAAAAGATACAAACGTGAGCCAATTAGAAATTTCACCCAGACTGAGAATTAGCCAGCAGACGCATACTAATATGTTGCGTCTGGAATCAGCAGGGCTCAAGCCAGAGACCGGATAGGTTTGGAAGACGAGAGTCGATAGCGCAATCAACAAACACTGTTGTAATGTGGTGAGAATCATTTCACCAGGAGACAATATAAAACACTGCCTCCAGAAAGCACCACATCTACAAGCATTGTGTGGTTCAAGATACAAACATGGTGTTACAAGAATTGCATAGAAAGGCTGGTCTTATCTCAACAGGATATTTCTTGGCTACAGTCTTCCCAATAGACTGTACTTGTGGTCTCACTTCCTGCTCCCTGAGGCTGCAAAGGCACAAAAGTAATATTTAATTAGTCTGACAAAGTAACAGACTGGTGCAGGTTGGAGGAAGTACAGTAAGTGATGGTGGGAGTGAAAACGGAGTCTAAATATTACTACAGTTGGCGCGGCATGGTTCAAAAGAAAGTTCATGTTTTATGCATGGCGATTCATTGCAGCACAGTCTTCAAAGCCTCTACATTCATGAAGAGGACTTTGAATTCATTATTGCAGCTTTTTGGGGTGAGATTAGTAAATAGTTGTTGGTGGTGCATGTTGTCAAAGCTGTGTGTGAGATTTTCTGATGAAACCTATTATTGTCACAGATATTATTCACAGTTGAGTGTTATTGTGCTGTGATTTGTTGGTTTTTTCAAGTGGCGACACAGCCAGGTGTCGACTGTCAAATAATTGTGACTAAATGCTGGCAAGAGATAAGCGATAGCAGGTAGAAAGGAGAAAAGAAGCCATCCGAGAGCTGTCTTCGTAGCGATGTTTGAGATCAAAAGTGAGCACTTGCATAAGGGGGGGATGATTTTGTGCTCGAGTAGATGGTGGTCACTGGCTATGCGTTCTCTCAGGCGAGATACGATGAAAAGGCTTCATTGATCAAGATGTCAGCAGAAACCTTCAGATGTCCGCAAATGTGTTCAACAATAATTCATCACTTCTTTTATCTGCGTTTACACATTTTCTCAGAGACCAAAGGCTATGACAAAGTGGGATGATAATGCAAAGCTAAGAATACATTACACTCAAACTTAAAATGGTGATGTGAAGAATGTTATTTCTACATGTAAAACCTGGCAACACTGGATATTTCTTTCAGAACATGTTCTGGATTAGTATTTATCAACTTAATGCTCCAACGCTCCAAAGTCTAAAGTAATGTACTGTATATTTTCCATAACAAGAAAACAGATTGGCTGTATTCAAGTGCAAACTGCAAAAGTGTTTCTAGAAAGAAAATGCACTTGAACGACATTTGGACCTATACATGAAAATGAAAACTACAGCTGCTGATGCCTGTGGCCCAGACCTAATTTGCAATCGATAGCAGAAATAACGGCTCTCTCGTGAGTGGGTGTTCATCTGAGGAGCTCTTAGTCCTGGCCATGATAAAAAGCTGGACAATTTCCTCCTTTATGTTTGCGCTACACGCCCATAAATCATTTTCAAATGCTTCCGAAGGTGGTATGCTATTCGAGGTGCTTATCTGACCCATATCGCTAGTGGTGCTTATTCCCTGTGCGGAGCTTCATTCATAACCCCTAGAATCACAATGAGAACAGATAGACACAATGTATTGTCCAACCGCATCATTAGATATTCAGTGTAGATCTGTTTCATGGGGAACTGCCTTTGCTTTATGAAAACAAGATGAAAGAGGCTCGAAAAGAAGCGACACTTCCTATTCATTTCAAAGTAAAAACAATTTCTTTAAACCATCCAGACATTTAAAGCCATGTCCAGTACCCTGGTCACAATAATGCCACACTTGCAGCTCTATCACAGAAATCTATGGCGCCTGTGGTTATCTGTGAGCGGCACGTGGCGGGGGTATCGACTCAGACAGTGCTTTGAGGCAGCCTGGGATTGATGCAGTCTGCGGGGAGCTGGACAGTCCTGAGGGGGGGAGACTCTCACATTGGAATCTAGACAAAACTGGGGCACCAAGTCTGTAATGCTCTGCTTTTTTCCCCTTTTTCGGAACAATGCGGTGTGCCAAAAAAGTATCCACATTTTGTTGCTCTGAAAAAGACAGACACTGTAGTTTTTTTGTGGTAGGATGGATAAGTACTTTTACTGCTGAATCCACGGAATAAAAAGCTAAAAAGAGTTGTAGGATCTAGTTTCCTTTTTTTTTTTATAAATGGTGCACACTAGGACATTGTGACATCTACATGATTTATTGGTAAAAGTGTCTGTAGCATTGATATACTACACACATATATATATATATATATATATATATATATATATATATATATATATATATATATATATATATATATATATATATATATATATCCTGTATCTTGGAGTTTAACCATTTGGTAAGTAGCACTGATTGATGCTGACCCCGTGAGTTTCATATCAGCACTGAAATCTAGTCAGATTAGGGGAATTATCCCCGACGGCTGTCTCTGTTGAGTCACAGCTCAGCCTGAAATAAACTCTATCTGTCTCTTCAAGAGCAATGAGCAATAAGTTAGTCAATAAAACACATATACATTTAGACAGACACTACATCTTCATCATTTCAGCACGACCATCTCCGAAAATCCCCAAACATGACATGCTCCTTTAAGTAACTATAAATAACTTTACTGAGAAGGAAAAATGATGGTCTCCTGCAGCCTATATATATGTACAGATACCTGACAGATTGGAGCATATAGCTATGAATGTATGACAACATGCTGAGCTTGCTTCTAGCAGTATTGGAGAAAGTACTCAAACTCAAGCAGAAGTGGTAATAATTATAGATTTCACAACAAAGAAAATTCCATATTCGGTGAATATACTCCCAGATGCAAGAGCATTTACAATGTGTGCGCATATGGTGTTTTTTTAGAAATAGTGAGGCATTTTTATTATAAATGTAGTTTATACTTCAATCAGGAAGAAGAACTCAAACATCAGTTTCATCTGAAAGACTTTTAGTGCTTTGTGAATTGGCAACTGACTTTTTTAAAGCAATCCTGAATAACTTTAAGCCAGCAGAGGGCGCAGATCCCTACACTGTCAGCGACGCAATCTATGTTTACAAGTAGAGACGTTTAAGACAGCAAGTTTAAAAGAAGAAAGAACATGTCTTCTGATACTGTAGGGTCATTTTAGTGTATTTTTTACAAATATGACTCTGCTGAGGTCCAGTGTGTTGTCTGATTTTCTTTATTAGATGTGCAGTGTGGCGGTGCGCCTCACTCACATAATCTCTGGCCATTGTGGCAGCGGCAGAAGTTACAGAAGTTGTTCCAGTTAAGGGTACTGTGTCAGTGAGATAGCCATAATACTACTGATCTCATGTCTAGGAACCATCTAAATTATTTTGAGAATATATATTTTTGGGCTAAAGGTTATCAAATTCAAATAGTTTCTTTAAAAAAGGGAAAGGAATAACAAATAATACATGTAATTCTGGCTCACACTTTACTATAAACCATAAGTAATCATAGAAATGTTCATGAACAATGCCGGTTTTCTAGGCTACATGCATAGACAAACTGACTCCAGGTGCTGACCAAATACAAAAGGCTCTCCATTGTTACAAGTGATACATCTTGAGCGTTCACCTCGTGCCGCCAGAGGAAACAGCCGGTCTCGAGGACGGTCTTTGAGACATGAGGCTGTGAGTGAAGTGTCGGGGCAGAGCTGTGGGACACTTTGTGATAGCGCATCAGATGTATAAGCAGCTTGTTTGAGACTGACATGCTGTCGAGTCCACTGAAGTGCAATCACTGATCAGCGTCAGGCTAAAAATACCAAATGAATCATGAATTGTTGCTTATGTATGCTAATTATACAAATAACAATGACGCCTGCAAATCAAATACAAATCAAGTTGAAGGAGAGAGACAGAAAATTATCTTATTGAATTGTTCCCACCTGAAGAGTTCAAGGCTGTCTCAAAACCGCTGTCTATTTCCCCATTTTTTAAACAAAGCGTGATTTAAATTCTAATCAAAAGCAAAAATGACTGACAGTCAACATGGCCCTGTCTCAGTCTCCCCTTCCGCGTTAAGCTCTCCATTTCTTATTTAGCTCCTTTTTTTCGTGTCTTTGTCTTTTGATTCCCTTGAGTCTGAGGCAGCTTGCAGTTAAAAATGAACACTTGCTGAAAGATGGATGAGGGGAAGTTCTCCCAAGACCCAATTCTCAAAAAGTGATTAAACATTAAAGAGAATAGGGAAAATAACTCCTCTGAAAAATTCTTGAGAGAATAAAGGAAATATATTAAGACTTATACCAGGTGGGCATATAATCCACCCACTGGTGAATGGAGGCCTTTAACTTCCAAAAGTGATTCAAGTCAATTAGCCGTCCACAGTGATAGATTCCAAATATAAAGCAGCTATGGGAGCCTCTCAGTGCATGTTTTGATGACATCTGCATTTAGGTAAAGACCCTGAACTTATTTATTAACTGGGAAAGTGAATGTAGTTGTCTTACTTACTTGATCGTCTAAGAGCTCCATAACAAAGGTGGCCACGCTGCCGTTGATCCCGATGAAGAGGTTGATGCAGGTGAGAACCACGTAGGCCGTACTGGGGACGCTGAAGACGAAGGAGGCGGGGTACATCATGGGTGTGATTGCCCACCTAAAAATACAAATAAGAATATAAATATGGAAGATGTTGGTCAATGTTTAGAAGTATTCTAATACTTCTATTTCAAAAATGGCTTTTTGTGGCTTCTTCTTTTAAATGTCAATGTTCAGAATGACCTGCAAACAATAACTGCTGCCCACACCCAGGGCACGGGCTACGAGGATTAGGGGCCTATCAGGAGCCAGTCGTCTGTCATGTCCCACCCTCTTGGTCTGTGTTAGTCTGTTGATGTATTTTATCTTGTTTCCTGTGTCTTATTGTGAAGTGTCTAACCCCTGTCTGTGTTTCAGATTGACTTCCTGCCCTTGTGTTTTTCCCTCCACTGTGATTACCTGCTCCGCCCTAATTTGTTCCACCTGTGCCTCGTGGTCTGCTCTTTATATACTCTGTGTTTTCCCCTGTCCAGGGCCAGATTGTCTTTGCCCCTTGTGTGAGCTCTTGGCAGGTTCCTCGTGTTTACTGTACCAAACTTCTAGTGTGTTCTGACCTCAGCCTTGTTTCGACCTCGTGTTTTGGATTGTGATTCTGTACATTTGCCTCGGAATAGTTCAATGTTCGCATGTCACTATGGTTTCCACTTTTGATACACGCCTGAACACAACGCTGCTGTGAGTTACTCCGAAGCGTCTGATACTTTTAGTTTTTTTTTTTTTTTTTTTTATAAGAAGAAAAGTGATGTAATGGAGATGATGTATTAAGTCATTCGCATTTTCTCATGCTTTATCTGTCTCTGCACAAACTGCTGATGACAGTCACTTATTAATGGCTGTCATAGTAATATTGGTAATGTTAAAATCATTATTTCGTGACTGTTTTACCACAAAATCTTTTAACATTCAGTCGGCAACAACACACTGTGGGAGCTGTATTTGTTGCCATTCTCTTATTGTAGTGTGTTTGATTGCTGGAAGAGAGTGCCTCAAAGTGACATTTATTTCTTTTTTATATCATTCAATGTCACTGAAAAATGTTGTTTAATCTGCAAAAAGAAGTATATTGAAAGGGAACATGGCATATCAGTAACATTTAGCATTTAAATCAGTGTTTTTTTGCTTCTCATTGTGAGGCTTTTTAATCTGAACATAAAAGGTCTTGAAAGACTGGATGACTAAACTGTTTGTATTAAAGCTCTAATAAAGGTTGCTCAATGTAATGTGAAATTTCTGACTCAAAGCTTTGTCCAGGAGCTACAGAACAGTGAAGAAGCTTGTGTGTGCTGTTTTTTTTTTTTTTTTTTGACTAAACACAGTATTTAATCTGATTGCTCATCTGTTCAGATGCATGTCAAAATAGTCAAAAAATAATGCATGTCAAAAATAGTTTCCAATAATTTTAATGACACTGTGAGGCCCTCCAAAACCTCACAGCCCTGGGGCCTGTTGGTACAAGGCAACCCTGCACACACCAGATTTTGTACCAGCTCTTCAAAATATGAGGTATTGCTCTATTTAATCCCATCAGCAAAACCCAAAGAAAGTGACTAGCAAAATAAAAAAAACATGCTGCAACGTGTTTCAATCAACCTGGAATTAAAGTGTGTTTATTTGCATTACTTTACTGTTGCTAATGGTGACAGCACTGCATTCATAATTAAAAACCATGCATGAATAAAAAAATAAAATAAATCAATACTGCAGGACAGTTTACTCACCCGTACAAAATAAGCAGCAGAATTAATGCAGGCAGGTTCGGCGGAGAAACATAAGCTTTCTGTTGGAAGCTGAGGAAGATTACAATCACAATGAGGCTCGGGATGATGTAGTTACACTGTCGGGAAAAGAAAAAATAGAGCTGTGTTACAGTGTTAGTGATAAAAGATGCTTGTTTATAAGAAAGAGAAGAGAATCTGTTAATAGAAGGTTCTCTAGGGAATAATGATAGATGCTTATTTACCCCTCAAAGGAAAATATCAAAATATTAATGGAGCTTTCAGCCTGAATTCCTTGAAATACTTTTATTGTTGATGGAGGCTGCATGCTAATGCAGAGAGCTGCAGGCTACGATCATTAGACTTTCTTCTTAGGTACGTTTTTTTTCCACACAAACCGCTTTTATCTACCATAATGACGAGTGCCCTGGTACTGCTTCTTGACTAAAGGTAGCTGATAAAATGTTTACTTCCATTACGCCTGAGGGGAACGGCCGGTAAACCTGTCGAGCATAACCAGCAGGGAAAGACACCGTCGATAATTATGCCCTGGCCAACTTTCCCCATTCACCACTGGTGTCACAGCTACATTATCAATTACAGTAAATGTGTGTGTTTTCTAAACATAGCCCGAGGTGGAATAAAAGCCTGAGAGATAAATGATCAAACAAGGGTAAAATAAGGTTTCTGCATCCCATGATTACCATGTCCCAGGCGAAGTTGGCGAGCCAGTAAACGGCCGGGTTGACCCCGCTGACAAACTGCAGGTGCTTGGCTTTGGACACCCTCTCCTGGATGAGGAAGAGGACAAAGCTGGCGGGAATAAAGGACATGGCGAAGATGACGCAGATGGACACCACAATGTCATTTGCCGAAGTGGCCCTGGGAATGATAAAGAATAGAAAGAGCGCTTTTAAGGAAATTTATGTTCATCACATATGTTATTGTTGCTGTAGTTTCTTCAATGGCCTTTGTGGATACTATGAAGAATATTTCAAACAGATCTCAGACAGAACTATATTTCTTACCCGGGGGACTACTGCTGAAAAAAAAAAACACTTACTTGTAGCTTTATGCTGTGCTTTGGATAAATCTCTCCACATGAAATGCAATAAGGAAGTTTAGCTCAAATGAAATCTAAATGAAATGGTCTCATGCTTTCAATGAACCTGATTAAACTTCCTGTGTAATATTCACTTCATTCACATTTATTTCTCAGGGAATATCGCCGTGACTTGATTTTCCATTTCAGTGCGCTTCAGTCTTTGCAAGTTTCTACAGAAGGATCCACATTAACTTCTGTGAGAAGTATTAATAATCCTCACGGTGACACTAAGGAGAAAAAGACTGGGATATGTGTATCTGTACTGTAAAACTGTACTTAGTACTCACGACTTAATGAGGTTAAGATATTCATTTCTTCAGTCCACTTTTCTTTCTGCCACAAGAAGCAGACCACTTTATTTTGTTAAAATTAGATTTTATTTATGTCGTCCTGCTTTGAAAACGTTCTTAAGTCATGTACGCTCAATTAGTGACAGATAAAGCTGAGGCGTATTCTTTAACTCCCCCATCACCACCCACGGCCTGAGATAATTTGTAGAAGATGCCCTGCTGTGTAATTAGCATATTAAATAACTTACCCTGCGTGGCTAGGTGGCTGTATTTATCAGCAACAACCAGATACAATTAGAACACATAAATATGGATGCGTTTTCCACAGTGGGAGGACATTTCAACAGGTTTGGAAGATTGTGTGGGAAGTAAATGTAAGGGACAAACCTGGAAAAACTTAACCCTGCTTGTTTGGAGGACAAACTAATAACTGAAAGGCAAGGTCTATGAGCAGAGTAAAGTAAAAGCACACCTGATGACCAGCTACAGGCAAACATTTTACAATTTCATTTGGTTGTGACAGCTCAACTACATTTTTTATATGTGCAGCGAGGGTATTATTATATTTCTTCACTGATTACTCAAAATTATTATTAACTAAATTATTCACCAGAGTTGAATGAGCAGAAGTTTTTGTCAGCTGCCAAATTGACATATCTTCGCAATTAAGAGGCAATACAGACATTTCCGTAATCAAATGGTGCCAAAGTCTGACATTTTGGAAGATGAGAAAATTGTGAAGCGCTGAAACATTGGGTGTAATTGAGAGAAGGGGAAGTGGGGGGGGTAAACATCAACTTTCTAGATGTTTTGCAATTTGGTGGCTCATGACACGAGTTGCATTAGAATTGATAACAAGAGCACTAGATGTGACTGGAGTGTCACCACAGATTAGACGGTGCAGTGTAATTTTGCCGTCCGAAAACCTGGAGAGGAAACAAGTCGTTAGTAATGATTCACGATCGATGTGACTGCGCTGGCAATTATCAAACAGCTCGTCCTATTCTCTCCGTGACATTAACAAAGTGTCAGCGAGTAAAATAATGAATTCATGTTGAAATATGCCACTCACTAAATCTTTATTTAAAGACCAGCGCAAATACAAGACAAACTAAAGTCAAATTGAATAAAAAGCATGTCCTTTTTGGGTCAGTTTGTTTAGAATAGTTTAAAATTATTTAAATTTTATTCTATTTCCTACAAGTTCTGGCACATAGGCACATAGGCACTGTGCACTCACTGCAAGAAGGTCCAGAGTTTGACTCCTGGGCCAAATGGTGCCTTTCTGTGTGGAGTTGCATGGGTGGGGCTTCTCTAGGTACTCCGGTTTCCCCCACAAAACATGCTATTTTGTTTTGATGTTGGCAGCCGCCAATAAAAATTTCCCCATCTGGATAGTAATAATAATAACAATATTAATAATAATAATCATAATCATAATATTTATAAATAATAATGATAATAAGTCAAATATTGTTTTAGGGCCTTTGTCTTAAGCTCCTCCCTCTTGGCGTCTTCTGTTCTAATTAGTCATATAGCCCAATGTAAAAGCCAAATTGTGCCAATTGAGATCTGTGGTACTTATCTACTTGATAACATAACAGAAAGCCAGGCTGAACATTCAGCAAAATTTCTTAGGAGCTGGAAAATTAAGAAGAAAGTGTCTTAGGTGTTAGCAAATTTGAAGATTTTTGAAGAACAACCAAAGGTTAATTCTGAAAATGAAATCTATAAAGCGTGGACCATTGTTTCCTGTTGTTCACAACTTTGCTGTATATGAAAATAAACAAAGTATTCAAATTGTTCTCATTTATGTACTTCAAAACCTGTCAATCAAAACATACTTTTTCTTCTTCTACTCACTTGAGCGCTTCTCTAGTACAGCTCATTCACAACACACTTGACAGAATGACAGTGTGCCAAGTGAAGTATAGTTCTGCTTACTGAAGGTCTGTGAAAAGGCTTGTCCTTCATCGCAGCTTAGGATGCATTCATGCTCTTTCTGAAATAACAATGTGTACCCAAGGCCTTCTCTCTGTGTCTGGACATCTAGAGCTGCATGATGAGACATTTTATAATAAGTTCATTGAGGTATTTTAGAAAAATTGTCCCTGAGTAATGTTTTTGGAAATTAAATTGTAATGAGGTGACTTTGTGGATTGTTTATAATGTCCTCACCAGCTCCAAATATCTGGCTCATAATCTCAAAAGCAGTACACAATGCACACAGAAGATAGATCCATATGTTATGAGGCAGTATGTTGTGATTTAGCACATCATTAATCTCTGACTCTCGTGGGGAGTTGCTCCTTTCGAGGCCCTGGGATAAGACACAGGGAAAAAAAATGGTATACCCTCAGAAGAGGCTCCCAGGGGCCTCCAAATCTGTGCATACTCAAATAAATCATTCATCTAGCTATCTGTCTTGTGTTTCCTTTTTTATTGTCTCATAGTCATCTGCTCTCCTTTCATTGTTCGCACTTCATTGTTCTGTCCTTCCCCAGGAACAATCTGTCTTCCTCCTTTGCATATAGCTCAATTGTAAAAATAAAATAAAAATTCTGCTGAATAACATTTTATATTTCAATGGCCACATTTGGTTTGGTTTTATAACCACATTAAAACAAGGCTCAGAAGACTCACATTGCTACGTTGTTGAGCTCTTCCTTGGTCAGGTTTAGAGGGTGATTGGACACAGAGATGCCATAGTGACGGGGGTCCTGTCCTGCTGGAAGATTTCCCCTCAGGACGGCGTTGTTGGCTACGCTGAGGAAGGACACCACACCGTGCCATGCCTGGTTGTAGAACCACACCTGCCGAGGTACACAAGAGAGACCATTAGGATCTACTGCACATGTCTCCTAGCAACCAGCATAAATACTTATTTAGTTGTGAATAAAGACATATTTTGTACAATGTGCAAATAATTACATAGTTTACACCTTTACACGCTTAAACAAAAGGTGTTTTTTTTTAGAGTTCACTCAGCAATTAAAGCTGACCCTGCCTTACCCCCATTTTTCAAGAACCACACTCACAACTGGTGTCATCCCAGTTTGAAATGTTTGTTATTTGGCTTTGTGAGCGAGATAACAAACCAGGAGGCAGGTGGCAAAACTGGTTCAAAGCAACATAATTGCTGGCTGTTGTCTTGTGATAAGTGGGTTGATGTAATCAGGTGTTGTTAAAGGCTCTTAAGAGCTGTGCGCTGCCAATATTGTACACAGAATGAATGTTACAATGGCTACTAACAGGTTTCTCCACATGTGTCGAAAAAGCATCGGCATTTCATTTTGTTTGGCGAGGAGAAAAAAACAAGTTGGAATGTTACCAAAAAAGGCACAAAGATGGCTTAAATTGTTGCGTCTGACTTTTTAGCTACAACCCTAAAAGAATATAAAGCTGCACTGACAAACAGAACTTTTTTATTTAGTAGAAGATAAAGGCTTTCTGTGACTGGTAAATCCCATAGTGCCAGAGCATGCCAGCTGCAGAGGCTTTCTTTTTAATGTAAGGGATTCTCAGAGTGTGTGGCGTCTGGGGCACACACACATACAAAAAAATAAAAGGATGAGTGGGATGGAGAGAGGACTCCCCGCTGATAGTGCAGCGCTAATTAAGACTGGATGGTGTTTGAGTGTCAGTCTAACATAACGGAGCATCACAGAGCAGGATATGGAGGAAGTACAATGCACACGCAGACGCACTTTGTTCTTCGCGTACACACGTACGTTGACAACCGCAGATATTAGTTCTCCATCAGAGTTCTTTTTATCTTAAAGTTTCTACACGTCTAAAGGTTAAATTTGATTCATTAAAACAGATGATGTTAAAGAGTACAGGTCTGTCTGCTGCTCACTCATGTGCTTTTTAAGGCATGAAAACACAGACTCAATAATCAAACAATCCAAAAAATAAAGTTTTATCATTATTTCCACTAAGGATTCTCACACCTCAGGCGTAAATCAACATTATGACATGCAATGTGTGTGTTGCTAAAGTTGTTAGAGGCAGGAGTAAATGGTATTAACTTCAGCAAAATCATGATAGACCCTCAGCATCCACTTTTCACAACTTTGCCATCAGAATAACGGCTCTGCGTATCTAGCTGTAAATCTAACCGTTTAAAAAAAAGTCATTTATCCCAGCCTTTATAAAACTGTCAAACTCTAAAACATTATAACAAACAAGCACTTGAACACATTACCATCTCAAGCACCTTAACAACTGCTCCTGTATTGTAATTTTATTTTCTTCCTTTTTTTTCTCCATGACAAATTTCCCTTTGTGGATAATAAAAAATATTCTATTCTGTTCTTACTTTGACGAGAGACCTAGACAAATGAGGTCTTTATGGTATTGCTGATAGGTGTTTGATTAGGCTGAATGTAGCAACATGCACCCCAGTTAAGGAAGTATGGAAATTGAAATAACTTCTATGCTATTTTAGCATGTCAGGACTCAGTACGTTACCAATTCATGAACCCAATTAGTTTGCCAAAAGAAAAGAAGAAAGACATGAGTGGACTGGCTTTATTATGAATCTGTCAGTGCCTTTACAACCCTGTCTGTGCCTCAAGTCACTATCCCTCTCCAAAAATTCCAAATGGCACCAGACCCCAATAGTGTCTCTGAGATCATTAAACCTTTTATTTTATTGTGTCTCCACTTCAACAGTGCACAAAGGGCTGTAGAACAATTACCTTCAGGTTGTCCCTGGTTCCTAGATTCTTGAGTAAAGTCTCAGCCTTCTGCAAGATCTCAGTCACATTTTTCTAATGAAGAAGGGAAAACAAAAAAGAAAGTTGGAGAGTTAATTGGATACACTTGGAAAACCACCAGCGCAAATGCAAAAAGGGAGACAAGAATTAAAACTTTTGGAAAGAACATTCGGCCACTGAGCCACTACATACTTCCCACGGAGTCAGATGGAAAAGAGCGTCCCCTGTTAATTTGGCTTCTTCCACTTTTTGAACATCTCTGACTTATTTAACAATGGGAAACCATTTGGAGTGAGAGGAAACACAAAACTAGGATTTACAGGCAGCATAGAACATGGCTAAACATGTGATGTATCAGTGTAAATGTTGAAGCAGTAATAACTCGGCCATTATTTGAAAATTTGGTTCAGGTTTGTTAAAAATGTTTTTTTGGCAAGACAAATAAAACTTATGCAATTTTATCCAACAAATATAGTCGAGTCAAATAACAACAGTGGCAGATTTTCGAAATGCTGCCAAGCCTTTTGTGTTGATGTGAAGAGATGAAAATGGCTGAGAAAAGGGTAAAATGGACATTTAAAAACCTACGCTATCGGCTCTTGCCTCACGTCAAATGAGCCTTGGGATGAAAGTTTGAGATGACAGGCGCGTGCGATTTCCAAAGTGTCATGTTGATACCATGCTGTTGGGAGCGGTCATAAAAGCACCGAGCACATTACGCGTCTGATATAAATGCAAATGGCCCTCCTGGTGGATGCTGCCTTCATCACGGGGCTTCGGTGGAGGAGAGAGGAGGAAGAGGGGGTGAGTGAGGGGTTGGATGAAGCACAGAGTGAAGAGAGGAGAAGTGCCGGTGACAACAGGGGGAAAAAGGTGGGGTGTCGGAAAATAAGAGGAGAAAAATCAAGAGAGACATCCGAGTGTGCTCAGGTGCCTGCACAGAAAGAGCTAAATGTGCAGGAGTCTGGAGAGGAACAAATATAGGAGAGATATCTCTAGCCTCGAGACAGGTTACTAAAAAGATCATACCATGTCTCTGTGGTTTCCATCCCACAATCCTTCACTCCGCCAACGCTACACTGCTTTGTGTCACTTGAGAGACATTTTAAGAATATACTCAGCTTCCCTTTGCCGTGTCATGGATCCTACCTGCTCCTTTCCTATAATGTTTACATACATCTCAACAACACAGCACAAGTCTTCCCTCTCTCTGTATGTAAAAGTGACATATAGAGAATACAACAAGATGGAAGTAAGCTGACAGGAGTGTTAAATAACATTGCCTCTGTTCCAAATCATTACCTATTTATTCACCGGGCTCAGAACAAGACTCCTACTATCGTCCATTTGAGAAAAGCAAAAGAAATCTTTAAAACGCTGTGCTTTACTTGGTGTTCACTGTAGCAAGCAGTGTTTGGCCGCACCAACAAGTAGCATTTGTGAGGATTAGTGGTGGCTAAAACCAGATGAGAAGCAGGGGCCAACAGCTGTCTGCATCTAATCCTTGTCAAACTTGTCGCTGCTCAAGGACAATAACTGCATCAGCCGGTCGAACCGAACAGGACTGTGGCTGACCGCGCGGCAAGGAAACTTAAGTGCAAGGTGACTTTTCTGGCTGCTTTTCCACTGTGAGCAGCACAGTTCAGTGTTTACATTGTCTGTGTAGGTGAATGTTGGTTAATACTGTGTGAGAGAATCCACAGGACCCCATGGCAAACATTAAAGCAGAAAAACATGTCTACAGCCAAGACAGTGTCTGGGGTTTAGAGCTTGTGTGTAGATGCATTTATTTATATTGCATGGTGGCAAAATGTAATGCTGAATTAGGATAAGGCTTCAATAAAGCTTCACCAATCACTTCAGCCATGTTACATCAGCTGTTTTTTTAGAATACATCTTGCATTTCCTCCTTAATACAACTCCAGTGATTATGTCACATTAACAAGGTGATGATGAATAATCTTGTCATTAAAGTATTGTGCTGAGACTGTAAATGGTGCGTAATTGGACAATATTAACATTATTTTGCACTGCATTACATGATGGAAGTTGTCATCCTCATTTTACATCATATTTTGCTGATTTCTACTTTGTTAGATGGGGTTATAAAAACATTTCAGAAAACGGCACTAACACAAACAGCATCTACATAATAATAATACACTATGCCACTTGAGATTTGTTTTGGCTTAATTATAGGTTTACAGCCCGTGGACCTTCTTGTTCTCATTGTTCCCATCATGTCTTGCAACACAAAGCCCTTATTTATACCTGCAAGACAGGAAATGCAATTAAAGAGACATTTGAAAGCGCATTTCCCGGTCTTTGCACATGCTACATCCCGTTAGCGGCTTATATTAAAATGGCCACAGAGAGTCCAGCCTTTCCCAGGGACTGTGTAGCGACTTTAATAACAAGCTATGCAGAGCAGGGTCGGCTAAATTCCATTAGGGTTACATCATTGGTGCTGTACGAATTAAAGTCGCATTAGCGTCGAGGTCCCAGAGAAAAGGAAAGGTAGAGCGGGAAGAGATGAGAGCTGAGATGCCAGAGGGCAAAGCAATGTGCTGATCTCAGAGTAGTTTGAATGACCAAAATCTGAAATGTTAATTAGAGTGGGCATATGCATATACTGTATGAGGAAGGCTTGAGAAATAGAAAGGCAAGGTAAGGGACGCTCAAGTTTGTGAAATCTTCTGAAACATTCTTCTTTTTGCACCACTGTATAATAAAGATTTGCATTTAGTTTGACAGTTTAATAACAGACTCAAAGCTAAAAGTTTTAGCTCTAAAATTTTATGAAATCTATTAGTGTTTTGTGGTGGAATCTTTATTTTTTTTTTAGTAAAAGGTTTCTACGCTGCTGTTGGGGTTGAGTGGTGAGGCTGAAACGAGATAATCGGCTAGTGGAGCTTTAAGGAAAGCTAATCGAGACAAACCACATGATATTTTGTGTAAAACAATCCTAGTACAGACCTCCCACCATCTTTCTTTCATTCATCAACAATCATTTTATAGCAATAAATCTTAGATTCCTGGTTGAAGACAAAACCTTTAGAAACATCTGCAGTGAGGATATGTGATATATAAGGAATAATAAGAACATCAGTAAACGTCCTCTGATGTGGTTTTAGGAATTCCAGTGTGAAATTAAGAACAGCTTCAGAAAATGTGCTTCAGCTCCTGGTGTGTGTTTTCCTTCTTTGTGATACGTTTATAATTTCAGACAATAAGCTATTTCCACACACTGTTTTACACCTGCATTTCTTTCTAGGTTTGTTCTATACAGTATAAGCCTATAATATTCCTGTAGCACTGTGGTTTATTGTTTAGACAGCAGCGTACACGGACCTTGAAACAAGACTATTGCTCTTGTGATGACATAAACATTGACATTAGCCAAGTTGTTATAATTGGGTCCTTTTATCTCTTTTATTTGTAAAAATTAGAAATGTTTTCAAGCATGAAAGGGTTGAATGCTTCAACCCTGTGTTTATATTCTCTCCGCAGTGAAGACCTAGATTGGGCCATTTACTCAAGGTGATGCCAGTTGCCATGGACACTCAACAGATTCCATTTTAAGAATTTAACTGCCCCTCTCTTTTGCTGTTATTCTTCTTTTCTCCATCTTTCAAGGCTCTAGCATGAGTCCACTGCAAACAACTTTACCTGTATCCAAGATACAAAGCTAAGGCGAACAAAGAACGAACGCCATGCTCCATTTAGGAAGAAGCACAGGAAACCACAGGCTTGACAGGAGAATAATGGTGGTCTGAACAACCATTTCACACAGGGAAGTAGTGCAAACTTTTAATAACCAAACAGAAGTTGGAAAATGTCACAACATTAAATGTCACAATCACTGTAATTATTCATTTGGTGTTTGATATTTGACATTTTATAGCATTGTTCCATAGTAGAAAGTTAGGAAGAGTTGTAGACTGATTCATAACTTGTGCACTTTTAACCTGCTGACTAAAACCAAAGAGATATTTATGAGACTATTATTGTAGCAAAAGTATTTGCAAATGCGTGCAGAGAGTTGTGTGCGTGTATTCAGATTTGCAAGTTTGCACGCAGAGTTGTGTGCCCGTGTAGAGGTTTGTGAATACGTAAAAAGATCCAAAAGCTTATTCTCAACTTTGTGTGTGCAATCATGTGTGCAAATGTGACAATCAGCAAGTATGAAGGTCATTTGCAAGTGTCTACAGGCTTCTTTGCCCTGAGTCCAGACTTACAGGCTATGTAGCCATTAATGAGATGAGTAAATAGATACTTCAGCACTACCTTTATCTTTACCGTAACGCATGGTGTAATAGGAGCACACATTTAGGGGCTGCTCATTTGACCACGGAAAAACAAATGACAGCTGGCTGCTATGGCTGCTGGCCAGCCGATAGTACGACTATTGTGAATGGTAGTAAGAATTAGAAAATAAAATCTGTACAGCTCTGAGTACCTCTACTACTACTAGCACCCATAGTGTAAAGTAGAATACCTTTAATTTACACTATGTAAACTAACTAACAATTATTTCTTTAATCAATTAAACTGATGATATTTTTTTCAGTTAATTGATTAATAATTGGATAGTATAGCACGTGTAAATTCATGAGGAGCTGGTGGACTAACACACCTAAGTGGTCAAAAACTTGAGGTGTTTTATTGTTCTGGCTTAAAACTGATGATAATACTACAAAAAAAAAAATTTGCATATAAAGCTACGGTAATGCCACAGGACTTGTGGAAAGAGCATTTATACACATAATGTATTTTCATCAAAAACACAAAATGTATATCTCTTTTACTGTTTCTGTGGATTTGCTGCTCTGTCTTTGTAAAAAAACACTCATCTCTCAGCACATGGCAGGTTTCAGACTCTATCAATACTCCAGATAGCGATTAATTGATTATTAAACTAGTTGACAACTAGTTTAATAATCAATTATAATCAAATAATCTAATTAGTTATTGCAGCCCTACTTCTACTGTATATTTTAAAACTATACCTTGTCCAAAATAGATGTTTGAGCGAAAAATTATTCCATTTGCTGACTGAGATGGAATAAAAAAAATATTTCCATAGTAGAACGTACTTGTGGATTGTTGTCCACATTTACACACATGATTACACACAGACAAAGTTGAGGATGAACTTGCAGATCTTTTAATGTATTCACAAACCTTTACACATGCACGAGGGGAGGTTAAAAACCTTCCTCTTTAGCTCCGCCTACATTACAACATAAAGTGTTCTTTATCTGCACTCTTCTTTTAAAATGTTTTTAATTTTTCTAATGTTCTTAATCTAAATCTTGTAAATTGTCTTTTATTCCTGTAAAGCACTTTGAGTTACCCAGTGTATGAATTGTGCTATATAAATAAAGTGGCCTTGCACGCAAAACTTGCAAATCTGAATACATGCACACAACTCTGCATGCATTTACAATAATAGTGCCCTAATATTTAAAACGACAATGTGATAATTAATGAATATATGTGGACTCTTGATTTCATGTGGAAAAACTAGTACATTCCTCAAGGCTATTTTCTGAGTGTACAACCTTTAACTTCCCAATAAAATAGAGAGATTTTTTTTACACATAGGTAATTTAGATCATTGTCCACTATCATCAAGAATGTGACTGTAACCCACCTGAGGTGAACTGAACAGGTCTTTTAGATCCGTGAAGGTAACTTTGATTTCTGCCTCAGTCAGACGTACTTGGGAGTTGATCCCTCCGACTGAGATTCCTCCATATCTGTTTTGGTGGGAAACAAGAAAAGTTCAAGGAAAGGTTCACAAGTCACCAAAGAAAAAAATTTAGTTTTTAAAAATAATCAAAAGTGTCCTAAAGGTACAAGCATTCTCAAGCACACCAACCAAACACTTAATCTTTTTTCTCAGAGACAGTTGGCAATGAATGTGCTCATGCTGTAAAATGACAGGTTAAAGGAAGCACATCTAAGAGTGGCCCAGCAGGATTTGTCAAAGTATGACAAGAGCATAACATGTCGAGATCAAAATGGCAGCGCAGTGTGCAGGATTGTGTCCTTTTATACATATTACGCTGGGCTGACCTTCTCAAAGTGGATGCACAACAGCAACCAAGGTAGTCATTTTTGCCCTCTTGTGTGAGCCCAAAGCCTTAGCTTGTGACAAACCTAAATCAGAATCTTACAAAGTGATGGACAAAAAAAGAATTATTATTTTTCTAAATGTTCACAATATTTGAAGTGACAGTACCTCTTTTTACCATGATGCTCAAAGGTTTTGACCAAGAAGTCTGTCATGTTTCTTCCACTCAAATCCTGCAATGTGTCTGTTGTATTCTGTGTTCTCTGTATGAAAAAGAGAAAAAAAAAAAGCTCAGTAAATTTAGTTCATTACATTCACGCATGTGTCATCACTAATGTTTCCTTTTTAAAAACACGTAACTAGTGTTGTTATTATCAAGCAACACTCACACTACTCTTTTGATTAGTTGTATTGTCTCACTCTTAATCACTGTGGCCTTTTTATAAAACACTGACATATACAGTATTGCAAAATGCTGGTGTGCTTAAAGTTGTATGAGATAAGATTAGAAATTATTTTAATGAAGCTGAGAAATTATGAGTAAACAGAGAAAAGCACGGTTAAGTCTCAAGAGACTGGGGTTACGTGTTTATTTTCTGTATTTTCTTGCTTCAGTTCAAGTAATTTAAGTAAGAGTGGACTAAAACACAAATGCAAACTACAAAACTGTATGTTGATTTTAAGATATGATCTACCATAACAGACACCTTTGGATATAACAAAACTTTTCACCATGCACTTTGTGCAGTTCATCTTCACAAGCTCACAGGCTAACCACAGGCACACTCCAACGAGAACAGCCCAGCCACCCAGAAAAACATGATGCCAAAATAAACTGAAGTTAAAGACAAGTACATTTTGCAGGTGAAAAGCAGTGAAACATACTCTCTCAACCTTATCACAATAGTCAATTAGGCCTGGGTGGGAAGCCTTGCTGAAATCTAGACCCCTGCAACAGCTTCACAAGTAATGTCTCGTATAGAAGGACCCTAATTAGATGCCCTTCTGAGGATAAATGGGCACGTTCAAACATCCAATTAAGAGATGGTGAGGCACAGCACCACAAATACTCAGCTGTGTGTGGACTGACACTTGCAGTAAACACACACACAGTTGTGGTGTCTATTTCAAGAGGTAACACTATGTTAATTAGCAAAGTGATCCTTGATAAAGATCCACTGAGACCCCTGCTTGCAACATAATTTACTGACGACCCCCTGGTTATGTTCCACTTGTGTACACAAGAAGTGCTTTGTGTGAAAGAATAGTGTGTTTGCAGTGGCAAGCACTGTTGTGAGAAAAGGGAAACTTTCTCTGCATTTTTCCATTTTTCATTTCTTTAAATTGTACATTTACAATTTAACTTCCACTAATAATAACACTACATGCCAGATATGGGTATTTATCATTACACCAATGTGCTGATACAAGGTATACTGTACAGTAAGTATATGAAGCAACAGAAATTATAAACCATAGAGGAATGTAGGAGAAAGACAAGGCAAGGAGAGGAAGGCAAATCACAAGCCTGGGAACAAACAGAGAGAGAAGGCAGTGGAAGAAAAGGACCCATCTGGCTTATGAATCGGAGATAAGGCGGACAAACGGCAGAGCAACCTTGGCTTATCTCTGAATAAACATACTTCATTTTTTTGAAAAACCACAGGAACTTGGAAACAAACAAAACAGAAAAGAATAAGCTTTTACACTCACATTGTGTGTACATTGCCAGAGCATCCAGTCAGTGAGGTTCTAATTATTTTGGCCTAAATCCATATCCTCAATCAAAAAGACTGAAATGGGAACATTACAATATTGTGTGATACCTGGGCCCTTTCTCGGCTGCTTCTCTTGTTCATTATCTGGAAATGCCTTCAGTGTGTTTGGAATTCTGTCCATGACATGAGTTCTGCAGCACACAGCAGTAGCTTGATAGCAAACAGGGGTGAGGGAAATGTAAACTAAGGAGTAATCAAATCTGGTGAATGAGCTGGCATACTCAAGCACTGAAGAGATAAGAGAGTGCAGCATGTTCATATTAATCCAGACACGGTTTATAGCCTTCTGTACCTCTACGGTAAACGTTGTGTCGGGCTTTTAAACAAAAGCATGAAAACAAGAGTATATGGTTGTAAAAATTAATGGTTTTCTTTCTAAATAAAAATGACTAAACACAGTGGTTCTCAGCTGGTTTGTTTTACTGGAACAGCTCTTTTTTTTTGGAAGGTTTGGCCTTTACATTAGTTAATAAAAATAATCCAATATACTATTTTCATTCATTTGCTAACTGCTTGTCCTGTTTCTCTAAATCAAGTAGCCTTTCTATCACATGCTCACCTTGTATAACACTGGGCCTTCGACTACAGCGCATGTGCAAATTGCGGTAAGGACGCCTAGACAATATGTTGTGGAGCCCCAGTGGGTAACCGATCAACAGATGTGAACCACAATTAAAACAGCACTACTCTGCTGTACATAATGAGCAACGAAGCCGCACACAGCTGCATACAATGACTGTTTTCATCCAGACACCTTCTGCTGTGTTTAGATCCAACACAGGCAGAGCATTGCCCTCAATCCATTCGTCACACCTCACCATCCCATACCTTTGTGTTTTCCAGTGCAGCATCTTGAGATGCTTCTGGACAGGTTGTTTTACAACAAAAAGGATGAGAGAGTTTGGGGAGTTGCAGTGACAATTTAAAAGACTGTGGCAGAGAAAAGATATGTCAGACAGTTGTGTTTGGGGGCTCGACTTTAGAACCGAGCTGCACTTAGCTGGATGTGTTGTAGGAGGGAAAAATGGCTCTCCGACTTAAGGTTTACACATTCATTATCATTTCATTGGCTTGCATGAATAAATGATAACGTAAGACAGCAATAATCTGTCAGGCTTGCTGATTCAACGGTGAGAATCCCAATGAGGACAACACATGGAAGTGTATAAAACAGCTTTGAGGTTGTACTGCTGTGAGAAAAAAAAAATCAAGTTTTTGCTGATTTTACTGCGTATAGACAGCTTTTGCCAAATCCACAAGTTTCAAACACATATTCCAGGCTGATGTGTAAGCTGAATAACTGTGTCCTAGGAATGACAAAAACATCTATGGTAATGCAGCAAATGTGGTGGCAAATTATCAATTCCTGTGCATGCAGGGCGGACGATTCATCTCTGAAGGTTAAATATCACTAGTGAATGAGAGTCAATACCTCAGAATTGATAATGGGCTGACTGTTGCCTGCCATTTCCATGGGAACAATGATTGGGCGCTCTCCCTCCTGTGGCGCTATGTCCATGTTTTTTTTCTCTCTTGTCTGTTCTGTAGTTTCTCAAGGGCATATTTGGAGGATGGGCAGGATAAGAGATAAAAAAGAAAACGAGTGCAAGGCTGGTACACTTTGTCATGATTTATTCAAAGAGGGAAAGGCTTTCAGGTCAAAGGGAATACAGCCTCACAATGTGCTCAGCTGTGCGCCTCATGTGGGAGGGCCACAGGTACCCGATGTAAAAACAATGAAAACTTTATGTTTCCTGCAGCATCAGGATATATAAGTGCAAGACCATATACAGTACATTTATGCATATCTGTGAGAACAACAGCAAGCAAATAGCAAATGGCACTAGCTGGCCGAGTGATATAAATCTTTCAAAGTGTTGCAAATGAAATATAAAGCTTCAAAGCACACTGACTTGCCAAGTGAAAAATAAACAAGACGATCCACTGTGCAATACCATTAATACCATTTTTATTCCATTTTTTTATTTGGCTCCCAACGATCACAAAACCGAGAAAAAATATCATTTTGTCACATTATCAAATGGTACATACGGCCAAAAACTGGGTGTCCAACCATTTCCACACAATATTCAGCATTAATCAATATGGACATGGGTATGCTCAAATGTATTCTCAAATCCCATGCCAGGTCAGTAAGTTTTGTGAATATAGGCTACATAAGTTTAAAGTCAGCATCGAGCTGAGCACCAAAACCATTTTTTAGAACTAACGCATTGGCACTTTAAAAATATTTCATGTTACACTCCTCTATAACAATAGTTTAGTATTTTATATACTTTGAAGGCCCATGTGCAGCGCGAGGTTTCAAATGATTTTGTGTGTATTATCGATACAGTCTATAACACAGCAATTTGTTGTTTGTTGTTATTGTTTATTTTGTTGTCTCAGGAAACGCTAGGCTAAAGCTAAGTAATGTCACCAAAGTGAACTGTTGATTTAAGCTAAACACGTGTTGTTATTAGACAACAACAAAGACGTCTCTGAGTGGAGCTGGTACCGGCTCCCGCTGTGGCTGAAGACTGAGCGCGCTGCAGCAACAGAGTGTTTGCTGTAGACTAGAGGCAATAAAACTTCAAACTGTTCATTCACGATAATGAGTATCAGACTCAGCAGGTGCCCCCCTCCACTTCCACTGAGGCTGGATCATAGCGATGCTGGGGCTCGGGCTGGGAGTCGGTCTTGGGTCCATTGAGGGCTTTTTTTCTCCAGTGCTTTTGAACATGTTTAAAGTAGTATCATTATAGCTCTGATCATTTCTGCCTTTATTTTAACGTTTCATACAAAAACAATATCCTATAATGTTTCATTCTGGAGTATTTATTTGTCATTATTTGTCATTAATGGTCTCTTTTTGCCATATTATGTGCCTCCAAGCCGTAAACTCTGTGAGCGAGTTCAGCTGAACAGTGAATATTTAAGGTCTCAGTCCTCTGGATTTATCAACAGGTGGTTGTGTTATTTCTATTTTATTAACTTACTTTATCACTTGGTTTCCACAAGATTGTGGACATTGTTGATCTTAATTTGTCTTAATGATAATTTCTGTTTATTTTTAAGTTATTTAATTAAACGTTTGAATATATTATTTATTTTAGGAAGGTACTGTTTTTTTTGATAAATATAAAATTAAAAACATATTTCCAAAATCAATGAGGGTAAAATAAATGTGATTTCAATATTTCTTCCATAATCGAGCAGCCCTAAGTCATGGGCGGAGTTTGGGAGGGGGCTAAGGGGGGCACTGCCCCTCCAGACCAGAGCCAATTAATGCCTGTCTTGTGCTTTGAAAAATAAAAAAAAATAAAAATACAGAATTCATATTTTATCATTTTATTTGGCCTATCTTATAATTTTTGTGGATATAATGAGTAAGTTTAGAATTAATTATTTTTAATTTAATTGGTATGATATATGAAATATGGTAGCCCATAAAAAAA
Source organism: Perccottus glenii (assembly GCA_024416835.2). Taxonomy (NCBI): domain Eukaryota; kingdom Metazoa; phylum Chordata; class Actinopteri; order Gobiiformes; family Odontobutidae; genus Perccottus; species Perccottus glenii. The sequence continues at coordinate 15,281,127 of CM044546.2, read as the reverse complement.
TCTGAGCTCATGGTCTGCTGGTAGCTGCCCCCCCACGCACAAAAGTGAAACTCCGCCTATGCCCTAAGTCTGACACAATTTCTATTCTTTAGCTATTTTTGAAGAAGAATGGCAATAATAATTCATGTTTTCAAGGTTATTTCTGTGCAAGATGCAGAGTCCATTTGGTGTTACATTAATCTGGATTGAGACCAAATACAAATCTTATAAATACACAAGGAATGATGCAAGTGAAGGTAACTAGGCATAAGCAAGGAGCAGTCTTTTGTAAAAAGGCCTTTTTACTGAGCACTCAAAGTACTTACCTACCACATGACATAATCTCAGTCCTCTACAAAATCAAAGTTTGCCTTCCTACAATGTCTTGAGCGGGTCATACTGGCCTGACTGATGTAGGCAAACAAGGGTAAAGGGCAGCGCAAATCCTAAAGATCCCTGAAGATGCTGGTGATGGCAAAGAGAAGAAAACAACAAAAAGAAAAAAAAGAAAAAAAGAAGGTCAGACAGAGCTTAATGGCTGAGCAGGGCAGCGTTGAAGATACAAGTAGTGCCTCGACAAATGGGAGATTTCTTGACAGGGCTGTCATAAGCTTGGACCGGGCGTCAGGTATGGGAAAAGGTTACACAAAGGGCACCGCTCTTGTTGGACTGTCTCGACAATCATTCTCTAATATGATACCCGGACAGTTGCTTCTTTTCGAGTGGCTTTGGATGGCCTTGTGGCGGGGTAGAGCACACACTGCGAGTTCAACGAGGCATTGCAGATCCATGGGGAGTGTGAAATGGGACATTACATTGTGTGGCGCTGTATACGTAAAAGAAAAAAGAAAAAGTCAAACGATCAGCTTTTTAGATGTCATTTCTTGCCCTGCTTTTGAAAGACACTCCTTTCCAGTCTCCCGAATATGTCAAATATTGGACGAGAAAACGCAGTGGCAATTATGAGACAAAGTCAGACTTAACACTGTGTGACTGTGTGCGAGTGTATCTGGGCCACAATAGAAGCTTTTAACACAGCCTCTCTTCCCTTAAGCTTTACAACTTCATAACGGCTTTGGGTTTCCGAGTTCTAATGTCTGCTTGAACTAGAATCACACTAAGAGCTGATTCTTTCTAAGAAGCTGTAAAGGAAAACCTAAACACAAAAAGTTTATAATAGTCTCATGTGACTCAATGTCAGTTCACAACTTGACTCAGTAAAAAGGCTTAGGGCTGTGTCTCACATCAGGAATGTAAGTAAGACAAGCCTTATGTGATCTAAAATGTCAGTAGAAGGTCAATTCCGTCATTCCCTGTGTATTAAAATAATCGTAATATGAGCAATTGACGGCAGCAGACAGACAAGCTCAGTGGTCTTACAAAACTTCATTTGCACATATTTGTATTCTGCATGTAACTAAAGCTGCAGCTGAATGGAGATGCTTCCACACGTTGCTTTTTTAGATTTGTGCAAAATGACCACATATATTCAGCATTTAGCTCCTGCAAAAAAACATACTGAAGCACTCCTATTTGAAGCTTTTAGTATGCAGCCGCATGCCACAAAACCTGAGCAAACAGACAAAGCCATCACCAGTAAAATGACATTGAGGCGAGGGTGGCAGCCTTTCTGTCAAGCTCTCATTATTATTGCTGTAGCTCCAAAATGAGACTTTCTCTCTGCATTAAAGCGGCAGATGGTGGCTTGTAGCCTACGCGAGGATCAAAGTTTCTTATCGATCCCGGACGATATGAACCCTCCTCAGGGTCAGAGCGTCCAACATAAGTCCCAAGTCGCATTTGGGTATGTCTATTGTTAAAGTAATGGCCTGTAAGTGAGTGGTGATTGGTATCGACTGAGCATGAGACACACTAACCTCGGGAACCTTCAAAGTCTGTCCTGACAAAAAACAAGGTGAAAGTGGATTACAATGAGTGTATGGGATTTTATTAACTGTGGGGGATGTGCTAAATATTGCCAATGGCTAGTAAAGAGTATTCCCGGTGGAATTAATTTTGGCCACACTCTCACGTTTTTTCACAAAAAGGGACCCAGCACAAAAGGCTGATTTACATTTTGCTACGCAACGCAAATTCCTTGTTAGTAAGTACCTTTACATTTTCAAATCAAAATGATGCTGACTTGGACTTTCAGGCTCCAGGCCAAAAGCTTCCATGATAAGCATTTTTATTATACTGTTGTGTCACTGGTTTATTTCTTATTTTTACATTCCACTCCCTCCTTTTTACTCTCTGCCCATAGTTTCACCCTTTTATGACACACATTCACCCACAGACTGTATAAAAGATGTAGCGTCCGTCACATCACTCTGTGTGATTTGTATAGTGCCGTTTTGAAGCCTTGAGTGCAGAAAGTGCCCATTTCGAGCCTGTTGAGAGCTGAAAACGTGTCTGTATTTGCACAAAAGGGACACGGCTGGTATTGAATATGGTCTGTAATTCATCTGCGGCTTTAGATACTGCAGGTGGACATACAGAAAATGATCATCATGACATCTTATTTAAAGCAGCCCTGCATAACCTTTACCTAGTAGCACTGCGTAAAAGCTTAAGAATATATATTGTTGTAATCATTTAACGGTTCTTAGACATGAGATCGGTAGAGTCATGCCAATTTCACTGACACAGTACCCTCAGCTTGTCCCCAGGTTTGAACAGTTTCCGTGGTAAGAACACAGACAGTCTGTGGAGAGAGATCGGCGCCCTCTACTGGCTAGAAGTTACGCAGTGCCACTTATAGTAACAAAAAGTATGTAAATTAATAAGTGCTAAATATTCACACAGCCTTATGGGAAAGGTCACGTTATGTCCTGTTCTATGACTGATGTGTTCTGTATTCTGTGGTGTTCAAATTAAAGTAGTTAATGTCAAGTAGCTGTGAAATACACCTACTTGTGGTGCTCTAATCCAGACACGGTCCATCTTTACTGTCTTCTGAACTTTAATTAGAAAGATGACTTAACTATGCAGTAGGTTTGTTGCTTAAAACAAGTCAGTTCTGACATTGGATAGCTTTTTAATGTGGGGTCCGTCCATTAAGTGTACTATAGGAAATGTCCATGGATGGATTCAGCTGGTCCAACTTGAACAAAACCACATTGTCATAAGGCAGTATCTACAGAATATAATAGAAGTCCCAGCACAAACCTGAGAGGAGGCAGCCCCCCTGCGCCTGGTGGGCAGTCAGGTAGCATAATGGAGCGTTTAGGAGTGCTGCACTGACACTGGGGAGAGGGATCAGCCATGCTCCAGTTCCCATTGAGGAAGATGTCACTGACCGACTGATCCACGGACGGCGTGAACCAATCCGAGCCACTGGGGGAACAGGGCAGCTTCCTGAGGGAAAACAATTAGCGCTATGTGAGTATTCCAAAAGGTAAACACCAGCTACTCACCTCAAAGAGACTCTGACTTTCAATTAACGTTCAGAGTTTTCATCCCAATCATCGCACACAAATAGGTATTCATTATTCTTCCGGTTCTGATTAGGAGACACTTTGAAAAGCTTATTATGTATTGATTAAACTTGTTCCCAGAAAAGGCTTGTTAAAAATCACGCACAGCAATGCTTTACAGTGCACCATGGCTTTTTCCTGCTCTGGCTTGATTCTATGAAGTTAAAACTACATTCAAATGTATTATTAATATCTTTAAGCACACATAAAAAAGACTTACGGTATTGGGTTTCCATACATACAGCGGGTGCCAAAGCCAGGGTTGTTCACTAAGGTGTCTACCACCCGAGAAACCTCAGCATTTCCTGGATCATCATTGCTGTAAAATTCACAAAGGTTTGGAAAAGTACAGTTTATTTAAAGAAAAGCATCTGTCAAAGAACTGCAAGGGGAACAAAAACAAGAACTTGTATAGGGGTTAGACTCTGACTTGCTCAAGCATTGATTGGTTCATGGAGAGTTTGACTCCCGGGGTCACACTACTCACCGAAACTGACTGACTTACTGAAAAACTCCTTTAGCAAAACAAAAGGGAACTCTAAATTCAGAGGAATGACCCGTGATCCCCAAGCTCTTTTTTTTAATACTGAGTTTACAGATTCTTTAATAGACCAACTGGCATTCTGTGTTGTGTTAACACCACACCACAGAAAGTAAACACTTAACACTCCTAAATAATCAGGAGTGCAAAGGCATAGCAGAAATCCCCAATTCCCTCAAACGTGTATTTTGAAAGAAAGAAAACATAAACATTTGAATCAAGAATAATATATAATAATAAATAACTATGGACTGTGCTGATAATGTTTTGTGAGGCCACACTACTGCTCTCATGCTTTTCTGAGTGCACTGTAAGAACTCACTACGGCTGAACAATTAATTGCATTTGCAATTTCAAATCGCAGTGGTCGCAGATATTGGTAAGAAGCCCTGTCTATGTCTATGGGCTACAACCACATTTAGGACCCTTTTTGGGGAGGTTTTGTGACCCCAAGAAAATCCCTGTCAGAAAAAAATTAAGTTTGCCACAAGAAGAAAGAACAAAATTTGATTTGACAGCCAATTGTGATTTTATATTGTTAAACAAAAATAAGTCATTCATATAATTTTAGGACATCATCTATTATCTTAATAACAGTGTTTGTGTTGCAAGTGTTGCAATTTTGGTTTGAAAAAAAAAAAAATCACAATTAGATTTGCTTCCAAAATCGTTCAGCCCCTAGCCCTTACTACGTTTAAATAATCTTCACATTCCTAATTTCATTCCCATTACAGAGCACACAGCCGCTGCCCTTCATCTTAAGGCTACTGTGGAACTTAAAACACAGCGCTTCATAAAGCCCATCCTGATGGCTTTCTGCCAGCGGCGGCCACAGCTCCGCCAACAGTTTGGATTAATACACGGTTCATTGTCTCATTGAGAGGCGTCTCCGTGAAGGTCAGTCGGTCATTTCCTCGGCCACCAGTGAGTGCGATTCAAGTGGCATGATAGTAAAAATGGATTATGTGCAGCCATCTGTTTTGCAATTAACAATGGCTGGGTTAGCACCTTATTCAAGCTAATAAAACTATTGGATAGTCCCAAAGTGAAGACGGGTGCATATACTCAGAAAGAGTGGAACTAATGAATAGTTCATCACAACGGAACATCAGCGGAGGGAAAACGAAGGCTGTATTGAAACTTGAAGCTGTGTAATAATAATATGCGACAAAGAGAACATCAAAAGGAAAAGTGTTTTTTTTCAAAATATTTCTTGAAGCCATCTAAACTTCCAAATTGCATGCATCATTATCAATCTTTCAGACTTGAGTAGATCATGTTGGGTTATGATGTGTGCAGTAAAGCAGCTTCAGAACAGAGCACAAGTTAAGAAAGCGCAGTGCTTTTAGTCACACGTTTGTCGTCAAGTAAAATAACTGTAACAAAGTCACTCGAGAGAAAAGGCAAAGTGCAGTAATTGGCCTGTGGGAACGTCAAGGAAATGTCAGGAAAGAGTTCTGCACTTCATAAACGTGTTCACACAAATTGAGCAATTGTCTGCTTAAAAGATAAATGATCTTGTGGGTTTAATTCAAAATCTGCAAAGTGGCCAAAACATCAAAATAGACAAACAGGTCATTAACCTGACAGCATAGAAAATCCTTGCCTGTGGTGCATCTGTCGATACAAAACCATTTATACCACAAGTAATACATTTCAGACTGACTGGGTTTGAAGATTTCAGCACCATGGACAGAGACAGGAATGTTAAGCACCTTTGAGACAACAGGGAATACTATATTTGATTTATACAACGTAAAGTGGAGTTTAAGAGTCCAAATAAAAATAGTCTTTGACAGACAGAGTAAAATAGAAATATGTAATATTAGTCTTATGTGCTATTTCTATTAAGGTCAAAACCATCTAGTTAGACACAAAGTAAGTGTCATTCTTTTATGGCCTGTGTCCTCAAACACTGCAGCAAATCAAGTGTGTTCTCAGCGGATGTTAAACCCAGCGCCTCGCCACACATTATGTTTGTAATTTTCACTGGCAGAAAGTGAAACTGCAGCCTAAGGAGGGACTTTGGTGCAGATTGATGACCTCAGCAAGGGGAAGATTAGATATACTGTTATTGCAGTTTAATTTTCTGGGCTGGTACATACTGCGTTATTTTTTCTGCCTAATAATTTGTCCACATTTTTTTCCTCTGCTGATACCAGTGGTCTTGTAGTCTGTCCGTGCTTACCTAAAAAATGTGGTTTGAGGCAGGCCGTACATCCAGGGCTGCATCTCCAGACTGGGATACTCGTTGAATGGTGGCATAATGAGGGAGAAGATGAGAGACAGGCAGACAAACACAGCCGGCAGGACCACCTACAAGAATTAAACAATAAACCATTAGGTATCAGTCAAGTCCTCCATTAGTTCGACATGGTGAACAAGTGGAAGTACATTTATTAGATGTAATGTACAAAATATGTAATGTCATGACTACAAATTATATTACTAGTGCATAATAAAACACATTGTTGTGAAGTTACAAAGAAAAGTAGAAGTTATGAGCTTCTTTATGGCCTAACGTGACTGCAGACCGTATGTTTCATGTGTTTTCTTTTATAAAGCTAGCGGTAAACTGGCGGCAACAACGTGCACACATTGACTTGTTTAGGCTTCTCTGCATGTTTTATGAGCTTGATTAAACACACCCAACAATGCCGCCATCATTGTGCAACTCAATATAAATAGCATCTCGCCATTCTCTTGTCTTTTGTGTTATTTTTAATACCCAGTCTCTAAACATGGCAACCAAGTCCACTTCTCTTTTTATGTAATTCCCTTTTTCAGTTTATTCTTTGTTAGAGCTGACAAAAGGTCAAATGGGGGAAAAAAATGCCAGATATCTTCAATGTTTAATCATTCGCAGGAAAGGGGAGGTTTGCGTACACTTGATTAATTGCAAGCCGGGCAATTTGTGAGGACAATTCAAGAAGAACAAATTTACAGCGTGAGAACTGCGGCTACAGTAATGCACTCAGAGGAAAGATAAAGAGCAGCAATGGTAGTGAATAGGTAAAAAGAACAATCCTTTTCCTGTTTCCCTAGCACTCTTTCTCTCACGGTAATTGCAGGTGACAGCTGGTACTTCTTCCATTGAGGAGAGAAAGAAAGGAAAAAAAAACAATAAAAAAAACAGGGAGAAGACGTTACAAAGCCAAGTGCTCCCATGAACAATGCATGAGTTTATTGCTTTTGCAAGTTCAGTGGGGATTAAAAAGAATAGGAAGGGATTATATGCAAAACAACAAAACCAATTAAGATGTGTTTTATTCCAGGCAAAACTCGAACGGCTCATTAGATTAAATTTGTTACCTTGACAAACATTTATATCCATCCAATTTCAAGTGTGAATAATGGCCATGTTTTTACACCTTGGGTTTAAGTGGATAGAAAAAGATTTTCACAGTGCGCTAAATATAACGAGTATTGTTAAAAGAACAAGAAAAAAAACACCTAAGCGTTGAACACAATTGCACAAAATGTATTGAATTTGTCGAGTGTGAGCTTCAAACGCGAGACCCACTAACTGCTTTCTCCTCATCGTGACATTGCCAAGACTCGCCTGTCTCCAACTTTCATCCCCATAAATCACTCCTTTTGTGTTTGCTGCCATAATCGCTTTTATAGTCCCCCTAACCGCTTGTATTGGCGGAGATTACCCCAGCGCACAATCATATCTGCTGACAATGGGAGCTGTTGACATGGCGGCTAAGAAAAACCTTGAGCCCAAATGAATAAAGAAGGGAAAGGCAGGTAGGAGGTGCGTCCTTGTACGAGCAAGATCCTTCTCTCCCGCTAAAGAGGGACGTCCTGGATTGACAGTGACTAATGGGAATAGGGACTGCAGCAAATTACAAGAGGCGCTGGACACTTTGAGCAGAGGTGAGACACTGTTCTTTCTCGCACACATTCTGTCATAACTTATAGCAGAACATGACACTTACATAAAACACACAGCACAATTTCATTTACAAAATACTTTGCTGAACTTTGGGGCTACTGCTAGCTAAAAGAAAATTGTCTTGACTCATTCAATTAACATTATTTATTGGTTTTGACTTTCAGGATTATGTCAGTAAGAAACAAAATAATACAGACATAAACTTAATAGGCCAATGGCACCATGTCGTCCCTGTAATTGTTGTGCGATCAAGTTTAATGTGTGGCTAATGAAAACACATGATTAGCGTGGGATAAAATGAAGGAAAAACTAATCACAGGTGTCAGTTTGCAATGTTGGCGTCAATCACAAGGCTCAGGTGACGTTGATAGGATTTAACAGCAGCAAAGACGTACCAAGCGTGTTTAAATCTTTTTTGTCTGTGAAATGATGTTCCGGGGAAGCTTTAGTGAGAACTTGTGAATTTGAGTTTTCGTAATGGATATAAAAATATAAAGTTCATTATCACTTTGTCTTTGGAATGAAACCTTGCTTACTTTTTGAAGATATAGTGCAGTTATTTATATTTTGATGAACTTTTACACCACTTTCTGTAGCATTTTTTTTTGGATATGGTGCTTTCCGGTAACTATTAGCCTGGATCCAGGGAAAGTTAAAACCAGCTAAACCATTATTGATACCAAACTAATTCTGACTGGAGCGATCTCCTGCTGATTCGTCTATATTCTGTTAGAAATTAGCGCAGCTTCAGGTTGTTCTTCTTCTCTTTAAGTAAACGTCTTGTAAAACCAGCCGGCTTCTCTTGTATCTCCACTGTTTGCCTTGAATTCACCTCTGGATGTATGAGTTTACTGTCAAAGAGGGGGCTGTAATTCTGACTCACAGGAGCGTCTTGTGCAGGATGCTGAGCAATCTTGACATCATTAGTCAGTTTTTCCTAAGTTTAAGAAAGAACTTAAAAGAACAGTTATTCTCTCAATGTGGATGATTACCGACAAATGTGTCTCTAACGGGTTTATGAAGGAGTTACGTGCTCTACACACTGTACTGGCCCGAGGACGAGGAGCAACGTACGGAGAGACGTGAAGGACTACATCCTAGATCATCATTTATTTTTTTTTACTTTTCTCTCTCTGTATCTTTCCGCTGTAACTCCACAACTATCGACTGGGCTCAAGATTGATGTTCGGACTTTCTCCCTGCAGGTTTTAAATTAGCTTACTCTATTATACCTGTCATTAATTGATTTTAAAAGCACCAACATGTATTTGATACAATACACTGATCCTCCGTGGAACAGCACTGGCCTAAGCCTTTGATTCATCACGGTGACAGACGGGGGCCATTACCTGCGCGATGAGTCCCTTGCGGCTTCGGCGAGCGTGGTGGAAGCGCTTGATGAACAACGCCAGGAACTGCCTCCTGATCAGCCTCCATCCGGTGACGACCGTGGACCCCCGCCCACCAACACACGCCTTCCTCTGGAGATCTACGGTGGACATTAAGACAATGTTATTTATCATTTATACAAGTGTCTGCTAAACTGGTTCAGTCTTTTCTTTGCAGAACTATAATTATACAGGTCTTCAAAATGTCAGATGAGGGTTAATGTATTCTTAACACTCAAACTAAACAAACTACAGTTATTTTCTCAATGCCACAGTAAAACTTTTTAATCGATCAATGTCACAAACTCTGTAGGATCCTTTGTTTCAACCAGGCATTTAAATGGAAGCTCTATACAGACATTTCCAAAGAGAAACCAACAAATAATGCAATGACAAGTTGTTCTAAACTATTATTATTTTCATTATTGTGTATATTTATGTTTTTTTTTATGGGCAGTGTGATAGCAAAGCCAAACTGTTTGAAAGAAAGTGATGTTTATCTATAATTTATTTTCACCTACCTTCGACTTTACTTGTAAACCTTTCCTTTAATTCTGAGCAAGGAAAAAAAAAACATAGAAAGCAATGAGACAACGTATCTCATATAAAATAAATGCTGCTGCTAGAGGTCAATAATAAATTGATTTGGACTTGCCACTTATTCCGGACCCGTGTTGTGTTTTACTGCGTATGCTGGCGATGCTGTTCCGTTTGGATTCACGCGAGCTCCTTTTCCAGTCTCTCACCAGCGGAGTCTCTTTGGATGCTTTGGGAATTTACAAATAAGATATGTTGTTTGGGCCTGACCCAATTTAGGGTTATAAATAACAATAAGAATAAGCTACCTGCCCCGTGTGAAGCTGTATTATTCCCTGTAAAAGCACAAAGCCAGGTGTTTAAAGAATGTGAACAATCACGTTCTGTGGTAAACTGAGGGAATTCAAAAGGAGAAAATACAGAAGAAACAACAAAAAGTGCTCGGAGAATTTACACAATGTGCTTGTACAGGGAAAGGCAATTAAAGGTCCTACAATTTACTTTGACAGAAGGAAATTAGTGCTTACTATCAGATGTATTATACCAAAAACAGGACATTTATTTGATAATTGAGGCCATGTGAAAACCAACTGTATTATGTCTAATCTGTCATATTGTACTATTCTTTGTCAGAGATGCACCACATTCAAAAATTCTCTTTGTGTAAATGTTGCAACACTGATGATTAAAAGCAGCTAGTTAAAAAAAAGAGGAGTGCTGTGCTCTCAGGTTGAAGTCTGCCACCAGTTGAGTTAGAGTAACTGCCTTGGCATGATTGCAGGAATATGTAACATAGCTTAACTTACGTGGGGTTTCTGAATCCACTCCGGTGTCTTCTGCTACTTTCAGAAAAATCTGGAAAAAAATTCAACAAATGCTGGATGAGTGAACTGCGAGTGGGCAGGAAGTTACGGGGCATCATTGTACGTCCATTCCTCAAAACAATCCAGTAAATATTGCAGAATATTGACTTACATTTGGACTTTTTCTTTACCCGGTCAAAATATTTGTGCACACTTAAGAATAATGTGAGTTATGTTTGCTTAAAATCACCCACTGCGATGCTAACCTTTCCTTGAACATCTGCCAACTGGCCCCTCTGAAAGCAATTCCCACCCTGGATTTATTTATTATTTTAGACCATATGTCAAAATAAACAAATTCTTATGACCTTCCTTTTAAAAAATTTGGTGAGTGTGCTGAGCAGTTATAAACATCTGCCCACTAAAACTCTCTTTTGGGAACAAGACACTAATTCTATTTTACCAAATAGCATAAAAGGCTATTATTTAATCCCAGACTATCATTTTTAATAATTAACATGGCGGATGCCCTAATAATCCAGAGAAAATATTTAATTACATTACACCATTATACTATTCTAACTTTACAACAACATCTAATGGTGGTTGTTTAATTCAGCTCAATATGTAAATAATAAAATCCTGTTTTTATTTTTTCAATTAGAAAATCATTGGACTTCAGAAAGAAAACATGGAGGAAAGGAATAGCGTTGTCTGAGTTTGACATTCAGAAGGAATTATTCACATTGCCTGCAGGCTATGAGTGTCTGATTCATGTCTGAGTTGCAAGAGGAGCATTAGCCAACAGTCATTCAGCTTTACGCTTCACGACTAGTCTGCATGCCAAACATGCCGGATGAGTCAGGGCTTAAGCAGAAAATAAGAGACTCTATCTACAATGATAACTACAGCATGACTAATACTAGATGTTCTGTGACTAAGGCGCATTGTAAAAATAGCAGAAGTTGTTGCTGTGAATGCATACAGTATGAGCTTAATGATTTAGTTTTACATTTTACCAAGTAAGAATAAGGCTGTGGTGGTTTAAAAAGCCTAGTCTAGCTCAATAAGGTGAGTGATGTTCTTTGGTAGTGTTTGTAAGTATTATTTCACAACAAGCACCAAACACATGATGCAAGCTGCTGAAAATGAAAAGCTGCTTTTAAGATTCATAATCTTTAAAAATATGCCGCCAGTGGATATAGGGCAGTCTAGGGCGGACATGTCAAACTCAAGGTGCGGGGACCCTTTGCAATGGTTTATGTGGCCCTCCAAAACATTTAGTAGGTCATATTTTTAGCACTAGATTTTATCTAAAACTTGTTCAAATCCAGCAAAAAATCTGGTCAAATCCAACTAAAACCTGTTCAAATCTAGCTAAAACCTGTTCAAATCCAACTAAAATTTGTTCAAATACATCTAAAACCTGTTCAAATCCAACTAAAATTTGTTCAAATCCAGCCAAAACCTGTTCAAATGCAACTAATATTTGTTCAAATCCAGCCAAAACCTGTTCAAATCCATCTAAAATCTGGTAAAATCCACTAAAACCTGTTCAAATCCAGCCAAAACCTGTTCAAATCCAACTAAAACCTCTTTAAATCCAGCTAAAACCTGTTCAAATCCAGCCAAAACTTGTTTAAATCCGGCAAAAAATCTGGTCAAATCCAACTAAAACCTGTTCAAATCTAGCTAAAACCTGTTCAAATCCAACTAAAATTTGTTCAAATACATCTAAAACCTGTTCAAATCCAACTAAAATTTGTTCAAATCCAGCCAAAACCTGTTCAAATGCAACTAATATTTGTTCAAATATCCATCTAAAATCTGGTAAAATCCACTAAAACCTGTTCAAATCCAGCCAAAACCTGTTCAAATCCAACTAAAACCTCTTTAAATCCAGCTAAAACCTGTTCAAATCCAGCCAAAACTTGTTTAAATCCATCTTTAAACCTTTTTCAAAATCTTTAAAACTTCAAAACCAGTTTTGTTAACTAATGCAGCCCCTCACCACTTAGACACTCTGAGTTTGACACCACTGGTCTAAAGCTGTGCACTTCTCGTAGTCGAGTCGAGTTTATCTTTGAAGCAATTCATTCATTCGGTTTTAAAACAGTTATTTGGTGTGCTGTGTAGATTTTGCAGAGAACCAAACAATATATAAACTGTGGATTTGTGACCTTTTATGTCTCTCTATATGTGTGCACTAGTATTAATCTCTGACAGGGCTGTGGATCCCATGCTTTAGCGCACCTCCTCCAGCGTGGTGTCAGAAATGCCGTAGCTGGTCAGGCCAAGGTCAGCCAGCGCCAAGTCCAGTTCTTGAAAGAGCAGGCCAAAGGTCCCATCTCGGGCTCCGGCGTAGGGCAGTATGTAGGTGATCTCTTGACCGATGCTCTCTAAGAAGACTGCCTCAGGGACGTGACGCCGCACCAGCTGACTCACTGCTGTCAAATCTGCTGCACAAACAACCCCAGAATCACTCACTAAAAGCTTTAGGGCAGGAAATCTCATGTGTGTCCTTCATATCCGGGTTACATATCCCAAGTCTGTAATATTATTGATGAGGTTTGTAATTCTGTTAAATCACAACATCTTCTCCCACTGTGCATTCATAGCTTCAATCACACGGCGATCAGAACACACCTGGTACTGACCTTTCAACACGCTGAAACCCATCAGTGGATATAATTCTTGTGGCTCATCCATTCTGAGGGCCTCGGTGTGAATCAATCAGAACGGTGTTGCAGAACGCACCACATCCATTATTGATCCAGAGCCTCTCATACATAATTACTTTGCTTTGCATTGCTTTAACAACCAGCGGCTCAGTGAAGTAAAGTAGACCTGCTCCACACATCAGGCTGAATTATTTGTGAAAACCTGGCTGAGTGCTAACAAAGAGGAATGCGCTGTCACTTGTGCAAATATGATTACTTCTGTGGCTTTTTCTGTCTTATTGAATATATGAGTGCTGTGTGAGAAATCAAAATGTATTTTATGTTTCTTTATTGAAACTTAGTGCTGTCTTTCTTTAAAATATTTTTTTGATTTGTAAAGGATTAAACATGCGTATTTTTCTCTATTATTGTTGATGTAGAAGCACTACAAACATAAAGCCCTCCAAGTTGTTTGAACGTCTTGTCTTGCTGTTACATGCTGTTGTCTAGAAGATGACTCAAAAATCAGACCGGACAGATCAATATCTGGTGCTATTCATTAAAGCTGTGAGTGGGTTGGCTCAAAGCTGTTACACAGGACCACAAAATTCAGCCTCTCAGACAAACTCCCCCACTTGTGACTGTACCTTTCACATGTACGGGCTGTCAGCACCGGCAGATCAACAACGCTGATGATAAAGAGTCAAGTACAGACCCAGTGGGCTGTTTTGACTCCCCGAGCATGAAATACTGACAAGCGATAGGTCTGTTTCTTTATGTGCTGGACATTTTCAGTTCTAGCATGTAGTGGGTTTAATGTTTTAATGAAATCCATGACATTGTAAACACATTTTATGCCATGTTGTCACTGACCATCTTCGAATTATCTTCTGACATTCATAAAATGGGCCTCCGCAGAAATGTGTCTCGTTGGAAATATCAGATTGGAAGAAGTACTTTTTTTGTCCACTAGTATCTCCATATGGAGCAATGTATTCAAATACCTTATATGGAGGGCTGGTTAAAACCCAGGTTCTGTTTACTAGTGGACAGAAAAGTGGTGTCACAATTTAATAAAGAGTGTTATGTATTGGATTAATGACTTGTGCTTTATTTTGAAATTGTGGAAGGAGTCCCAAATGTCAACTCTTAAGACTGTGGAAGGAAAAGATGACCGAGAATGCTGCACATGAGAAGATGCTTGGGTCATGGTGGGGCCGTATCAGAACAATAGGAACGTTTTAGTTCGTATGTGTCTACAACAATATAGTGTTTTAAGTGCAGTTGTTTGTTTGTATGTTTCTGTTTTTCTGTTTTCATTTTTTTTCTGTTTTGTTAATAATTTGGTAAATTGTAATAAAAAAATATTAATTACAAAATCTTTTTGGTCAGATGTGCCATTCCAAAAACCTTTCTTTCTATTTCAGCAGATCTATTTCTTCGTTATGTTAGTGCTTGTACCTGAAGAATCGTCTTTGTTCCAGCACTGGCTGCCGATGCCGTCGTCTGGGCTGCTGCTTCTCAAAGGACAGTTTTCCTTCTGTTAATCACAATAGGATTAGAAATGCTTTACCACTTACAATGATGAACAGTGCCTCCTTGACAACTCCTGTGCCGCATTAATCAAATAATGGATCCCATCCAAAAGATTTGATGTAATTGCTTTAAATAAAGCCATATGCATGCAATGACAGATAATGTGGTTAACCTGATGCTACAATCTGTTGAAAGTCTTTTAGTGTCCAGACAATAAAGAAGCTCACAATTAAGATGAAATAAATGTGAGGGTTCACTTTTACAGTTACATTAGGTTTAATGGCACAGAAATAAAATGTTGTCCAGCTTTCCATTCTCATATAACAAAGTCATAATCATGCAGTCTGGGTGCTAGTTCACCCTGCCTAAAAGGTGTTTGCGTGTTTATTTATTTCTTTAAAACAAATGGCTCCTCTCACCTCAAAGAGCCAACAGACTAATGGTAATTGCTCTCACCCTGCTGGCATTAGTGCTTCTTGTTCATTTGCTCCTATTGATTAAAACAAAGTGTGTGAGGCACCACTGGCGAGCCAAACTGAGAATCACCCCTCTCCCCTGCGACAATTAGTATCATCCAGCACGTAGGCGTTTGCCAATTCTCATGCTGGGAGAGACTAAACACAGATCATTATAGGGGGAGGGCGCTCCACCGTAAAAGAGCTCTCTGGAAAGTCAGAGGGAGCCATGTTCAATAATAGGCTAAATTCAGAAGAGGCTATTGTTCTGTCAAAAGGCCTCACAGCTTGTGCATTGATATATCAAGTCAAAATGATGGTTCCTTTGACATTACAGCGGTTTTATTGTAACGTTATCAGACTGGAGAGAAAAATAAAAAGAAGGCACAGTCAGCCAGGGGTCCTCATCAGCGAATGTGTGTTTATCTCGAGATAACGAGACCACACAAATGCAATTCTATCTAAGGTGTTGTGCATTATTGAAGACACAGCAATAAAAGTCTATCTCCAGTGAAAGAAAGAACACTGGAATTACAGTGTCAGCTAAATGCCCCAATTAACAGTAAAGTCTTTTCTGTAAATCATTAATGCGTTAAAAAAATGGATGTCCTCCCTGGAAATCGATTCAATTGGCATAATTTTATATTTCTGTGCCAAAATGTATCAGGCCCAGTTCAAGCTTGGGGAACATGGAAAATACATAGTTCACTTGCATTTCTATTGAGTAAAGTAAAGGATTGTAGAGGTAGAGCAGGTTGTCCTATAGCTGGTTCATACTGTCATTGTGTCCTTTTGCAGGATACTTGCACCTTGCCCACAGTGCCCATGGCATGTGTGAGTATGTTTTGGTGGTGGTTTAAGAGGCCATTGGTACAAACGTCAGACCTCTACCTCCACCAGTGTGAGTGTGGAGTGAATAAATAATGAACTCAGTTGTAAAGTGCTTCGAGTACCTACAAAAGTGCTATATTATTAAATGCGTCACTATGTCTGTTTTGCTTTGCACCTCTTTTAGCTCTGTCTGTATCATCCCAGATCGCTGTGTTGTCATCTTCTCGACCCCATCTTGGACCAGAGTCAGGTAGTAGCCACTTCCGAACCGTTTCTTCAGAAAGAGAGACGAGCCACAGCAGCGCATCTTCCCTGAGAGATGATGGCGATGCGATCCCCTAAAATGTCCGCTTCGTCCATGTGGTGAGTGGACAGAATTATGGTGCGACCTTATGGGAGTCAAAGAAACAAACAATTAGGCCTGTCTATAAACAATGTTATTGCGATGTTAAAAACAATTTGCAGTGTTTCCTTTGGGCAAAGTGCCTTGGCGTGGTGGCCAAAGGTCACATGACCTGTTATAGGGAGGTTGGGAGCAGGGAGAGGTAAAAGTAATAATAATTCCTCTAACACATAGTCTATATTTTGTTAATTGCAGAGACTAAATGCATATATATAATATTTTTTACTTTTATTTGCCTTGCTTATTAAGCTGAACTGTGGACCTATCAACAGATATCAATATCAACAGAAGGACAAGAGATCATTTATTATTCTATATTTATATCAGGATTTGTTTGATACCTTCACAGCTCTAGCTTCATTTAACAAACCAGGGTATAGACTGTGTTTAATTTGAATTAATAAGCCTACAGTAGTAATACAACAGCTCATTATCAAAGCTCACCTAAAAGGCAAGAGGTCATATTGGTGAGTAAAGGCACATGTCTTGGTCTCCATGGTAATGTTCAGAGGGAGGAGTTTGTGAAAATCTGACAGCTTTCCTTTAGCTCACTGCTACAACAGGCTGCTTTCTGAACAACTTTAAAACAGACCAAACAGCAGAATATATCGCTCTCTATCTTCATTTCCTCTGACTCGTCTGTGTCTATGAGCAGCTCCAGCTCTGGTTACTACGGCTCCTGTCAGCTCATCTCAGAGCAGAGAGAGCCACAACGTCTGACGCTTTGTACTCAATAAATAAATACCAGAAGCATTTTAAATGTAGTAAACTAAAACTCATCACAAAATAAGCCTGTCAGTCCATATTAGATTATTCCCCATCTTTTCAGTAAATGTGTGTAGCATACTGAGCATCTCTGCATGCCTGCCGTGGCCACATATTGCGCAATAGTTTGATAAATTGACTATCGCGACAGCCCTCCAACCAATTTAAACATAAATGACAGCTATAATTGATTGATTAGACAGATTAGATTAGAAACAAAAAAACAATAGACTTCTATCCCTTTAGGAGGCAGGCATACCAGTGTTTCCAGAGCACTGATGTGTAACAGATGTCACTATATGGAATATTAGTCAACAATAAAAAGTTATTTTCAGAACTATTCAGCCGACAGATACATTTATACATCAGGTTTCATAAAACGAGATTTGAGATGACACAAACAGTTTACTGCCACTCGACCAAGTAGGCCTTTTTAATAAGTCTTAAGGCGTGTTAAGAATGCCTTTTTTGTAATTAGATCATAGATGTGCAGTGTGCAGGGAAGTACAGTACGCTCTAAACAAAGTCAATTTTATTCCATCCAAACACGAGGCAAATATCCATGCCAATACATTTGCTTATGCATACAGCATTTGGCACTGCTGGTACATGTCCTCAGACAGACAATCATTTATAACATGACCTAAATACTTTTTTCATTACATACCAGTTAGAATATTACCAGACAACTTCAAAAGAGGGAATACAAGAGATCTTTTTGCAGCATTGTACTTGACCTCATGTTGATCTCCAAACACAGAGCACACATATAAGAAGCATTCGTATTGACGTTTTACCCTTAAGTGATCTTAGGGATACATATCAAAATGACGCAATCTAAGAAACTAAATAGGCTTCTAAAGTAATTCTGCCCTTAAAATTTGATTTGTCAACCATAAACAAGAAAATATGCCACACTTTGAAACTGTTCAAATCCAAAGCAACAATCTGTCTCTGCGTGCTTCTCACTATCTCCTTATTGCTGACTTCGCGTGTGTTTTGACTTGCTGCTTATGCTCGTGGCAACAAAGCATCTCCAGCAGAGAGTGTGGGTGGGTATCTGGGACAGAATTAAAATTATGATCAAGGCCAAACCCAAGCCTACTTTCCAACGTTTCTATGAAACCATGCTCTCTCCTTTTGTGCAGCCGGCGCTTTGATTTTCGAGAGGCGTCAAACCGAACACAATTGCAGCAGCAGCGGCGTTGACGATGGTGGCACGTGTGGCGAGGTTATTCACATGTGTTTAATCCTTTCATATCACGCCGAATCAGATAACACGTATTAATTATCGCATAGCGCTTGAAATCAAATGACAAAAAAAAAAATCAGAGAAAAAGATACCGGATGTGTAATGAAGTCACAGCGTGGTCATGTCTCTGGAGCCTGCATGACAGAAGCATCAGAGGGGTAGGGGAAACGTTTGATCTAAACATGTTCCAAAGGACTAACTATTTAACTCTTTTTACATCAAGAGTGCAAATGGGGAAACCTGCTTACAAGTCAGCGGCATTGAAAGATAGTGACAGCTTCGAATAATTACAGTAGTTAGTGATAAAAAGGGCCAAAGACTAAATGAACAGTCAGTTAGTAGAAGCTTTGTAGGTCTAAAAATGTCTTTAAATGGATTTTTTTTGTCTTTTCTCTACCATTTTCCAGTATTTATAGTGAAAGGTCAGGTGCTTCGCTGGCACTGGCTTTTTTGCACTGAGGTAGTTAAATTTGTATCCTCACAGGTCACATTAGTCCAGGTACAAGGACACGCTCAGAGGTCATTAAACCGCAGGCCAACGCAAGCCATTCTGCTCGGCCGACTATTTCTGCTCAATCTTCTCTGTTGAGTGTCGCTGCCTCATGCTTTGCCAAGTAATTCGCAATCCAAAACACAATGTCTGACAAACAACAAAAGTCAGTTTAAGATATGGAGCTGGAAAAGGTGGCATTTGGTCAGATCGTTCTGCAAGAACTGCTCATGATTTTCTTGGAGATTTGTTGTGGTTTACAAGGGAGAAAATACTAATCAAAACGCAGTGAATCATTGGTGCGTCAGGGGCTAAATAAATTAGTTTGGACCGCAGATGGCCCACAAAGGTATTCTGATTTATAGCTTGTTGCAGTGCATTATAGCACAAAGTGATATATCAAATGGAGGTGCAGTGTGTTCGGGTAAAATGGTGGTACTTTGTAGACTGGAAATCTGCTTTCTGTTATTTCGCTTCCTGCCTTGTAAATCTACTTGATAGAAATGGATTTCACAGAGGTTGATTAAGTCTGGACAGATTTCAGATTTATTGTCAGTGAAAGGAATTTTTGGACCAAATTGTGTTAACTGCTGCTTGTGTAGCTCAAGTTATTTTAGATCGATAGTTCTTAAATTACATTTATGCCTCGGAAACAAAAGGCTTGTTGCCTTGAACAAAAACCCAATATAAAAATAAAAGTCTGATGAAATACAGGAAACGCTTTAAACCAGGTTTGAAGGCTTCAGAACAAGAAAACAGTGCAATAAGAGCTTTTCTTTCTCCAAAACATGTTCTAGAAAGTAACCATTAAAACAACATTTCATGTTAAGTACAAAAGACTTAATATCTTCAACATCTAACATATGCTAATACATTTTATGCAATTTATATTGCAGCAATGGTTTTGACTCTACATTAATTTGTAATTTTGCAAAAGAAATGCATTATGTATGCCTGTACAATTTTTCACTAATGACAGAAGGAAATCGAAAAATTCATGTGGCTTCAAACAGATAAGATAACAATGTACGGCTTTAAGCCTTAAATTTAGTCAAAAGAAGAAAACTATCTCTGTACAACTGTAAACTGTGCTTTAACTGAGCGGGGAGAGTTATGAAAAAAACTGCCATAATGTGCTGTTTATGACAATTTGAAGGAACAGGTTGATATTATTCAGCCTCATAACTGCTAATTAAATCCGTATGACTAACCTGGGAGTATTAATGCTGTTACTTCCAGTGATTATCCTGCTATTGGCACCAGCTTCCAGGCAGAAATAACTCAAGCATGCAGTATATTGAAAATGTGGATGCATGAATTACTCTGTAACATATGCCTTTATATTGAACAAAAAACATCCTTTAAAACATTCTAGGCCAGAATCTAATATAAGAGGTCACCCATTACATTCATATGTTTTGTTAAAAGAGTAGAATATATTACCACTTGTATAATTATCTTCTTCTCAGCCCATTCTGTGCAATAATACGTGGCTAATTTAATAGTAATCAACTTTCATGGACAATTAAAAATTCATAAATTGCTAATTTTTCTTGTAATATTCACCCTAAGTATTAATATTTCCATGTTTCATACCCAATGTGCCACTGTTAATGCACAGATTAGAAGCATGGTCTAGATTATGTACGTTCACTTCCATCAGTGTAAATATTAATAAAATGTACAGTGTGTTCACTTTACCTTGAGTAAAACTGAACTCCAGCCAAACACATAAGCTACGAGGGAATTTAATCAAAACAACACCCACTTAGACCAGTCGGGTCGACTTGTCTGGGCGCAGAAACCTCCTTATGTAATTGCTTATAAGAAACTACAATAAGTCTAGCCCTTTATGCAAATACACTGGCTTTTTTCAGCTAAATGACAAACCTCACTAACACTGTGGTACAAATAAGACCGGAGAGGCACAAAACACTACTCATTCAAGCAGCACAATGTGGGTGTTCTCATTATAAGCGAGTTATCTGCAGCTCCCAGTCGCTGTGAAAGGACTTGATTAGACAGAGAGAAGCTAATGACACAGCGAGGGCGGAATGTCACTCAATGCACATTAAAGATTTAGACGTCTGCTAAAAGAATGTGTTGCTACCACGTTCGACTCCTGCTCAAAGCCGATCGTGACCGCGGCGTATATATAAGGCCGTGAAGTGACGGGCGAACTGATATGGTACACAATTAGAGACTCTCTTAAGAAGCAGTGTCAGTTAAAGCTTGCAAGGAAATCTGTTCAAGGGTAAATGATAGGTCCCTCACACACCCACCATTTTAATGTGAGTCTTAGTGTCATGTATAGAGTGTTTGGACCCTAGCTCATACCTTGTTTGTACTTGAGCAGCAGTTCCCAAATACCCCTGCGGGCGTAAGGGTCCACACCAGCTGTAGGTTCGTCCAATATGATGATTTTGGAGCCACCGACAAATGCAATAGCCACAGATAGTTTCCTCTGCATGCCACCTGGAGAAGAGAATCTTTTGTTTGAGCATGAGTTTGTTCAGGTAGTGTGTTCTTAAGACAAAGTGCAGCTGCTCATCTTGTCTTGAAATATTCCACCAGACATCTGTCCACATTTGCTTAATACAGAAATGATATTCAGAAACGATTATACAATAAATGTGTCAAAGTGTAGCTCAGTGTTTTATAGCCTATGGTCGAAAATGATTGATGGTGCACAATGGATGTATTACTGGGGTTATCTCGTCGCAAGCTCTTCAGAATGCATCCGATGCATTGCTAATGTAGTGGAAATGTCAGCATAGATCAACCTTGAAAGTCATATTTCAGTGATTTTGCTCACAAGCAACCCATGACTGGAGACAATTTATTAAGCAGGACTTGCTTGTGGCCCACAGACAATGAATTACAACCTGTGACACGCAGGTACTGTGCACGTGTCCGCGTCTAGACAGTTACGTGCATATTCGGCTCTATTACTTCAAATAGGGAGGATAATTTAAAAATATTTCGCACCAAGGCAAATCATTTACAGATTTAAATGAGTCAAAGACAAACCAGATAGGTTCTTAGCGAGATCCTTCCTCTTATGTGGTAAACCCACATCCGTAATCATCTGCTCCATCTCGCTCTTCACCTCTTCCTTGCTGCGTCCTTTTAGTCGAGCATAAAAGTAAATGTGCTCCTCAACCGTCAGCCTGTAATGGGAAAATAATATCATAGCACCAATGAGAGTGGCAGGTCGGGGGGCTTGAGTGACCAGCGTCTGTATAATGGCACAAGAAAGCTTCTCAACAAAGGATCTGTGAGGTAAAGTCTGTTCCTTTGTGTTTGGATATTTTAACCCTACCCAATACTGTCCGGAATTAATATTAATGAAAGTAATTTGCAGGTGCTCAGACATAATTATGATGTAGGACTTGTGTCAAGTTGCAGGTAATCAGTTTGTGGAGAGAGAGAAATAGAGGGGACGGTTAAGGTGAAATAAAAAGTGAATAATAGTTAGAAATGACGCTATTAGAAGAAATTTAGTGAAGTGGGTGAGCAAAGTTCAACGTGTTTGTGCGGGAAAAAGGGAACAGTATAATGATGTGTTGATTGTGAAAGTAAGCCCACGGCGAAGCCTCATTATGAGTGTGATTAAACTGTGGTGTCATATTTTATCGGACTTTTTTATTAGAGGCAAAACTTGACAATGGCTTGCTGTTTAAAGTACTCACTCATCGAATAGGACATTGTGCTGAGGGCACATTCCCAAGTATTTCCGGATGCTGTCCATATCAGTGTGGATGTCATATCCGTTTATTAGAGCAGTACCTGACGTCGGGGGGAACAGCCCCGTCAGAATAGACCTATAACAATAAAATATGGGTCATTAGTAGTTATGCTAAATACAATTCATTCCTTGTTCAAAACTTTTACAACTTAAATTTGAGAAGTTTTCTTAATGTTTTTGAGCCTTCTTTTTTAAAGTAACATGCATGCATTAAACTAATTCAATGTTTGACAAAAACACAAATAATATGAGTGATATCACAAAGCTGTCAAACAAAACCGAGCATAGTTTTCATAGGTTTCTTAAAGTCATGTAGCTGTATGAAAAAAAATATATTTATATATATATTTTTTCAAGTTGAATCTAAAATATATATTTCTATTTTTTTTTTTCTGTTAAAAATGTTCAAAAATGATTTTTTTTATACTGTATATAAAATTCATTTTTGATTTTTTTTGTCCCTTTTTGGAGTGTAAAATGGAGGTCAGGTATTCTATTGGGGAACAGATCCAGGACAAGTCTGTGCCAGTTTGCTGTTGTGGGGAGTCTATTGCTAATTCAAGACAAGGAAATGTTTGTCTGTGATACATACTGTGTGTAAGAAGTCTGCCGAAGCCTGAACCAACATTAAACATTGCTATAGCCCAACAGCAGACACCCAGAATCTATTATTCAAAGTCACTTCAAATAATTTCTCCATGTCCTCTAGAATGTCTGTCCAATATGATTGAATTTTAAGATAGGACCAAACACAGTAAATATAAATGATCTTAAATATATATTATTAAGATATATTAATACATGAAATGAAGTGTTCAGTGACTACTTAGACATCGGCAAGTTATTTTACTTCTACATTGGTCACCAGCTTGTGATTCTGTTTTTCAAGTTGAATCTAATATATTAAGATAAACTCCTTTCTCTGTCCTGTCTCTGTTGTTATGTTTTGTTAGAGCTGCACAAAGGGGACGCCTTCCCTTCAGCCCTTAGTCTTGCATCACTAGCTCTCTCCTGCTCATTCTATCCAGGCCACTGGCTTTCATTTATTCCCTGTCATCCTAAAACCTTAAAACCTTTATGCAATTTTTTAAATAAGCCAGCAAATAGATAACTCCCAGTGTTGCCTCAACAGCGGACTGTGTCTAATAAATGTCCTCTTTGAAAGCAGTGACTTCTGGATTAATGTGGCTACAGTGCAACTGGCATTGTGTATGACTTTAAATGAGTAGCACAGGGTGAAATTACACGGACATAAGGGCATGCGAGAAGTAGATAATGCAACATACATGGTGGTGGTTTTCCCCGCTCCGTTGTGGCCGAGAAAAGATGTGATTTGATTCTCGTAGAAGTCCACACTCAGACCGTCCACTGCGAGTTTTTTCCCAGTCTTGTAGATCTTGACAAGATTCCGGACAGATACTCCCGTCTTTACATTTGGTGGTGGTTTCTCAAGGTACTCTGGAAAAGAAATAGATACAATCAATGACTCTGGCAGCATAGCATTGGTCCTTTAAAAAGTCAGATTTTCTTCCTTTAAAGTTAATTTGTAAATAGTTTCTCACTTATGGCTCAAACTCTATTATCACCCAATGTGACAAACACTGTGTTAATGTTTACTTGTGACTCATCCCAATTAAGTCACAGATGATATTCCAACTGCATTCCCTCTTGTCCCGTCACACTCTCACAAATACAGTAAGGTGAGAATTGAAATCATAAGCCACTTTACCGTTGTGTTCACAGGAGTCCTTAAGAAAACTGGGGTCAGCAGCAGACACAGAGTTTCTCCCACACCAATAAGAAGCAGTGAACGGGAAGTACCATGGCTTTGGGATTCCATATTGTCCTAGAATGAACCATGGAAACATAAATCATATTTTAATAACAGCTTGACTTAAAGTGAACTTGGGGATGTACAACTAAATTCTGTATTTAGTTTAATCTTTCTTTTAAATCTAAATAAAGAGGTCAAGTCAACTCTGTATAAATGATATCGTGGATAAAGTCTTTGTGTTTTGAGACATCTGTAACTATAGTTTTCCATAACAATAACAAATCAACAATTTTGTGTTCTATGTTTAATTAAGCTCATATTAGTGTTTCTATAAGTGACTTTGTTGTTGTTTAAACCCCATGATATCAAAAGGCTGACACTTCTGAGAGCTAAAATAATTGCAGACAATCCTTGGGTGAAAAGATGTATAAACAGAGCCAAACCTGGAAATACATTCTCGATGTACCACGTGAGCAGCCAGTACAGAGCTGCGTCAAACAGCATCATGATGATGGACACAATGAAGCTGTACCGCTCCCCTTCTTCCGGACTCTTGCCAATGTTATTCCACTGGATGCCAATTCCTTGCTCCTCATACTTGGAAAAGTTCTCACATCCGTAGCCAAAGGCCACACATGACAATAAACTCTGGGAAAAAAATACAGAACTGTCATTAGCTATAAATCCATGATGCTATGCCGGAAGGAAGAGTCTGTGATACTTGTGTCACATCAATTTCCTTTGACTTCTTTTGTTTTTTACTCAATGTAAGCAATTTGCAGTAGAAGTAGCATCAAGATTAAATTAAACCAGAGAAAGAAAAGTTAGCATTTAGACTTAAATTAAAAATAATAACACTAATCTTCAAATGGAGATCAGTTGAAACCCTCATACAGCAGGAAAGCCCACAAGACATCATCTGCCATGGATTATCACACTATTGCTATGTTGCCTGCCAGCTGTTTCCTCACGCCTCATTTGCTTACAGTGCTTTAAGTCGCCAACACACACTTAGAGGAACCATCACAAATACTTCCGCTACAGAAAGCTTAGCAGTGACAGCAAACCTCTAGCCTGGACCACTTCTAGCCTCATCCTGTGCCGCCTGTCTACTGCCAAGCAATCAGTGGTCAGTCAGTAGACGAGGGGTGACAGAGGGCCGAGTGGGCACCCATCCTTGACCACTGTATGAAAGGCTGACAAAACGACAGGAGTCGGTTCTTTGGCTTCAGAGAAAAGGCCAGGAGTTGGGAGGCACACAAAACAAGCCACTATTGAACACAAGTTAACAGCACACAATCATCTGGCTTTCGACTGGCGACGGACAAAGAGCGCTGACAAGAGAGTGATCAGCGTGGGCTCTAATCTCAATTTATTACGATGAGATATTAAACATGTAGGATTCTGGGGTTAAGGGTGTCTTTTGTATTTGGAAAAACAAAGTAATAATAATTCCATTCATAGGAAAATGTCAGATCCTCCAAAAAGATGTGAACAAAGGCTCTCTGTAAGATGTAGGTCATATATCACTAATTTAGCTAAAGCAATCTTTGAAAAGTTCACTTATTGTGCATAAAGGTCACTTTTTTACAATTTCGCAAAAACATTTCTGAATGTAAAGGGCTTGTCTCTGGCTTCTCAGTCCCAAAATATCTGCTACTGTTTGAAAGAAGTTAGATTTTTAAAGCACACTGTCACTTTTGATGTACTGCGTGTAGCTATCCTTTGGCGAGCGGCTGCAATCAGAAAGCGTTGATATAAATTCAGGTGATCTTTTGTAATTCTGCTCCGATTAGAGATGTCATTATCAAGGACAATGAGGGGAAGAATTTGTACGCCTTGGCACAATGCAGTCGTCTCCGAGCTGGGAGGAAAAAGACAGAGAAGGAAAAAATCTTTGCACACACACATCTGATAAAGTGGAGGGATGAAGAGGATAGTGGTTTGGTCAGAGGAACATTGCTCATGCTAATTAGAGGGCTGGAGGGCTATCCATCTAGTGGGAGCGCCGGGAAAAAAAAATCTAGGTGCCAAGGGAGAAGCTAGCAGTGGCACAAAAGATTAAATAAGGTTTGCTCTGCTTTATATGTAAAATGCTTTAAAGCTGTATGTGAAAGTAAGTGAAGTTTATTTTTAAGTAAGTCGCTGAACTTTCAAAGACGAGCAATATCACACACCTACTTTCTGCAATGAAAAAGTTAGCCACTGCCACTAGTTTGTTTTAGGGGTTAGAACACTTTACCTGACCTGATACAGTGTCGTCAAAGAAGACAAACAAAAAAATACAACCCGATTGGAATTCTGGAAAAGCCACAATGGGTACAGAACAACAGAGATCTGAGGTTTTGTGTGTCTTTGTTTGTGTAAAAAGACAGCTTGAGGATGAATTATAGCAGCGATGCTGTAAAGGTCACGCATCAACTGGGCCATCCAGCCAAGGAATGTTTATGTGTGTGTGTGTGTACATACCATATCAACCCTAGTAAGCAAATTAAATTATATGTAAATGCATGTAGAATTAGATTTCATTTAAGTTTAGGGTTATTTGTGTAATAGGACAATCATTAGCCTTTAAATAAAAAAACAAAAACATACATAAAAAACATTCAAAATGAATAAATCTAATAAAATAAAATGCAATATTTATTTTAGTTTCAAAGTCTGGCCACCCAGCAACACCATAAAGAAACAAGCTGGCCCTTTAGTTGATGACCCCTGCTGTAGATCAAAGCAAAGAGTCCTGGACTACTTGAGTCATTTTAATTTCACACTCCATTATAAGTGCAAACAATGACCAAAAATCCTTTGCACAAAACAGAGCTAGTACATGAATGTTCCTTTAATAATGACAATATAAAAGACATTTGTTTCATTAGCTGTTGTAAAAAATGTTAAAGTAAAAACAGTAGAAGAATGAAGAAGCCTGTCTTTTATTTACTATGAGTTTATATTGCCTACAAGTATTCTTCTACTGTCAGGATGGGTTGGGACAAAAACAGACTTACCGCGAGAATCTTCGCCCGGAAACTCATGACGTCCCTCCAGGCGTAGCACAACACGTGCGGCAGGTAGAGGACAAAGTAGATGAGGCCGCCGCACGCCGCCGCCAAGTTGGCTTTAGAGAAGAAAACACTAATGAAGAAGCACTGGGTGATGGTGACCAGGCAGAAGACCAGCAGGAAGACAAAGATCACCGATGGGTCACTGTACTGAAGGACCTTGCCGTACTGTGCCGTGATAACAAATAAAAAGATATGGGACAAAGCTACATATATTTTCATCTTGTAAAATTATTAGGAAACCAATTGATGATCAGAAAATGAATTATTATGATGATTATTCAAGCAGTGTAAAAAGACGGCTTTATACTGACCATTTAGAAGAAGGACCCAACTTTATTTTTGAGAGTGGATATACAACACAAAAGACCCACCTTCTCCATACTTAAATCCGATACTTAATAGCGGATAGTGGATAATAGTGCTAATGTGTGAATGCTATTACATACATTATGCACTGTAAAACTATAAAAATGTCCACTGATTAAAACAGTCTCTTAGTGTCTAAAAATCTCATTCAAATTACCAACCTATCAGTCAGACAATAATATCATTAAAATGTAGAACATGAAAGCCAATGCTCTCCAAACACAGAGCTGGGTCCTCCTTAAAATCACTATTTGATCATTTTGAAATCACCTTCACAATTAGTGAGAGAAGCAAAGCGCTGAGAGCCAGAGGCAGAAAGCACGACACAGCCCAGCTCAGCCAATAGATGGAGCTCCTCAGGCCCATGATCCTCACAGTCTCCTTTAGCCGAGCCTCCTTCTCGGCTACGATGCTTTTAACAATCATGGCCACCGAGTAGATCCAAGCTAGGGTCATGAATAAAGGTATGGAGCGGCTAAGACTTCGAAGGAACCTAAAGAGCAGAGGACCGGGCCAGACCACACAAAACACTTGTGATACCTAGGAAAACTAGCATAAAATGACATGTTTCTGTATTTGGTTAATCTACTACATTTAAATAGCAAGTAGTGAAGTTTATTACAATGGTCGAACAGCATTAATTACCGCTGAACTTACACATTTTTAGATGCACACTTGTAACCTTATCCTCAAAGGGACTACCTATCACAAGTGCATAGTTGTTTAAACAAGTATGCCAAGCAGCCTACAGCAAGTACAGACAGAGCTTATGTTTGGCAGGTGCATTGTCACCCGTCTGCAGCTTACATTGAAGAAATGTAAGCTGCAGACTTTTCAACTTGAAACACACGTGAGACCTCAGGTGTTACAAGTCCATTGTCTGAAAAAGGAGTGGATTTTTTAAATGTAAGAACATGTCTTGGAGTTCCTAGTTATCCCGCACCGTTATGTGGTTGGAGCATATACTGTACATACAGATAACACCACTTACAATACATTACATTCTGTGGCTAGTGTCGTATTGAAATACAAACAAAGACAGTCAGACAGTCAAGACAAGTAGTGCTGGAAAGTTTGGCTAAGTTGAAAAGCAGCATCAGATTGAAATCTTTTAATAGTTTGATGCACTTAATTAGAAGCAGACGGACTTGATTGTGCAGACAAAGCGTCCCCGTTTTTCCCAGAAGCATATGTTTTCTTTTTAGATTATTTTTTAAAACGTCTTTCATTTTGTTGTTTGTCTGGTTTTAATTAAAGAGCTTATCCGTCATATGTTGATTTGCCCTGCACTTAATCCTGTCCTGTATGATTTAAAGGCAGAAAATATGCTTGGTACTAACTCCAATTATTCGATTTCAGTGAAGTGAGAGATTTAAGTGTCATGACTGTTACTGAACACGTGACTTCATTTGTGCTGTTTACCAAGAGGAGGAGACGATGCAAGAAGGTTAAAAAAGTACTTGTTGATAATAGATCATCCATGTTTTCCTCATACACAAGCTTTGTTCAACAGCAGACTACAGGATCCAATATATTAATATGTTCTGCCTCTGCCATAATGGAAGAGAAAACAAGTGTAAAATGACAGAGGGCTCAGGTGCAGATGACAAAAGCGATTGTTGTCACACCTAATCCAGATACAGCCTCACGATAATTACCATTTGATTTGCTATTATTATTAATGCGCTGAAAATGGCTGTGAAATTATCATTTAGAATGGGCCTATGATTTGCACACACACTGCGCTTACACTTGCTCCTCCAAGGCACTCCACTAACTCGATTTATTGTTATTAATGTTTACAAATTGTTGATGGCTTGCAAACACATTAGGCTGATGGGGAATTACATTTCACCCAGCTGTTCAAATATCACTTTTTATTTACCAGCAGTATTTTCCAATTAAACTGCAAAAATTGATTAGCGCAATGTAAAATAACCATCCCTTTTGATTTAATTTAGAGCCAACAAAACACAGAGTCAAAGGAGGTGCTTTATTTACAAGGGTTGACTAATAGCATTGTTGTATCGCAGTCGACCTGAGGCTCCAAGAGTGTTCCTTTTGTCGAAACTGCTCTCAACATTTTTCATAATGAGCTTTCAGAAGTGAACGTTACCATCAGTGTACTCTCACAACAATTGCCACTGATCGCACTATTCTTTTGCTTCTGGCTATTACCCTGCTATTACGTCTGACATAGTGTAAAATAGTCTACAGTCGCTGAACACCATTCATTATCATCACCGTGATTCAAGCGCACATTCACTGCTTAAGCGGCATGACTGGAGCCCTCCTTTTGCAGGAAAAGAGATGACGCAATTACAGGAAAGAAAAGGCCACATACTGCTGGCGTGACATTCATTTGGCTTAATTGCAGTTTTGGTTAGATGCTCACTTAATCAGGCCAAGAAAGCTGATTTACAAATTATGGGTAATAATTAGAGTGGGTGCTCCTTTATTAGTGATTAAGAGGAGTTAAAATACCAAAACACAAAGCATAAAGACTGACTTGATGACCAATGAGATTACAGTATTTGCTCGGATGACTATGTTAACATTTTGTTCCTCCTAGGATAATAGATAGATAAATTTTAATTGTGTATTTTTAAGTGCAGTACATGCTTTGCGTTTTGATGTTTTAAAATGTAGGCTTCACTTTCTACCGACCTTAAGCATGACACTTAAAAGTGCACAGGGAATGCAGAGGAGAACCATGCTTTCAGTAAACCTGGCGAACCACAGAGGACCATTTTGAACGCCGATGGCTCGGAGCACCTCCTTGAGTCGGAGTTCTTTCTCCAGCACAAGGGTTTTGATGATCATGCACACAGTGTAAATGAAGGCCAGTACCAGGAACATGGGCAGGATGCTGCCGATACTGGACGTAAATCTGGTTGTGGAGGAGAGTAATTACACAAGTCAGGAATAGACATCAACAATGCAATGGGTAAGACTTTTAAATGTTCTACTGGGAGATTAGCTGGAAAAGGAGAAATTTCCAATAAAACCAAGCTTGTTTTCTTGGCATTTGTGCTATAAATTTGTATTCTAACCAGACATTTCGCTGCTGAATGGTGGGGCATTTCCAAATAAAAATACAAAGACAAATTTGTTTTATTCACAATTCAATTTAATAGTACTTATTTCTGGCCATCCCTTCTTTCCTGAAATAGGGTTTGTAGATGATCTACCACAAGCCATGCCATTCAACACTTTTATTTTATTATCTCAACAATATCATCAACTAAGCTACTTTTTATTTTACACTGAGCTAACCTTCATAAAGCTTGTGCTTCAGGTCAATCAAGTCACTTAGTGCGGCGGCTAATGCCAGGGATGATGTATGATTTGATGCTGTTACAACACAATAACACATTATTAAAGCAGTTTCATAATGCCACCAAAATGCCATGTCGATAGCACCTCTTCTGCCAATATAACAAAGTGCTTCCTCTGCTTTTATTAGACAGTGAAGGAGAGCCATCAAATAGATTTTGACAAAGTATGGATTTCTCATAGCTCTTGGGCCCGTGTTCCATAAATACCGGTGATATAATGCCAGACAAGCACTGCTCAGGTGCAACGCATAGATGGAGCACAAAAGAGAATATGCAGTAATTGGCAGAAAGTAGCTTTTTCTTTGAAGCAATTTTATATAACCAATTGATTGGTATCCTTTCAGTACATTTGCATGAAATAAGTTTCTCCTGTAACAGTCTGGATGTGTTCTTTTTAAAAGGCCTCACTGAAGCCCTGCCAAGTGAGAACAACTTATTCAGCGCACTTATGCAGGGCTAACTAGCAATTAAGAAAAGTAGACTTTTTTATGTCAAAAGGTAATTTTGCCTATGAAGGTTGTTCATTCCCTTTTCTTTTTTACAATTGGTTTTCAGACTATATACATAAATTACGCACAAACTGAATAATTACACTCAATTATGTCTCCTGCTTACTTAATTTTTACCTTTTCAAGTAAACATTTTGTTATTACTCTCATTCCCCTTTATAATTTTAGTTATTTTCTAATAAATAAACCTAATTCTAAGTAACTGAATATAAAAAATAAATTGGCCCTCTTTCAAACAACAAAGAGATTAAGTTATTGCCAGTGAGACTCAGAGGAACTTGGGTTACTCGAGGACTTTAAGCAGAGGCAGTGACTTCACGTCCCTTGGGATGGATCACTTTCAGAGGAGCCACAAGAAAGCACTGGTTTCCTAAAGTTCAGACAAGATTATGTCAATTGAACTGCTTGGAAATGAACATACAAAGCTGAATGACACTGCTCAAAGACAATGGTTCTCATTTGCTCATTTTGGCATCTTCTTTTTGAGTAAACTGACAACCGTGCCACCAGATGCTCTTCAATTATACATCCGTTGATCGATCAAAAAGTGCTTAAGTAATAGCGCCCCAGACAGGTCTGTATCAGAGGGCAGCCTGACCTAAATTTACCTATTCCTGGATAAATCGCAAGGTAAATTCCTGGGTAAATGCAGTGTCCCTTGATGCAGGGCTATATTAAAAAAGGCATCTTGTGTCATTTTGAGAAAATATACCATGGAGGTTGAAAGTGAATAATTAATTAGGGGTTAAAGGCTTTATTATTTTATTAGTGCTGATTGTTTGAGGAGAATCAAGTCTGTGTGTATGACATAACCAAATAGTAATTTCTTTCAGCTTAGTTTAATACCAAGGATGCACAAAATCAATTACTTTCTTGTTTCTTCTAAGATCCTTAATACTACACTAATAATAAGGATTACCTAAATATTTAAATAAAGCCAAATCTTGTACAAAATGTTTTTATTATTATAGGTCTCTTGTCGAGCATACTAAACATTTATGGAGGACTACTGCTACTGCTAATTTGAAAATAAACATACTGTATATTAAAGCAGTTTCAATGTTAGTTTTTGTTATTATCCACATGGGGGAAATTCATTGCCAGCAGCCGCCACCAGGGGGCGCTCAGCATGTTTTGATGTTGGTGGGGCAAACGGGAGTAACCCACCCAGTTACAGAGAGAACATGCAAACTATACACAGAAAGGCTGTGCCACTGTGCCGCTCTAATAACCCCCACGAAAAGATAATAATAAATATTCTCATAAATGTTTAAAGAATACATACCTGTTCAATGGGAGTCATTAAACCTGTCATTTGACTTTTGTCCATACTAATAATGTAGTCTTGCCTTTAAGAAGTGACTCATACTAAATGGTGTTCTTTGTAAGAAACTGTGAAAAGCTGCAGTTATTTAAACTAAATGCGGTCTACTCATATTAAATGAAATCATGAAATAGATAAAAGCACAGCGTTCTTTTATATGATTTTATAAATCATATTGTTATGAGAACCAGCGAGACATGTCCTTATGCCCGGGCAACTTCGTTCAAACTGCAGTTTTTCTTTTCATGATTTTCTGCTCAAACACAAACAGTGTGAGTGCGACAGGAGCAGCCGCGTTTTTATTTTGCAAATGGATGCTCCGAGTAGCATAACATCTGCCGCTGGGCCTCTGTCCGGTGCTCCACAGCGGCAGTTCTTGTAAAGTGTCACACAGGAACAAACAAATGACAAACACAGCCATTAATGCCCTGCTATTATTACACATTCAACTATGGCACTAATGACCATGTTTATTGGCCACAGGCTTTGATTGAGCTGTGAATACTCAAATAGTGGTCTTCCCAGGCAAAAAAAGGGCACTGAAATTGCTATAATGTGGAACGATGAGGCTGCTCACGGATCAGCACAGAACTTGCACTCAGTTAAATTTGTTGAAAAAGGAAGTGCTGAGGTTACTTTGGGGTGTGTAAACACTTTTGGTAATGATCAATCATGAGAACCATGCTGTGTG
Source organism: Perccottus glenii (assembly GCA_024416835.2). Classification (NCBI taxonomy): domain Eukaryota; kingdom Metazoa; phylum Chordata; class Actinopteri; order Gobiiformes; family Odontobutidae; genus Perccottus; species Perccottus glenii. The sequence continues at coordinate 15,247,298 of CM044546.2, read as the reverse complement.
CTGTAATTAATTCAGCTTGCTACTTTTGACCAGAACACAAGAGTTGTCTTTCAAATATTAACATTATCAGCTGCTTTGCAATTAGGTAGCTTCACTAACATTGCACCATAGTTTTGCTTACTATAATATGTTAATGAGGTTAATTAGCAGCATGGTCATATCCCCCCTTCACATCTTTGAGGCAATTTACTGGTGAAAACAGCGTCTGATCTCGCCCCCTGCCCCATGTGAATGTGAAAGACCTATTGATGTGGAGCACAGCCTCCAGGATTCAAACAAGAGATGCCTGTGATTCAGGAGCGTGAGATGGCACAGGGGCTGCAGATAAAGGAGGCGTTTACGTGCTATCAGGTCCGGCAGGGGTCAAGCTTTATCCAGCGCTGTCATCTCGCGGCCGGGCGCGGTGCAAAAGCAAAACATAGGGGGGAGCTAATACAGTCTGGTTATCTGTGGTTCAAAATGCCAACGGGGTCAGCGCCGGTGGATGTGGATAGTTCACTGACTGTGTTGCAGACATAAACTACAAGGAGAAAATGAACAAAACTAACGGAAAATGATTTTAGATGATTAGTTTGGAAGTACGCACTGGCCACAGGAACCACTTTAAGATAAGACTGATATGACTATTATAGGATAGCATTTTGACTTGGGGCTATGTTTCAAAACATAAAGCAATTATATGTAGAAAAGTGAGCCACAAGAACCGTATGGTAAACTATAAATAAGCATGCATTGATTTTTCTTTATGTGCCTCAGTTGAATATGCTTTTGAATTGCTCATTGCGCACTTGAATAAACCCAAACCCTGAAGTTTTCATAAATGACATTTTAAAGTGAGATTAGACCAAGCCGTGAAACACTTACAGCGAACACGTTCATCTGAATGCACAATGTTCTCTCTATCCCTTCAGCTGACGACACAACACGATGGAATAATTAACGTCAAGGTTCTTTCCCATCATGCCTCCCTGTGTTTTAGTGCATATCCCTTTGTGTGATTTCCCTCTCAATTATTTATGAACGAAATCGCAGTTTTGAAGTGTTAATAATTTACGGAAATGCCTAAATGGCTCGGCGGGCAAAAGAGTAAATGGTGGAGGGAATGAGGGTATTGCACTCCTTTATGGCTTCCATTTATCTTGTGCAATTATTAATCCTTTGTTTTAAAGGGAATGAAAGTGAAGCAATGGGGTCAGAATTAGGAATAAACATTGTGTAACTGCATATCATTCAAAATTGTGTTGCACAAAATTGGTCATTTTTTATCAAAACTTGATGTTAAGTATGTCGCTTTTAAAATGGATTTACCTTACCAACATTTACAGTGATGGTATATTTTGATGAAATGAGTCGTGCAGCTATTCCATAATTGAAGGCAAAATGCTTATTGGATAAAAATGGCTGTGTTGAGTTTAAGATCTCTCCAATTACAACTTGTGAAATGATCCTTCTGCAGGCCACGCCAAGCTAAGTGCACCCGCTCTGGTAGTTAAATGCTTATAAAGCATGGAACCTAAGCCAGGTATACTAATGCAACTGCAGAAAAGTAAAGCTGCATTTAATCTCAAAGCCACAATGTGAATATGAATCAGGGGCATTTTATGGAGAGCCAATAAAAAAGCAATCTGATGAAAAATAAATCACTAAAAACCACTTGAAATATGGTACTCTTTGCAGCACATTCATGTTCCCTATAAGACACATAAGATATTTTTATGAGACATGGTATGGAAGTGTGTTGAACTGACTTGCCTTTTTAACCATTAAACAAGCAGGAGTTAAATAATGTATTGTTTTAACATAGTACATTAACGTGCAAGTAAAACATATATATATAACTCTCACTATAAATTCATCAGGCAGAAAAACAGATTTTCTTTTTAAATTTTACTAGGCTAGATACTAAAAGTACAACTTTGACCTTGTAATGTCAAAAAAAGTTTGTCTCTTAGCTAGCTGTAGGTAAGAATATTTTATAATAATGATAATGGATTGGATTTATAAAGCGCTTTTCAAGGCTCTTAAAGTGCTTTACAGAGTCCATTATTCATTCACTCCACAGTCACACACTGGTGGTGGAGACGTGGCAGCCTTTTTGCACCTACAGACTCTCCAACCTCCAAACATTCACACACATTCATACACCAGAGCTGTGGCACTGGAGGCAAGGTGCGTTAAGTGTCTTGCCCAAGGACACAACGACAGTATGAACTGTGGGTAGAGCATGAATCGAACCACCAACCTTCCAGTTAAGGGACAACCATTCTACCACTGAGCCCATATATAGCCATTTTGCATTTACTAAATGGCTACATTGTGACGTTGGACTTAAATCTCCCTGGTAATCATCATCATCATCATTGTCTCTTGATGTCATTGCAGAGCTTTTCCTTTATTAATGGGGATGATAATGTTGTGTGGAGGGGAGCCATTTCCATGACGCACAAGGAAAATCTTGTCGGTGGAAGATTCAGAGTGATATGATCATTTGCGTCCCTAAGGTGGACGATCTAACATGATGGAAGCCGGCGCTGTCAGTGGATACAAATGCAACGCAGGTGGAGTGCTGCTATCAGTTGCTCTACATGATGGCGCTGAAGGAGACGGGGGGGGATTTGCTCGGCGGAGGAGGAAATGCTGGAAATACAAGGAAGCAAGGAGCTCCTGGTGGTCACTTTAATAATTCAGCATCCATCCAGCTATTCAAGAATTTCCGGTGGTTTGACTATAATCAATAGTGTCTTCTTTTTCTTTTCCCTTTGCAGACCATTTATTCATGATTAAATGCATCCTCAAGGAACTTCTGCAATTGACTTTCCGAGAGGACTTTCTTATCTCTGTTGCCTAACGTAACTATTAGTCATATTACTTGAGGTCAGCAAAGGAGCAACAAATTTTAATGTTTATGTAAAAAGTATCATGTGGGATACAAGGGTTTTATTGATTTCACATTACCATATATTTGGATGTCAGGATTTGGATGTTTGAGGCTTAGTGGCTTAGGGAGAGGAGTACATTGTGAATAATACATTGACGAACTGTGAATGCCTTGACAACTAGATTTCCCCGGTTGTTACACATCTTCTTACCTCGGTAATGTCAGTTCTGAAATGTGGTACTCACTGATCATCCACATAGCAGGGGTAAGGCATCTGCTGGGCGTAAACACCTAGGGGTTGTGTCTTAGACGTGTGCAGCCGTATAATGGCGTGGTCCATCATGTCCTGCAGGTAAGCGAAGCCACCCCATATATAGCGCAGGTTGTTAAAGCCGTTGTCCCGGGCCCCAGGAGCCCATGACCTTATTAAAAGTAGACACAATAGGATCTGTCTTAGGATAAGCCAGTTGAACACTGTGGCAGAGTAACACAGCAATTTTCCTGAGGTCATATTTTCACATTGTTAAATTTAAAACATGATAAAAGAAGTCTGTCTGAATAGCAGAGAGGACATTAAAGTCTATTGCGGAATACATAATGGGGGACTAATATCACAGGACAAAAATGGTCTTGTGAGACACATCTGCCCTTTAATGGTGCTAACATACCTGTCTTTTATTTTGTTGGTCCGTTCGACGTCAGTGATGTCCATGCGGATTTTATACTTCATATGAGGAGGCAGTTCTGTTGCGCTTGAGGTGATACTTTCAAAGACATAACCGGCCCAGTAGGTGCCATTGTCTAGAAGATCTAATGCTCTACTAACTAACTGGCCTTCAGTGGGAACCGCCTCAAACTTATTCAGTTCCAGACACTGTTGAGCAGGTAAAAAGACAAAAAAGGAAATTAGAATAAAGATGAGATTTATCTCATTGAATATACAGAGGAGGGATAATGACATAACACATTGGCAGATGGATGTTCAGCAAAAAGCATCACTCAGATATTGACTAATGCACCAGTGTAGTTCCAAATTATGTGACGCTGCCAGAGGGTGGGAAATGTTTTCGGCCCTGGCACAGCCAACCAAATGAGATACAGCACAACCCGCTCTGTAGCCTTGTCCCTCGTTTCATGAGGCGGTAATGAGCTTGCCGTCCTGGGAGCCAGTCACTCCTGACAGCTGTCCGCACATCTCACTGCTGCAACAGTTTTATCATTTGTACGCCGAAAAAATTCACAAGTCAGTATTGTGTGTCTGGGTTTAGTAGAAACAACAGAATATCACAATATGTGCTTGCCACAGACTGGTGAGGATATAAAGGTTTAGCTGGATTTTGTCAGTTGATTATAATGCAGCTTTGACTATTATTTGAATATTTATCTTAGGTATACTTAGAAATTATAACAGATATTTGGATAATTTAAAACTGAATGCAGTTAAACATACAGTATGTTATGAGTCAACAGCCAGTCATATAAAATAAAAGTATTACAGCAATGAAAAGTGTGACTTTTTTTTATTAAACATGACCAATACAGCTCTTTCCTAATTTAGAGGGATTTTGAGGGCAACACATGCAGCAGTGCAGCCCTGGTTGCATCATGCTGTATGGGCCTGTGAGTGATAGCGCAGACATGTGATTATTGTGGGATCTCATTATAAACACTGTGCGTTACTGTCCGGACATGAGGTCGTGTCAGTGCTACAGCTGTGCTAAGCTGGATTGAATTGGATGTGCTGGTCTTGCAGGGAGGGCGAGGCGAGGGGTGAGTGGACTTCAAACGCAGCGCCTGTCTACAGACGTCTACAGAAATAGAATGGAGTTGTGTCTGAAAAGGACGAGAACTTTCTTAAACCGACAAGCCTCCCCTCCTTCACTCAACGCCTGATGCAAGTGTATCCCCTTCACCAATCTACTGCCTTAACTTTTAATGTAGACAACGGCGAGAAAACAAAAGCGGTTCCCAGGGTAGGTCTCCAGAGAGACACTGTTTGCTCCAACAATTCATCGAGCCAGCGTTTCACAAACTTTTGACTCAGTTTTTTCTGTGTTGTAAAAATAAAACACCTGCCGAAAGGTTGCGATGTAGGTTTTGAATTTATGCAAGATTGCACAACTCTCCTTTATGATCTCTTGGCTTTTGAGACTATCGTACATGCTTGACTGAAGAAGCTCTCTATTTTCTCCAAGAGACTATAGTAATAAAGCTGTAATATGCATCTGTCTTCGTCCTACTGTCCATTCCAGTACAATAGAGCTGTCATTGAGGCTTACAGAACTGCACTTTCTGGGCTTTTACTGGCTGTAGAGACTAACCCAGTTATCTTACCATGTGTGTGTGTGTGTGTGGCCTTTATACATGCGTTTGATCGCACGCTGTAAAGAAAGAAGGGATTTGCAGCAAACTGTGATGGATCAATTCAACAATGTCAAGCACCTAGAGTCTGCACTATGCCTTTGATGCCATTACCGATTCACTACAGTCATAGCAATGTTTCTTTTATGTTTATCATGGACACGGCGTAGGAGGTTCATTTTGCAGTACACAAAGTCAAGGATGTAGATGATTAATAATCGAAAGATAAAAAATGTTTTTGATAATAAGAGTAAAAGAATGGCTAGGACATTAATCATGTTCTGTTTTTGTTATATAAATTGGTTCTCTATTTCTACAGCAGTGAGGCTCCAAAAAGATGCAGTCTTGTTTTCTATATTTGATGATTCAGAATTGGCATGACTTGTTTTTTTGTTGTTGCTTCTTATATGGAGCACATTTAAGGCCAAAAGCTGACACTTCAGAATATAAAATCAAAACTATTTGCTTTACTTCATGCATAACAATCAGCTGAAGTGATGATTCCATGATAAACTCCAGAAAACTGAAATGACATACCCCAAGAAAGTTTGAGATAAGCTTAAGGATCTGAGTAATGCCCCGGTACACATCCCTCCAGTCATTGGGGGGCATGTTAGGGGAGCGCTCCTCTGGGGGGCCATTGTACAGGAAGTTGCCCAGTTGCTCAGCTGTCCATCTGGTGCCTTTCAGACGCTGGTTCAGTGCAGCAGCAAACACAGGGTTCGCCAACAATGTCTGATTTAAAGGAAAGTGAACAATGCAACACTGTGTCAAATCTCACAAAATAAAATTACCATTCTCAGATGCAGCATACAGTATGTACAGTAAACACACCAGGCTATTTGCATGATATAGAAAACTTTAAAAGGAAATGGAAAGGAATGAGTAGAAAAATAGATTTGCCTCGTCTATGCCCTTTAGTTTATTTGGTCAGAACCCCAAGGAGGTCCAAGTAACGTGAGGTTCAGGATCAAGCTGCAGTTAAACTAATCATATGATAAATAATTGAAGGTGACACACTGATGTGGGAGCAAATATAACCTCACTGCTACTTTCACAATAAATGAATACACAAATGAATGTGCTTTCCCTTCAAGAAATAAACGGTCAGTGGACATTAGCTTTTGCATAATAAGCTATTCTCACTCCCACTTGTTGGTTTAAATGTGTTGCCCTCCATTTAGTGGCCACAACCGTTTCCATTACTCCCACCCAGTAGTTTGCGTAGTTCCCAGCGGCAGTGAAATTAACACCCAAGTAATGCTAGGGCATTGCTACAGTAATGATGGTGTCATTACATATACTAAAATTAACTGTGATAATCTAACTCTCATGTACATTGTACATTCAAAAGCATGTTCCTGATTTAATAGATAATATTTTATAGCAAATACTACATCATCATAATGTGGCTGCTGTAATAATAAGAAACACTAAGATATAAATGGGAACTGCAAAAAAAGAACACATCTGATAAATAAATAAATGCTATTGTAAATGTATTGATACTACTGAGGTGAAACATGTAGTTAATTCTCCCCAGACTCCATGCTCTCTATCTCAAATCAAGTCGAGGCTGTGATGGTAATTGGTCCATCAACGTAAAACATGTCTGCGACCTTGAAAGACCTCTGTAGATGACAAACCGTTCGGAGCTAGCACAGAGGAGGACGCCTGAGAGGGGTGCTGGCTGAGGCAGGAAAATGAAGACAAAGGAGGATTGCCGGCCCATTTGTGTAAAGGTTAGGGCTAGGGTAATGAATACCCGGGCTATATGGAGCTCCCGATGTCTGCTCCCCTCCAGCTGCCTATAAGCTCATTTGGAGTGACACTGGAGTAATGTCAGTGTCAAGGAAATACAGCGTGAGGGAAACAGAAGGGGAGCAGCAGGGAGAGAGGCGGGGAGAGGTGCAGAAGTGTCCATGTCCTCGACTTTTACAGATAATCCTTTCTGCCAGAACCAAAATTATCCTGCACTTATCCGTAATTACTCACCCCTGCTGTTTCCATATCTAATGGCAAGAGCAACAAATTAATATACAGGATATGTGCAGTTTATTCTCACATGCATTTCCTCACACAAGGTCACTTAACAATGATCTCAGTATATATATAATCTCAGTCTAAATTAATATTATACATCTATCATAAGAGGTTTTATAATGTTATAATATTATTGATAAATATAATAGAAAACCCTGCTAATCTGAAAAATGGCAATGTTTCAATTGTGAATTTATCCTAATGTTGAACAAATCATGTTTAATAAATTCTGATTAAAATACACTGAATGTCTAGAATAATGGTTTCTTAGTAGAAAATTATTATTCACGAAACATGAGATGGTATGACATTCTGACGGTATGATAATCTTGTGAAAAATATAACGGCATGACATATCGCAGATACAAGTAAAAATGGTTTTAATCACCCGGTAAATCGGACTTGTAGTCAAATATTTGTGTTGTTATAATAGTTAAATAATGTAGTACAATAGAATACCCCAATGTAATTCTTTCAAATACAGAAACCTAATTATTTCCTGCTGTTGTCTCTTCAGCTCATTTTACATGACGGTATTTGTGTTTTGTAATACCACAGTGTAATAGCGTAATACCTTGAAAACGGTTATTATCACATGCCGATTCAAGAACAAAAAACTAGCAGTACTTGTCTCTAAATATAAGATATATACTGTGTATATATCAGTATTTACTGCTGATGTGACTACAGTGCTAATCCTCCCAGTTTTTGAGTAAATGCTGAATCTTACCCGGACTGCATTGACTTGAGTGCTATTTTGCAAGAAGTTATAGACACGTGGTCCAAGCTCATCCCATAAATCAGCCAGCTCTTTTAACATTGCCAAAGAGTTAAATGTGCTGTTTGCCTGGAACAAAAAAAAACACAACACATGTTTAAGCATAGATGTGGCAGGTAGGGGAACCCTCACTTCCTACATGCTTGAAAGCATCCTGACTGAGACTTCTCTGTTTGCTTTAATCCCATTCAGACATGAAAGTCTGGCACCTCTGCATGCTCTGCCTAATCCCAGGAGAAACTCACAATGTAACACTGCCACCCCCCATGGTGACAAATGTAAACAGGGTTATTTAGCTCTAGCAGTGACCTCTGAAACCCTGAGGTTTTCTGCAGTATTAGAAAGACACTGTTGTTCACAATCACTATGTGTCTTTACTGTTCACATGTTGTTGTTTCTTTATCATACAAAATTAGATTTTTAATGCATAACAAAAATGCATTAGATTCCTCTGACCATTGACAGGATGCTAAGCACTACTATAACTTTTTGTGAATATTTTTAGAGGTTACTTGCACTAAGGCAAACTCACTTCCTGCACCATGCGGCGAGCAGCAGGTGTATCAGGTGTGAAGAGGATTTTTCCTAGCACAAGCGGCTTGAAGGTGCTCCAAACGTAGCGCAGCTGCGGTGTGCTCTGTAGGATGTCAACCAAGGTCTGACAAAAAGTATCTAGGTAAAGAAGGGAGAAGACAGGAAATGGGAAAGCAAGACTGAGCGAGATATATTTTAATATTTCAAAACTGTGTTTAGTGTGTTCCGAGTAGCACAACAAACAAGAAGATAATATAATTGCAATATACAGCAATTTACCTTTTAAAAACATTTTTTGCATCCAAGTGTGAATATACAACAAGAATCAGTTCTATATCATATTAATATAAACACACTGGCAAAGATACAGAAAAACTTGCCCAAGAGTTTCTGGATGCAGAAAAAAATGCAGTGGCAGTAGCATGATTACTAATTTAGCCTGTCTGCCAACGTGAATATTGTCGGGTTGGAAGAGCACATGTTAGGTTAAATGAGGACCTCAGCAAGGAATTGAGTCTGAAGTAGGTTTAGTTATTTGATTGTGCTGGGCTTGTTCTGACTAATAATGTGCTGTGGTTTCTCAGACAAAGCGGTTTGGTCTGAGTCATCTGGCAAACAATACAGCCGGCTGCCTTTTCTGATCTGCTACCAACAGTCCCACCTGTCATTACATCAGATCCTTTTTTCATTTCTTTTTTTTTCATCTTGTGGAGCGACCATTTTCTCACCATCAGGGAGATTTTAGGGGCCATTTTCAGTGCAATTAAATGTTAGCCTTTCTGCCTGCTGGCCGTCTTTCTCAGGTGCTCCTGGGAGGTCTGTGTGCAGAGAGCTAATGGCTAGCCCTTACTCTGAGCCTGGCCAGCTGTTCCCTCCGATGACTACACACCACACACATCCTGCAAACAGAACACTTGAAAAGCCCAATTACTGGGTATTTAGGGGATTTAAAAGGTATTAGTGTTCAATTTTTTTAAAATCCAAGGTGTGTTCAATGCTATTTGTCTTTTAGTATTCATTTGAAATACCATGTGCAGTCATGTGCAGTCATATTTAGCCATATTTGTGGCAGCAGATAAAATTGTAATATGGGAAACATCACTGACTTTGCTGAAGCAACAATGTCCGGAAATTTGATTTGTGTCAAATTCTTCACCTCAGACAAAACATCGGTGTGACAGAACAAAAATGATCAAAACAGTCTTCCTACACCAGCTTTAGCCACAGTCAAATAATTGCTTAGAGCCTGGAGTGTGCCCCTCAACTTACCTGGCAAATTTGATCAATAAAGGCGCACCCTGGAGATGGGCTCATCTGCGGCGCTGCAGCGAGACAACGCCACAGATGCAAATGTTCCCAATGAACACAAGTTTGAAATCACAAATGAAATCACACTTGCTGGCATACATATGCACACACAGACGGGCATGAAACCGCGTCTGCATCATTCAAGCAGATTTATTTTCACAAGAAACTCAAAACTACTCAAATATAGTCACTGAGAAGACATGTCTCCACTCAACACACAGCAACATTGGGCCTAAAGAGCTCCAGAGAGGCTGTGCTTGAAACTCAAGACAATGGCAACAAAAGACTAATTATTTAAAGAGACATCCAAAGGCAAATACTCCGAGGATGACTGTGTGAATACAGAGATGATTAGAAAATGTTATGAGCCATGTCAAGGGAAAGTCATACCAGAGAAATAGGCTGATATTAAATAAAAGTGGGATGGGTGTTTTGACAACATAATGTGAAAAGCGTTAGCAACTGCAGTTATAATAAAAAGGTTGATAAAATACTATGGCTGATAGTTTTGTTTTACTGTACAACTGGAACCTTTGGACAACGCTGTATAATGACTTGGATCTTTCCGTGGATTAATTGGAAAAGGGGACATTTTTGAACCTATTACAAAACCTCTGTCTTTATTATGGCCACTTTACTATTCCTTTGAGTGCTTTTCCACGTACAAAGCACTTGTAATTGGCCATTATGCAGACTCACTGCATTTTCTACATTCATTTAACTCTACATACACCAACACAATGAAATGCCACCGCAAATCCAAAGCAGCCATTAGCATGCTAAAAGACACGTTAGCGCTTATTTTGCATAGATGATACAATGTTTTTTCTAATTTAAGCTGGCACTGGTATGAGATTCCACTTCACAGCACTGTGTTATTTCCAGGGAATAGAAGCACCTTATTAAAATCTAATTGTGTGCCCTTTTCTCCAAAGAACAGACAGTTAATGAAACAGGAATGCATGGTAGCTAATGAGAGCAGGGCTAAAAAAAAAAAAAGTTTACAATGACTGATTCTGGAGAATGTTAGAGGACAACCATATTTAGTCCTAGATGTAATCAAGATCAATAACTTGTATTTGTTGACATATTTTTGTTTATCTGAAAATGAAAAAGGTAGTATTACATTGTACTTTTCCCTGATCAGATGCTTTGAGATCATATATTGATGCTAATAAGTTCAAGAACAAAACTTAAAAACTTGCTTATCCCCATGTGGAAAACGCTCCGCTTCCTTCAAAACCCTAAAAATAGAACCAGGTGCAAATGATTAAAAGTTCTTTAGTCTTAGAGGGAACATGGTCATACATCAGCATCAGACACATGGCCCAGGCTTGTTTTTAACTATTCAGGTGGGTGATAATAATCCATAACCCTCCAGGGGGCACTTTGAGGTGCACACAGGAAGATGTATGAAATAAAGTGCACACTGAAAAGACTGCAATGTTACCCAATTGACCTATATTATGTTACTTGATGTGAATGTCTTTGACAGATATGCAGTAGACTGATATAGCCCAGGTATGCAAAAACATTTCCATTTTCTCTTCCCTCTAATACATTGCGTGTGCTTAAAATTCCCACTGCATTGTCACGCTGTTCAAATCTTATCAAATGTTTTTTAGATGCTAGCGCTGGGTTGCAGCATAGCACACAGACCTATAACCTGCTGTAGCTCAGCCTGGGACAATGTCAGTTTCGCAGTAAGTATCATGATAAGCAGGTACTAAGTCTTGGTGGAACACTGAACAAAAATATTCAAAGCTCCAGGACGTCTGTAAAGTTCATCAGGATTCCCAGAGCTGCTAACCCATCAGTGTGAGCAACTGCTGCTTCTTTATAATGGCAATAAAACAGCAAAGGTGGCTTCAGGAATAATAAGAAGTCCCTCTATTCTGTCAGGGGTACCATTTTTACTTTGAGTAGTTGTTGTAAGTTGTTGAATTTGGCTACAAATGCTTCTAATATAGCTGCTGTATTCATATTTCATGACTAAATGGTACAATGTACCAGTTCAAAACACAAAAAGCATTTTAGTGACACCATCTGTTCTTTGTGGGTTAATTGGAGAGCCATATGTTCCTATTAAGAATGTCATATATTGGAGTATTCTGACACCCAATAAAGACTTGTTTTTTCAGTCAAGATAAGTTTCTTTATTATCGATTTAAAAACACTGTTATACCAAAGTGAGAAGTGTGGACTTTTGATTGGTTGGAACTCATTGCAGCTACATTTCCTTGCAGAACAAAATCCTGCTTCTGTGTGTTGGGGTTGTCCATTGACGGTCTTAACATAAACAAGTGTACATTTCTAAAAATCGAAGAAAGGTGGCCATTGCACTTACCCGAACCATTGTTCATACTTGAGCGTAAGTCCTCTCCCGCTCTCTGTGTGCTTGAGCGTGAAGTTAGGGTCATATTGGTAGAGTTAGAGCTGGGCTGCTTTCCACACAGAAGCATATTGACACTGCCAATCATGTCTTGTTGGAAATCCAAAGAGCGAGCAGCACTTAGAATGGGAGAGCTCTGAAACTCAGTGAACTGTAGACAAGAACATTGTCAGTGTTTTCACAAATCAATCCATATATTTAGATCTAACAATGTCACTTACAGCTTCAATCACGGGTAAAGCGTTGGTAGAGGTACTCTGAAATAGTCCAGCCGTGGCAACTGGATTCTGTCCGATGGCCGATGGTACCTAGTGCAAATAAAAAGGGGAATTTAGAACACTTTTCAATAGAAGTATTGTCACCTGTAACCTAACTGTGAAACTCTTCCTGCCCTTTAAACTGCTGACATTTTCATTTATGTTAAAAGTCAGCATTGTTTAAGCCATAACAAAGAAGAGCAGCGTCCTTTACAAAACATCCCTAAATATTCAACATTATAATTAATTTATGTAACAACTTCTGTGAAATGAGTGAAACTGATCTATATTTTACTCAAATATGTATTTGAAGGTAAAAAAAAATAATACGGAATTGTATGGTAGCACACAGAGATCATTACAAAGTTACTTTTAGGGCTAACTTTTCAAATTATTATGTTTAGGTTTTTTAGTTGTGGTGTGCAGGCAAGGCAAAAGGTAACAACTACTGCTCTTTATATTTATCAATTAGGATGTTTGGCCCAAAATTGAACTGGAATTACTATGCACATTCAAAAAGTATCTATTTTGAATGGCTAAGATAGGTTCATAACACAGACTTGACATGAGACGGCTCAAAGATACACTGAGATTTGAACGTCCACTGCTAAGCCTCACTCACACACTCAAATGCCTCGTAATCAATTACCTCCTTTTGGCTAAGCAGAAATGATTTACAGAAAGCCAAACACAAGGCGCCAGAACCTATGTCTGAATCAACCTCTGCCACTCACTGTCTGAGCGATAAACCCTGACTTCCTCTCTTGTCCTTTTCCTTTATGATGTTGTTGTTGTTATCACAATCATTCAGCGACGTCAGGCTTTAAGTGTGAAGGCTTGATGTTCTTTTCCATTCATTTGCTCGAGGCGCTGAAGAGCTTCTTTTTCTTTTTTTCTCCAAGCGTATCTTGTCTGGGCCTTTTTCTTCTTCGGTGTTTGAAAATGCCTGTGGGCTTAAATTGTTCAAATGCTCTCCTCCACGAACTTCCTGCCTTATCACTTATTTATTGGATTTTCTGTCCCATATATTTTCTCTCAAAGATAAACTCAAAGAAAAGTGTGAGGGCTTTCATCATCCCCAAAAGGGACTCAGAGATTAAAAAAAATAAATTTGAGAAAACATTGGTTCTAATAAATAATTCCCGGATGATTGAAGGCATTCTAGTAAAATCACCA